>CM067353.1:13217780-13235280 GCA_034190875.2 Urechis unicinctus
ATGTAAGAGGGAACAGTGTAAATAACAAATTATCTAGTATTGTCGAACGGTTTGACATCCCTCTGGTATATAATTGCAGTGCAAGCCATGATGAGTTTATGAATGTTGTATGGCCTTCCGTCACATCCTATTGCGTTGATTAGCAGGTCTTACCAGTGTTTTTACAAGCTCTCAACTTGCAGACAGTTTCAAACACCGTCATACTCGGCAATTTATTGCATTGATAATGCGGGGGTTTACAAAGTAACCTAATTACACTTTAAATTGCCCATTATACTCGTCGTTATCAATACTGGAAGATTTACAGTTAGTGAAATATGTTAAGCCGACGACGTAATGGGTCAAATGATTTTCCTATTATGATGAATATTTTCTAATAGTACACGCTATCACAATGCACTGTATTACGTGAAGTAGTCATCAACACTGTTCAGTTAATATGTTATGTAAATTGATAATGTCATATATAACAACAACACTGAAGTTAGAGTATGTTGTTTTTGCAAACAAGGCTTTTACGTGTTTGCATGTTATAGTCGCATTGCGCAGCGTGTAATCGCATGAAATGACAACTTGGTTAACATTCGCATATGCGGGTCTCAATTCGATGCTTTGTTTTATTGATTCGTGTTTTTAGCAAGATTAACCAGTCTGGATGAAGCCGCTTTCGTCAATAAGGGAACCTTCGAGTATTGTCGTCAATGCTCAGAAACACTGTGCCCTACCTCTTAAAGTGTGCATTCCAGATTTGGCAGCTGTGTAGAACGATCGTTGCCTAAGTTACTGCTGTCGTGAAAACCCGCCTAACTTTTCCAACTCATTTACAGTGATGACATTTATTTCCGTGGCTTGTGATTTAAATCGCGATGGCACTATGCTACATCATTACCATTTTGAAAGTTTATGAGCATCATTTATGTCACATTTTACAAGCAAAACGATACTTTATCCACACATAAAAGCATAATCGCTAGTGCAATCATAGGAAAACGTGTTATTGTCCTTGGAAGACTTGAAAAGGGTTATAGAATATCGGGGCAATCTCCTAATCAATATGTTAATGTGGTTTCGAGATCCTACTATAACTGGGTAAATAAAAGCTACTGACAACTTAACAGAAACCCCTTGTGTAATGACTGCCAGATACTCTAATGCACGCCATTATGTAACAGTCACAAATGTGCAGCGATTTCAACCATTGTGCGAAAGATGGCTCGGGTTATGTACCGCAATATTCGATGCAGCATGTGTGATATTATTTATGGTATACATAATATAGCTACATGATATAGGACATACAATTGTATATATACCACGAGCAACTAACACATTTCCCGGACTAGTTTTCAGAAGATGTGTCGAAAGTACACAGACATATTAAGCATTCCCTCTCAGTCATGCAGCTTGCGTTAAGCACTTTCATTATGAATAGAATGTTGAATCTATAATCCCGATGATCGATTGGTTAAATCGCATTTAAATAATCCGAGTATTTCATGTTACCGCTCATACAGCCCGCCATTATAAATTAATGGCTGTCCATTATTTTTAATGCACCGAAAATAGACCAGGCAATCTACTTAAGCAAATATTTAAGCTAATTGCTCATCCACAAGGAATATTGGGATCATATATCATGCATGAGCATCCAATAGGACAAGCAAATGTTCGTTACCACTGCCTAGGCAGAGTATAAAATGCTATATATCAAACACTATCCATATAAACATACAAACGTGCATACATACATACATACATACATACATACATACATACATACATACATACATACATACATACATACATACATACATACATACATACATACATACATACATACATACATACATACATACATACATACATACATACAAACAAACATACATACATACATGCATACATACATACATACATACATACATACATACATACATACATACATACATACATACATACATACATACATACATACATACATACATACATACATACATACATACATACATACATACATACATACATACATACATACATACATACATACATACATACATACATACATACATACATACATACATACATACATACATACATACATACATACATACATACATACATACATACATACACATACATACATACATACATACATACATACATACATACTTACATACATGCATGTATGCATGCATGCATGTATGCATGCATGCATACATACATACATACATACATACATACATACATACATACATACATACATACATACATACATACATACATACATACATACATACATACATGCATACATACATACATACATACATACATACATACATACATACATACATACATACATACATACATACATACATACATACATACATACATACATACATACATACATACATACTTACATACATACATACATACATACATACATACATACATACATACATACATACACATACATACAAACATACATACATACATACATACATACATACTTACATACATGCATGTATGCATGCATGCATGTATGCATGCATGTATACATACATACATACATACATACATACATACATACATACATGCATGCATGCATACATACATACATACATACATACATACATACATACATACATACATACATACATACATACATACATACATACATACATACATACATACATACATACATACATACATACATACATGTATTAGTTAGGTCCTTTTGTGACATTTTCGGTCCTCCCGTTACCTGGCTGTGCAGCACTGGGACCACAGTGGTCCGGGTGTTACAATGAATGGTCCTGTTGCTACATGAACTGGTCCTGTTGTTACATTGTATGGTCCTTACGTAACATTGCTGGTCTTTACACTACATCATGGTCCTGGCTGTACATTTAAGGTCCCAGTTAAACTTACTCTATTATCACTCTCTTGGTACATACATGCATACATGCAAGCATACGGTATTTGTCCTTATGGCAAAAATTTCAGGTTTATCATCTCTTAAATTCAGACATATCACCCTGTTATTAATTTATTCTTTGTATAATATGTTAACATATATTCAAAAGATTTAAATTCCTGATTGTTGTATTCACCCAAATCAATCTTTACAGTTCGTAATGATTTGAATCAAGAGGAAAACATAATGGTTTTCTGAATGTGTTTATTTCCACAACTCCTACGGTAGTTCACGATTAATGTAATGCAAAGTACAATGAACCAAAACTCATGGCAGCAAAGGATCACAAATACCAAAAGGGCTGTTCATGCGTTTTTAAGTTTATTTTTTATAACAAATTTCAAACTGAAGGTCAGCAGTGACATTATTTACCAAGTTACACTCAGTGCAATTAGTATTTTCAGACTAAACAAATATGTGAGACAGAACAAAGGAGCCTGGAATATGAGAAGATGAGAAATTGAGGTATGCACAAACACACACACACAATTTAACCACATTTCAAAGAGAGACATACTTCTTAAATTCTTCAGCAGCATAATAACACAATGAAAATCTCAATTTGCAGTGAACAGACCATAGCAGAAACAGGCCAAATGACAACAGTTTTTTTTTCAGAAATACTGAACATTACAGATAACCAACATAATTACACTTATCCTGAACAAATGCTATTGTTGTAAAAATGAATTATCAAAACATTATCCAGTAGACATCACCATGTATACAAACACTGAGACAAACTGCAAATAAAATCTTTTCAACAAATTTTTCAGGAAATCACTGCTTCTTGGCAAGCTTAACATCTATTTCTCTGCATGTTCTCAAGTCTCAACACTTGGACTGTCTTTCTCTTAAAACATTCCTCATTTTTCTGACTCTCTCGTCAGGCAAATCCTCAGGATATTTTTTGGCAAGATACTGCCCAAAATTGGAGGCCCCCCGAACATGGTTCAATGTTATACCCGGAGCATTTTTATGAAACAAGTCTTTGCCCACTTTGGACATAATTCTTGCTCTGATATCCTCAACATTGGTTGTGCCATTTCCTGTAAAAATGATATTAATATTCGAAGACCTTTTTTCCTATTGTTAGCACATCAAATTAACTGGTACTTGTATGACATACTAAGTGTCTTAAAAAAATGCATTGCATAGCATTAAATAAGCACACCTTGAAGATGACCTAGTATCCTGTACAATGTCAGGTGTGTAGTCCCCATCACTGCAAAAGCAACACATTATAAATGATTTTGCAAATCTAGTGACTTTCACTTATGCACCAGAGTTGTCGTGCCTATCATTAAGACAAAACCAAGAATCGGTATCTAAAAGATTAATACATGCAATGTAACACATCTCTGAAAGCTACATTGACCTTTATTAGCTTTGTTATCTAACTCAAGTTTGAATATTTTGCTAAATAACTTACCAAGAATGATTTTCTTCATCATATTTAACTGTGTGTTCTTCATCACATTAAAGTAAAACAACTAAAAGGATCAAATATTTATGACAATTGTGAGTGTCCTAACATATGAAAATATCAATGATTTGTCTTAAAAGAACTTTGTGATAATTTGACATCACGTAGAATATAGGCATGGACTATCATTCTCAGATCTACTACTTTTTCACACACTCTGTAATGTAATAAAATTTGTCTAAATTGCTTCAAGATTGCCAATTTTGTGTTGTTATAGCAGAATAAAACATCAGCTTATGTTATGAAATCTTAATAATATTATAAAAAGGCAAATTTCAAAACATAGTGTAAATATGAATATTTACCTTCATTCCATAGATGTAAGACATTCTTTATATCTTCTCTAGTTATTCCCTTGTAATCTGCTGGATTTGCCTCCATGTGATAATCTGAAGTAAACAGACAACAAATGCACTTTTTGATGATAAAGGCTGATTAGCAATATCATCTCTGTATAATTGTTACCAATCAAATTCAAGGCCTCATAATAAAATGCCAAAGAGTTTCAAACATTCAAAATTCATTCTGAATAAAAAGCATATCTCACTTATGTTAGCAGCAACCAGCTGACACACCCTGAACCTCTCCTCATTGGTCATGGTGTTCTTCTTCATAGTATCAGTCTGTAAGATTATCTTTATCAGGAGGTCACTTTCCAACCTAGTAGATGACCTTTTCAAGGACTCTGTTGTCTCATCTGGGCATGTAGACATGACCCTGGACTGTGTGCAGCACCCCTTTGCTCTCAGAATGAATGTTTCTAGGCTTCCATTAATCTCCATCAGACCAACAATAAATTCCAAATCTGCATCTGTCACATACCAAGCATGGCATAAATATTTAATTATGGCAAACTAGGTCCTGAATATTTGTGATAAATCGGTTAAATTATTGCTTATTTGTAAAGCAATATACCTATAATTTATATTGAACACAAATAAATGCTGCATGCATGCTTACTTTGGACATGTTAAGAACAACAACAACAAATCAATTAAGAATGAAGAGTGGGTTAGTTCAACTGCAATGAAAATACAGGAAAATAAATAAATAAATGGCAATAAATTATTAGATATAAGTTTGAAAGCTTATCTGAGAGAATATTTGCTTGACCTTAGCTAACCCCTTACCACCCAGTTTTATGGTCGATGCATTTCACTTAAAGCATATTCCTTGGAGAAAAAAAAATCATCAGATGCATTTATTAATATATGCAAATATGTGCTTATACAAATACATTCAATAAAGCCATATCTATACAATCATGTAGTAATATGAGTTCATCCAATAAACCCTGAAAACATCAGAAACTTAGATATTTGTGTACTGTCCCAAAGTTTAAAAGTAATATATTTGTGGATTATGGGTTGTGTGTGTATATGAGTAAAATAATAGGGTGTGGAATGTTTTGGACAAATTGGACAAAAAAATTGTTTTATAACGTTTTTGAAGGAGGACAATTCAATTGCAAATAGCTAGTCAACATGAAATTTTGTTGGATATCATGGACAACAAAAAGGAAAAATATGAGATTTAATTTTCACTGATTTGATCAGAGAATTTACTTAATTACATTGATAACTACAAACCTCATGTGAAAAAGAGTCACTTGCTGCCAAAGTGGATACAACTCCAGAAAACATTGCTGGTTTGCTTAGATGTCAAAATCTGGACATCATTCTCTGAAACATGAAATCATATGCAAAATACTCAATCAATAATATTGTCTTAAAAATAGAATAGCAAGAATTATTTGACAAGATGACTCTACTGGGGGGGGTATTAGTCCATACAAGTATAAACACATACCAAATAAAATAACCAAATGATTAGTTGACCTGCAAGAGAATGGGGTAACTTTAAATTGTAAATATAGCACCTCTTCTAACCACAATGTTTTGCAGTAAAACATTGTTGTATCTTTATAATAACATGTAGTAAAAAAATCAGAATATATTTATACTCTCTCATACCACAAAAAAAATAAGTTGCAATTTGCAAAACCATACACAAACAACTAACCATTGAGGAATGGTATTGTATGCTTTTCCTCATCTGGTGCGATCTTTTTGACACCCTTGTTCTTTGCAGTTAAAAATTCAACCACACAAGAATGATAGTTTATACATTATCATTGTGTACATATTCAAAGGGTAATAAGATTTTATGCATCTTTTTATTTTAATATTGTCTTTAAAATTTGTATTATGTTCAAGGCCGGTCTTCTTAAAAATATGATGGAAACTGAAAAAGTTAATACCTTTCAGAGCAACTACACCTTTACGCTTCCTTCTCCTCATTCCGAGATGTCACAGAACACGAAACGACCTATAAAACCATAATATTTAGTGTTTCCTGACATAACACTGCGCCTAAGAACCCTACATCATTTGTATACTTCTCTACAATACATAAAGTTTAACACATGTAAACATAGTTCCAGTATACAACATTGGCACATTGTACAACAAAATTGCTGCAACATTTTACAACATACTGCACATAATCTGAAATCACAGCACAAACGCCGGGTTCATTATAATTCATCCATTATCACTCATTGAGAGTTTGATGAAAAAAGTGAAGCAACAATGAATCAAAATAAGGTTCAATGACTCTTCTATAACTTTTAAAGAACTTAGCAATCGATTCAAACCTTACTTGCAGATCTGTTAACGAAGATATTCTCTATTTTGCTCAAGTTGCTTCTTGTCAACAACGCATGAACCTCGTGCACTAGAAGGTAACGGACGAGGAACATTATGACGAAATCATCATGCCTCAGATCATCACGAGCTTTTGATCGCATTATTTGTTACTAAAATCGACGAAAATTTGATGCAATAATATTCACAAATATTCTACACAATTAGCTTTATCCGTCTACTCCAAAACATCGACAGTTTGTGTTAATTATTTATGATTTTATAACTCCCAAACTTTTGAAGTGATGTTCATAACCTTATTGTGTTACACACTAGGACCACATAACCCTAACCCTAACCCTAGCTATAATTTACTGTTAATGAAAAAACAAAGTTTAGAATGCTTTGTTTCATCGTCGTCTATATATATCAATCACATGTTTTAGATCAATTCGTGCCGACATTTTCCAAATAAAACTAAATAACGTAATACCACAAAACCGGACTTAAGTTGGAAACAATACGCATTTGCGCTGTAATACATGTACACAACATGAGTGCTCGGTTTGAAATGCGGTTTTTCACTATGGTAATTTCGCCCGGCACATATTTTGCCAGCATAAACCAATTAATGCAGAAATAAGCAAGAAAATATTGTTTTAAAGGTGTTTTTCATTAAGTGGTACAATAGGACCATGTACCATTTTGAATTGTGTTCTTCGCTGTAATTTTTGTCCAAAGCAAACAAAATTGGTATATATTCGAAGATTTATTTGTCCTCTTTGGTACGGCTAACCATTCGCAAGGGATTTTACAGAAAATATCAATAAAAAGTAGTATGTATCCCAAGGTAGCATGAGGACCCCGAAACTAATACACACATACATACATACATACATACATACATACATACATACATACATACATACATACATACATACATACATACATACATACATACATACATACATACATACATACATACATACATACATACATACATACATACATACATACATACATACGCATTTTGTTTTAACTACAGCAGTTGGAAAGCAGATAAAGCGCTAACATATCTACGCCATGGACTCAACAACTTCTTATGCAAGACAGTACGGTTGTTACAATTATGCCTGGCCAATTTGCGTCATTTTTTAGGATATCTGTTCACGTTGTATTTTATAACATTGGCCTTCTAACGTCAGTAGCTTTGTCAAAATGGCAATGGTATAATTGAAATTTTCAGTGTCGTCTAATAAAGCGCACGGGGTAATAATCGAAGATTAATATATACAGCGATGAAGTGCAGCCATTGAATATGCAACCTCAGGGACATTTTGGATAATGCGGAATCAACAAGAAATTGTCTTTTTGAAATATCAGCGAAGTAATGCGCTATGCACACTGTATTGAACACTGTCAAGCATGCCAAAGCCATATATGCACAACGATTGGATTGAAATGCGTTGTATGCCCAGGAAGTTAATGCAGGGCAGGTTGATTTCCTTGCGGTCAAATGGCTGTATGTGTACTGCCAATGCATCACATGTGATGTCGGTCTTAGGGTGTCAATAACATGTAATTATGCCCTGGAATGTCAGCTCTGCGATGATAATATTTTGTGCGTTTTACCATAGACAATACAATTCGGTCGCAAGTGCTCATCCTGAGATTTTGTGAGAGAAAAACTTCGACGTCGAAAAGGAAATAGACCCATACATTTCATCAAACCCTTAACAATGATGCATTTTATCATATCGATAAAGCGCGACCGGTTAAGGTGATATTTAAAGTGATAATCAAGGTGACAACCAATCGGTCGGTCAAATGCAGATAGCCTTAATGGGACGCGTTTTATTTCCCTTCACTCTTTAACGCCAGATAAATATCCGTGCTTGATGAACTTTTCAGTGACAAGGCTGTTAGTAGCTCCATGAATTTAAGAAAAAGCGTGCTAAATCCTGTCATCATTGATCGCAGAGTATCAATGAAATATTATATATAAATTTGCCGTGTATTGCTTCTAGGGACTCCCAATTAGAAAACATGAACGCATTTTATCCCTCAGTGGCTGAATAATTTCCTCCAACTGTAGACTGTTCACAGGAAATGAAGCACTAGAACCACTGCCTTCCTGATACCATGTCCAATTGAGACCGTTGTTTCCATGGCGGCATAACGTAAAAGCCTTGTCAGTCTATAGCACTGCTTGTGTCACCTAGACACACCACACTTCAAGTGACGACAAATGTCTTTTATAGAGCTCATTCAGCCGATCAGTCGGCAAAGCTACTCGGGCTAATTACCTACATTAAATTTGACGAGCACTATATTAATGTCACATATGGGGAAACATTGGTCCTGCCCTGGGAATTTGCCCACCGCTGGCTCACGATTGAAACGTATTACACAATCAGAGCATTGTAGAGTCCTATGTAACTAAAAAAGGGAAAAAGCTTAAGCTCGAAGACATGAACTGATAGCATACGGACCATTGCGCCAATCTACTTATCAACACCCACCTGTGTTGCAAGCATTCACTTGTGTGCATATAGGCATATACATACCGTATATAGAATATAAGCATTTCCCCGTTGCCGCTGCTTTATGCACCGACAAACCTAGAATTTTGACAAACGTATAGCGACTCATCTCTTTTTTTTCTTATTTTCAGAGACAGGTCTTTGTCGTTATAACAAATCGTGACTTATAACGATCCATAGGTTGAACGATCGATTTGGTAATCTATGAGGCAAATTAATAAGAAATCGTACAATATACAGCATTATAGAGGAATGTGTCATTGCACCTGTAGTCACTGGATTTTGATAAGATAAATTACTCGTACACTTTATGAATGACATTGAGTTAGGTTCGCTGCAATATTATATTAGTTAATTTCCGTATATACGCTCATGGTTAGGTTTAAAAGGTTGTGCTGGTATTTAACTTTAGAATGGGATACCTTTTTGTTGTAACTCATTTAGTTTAACCGACATGAACAGAAATGTTTTAGTGAATAGCCAATTCGTTCGCCTTACCTCTTGCTGTTGCTGAATTCTTGTTTTGGTGCAAGACGACCTTGTCAGAAATGCTACATATAGGTACGTACACCCCAATGCAGCTGAATTACATCTTTCATTTAGTCAAGCAACATGAATAGTCCCCCGATGTATTTCACAAGGGTTTGCTAATTGAATAATTACCAAAATATTACGATTACAATCGTTCATGATGCATGATCTTACCCAGGAGAATTCTTATTTTGAATCTCAGCGATCATTTTTCTGATTCCATTTTCGCTAAATATTTTCGTAGTAATGGTTTGTTTTGGGCATGAATATGGTGTTAGTTAATTTAATGGCTCAGCGTGATTTTACGTGTGTCGAAGCCTTTAACGTCATGTCCGTCCTGAAAAGCCGATAAGGTGTAATGTTCAGTAAGCAATATGCGGGTATCCATTATAAATTCATGGATGCACGTAGATCTTTAAACAATGCTAAATGCAGCAACTGCATAGGAAGATTATGTCCTCGTACAATGTGTGATGTTTACCAACACAATTTTATACATATAACCAATTGGTAGACTTGATGTGCCCACCATAATATTTTACACCATAGGACACAGGTAATTGTCACTTACAGGTAAAATTATGAGATGACCGAGATATAGTCACCAACGGTCTCTGAGAGAGGAGAAATACTACAACGGTTGGTGCTACTCACCATGTCTGCATACAACAAAATATTGCCATATCGAGCCATGTGAGATAGTTGGCGAGCTGTCTGAAAGCGTTGATGCATACTTTGCATATTTAAACGAAATCAACTGTACAACTGATATTGATCCATATGCCGATGCCTGCGTAGATTGGACAGTAGCGCTGGCATAATGCAGCTTTATATGAGAACCAGAGCTGGGGATTTTGATCAAATCACTCGTTTAAGAGCTGGGAATAGATTTATTGAACATGCTGATTATTACTCAGAGGCACGTTCACATGCCTTAAGTCTCCAATGTTTCGCTCACAAATTAAGGCACCGTAAACATACGAGTATGTTAATTTGCTTTGCAATCATCATGACATCCCGGGGTGAATGTTGCCCTATCAATACCTGTCATAATATTTCACCATCAGTCGGATGTAAACATTGCCATTTCGCACACCGTGATATTATCGTATGTCCGGTATCACAATCCTCTAAACTTGTCCTCTTCAGTAAGGTAGGGGAGAAGAGCCTGGCAAATCCCAAGCGATCCTGGTAGTCTTCAGACCTTACGGACTGTTATTGATTTTGAGGTGGCTAGTAAACGGGTCCACCATACAACAGCCCCGTGTGGGGGATCAGTCTGTTTGTCCTCATATTTGCCGCGTTATTATGCCTGCCAATCTTACTAAACTTCAAGCAGTAAATACAATATTGACACGATCGTTATAGTGAAAGTGGAATGTTATTTGAAGAGGGCTACAAATACTGTGCCGAGTTAGCAGTGGTTAGGTTGCGAACGGCAACGATTGAGACGGCGCTCGGTCGATTTGGCTGGCATTGTTTTCGACGAATAAAATTTAATTGACTAAATTTTGTCACACTTTAAATATAAATAGGGAAATTCGATTGTTTAAAAAAAGAAATAGCAAACAGCATATAAAGATATACAATACAAAGTTTATATACAACAAAATATAGGATCCTAAGGGGTCTTCTGTCTTGTTTGACATTTATTGTTTCTTGAATTATATTCTTGCATAAACTACGTTACCCTCAACCAACGATTGAAACTATTATTATCGGACATAAATATAGCATCATCTGCAACTAGTATATGTTATTCCGATACACATTTTTTAACATCCCTATAAACTGATCTTTCTTGTGTCATATGATATGTCGGTCATGAACGGTGTCACAATTTTGACATCAGCAGAATGTCCGTGAATTTTTGTAGGCACTTTGACATATTCTGCAAGCCCCGCATAATCTTGTTTTACTTTATTATTATTGACAACTCTTGTTAACACTGTTTGTCGAATTCGGAATAATATGTTATAGCTCGTTTTTGTATAATGTAAGCTAGCAGCCCAAATATCTCCTTTGTTGATGGTTACTTATAAAACGCGAAATTAACCCGCATAACCTTTGACCCCTGGGTTATTATTGAATAACATCAGAATCTCATTTGCCTCTAAACCCGATTAGATATTGAGGGATAAGTTATAAAGCAAGGTTGTGGTCTCCAATCATAAATAGGGCCTTATCATGTCAATATCGCATTGGCAAACTGCAAATTATATCTGTATAGTCTTTGACCTTGGTGGAAATTTGATCATTATTGATATATATACTGGGCATATGACTATAGTGTACGGGCAATTGGAAATTCCTGCAACTTGCCATATCCAACTAGTTTATTGGGGGGATTAGTGATCAGCCCTGTGTGTCACTGAATGATCTAATATTGTCATAACTTATTATTGAAAATCATATGCAAAGCACTTTAAAGACTATTGGCCATTTGTATCAAGCTAGATGTCTCAAACGTTGCATAGGGCCTTATAATGGAAATATCTTCTTGTGAACTATCAGTCACATAAATAAGGCGTTTTACCTTTGACAGATTAAACAAATCCAAATTTCTTGTTCCAGGAAAAATATTGATATCTTATTGATGGCTTAAGTTTGTTTAGATGAACCTATTGATAGAAACGTAAATTATATGGCTTAAATGTTACAATTATTTGGCATTGGATTATTGCCACTAGACAAGTAGGTTATTGTTCAACCCTAGTTGAACATAGTGTAAAACTAAAAACTTTATGATTCTTAATGGTTTCATAACTTGCTATTGAAACAAGCGTTTTATGTATGTATGTATGTATGTATGTATGTATGTATGTATGTATGTATGTATGTATGTATGTATGTATGTATGTATGTATGTATGTATGTATGTATGTATGTATGTATGTATGTATGTATGTATGTATGTATGTATGTATGTATGTATGTATGTATGTATGTATGTATGTATGTATGTATGTATGTATGTATGTATGTATGTATGTATGTATGTATGTATGTATGTATGTATGTATGTATGTATGTATGTATGTATGTATGTATGTATGTATGTATGTATGTATGTATGTATGTATGTATGTCTGTATGTATGTATGTATGTATGTATGTTGTATGAATGTATGTATGTATGTATGTATGTATGTATGTATGTATGTATGTATGTATGTATGTATGTATGTATGTATGTATGTATGTATGTATGTATGTATGTTTGTAGGCATGCATGTATGTATATATATATATGCATGTGTTTTTGTATGTATGTATGCATGTATGTGCATGTGTATGTGATGATTTGAACGTGCGGGATTGGCGTACACACAATCCTAATGTCAAGGTGTCATATAAGAGGGATAAAATTTGCCGTAAGGTTATCTGGGCTCAGGGGGCTTCGCCCCTTCAACACAACACAACATGCCCTGGTGTGATGAATTTATCGCGTGAAAGCAATTGCAGCTTTACACTTGAATGCTGTGACAATCTCTTTGAAGTTCCACAATGGGACTCACGAATCATAGAGCAGTTGCCTAGCGCTGCACGCGTTTAGCTACGATGGCATTTGTAAAGCCGACGTTTGAAGTAATCCAAGTCAAAAACATTCATTGAATCTAATGGTGTGAGCTGACATGAATAAAATCCAGTGATTGATCATGCAATTTTTTGCACCATGTTGATAGCGTTCTATTCAATTATGTTTGCCCATCATTCATTGAATTGTATTCCTGCCGTGCCGGTAAACTTATAAATTTATGTAGGACATAGCTGCGTGACAACGGCGCAATTAACAATAAAGCTCAAGGGCAATTAACCCTCATAGGCAGTGAGCTCTCCATATATAAGATACTATTACAAAATTCAAACCTGGTTCGGTACCATTTTAATGCGCACATATATCATTTATTGCAATAAAAGACCGAAAAGAGGGTCACCAAGGTAGCAATTGCAATAGAATTGCTCTCATCATATGAGAACGGTGCTTTAATCGTGGGCGTGAGATCGATGCTCAATACTAACAAACAATGACAATTTCCAAAGCAATAGTCCTAGCTGTGTTATATAGTAAGTTTGGACGGTTTTACGATTCTTGCTTTGTGCACACTAAGCAGGACATAGCATATTATTTGTTGTGGGCATTTTTCAAAATTTATCACACTTTTCGATTTGTGTTTAAACAGTTGCGTACGACCCTACGAGGAATGACACACCAGGCGAATAGACATCTACTATACGCAGCGTCAATCTTCTAGTTAACTGCCTCTTTGTGGCACTATGTGGTACAATTACCTAATGCAATATCTATTTGCCAGCCAAAACTTTCTGTCCACGTGTGGGTTCGGGTGCAGAAGAGTATACTCCTGCATCTCATAAGAGGTCACTGATAGAGGGCAACCCGTCAGCCATAGGATGCGACTCGTGACGGTGGAAGACATGTACTGAAATTTTTGACAGGTTCAAAACGGATATATAAACCTTGGTTTTCCGATGCATACCGAGACGCCGTCTAAGAGCGTGATCGGGCACTGTACAGGCTGAAAATGCGGCTCTCCCAGTGTAAATTGAACACTAAAACTTCCACAAGAAACTTCTACTGCCAAAAATATAGTACAAACTTTCATAAATTTAAACATCATCGGGAACGAAACATTTCTAAATTTCAATTTGTTTTATACTTAATGAGTTGGGAGATTCGAATCATAAATCAAATGACACATCAAGTGGGTCTAATGATGTACACTATTATTTTTTAAATCATCTTCCAGAGGAATCCCTCAAAGCATTCTTAAACATTTTTAATGGAATCTTACCATCCGGAACTCTCCTAGATAGTTGGAGAGAGGCTATTATTGGTCGACACCCAAGCCTGACTCGGATAACACCAAATTATCGCGCTATTGCCATAACAAGCTTCATTTGTAAAACTATCGAGCGAATGATCAACGCCCGCCTGATATGATTTCTATTGAGAAACAAACTAATTTCCAGGTACCAGAGCGGTTAGCGTCACACACGGAGGTCCGCCGAGAAAATGCTATACGTTACGGCTTTGTGAGGGGGAAACTTGTTGTGCCGGTCTCGTCCTTAATTAAGAAGGCTGATGATATGTTACTACTTGCGTTCTGCCGTGCAGGCAATAAGAGGAAATAATTTCCGTAATGTTTCTGGTTTAAATATTTTGCTTTATTAATCGCAATTTAAAGATCGGGGCCAGAAGATTTGGTTTGAATGGGTTACCAGGCAATTACAGGGTAGACAGAGCTGCCGGGAAAGCACTCAATAAGAATGTTACCGGGGATAAAGTCCCCTTTACAGAATGCAACCCTTAGGTCATCAAATGGTTAATACAGAAATAGCATCGCCCGTGGGATGAATCCGCACAAAACAAAGTCCGTGAAATCTAACCCGATCTTGGGGAGTGGCCTCACAGCTGTAGAGACAGCCGTAGAGTGGAAGTTATTCTTGCAGGTATCGGTCATTCCTCATGCATTTCTACGTAGGGAGGAGCATTACATGCCAATGCATACAGAACCTCAAGCACATTTTTATTAAGTGTGTTGATATGGATATTATCCGAAATCGTTTATTCCGGTTCCGAATCCATCCAAGATACTGGGTTCCATGAAAGTAATTGGACTATATTATAGATCATATTTCATACTATAATTTCATATAACTCGTTTATTTCTAATGTGTTTGATTTTCGTATTTTCCCCACCTCAGTAGTCACCATATAACACATTAATTTTAGTTTGCCGTTAATCCCTATAATGACCTTGTCTTTTTTGGCCAAACCTTTATGTTCTTTTGGTATTTGCGTCGGTGAAGCCAGGATTAAGGAAATTATTGATGCAGTCTACAGCTCCTTGATGCATTATTTGTATCGCAGTGGAAACCGCTGTAATTCCACTGCGTGATATATACACCTGACTATTTTGCCCGCTCTGAGCTATCGAGCATCAAAAGTAATTAAAATTAAAAGCATATCTGCGCACATTAGCAAAATGGTAATTATCATCAAGTGTGAAACTCATGAACCCTAAAGCTTGGGAGGTCTTTTTGACTGACAGTAGACACTCGAGGAAAGGACCAATCTGCAAGCACTATCTTTCTATTTCGGGTGTTTTATTCTCATGCAATATGTTTTTAATCGGGAATTGCTGTGCCTACTGATCGTACAACAGAAAACAGAGCGAGAACTAAACATATCTGCGTTATGCTTTTGTGTTGTTTAATTATTCAGTAGGAGGGCTTAAAGGGCCACTAAAATGAAAATTTCACTTTCTTTAAGATTTCCACAGTAGCAAATATGCATCAATCTAAAACCTTCTGTGCAATCCGTTTTCAAAACTTCGAACTCTAAAGTGTCTAAATCGGATAATCTCGAGTAAACGATCTCCAGCGCGGCCATTACCCTATGACTCACAAAAGGAACCGCTCGGGAAGCCAGCGAGGGCTGCTGCGTCTGGAGAGGCTGGCGACCGAGACCCGCGTGAAGTTATGCTGTGCGAGAGTTGTGGCACTTTAATCGGCAGCTATTATTTTTGCTTCGCAGCGCACCTTCGTCGCGCATTCTACACATCATCAGATCGCTCCGATGCGCGTTCGCTGTAAGTACCTCCCCCCCCCCTTGTCAGACGACTACGCTATCATCTTGCGTTCATTTCAGCATCTTGTTGCTTTTTTCACTCGAGCGTTGGTTTTGTGGAACTTTCAAACTTTGTACCTGCGACGATAAATCTACTGTTTTGAGATACTTGAGAATATCACTGTATGAAATTCATCTGTCACCTGTCATCATGCCAGAGAAATGTGTTGCCAAATGGTGCTGTAACACAGCCAGTAGGGGTGTGTCAGTGTTCGCGTTCCCTGCAGCAACCCACAGGCAGTGCAAGCAGTTCGTATGTATCAAGCGAAAATGGAACTACACATTAAAAGATATGCGAAAGCCTTTCTTATGCTCTGAGCACTTCACTGGAAGCTGCATCAAGACTCAAAGAGTGCAGTGAACTCCAGCCATGGATAAAATCTATTTCCTACCACCTGTACTGGTGTGCTAGGTCCTCACTGGGTCATGCTAGTAAGGAGCTAACAGTAGCCGAATGGCAATCTGTTGCCTACCATGTACAGGATAAGCCCACTGGTCACAGTGATTTATACCCTGCATGTGAGCATGACACACTTGATCAAGAGACCAGCAGGAAGAAACAATGGATTAAGCCCAGTAAGTTAATGTTATGTCAATGAAAATTAAACATTGAAGGTAGTACAAACTCAATGAACCATACTAACACTTACTGCTGGCTTTGTGTGATCAGAC
>CM067353.1:13237780-13290280 GCA_034190875.2 Urechis unicinctus
ATATATATATATATATATTATATAATAATATATTATATATATTTATATATGCGTGATTGTCTGTGAGGAGCCAAGGTTATCTGTTGCTGTTCGTAAAGACTTTTTATGGGAAAAATTATTGCTTAAAGCGTTCACACTATCTGCGCGTTTGGTCTTTTGCATTGTGTAAGAAGCACTTGTGGTGCATGGTGATTTGCATGATATTTCATATCATTTGGATAGTTAAACACTGATCTTGATATAAAGGTAATATTTGTTATAGGGATCTGGTAGGCGATGTGATCATCCCAGTATTTAATGGCGGTCATCTACCTGATTAGGTTTGGGGTAATTCTCATAATCATGGTCGATCGGTCAATCGCAGCAAAGATAGTCGCTTTGCCAGGCAAGCTCTGTGCATACGATGTTAGGGCTTCAGTGTAGCTTGAGGATCAAAGATTTCGTCGTTCATTGATTCAATGACAAAAATTGTCCATTATATTACCCGTCGTTTTTAAAGTTTTTTGTTTTCATTGGGGGGTTAATTTCTATATGCCCTTTATTTGTGATCTGTCATACGTATATGAACTTATTCTCCTGGCTCGACGACGTCTGACAAGTAGACTTGTACACATCCGGGTTGAATGATGCATCAAGAGTGTCAAGGTTCAAGCGTGTCACTACGTAGACCACTTTGCTCCAAACACGTCGTCGGATACGTTGAAAAGGGCAGCTCAGAACGTGCTCAGTTTGCGTACACCAGCCTGGTGTCTTGGGTTGAACAGTATGACATACAATTCCCCCATATTCTCACTACGTGTCATTTCTGATATCAAATACAAACGTGCATTTATCTAGCGGCAAGGCAATGAAACGGTGCTGCCGCTGCATAGCGAATTGTCAAGTGTTCTCAAAATGCATTAAGTATTATGCTAAAATTTGGCGTCGATACAGCAATTCTGACATATTTGCGTGTAAATGTTGCGCATCAGCTTATGGCAGATGCAGAGAGCTGCATTGCAAAACCAGATTACGTCATTGCTTATCGCGAACGCTTCTTTGGATGACGACAACAAGCTGCTACCACTCGATCTGCCTTTCCCTGATACATCATTTATAACGCAATTAACACTGCTACAATTGGATTGCCTGATACATGCAGCTAATCATGTTGTCAGCTGTGGCAATCACGCATTGCGGTTAATTAATATTACAGTCTTCAGCTGCGCAGAGCTTGTTAGCATACGTCAGAAAATTGCAATTCTTCCAAACGTGAAGCGTGCAAACCCAAACAAACTGTATTTCTGTCAATGATGATACAAACTTTTATACACTCTGATACCGCTTCATTGCTTTGCAGTGTAAAGACAAAGACCGCATGCAATGCTTAACGATAATTTTGTTCCATTCCACGGTTGCACATTTATTGAGAAACACATTAAATTTAAACGTAGGAGTGTCATCTAGACCGATAATGGTGTATCGTATGCGTAATTATGATGACAAACGTAACTATTAACAATCTATTTGCACAATTTTGAGTAGATTTACGTTGAAATAAACCTGCTAATTAAGATCACATAGTGGTCCCTTGGACGATCGATCGCTTGTAGCAGGGTCCATGGTATTGATAGTGCAACCTCATCGATTTGATGGATGTTCAGTTAAACAAGCTGCAGCCCGCCTCTGCGTGATTACCTCTACAGGTGCTCGCGTTGTGACATATACGTTAACTCAACCAGCGCGACGCACCGTTTTAGGTTATATTTTGTTACACCAAATTCGCTGCCGGCGATGATGCCAAGCTGACAGAAAACGACGATGTTAACCACTATGCTGACGATGACGCTCATGACGTCTTCTATGTGGATGATTATCGAGCTATTTCCTGCACTAAGAGGCATACGTTGACCGATAAAAAAGGCAGCAAGCCGACTTGGCTGCCAGCGATTGGTTGAGATTGATAACATTCTTGTTATGTGGGATTGACAGGCTACAATAACCATGGCTATTATACATGAAATGTAAAGATGATCATTGATATGCAACTACCAATGCCGGTTCGTGCCAAGATTCGTAAATATTGAACTAGTAAACGCTTAGTTGAACCATGGACGTAACATGTCTCACGCATATATATCGTGAGTGATTGCCATAAATGTTTGGCGTTCGGTTCAAAAGTAGATACTACCTATTCAGTGTGAAATAATTGTCTTCCATTGCGTATAACTTCCATTGCTCTCAAATAGCAAACATGCCCAAACAAAATATTTCGATCATAAACTTCATAAATATTTGTCTCTAGATATATCCCAAAACCTCACAAAGGAAACCGAAAAAGAAGACGGGTGAATATACACGTTTATTGGGCTTAAAGAAGTTCAAGAATCTCGCTTCGCAGAGCTGGGGCAAGCATTGAATGGCTCTTTCAAGGAAAATCGTAAAAAATAATGGACATTTTATAGGGAAAAAGTTCTAGTCTACCGCTGCTAAAAAGCAGTTAATATTATAGTATGTAATTGTTAAATGATCTTGAAAATGATTGGTATGAATAAGTGAGTCACATGAACTATTTTATACGCACCATAACATATTAGCTGCTTTGGAAACGGCGGTGCACCGGCAATAAACATGGGTGTTCATGACTTATGCTGAAGAAGAACATTTAACATGCATACATTTTTTCATTGTTGGATGTTGGATGAAATCGTGTTATTGGATGGGATGAGCCTTCCATACAAAATCTTCTTTATAAGAAAACTATTCTCTTAATTAGTATCAATGAGAAAGTTGTTGCAAGCACCCACATTTATTAAAGCGTTCAGATCATAAATAGGACGGAACAGATGATGTTTGTCTGAAGCGCATGGACGAGCAATAATTAATTTCGATAACTGCTGTACTTAATTAAACTACCAAGCTGTCAATCATCTGGAATGCACCTGCCTGTCGAAAGATTAATTGAGCCATTCCTAGAAAATCACCGGAATATTTTATACTAAGAATGCAAAATTCGAATCGAAACTTCGCACCGTATTTGCCAATTTAAATACGCGCAAAATATATCAAATGTCACAATTAATGCGAAGCTGATATGGTTTCATTGCATCTCGATTTCACGTTCTTGAACGTTATTCGTCGCATTTTAGGCTAGATGTAATTCAACATATCAACAAAAAGAAAAGGCAGAGGTTGTAAACAAAATTGCTATATTCCAATGAAAAAACATCAGTTTCTATTCACTTAAACATATATTATATATATACGTAAACATATATGCATAGATATATTTATATATTTATAAATATATATATATATATTTATATATATATATATATTATATATTTATATACGCATACTTATATATATATATATATATATATATGTATATATATATATTATATATATATATGTAGATATATGTATATAAATTATGGATATAAATATATATATATATATACTAATATATAGATATAATTTACACACAAAAGTATAATCGCTAGTGAGGTCATAGGAAAACGTGTCATCATCCTTGGACGACTTGAAAAGGGAAATATGATATCAGGGCTATTTCCCAATCAATAGGCTGTTGCTATCGCGGCTGGCGTGTTTTCGGAATTCTGTTATTTACTGGATAAATTTTATGACCCATATTAATCATTCCTACTGAGTCATGAAGCTGGTATTAAGCGATTTTATTGTGGACAAAATACTGAATCTTTAATCTAGACGATCATTTTTTTCTATATCATTTATTTCAAGTTACCGCTGATACAGCTAGCTGTTATAAGTTAATGGCTGTCTATTATTAGTAACGCAACGAACATAGATAATGACATGAATAATGTATGTTAATGTATTGTAATCACTATCCACAAATAATTTTGTGGTTCTATGAACACGAGAGACTATCTATAACATGCATGCGCTTGAGATGTAATATGCAAATGTTCGTTAACGCTGCCTAGGTAGAGTATAAAACGCGTATTTAAAACACTACCTAGATGACCGTGTTCGGTATTTATTTATTAAATACAATTGGTAAAGACCAATCGGTGTTAATTCGCCCACTCAAAACCTGACAGCATGAATCACTTGCGTAAAAAACTGTCGGATAATCTAGCCGACACAAGATTTGCAAGGCCAATGTTCGCTTTATGGTCACCTATGCAACAGTAGCGCGAGGAAGAATTGTTTGAGGGTCTGACTGTGATATATTTGCGAGTCGCACTGTTATGTTTGCACCTATAGTGTGGATTTCATTACCATTATACCATAAATCTAGCTCTTCTACCAATGAAGTCAAAACAACTACATGGACCTTATTGCGCATCAAATAAACATACATACATACGTACTTACATACATACATACAAACATACATACATACACACATACAAACATACCTATATACATACATTCATACACACATACGCACATACGTACCTATATACACACATACATATAATACATACATACATACATACGTACGTACGTTTGTACATACATACACATATTTATACATACGTATATACATACATTCATACATACATACATACATACATGCATACATACATACATTTATACATACGTATATACATACATACGTACATACATACATACATACATACATACATACGGACATACATACATAAATACAAACATACATACATACATACATACATACATACATACATACATACATACATACATACATATACATGCATACATACATACATACATACATACATACATACATACATACATACATACATACATACATACATACATACATACATACATACATACATACATACATACATACATACATACATACATACATACATACATACATACATACATACATACATACATACATACATACATACATACATACATACATACATACATACATACATACATACATACATACATATACATACATACATACATTACATACATACATGCATACATACACAGACTAACTGGCATACATACATCCAGCATACATACATACATACATACATACATACATACATACATACATACATACATACATACATACATACATACATACATACATACATACATACATACATACATACATACATACATACATACATACATACATACATACATACATACATACATACATACATACATACATACATACATACATACATACATACATACATACATACATACATACATACATACATACATACATACATACATACATACATACATACATACATACATACATACATACATACATACATACATACATACATACATACATACATACATACATAATTACATACATACATACATACATACATACATACATACATACATACATATACATACATACATACATACATACATACATACATACATACATACATACATACATACATACATACATACATACATACATACATACATACATACATACATACATACATACATACATACATACATACATACATACATACATACATACATACATACATACACATACATACATACATACATACATACATACATACATACATACATACATACATACATACACATACATACATACATACATACATACATATACATACATATACATACATACATACATACATACATACATACATACACATACACATACATACATACATACATATATACTACTATAAGCAAGCATGCAAACATATATATATATATACTTATATATATATATATATTTATATATATATATATATATATGAATATATATATATATATATATATTTATATATATAAAAATATATATATATACATATATATATATATGCATTCATGCATACATACAAACTTTCAAACAAACCTTCATCCCAGCATACATATAGTTCCGGGGTACTATAGTCAGAGTAAAGAGAAAGGTTCGAGCCTCGGTGGACTAGGTGAAGGAGTAGTACAAGGAGCAAAAAGGCAAGTTGTTCATCGACAATGCGTTCTCATTGCGGATTAGGCTGCTTTATGCTTGAGGTTCATATCGGACCTTTACCGTAATAGCGGCCCAAAAACGTTTTATTCACGACAATTCTGTTGGTAAAATTATGCCTTGGTAACCTGATATCAGATTACCTCGATGACATTCATGAAGGTATCAGTTCAATATCAATTGCAATTTAAGTTGGTAAGCAGTGGAGCAAATTATCACTTATGACAAGTAGGTTGGGTAACCAAGGGTGTATATGGCTAGATGGATTAATATACCTACACACCTACATACGTACATACACACATACATGCATACATACATACATACATACATACATACATACATACATACATACATACATACATACATACATACATACACACATACATATAAACATATATACATACATACATATATACATGCATACATACATACATACATACATTCATACATACATCTTACATACATTCATACATACATACATACATACATGCATACATACATACATACATACATACATACATACATACATATATACATACATACATACATAAATACATACATAAATACATACATACACATACATACATACATACATACATACATACATACATACATACATACTAACATACATACATTCAAACATACACACATGCACGCACACATGCATACATAAATATCTACATATATACACACGTACATACATACACACATACATGAATACATACATACATTCTCACCTGACGGTTGACAAGGCTGTTAGTTTCTTTGGCGACGCCACATTATCTTGTTTCAAACGAGTCAACGATTCCCATGGTCCGTCTTTGAATAAATTTTCGCCTCGGGAGCAATCAGGTGATTCCAAGTTGTTTTCAATCGCTGACAATCGAGTATTCTTAGAATGCGTCGTCTGTTTAATTCATTTGTCTGGTGATCCATCAATTTGTGAATGGCGGTGTTTGAGCTTCAGTGTAGCTTGAAATTAAAAGCTTCCATCGTTCATCGAGCCAATGAGACTCCGTGTAATCAAAACATCTTCGATGTTGTTATATTTTTCTGGCAATTAATTATTTCTTATTTTAAATATGGCGCTGTATCCCATGATGTTTGATAGACAATAGATATATGACCATATTCTCATGCCTACACGGCGTCGGATAACTAGGCCTGAAAACAGCCGGACCAATGCATTCAACACGAAACGAAGTGTTCCTGCCGGCATAAGCAGCTGTCAGCCTTTTTGTACAAGTGTCAAGTGTACACCAATATGGTTATCATTAGTTGAATATTTTAGCTTGCAATTGCCTCACATTTGCATGTAGTGTTTATTGGGATATGTTATAAAAGCGTCTGTATTATTTCCAGGCCATATGAATGTTGTTGCCATTGGACAGCGAATTGGAGTGTCATGCCCTAATGCTCATTGAATTATGTATATTGTTTTCGTCGACACTTCAAAACTGATACAATTGCGTGTAAATGAAACCATTAGGGTGAAATCAGAGGCAGAGGACTGTATTGCAAAAGAAAAATATCCCGCTGTTTTCCACGAACGCAGCCTTGGATGTCGACAACACGCTGCTACCATCGGATGCTGGTGAAAAGCTGTCTACGGCGCCTACATGCATTATTTCTAACTCTAACAAAATTGCTATAAATGCATTGCGTGATAGATACAACTTATCATTTTGTCTGCTTCGGGCTATCACGCATCGAGATTAATTAATATTAAAGTGATCACCTGCGTCGGGCATGGGGATGAACCTCCACAAAGGATGATTCCGGCAAACGTTAAAGACGTTTCTATCATTAGTGCTACAATCCATTATTCAGTCTGCTTCCATTTCAAATATTTAGATACACGAGGAGTACGCTACATTTCGAGAGACTTTCTGATATATTATATAGTTCACATCTTCTTTTTTTAATTTGTATGTCCGTCTGAAGACCATAATAATCCGGGACTACGTAGGATAACAAATCCGGTCATAACAAGAAAAGTCTGCGTATATCGCGTTAGTTGTAAGGCGATGTCTTTGATATGGTTGTGTCTAGCATGGAATCGTTGTATCATTAAACATACACACCACCGTCATCAACAAACTTTGTTGTTATCGGAAAAGTCTAATGTTGTTAATGAAATCCGTAAATATGTAAATCCAGTAAACCTATGCCAAGTTTGGAACATTCAGTTCAAAAATAAGGCATAACATTTTGAAACTGCCTGCATTTCTAATATTATGTTAGATTTTGGGATCAAGCGAGCAATTTGAATCGTACTAACCACTTGCTGTAAAAGTTAACAAAATTATACCCGGCAGTGGGAAGAAGACTGTAACTCATCAATAGATCTGGCAATATACTTTTCCATAACAACATATACAATTAAACAGTAAATAGAGACAGAAAGTAAATTAATGAATATATTGGATAAGTGCTTTTTACATAATATGTAAATTTACGCAATATATATACATATATATATATACATTTATTTATATACCCATATATGTATATATATATACCCATATTTATATATATATAATCTAGGTATATATATATATATATATATATATATATATATATATATATATATATATATATATATATATATATATATATATATATATATTCGTTGAGCTCAATCTGATCGTGTGTAATGCTATCAACAGACATCTGACAAGATGATGTGTCAGGCATCTGTCTCGTTTTACGCGCAGGAACATTGCTTAACAGTGTTTATTGAGCTGCATAATTGGCAATATTGTAAGGAATGATTTGCATGTATCCTTACAGGGTACACTCCCAATCATGACAGACGATTATACAATCTACTAAACACATCCTATTGGAATCACTGGCTCGTAATGATTTGAAACAAATAGGCGCGGTTTAATTCGCCAAAGCTTTGCACAATTTTGAAAGCGTCTCATTCAGTTATGCTGCAGTATTTCGCTCCGTCTTCTGATCATCTGTCATACGTGATTACAGTTTTATAGAATGCTCACAGCCAATGACGTTGAATCCGGCTGATGATGGTGCAAGTATTGTGCTAGTTATATGTAATATAACCTAACCGCATGATTACTTTTTATATTTTAGTAGTGTAAACAATAAATATGCAGCATTCATGTGTTTGCGTAGAAAGCATTTATTATAGGTCGACATCCCCGGATGCTTATGAGCAATTCACATCAGAATAACTTTATAAACGCTGGCAAATACTCTATATTATGCTCTCTCATGCAAAATTTCTCATACACTGTGAGCCAATGAACGGAAAAGATCGCTAATCGTTGATATTGTAGAAGGCGTAATCAAATTGCGCCGTTAGTTGGTGCAATGCTTTCTTGTTATCGCAATATGTATGTGCCATGCCAATCCAAAATATGGTAGATAATTAAGTTTCCGGCACATCAGCATAAGACAATATAGATGCTTAGGTAGAAAAATGTGTTATGACTCGGTACGCAATGCAATTGGGCAGCAATTCAATAATCGAATGGTTTAAATATAAATGCGAATTTTGGATAGGCCACGCGATTTGGCTATGTTTAACATCCTAGCGCTGTGAATGCTTTTATGGTCCTGTCATTTTGATAGTTATGTGCTTCACGATACGGTAATGGTAATATTGGCTTTAAACACCACTTTAAACAACGAGGTGATATCGCGGCGGTGATGGATGGGGATGGCTGTGATACTTGAACAGCTTCCGCTAGGTCCCAGCAACCACCTGACACAAACCCGCTGCCCAGACCGGGCTGTAAAACCTACGCTTCTGGAACAAAAGTTCACTGTACAATTAAGCCACCGGGTCAGAAGCATCCCCTTTTTAGAGATGGAAACGACAGTAAACGTGATCATGCGCGTTACGGGTCACCAGTTAGGTTTCCCCCCCTCAGTGTCGAACCCACAACCTGGGGATGTGTTTGATGTGTGAATACATATATTTGTGATATGCTGGTTATTATCAGAATCTAATATTTGCCTCATACCTTAATTAGCGGAAAAGGCTAACCGCATATGGCCAAAAAGAAACCCCTGAGGACGTCAAGGTCTTTTTGTAGGGATTTATCATTAGGGAGGTGGAATGCAAAGACCCAGTTTTAACAAGTTTGGATATATTAGATTGTTTTTTCAAATTTATTTATTATACTTTAATATGATAATTGGAAATGATATATTGGTTTTCTGAGCTATTGTGTCGGATTTGTCAAATTTAACTAGAAAGGTAGTTATACAATGGTGACACTGGAGTCAGATTGTTGGGCTCACAGGACCATTAGAGCTATACAGGCTGCTCGTACAGATGATGTTACGATGAAGTTTTTAGATTTGCTTCGGACGAAGGGTTCCCCTTGATTAATTCAGTGTTTGTTAATATTCCAGAGTTCCATATATGCCAACAACATATTTCCTAATGCCTCTAGCACCTCTCACCGACTGTGGTAATTAATGTATTATGCCCTGTTGAACATTCTCATCAAATAGGATGCTCATTAGGAGTGCTTAGAGTCCGACAGTGGTTTCGGGTGGCGACAGTGCTACAAAGGCGTATAATTGTAGTCAATTGTGATGTAAATACTCACTTGACTATGGAATCATGAGGGTAAAACCTGCAAGTTGGTGGCAGGGTCTTGGAGATATCCACATGCATTATTGTTGCTGTCACCTCATGCCTAGGTGATTGTTTGACGACAGGCTATTCAAATGTTGTACTGATGCTCACAGTAAATAATCACAACTTTGACAACTTCTGATTGTTAATGTGTACGTTTTTATGTACCCTATGATAAGTCCGTTTTGTAACGCTATAACAGATATTCCACAAAATATTAGGCGCTTTTACTCCACAAAGCCTATCATATTCTGGACGCTAGATGGTGTTTCCGTGGCTGGTCATTGCCTTGCCCACTCGAGACCTATGGTATCTATATAGTGTTTGCAAAGCATCCATATGGGGACTGATCAAGCACAGCATTTGGTGATGGGAACATTTGTTATGCTACATCATTGACGGTTCCCTTTCGTTCCGCTTCACTGTATATATACAAACACACACACACACATATATATTTATTTTTATATATATATATATATATAGAGATATATATATAGATATATATATATATAGATATATAGATATAGAGAGATAGATAGAGAGATATATATAGACAGAGAGATATATAGATATTTATAGAGAGATGTAGAGAGAGAGAGAGAGATAGAGATATATATCTTTATAGATCTCTCTATATATATATATATAGAGATATAGAGATAGATATCTCTATCTAGAGAGATCCTCTCTGAGATATCTCTCTATCTCTATCTAGAGAGAGAGAGAGAGAGAGATCTCTCTCTCTCTCTCTCTCTCTATCTCTCTCTCTCTCTCTCTCTCTCTCTCTCTCTCTCTCTCTCTCTCTCTATCTCTCTCTCTCTCTCTCTCTCTCTATCTCTCTCTCTCTCTCTCTCTCTCTCTCTCTCTCTCTATCTCTCTCTCTCTATATCTCTCTCTCTATCTCTCTCTCTATCTATCTCTATATATATATCTATATCTCTATATATATATATCTCTATCTTATAGTTTAGTCCCCCGCCTGTCTTATCTTTGTCCCGGAAATTTGACGCTGAGTTTTGTATGTTTTATGTAATACCTACCGGTTGGCTGTGGAATCGGTCGCAAGACCACCTTCAGGAACTTTATTTAGTCCGAATAAACGGACTAGCGTGATATTGTAGGCGGCAGGGTACCCTGATTCATACAAATATATGGGAATATATTTTCAACTTAGGTATTCAAGTTGCCCTTATATACACAGGTCTTAGTATATATGGACTTTTAGCGATTAGCGAACCCACTTGCAACCGAAAATGAGGGCAAAATGACAAAGGCAACCTGAAAAACAAATCCGCGAAGCGTATAAATAAGTTGATTTTGTAGCTTTGAATGGCTATTTGGCCTATAAATAAATGGGCCGAGTGTAATTAAATCAAATGGAAATGAACAAGACACACGTCGGAGTTACCTTTATGTCACCACGTTGACCTAATGAAGGTACATTGCTGACATGAAGGTGGCTTGTCACGCATTCAGATAGTAACCTGAGATTGCGACCAACCACCAAAATGACATTCAGTTTGCCGTTCAGCGTGTCTTATAGAATAGAAAGTATACATCGTGTGACACACTCAGTTCAAGACCACCTACGGCGACAAACAACAAATACACGTTGACCGTGCCTTTCATTATTAGTCGGATTGAACAATATAAACCTTGTTAGATGAAGGCGCGTATTGTTATGGGAAAACTTCTAAGCGTGTTCGCTTAGGGTTTGATGCGCTGTACATAACCTCATGCAGTTGATCGTCCATACCTGCCAGCTGTGTATAAAACCTTGTTAGATGAAGGCGCGTATTGTTATGGGAAAACTTCTAAGCGTGTTTGCTTAGGGTTTGATGCGCTGTACATAACCGTTGCTGCGGAAAAAAACCCGATTAACGTTTCCAATTCATTTACAGAGAGGCAATTTATTTTCGTGGCTTGTGATTTATATCTGCATTGCACAATGCAACATCATCACATTATGTAGGCCTTATCTACAATAACGGCACCATTCAAATCGGGAACGCACAACTATGTTCTCAAAACGTTAAAGTGATATCATAATTACTGATGCTTCGGCCAAAATCCATAAATAGGTAAATACATCCACCAAGACGACCCAGGAAAATTTTTTACTGAAATAGGTTGCAAAACATTTTCATTGTTGGCACGATGATAGTTTTTTGCGAGATGAGTTTCAACTAATTCGCCTAATAGAATAGCCATTTTATAGGAAACCGAACCCTTAATCAAGAGCAAGCAGGATAATCATATGCAAAAGAGGACTGTAACCAGAAGAAATAGACCGAAGAGCGCGACATAAAAACCACTGCTACGTTTGTGGTATTAATATGATTGCTTAAATATTCTCTACGCCCGCACCATACCAATGCAAATTTTATTCCGGCATACAGCATGATACTATACAAAACCTGTTAAAAAGTTCCATGAATGGGTAAGAAGAAAGGCAATGTCGTGGCTATTCATTATTGATCTGGCCGAGGATCACCATGTTATTAATGTGTTGCACTTACATAGATGTCATCTATGCAACGGGCGCTTTATAAAGACACGATGCAAAATAGTTGCAGGGAATTGCAGTGCAGATTATTTTAAACTTTGTTTTAGTGTGGATAAATACAGCTGCACTGTGAAATTCCAATATTACATAATTATTACGACAATTATTTAACGTTGATACGGTGCTTAAACACCTGATAAGCTATTCACGTGACACCACCGAGTTAATAGCTTCCCAATTAGTCACACGCTATTGTCCTAGGTGCAAATATCTTTGCACTTTTTGTAAAGGCGCTCTGGGGAAATTCGGAACCAATAAGCTAACTTGCAAATAACGAAAGTAAAATTGTCGACGGCACGCCAATTCGGTAAATGAATTTTCGGTTTTCATTAGAACAAAAAATGTAAAGAAAGTTCGCCATCGTCTGTGGGAATATCGCCGACAAAACACCAATATAAATCATAAAATAGACGGGTAAGCATAGGTTCATCACGAGGGGCCCCTCATATACCCTTACGGTTTTACTATCTCGTTATAACAAAGTATAATTGATGGCTGACAATGGCAAATAAATAACTGGTTTCTGTTATGACAAACCGCAACAGGACAGATAAGTATTGCTAAAAAATCAAATCAGTCTTTTTAGATAAAGTTCGGCCATAGTGATTGATATGGAAGTGAAAGTTCTTAAGTTTGATATATGGCAAAAGAGGTAGCAATGTATATATAAACACATAACATATATAGATGTATGTATAACTATATATATATATATATATATATATATATATATATATATATATATATATATATATATATATATATATATATAAACAAATCTTTATATATATGTATTTATTTATATAGATATATATGTATACATAAATATATATATATATATGCATAAATATATATATAAATATAAATATATATATATATATATATATTTATATTTATATTTAAGCATAGATAATTACATCAATATGTACATAAACATATATATATATATAATTATAAATATATATATATATATTTGTTTATATTTATATTTAAGCATAGATAATTACACCAATATGTATGAATACACAAACATATATACATATACATAAATCTATATATTTATATGTATGTATAGATAAATTTATATGTATATTAATCAATATATATGTATATGCATGAATTTATATATATATATTTATATATTTATGTGCATATCTACATTTTTATATATATATATGCTATATATATATATATATATATATATATATATATATATATATATATATATATATATATATATATATATATATATATATATATATATTTGTATATATATATATATATATATATATATATATATTTATATATATATAGTATATATATATATATATCTATATATATATATATATATATATATATATATATATATATATATATATATATATATATATGAAATATGTAGTACAATTGCGAAGGAGTTGGACATAATTTTAGTAACATGCTGTGATTTTTGTAATAATTTTTAATTTATATTTACAAATTACAAGCTAAGCAATTGCAACGCGTTATCGCTTGATTGCATATAAGTAAAACGTTTGATGGGAGGCTGGTAGGACAATTTCTTCAACTTCTAGAGCAGCATTAAAGGCCACAGCTTATACTTCTTCTGAAAAAAAACTAACCATACAGGATCCTTTTAATTGGTAATGGTATATTTATCGATCTTTCTATGGTACATGAATGGATGGTTACACGAATTTAACACAGAGCCCTACATATAATGAAGTAGCCTGAATGTTGACAATTAAAGAAAGTTCGTGCTCTCTTTGAGAGTGCCTGTTGCTGCTGGTGCTTATTTGCTTATAATAACAGTGTTTTAGATATACATTATTGCAGATTCAGCAATGAATACTAATGCGCTATTTTATTCGAATGTCATAACTAAGCGAAAACGTCTTCAATCTTAGCTACTATGAAATATGTGATACAATATTGATTTAATCGAAAACACAAAATGAGCTCTTCTGCCGACAGGATGATTCCAGCATCGCCTGAAAGGGTTTCCCTCTAGTGCCTACATCGTTTAGGTATTAGCAAAGTTGGTCCAAAATGTTTCCAGGTAAAACAAATATGTACAGATATGTAATAAAGTGTTATATTGGGCGAACTTTGCAGCTGCCTCTAACCTATTGGATATCACCATTCTTAATTTACTTCTGCCATCTTTGTTTTTTTGCAAATGTGCATATTATACATGGCGCAACTTATCCCTCGAGGATCTCGGTGGCAAGCTTTGTCTCATACGAAATAACGTCCAAGCAAATCAGCTTCGCTCAGATTGGTCACATTAACATAATGTTCAATTATTATGTCGTATGGGAGCTTAATGCAAATGGCATTCAATTGTTATCATGATTTTTAGATTGAATGAGGAACTGTGGCATTGGACCTATTCTCGTGTTTTTGCATTGTCTGATACTTCATCGTAGTCAAACGCCGGCAACATATTCAGACACTTTGTTGATACCATTCAATTGGATACATCATTTACTGCGTCTCGCGCAACTGTATGGATGCATTACTAAAAACAGTTATATTGCACCCACCATGATTTAATCAGATGAATGGTTCAACAAGATGTGTTGTGCTCTTGGGTACTGTAATAAGTATATCATATATATTATGATGAATGCACACCCGTAATGTTATCATATCAACTGATCTTCGACCACTTACGTTTCGGGAATCAAAGCAGTAAGCTACTTGCGCTGCTAGAGAACAAGTATTTGTAGATTGCCAGCTGTTAGTAATCTTAAACAGAATTGATTGATATTGTATGTTTTGCAGGGCATTTTAGATCGTCGTCTCTGTTTGCTCCACGATCAGTCTCTCACCCAGCAGAAAAATCTTATTCTAAAATGATGCGAAGCTGAATCATATATGATAATAACTGAATTAGTACAAACACTGTCGCTTTTATTTGCGTCCTAAAATATTGCATGAACAGCCCATCGTTATGCCCTTGTATGTCACCGAACCGCTTGCGATCTATGCATGGAAAGCTATGCCTCAGTGCTTATATTTCTAATCCTTATTTGCCCCCATATATTTTCAACGTAGAATTTTGTCTTTTCTATATTTACTTGTAAATAAACAATACATAATGGTAATTTCAAGCATCGATTTGTTTCATTTTCGGTTTGTTTTTACACAGCAACTGATAGTGTGATTAATTCTCAATGAAATCTTCAAAAATTGTTAGCGGTTTATAAATTAGGTGTGCATGCAATAAGTTAAGCTGCTGCGTTGAGTCGCTGATCACGATTGACCTGGAAGTCATATCTGACAGCCATTGCTAACTTCATAGATAACTGCGATAACCGTTGACCTTTGTTCTGCGCGTTCTGCTACCTGGAATAAATGTAACCAGCCATGAAGACTTTATGCGATTTACGGAATCGTGATAGTGCCTCGCATTTTATTCAAGACGTGACGCGTTCAATAAGACCACCACGCTTGCAATTGTTTAAAAATGGAATACTCGCCGTCCAATATGCACATAATTGGTTAATTGTATTGAAGTAATTAATATCAGGAACTGCAACAAATTGAGCCAATCTTACGCCTAAGTTCTGAAGCATATCCAATCTATTGATTTACCATCGTATTAAAACCACCTGTGATCTCCAATCCGGTTGACAAGCCGACATGCAGCATACCTACCCGCTACAGCAGTTGGTCATGCGACATAACATTGAGCAGCAACATCTTAAAGCAGAAACACAGTGTTGCTACTCTTCATGCTCATAGGAACCATCATCTTATGAATGTGGCGTGCAATATTGATTGAACATCCGATCCTTAAATTTAATTTGAAATGCTACTAGCTCCCATTGATATATTTACGGGCATTTCATCTCTTATAATGGGGTTGATAAATACACGAGGCAAAAAACTAACCACAAGTGATCGACCGCAAATGAGAGAAGCAGCTGAGTGTATCCCCGAGCTATTTGGCAGACAATAATTTCGGTTATTATATGTGGTAGTGCAATGTCTTATGCGATATGGAAGTAATAATATTTAACAATGGGAGCAAATTCGTGTTTTATAAATTATATTGCAAAAGGGGCTGCTACAAATGAACTGAAATGCTTGAAAAGTGGTGCAGGTGACATCGACCGCTCGTAGCTTACATCACGAAGGGTGTTAGTTATTTGTCATAAGGTATGAATAGGCGCGTTCTCTAATTGATTGTACTAGCCATCGGGATATACTTTCAAAGAGCAGCTTTAACTCACAACAGGCGGGTGAAAGGTTTTGCTGCTTTGTTTACAGCTTGCACAATTAGAGAATTATTGCCGCGTCCTCCATATTGTAATTGGCCATAACTGCACGCCACGGGAAACACACGAAATCCATGTCATATAGAACGCTAAGGGAATCGTCTAGTTTTATTGGGGTTCATCTCTTAGTTAACATAAGCATGTAATTAGCTAATTGACAACAGACTTTTTTGGATCGCTGCTTATACAGAAATATGCAATTAGTATAAATATCCCCGAAGTGTTATATGATTATATGATAAATACGCTCGACTAGGAACGGCTTTATCATAGAATGATAGGTTATCTGAATGCTGTTTCAATATTCAAATCAGGTTTAGCTCAATGAATCTGTATTAGACGCCTATCAATTAGATGATAGTTGACAAAATCACATGACTTCCTTGGCCAAATAATGTTTTAACGATGAAGGTAGATTTTGTAGGTGCGCGAATGTTTCATATGCCAACCATTCAGAATGTACTGATGTCAATTTATAATTTTAACGCAATCTATTACGGCGGACTGAGTGATGTTTTGGAAATGCCACATGGGGTCGAGTTTTATAGGTATGTTAAAATATACATTGCGGAGGATAATTGAATACAATTATAACATCATTGTCCGATACGAAAAAAACAGTTAATGAGACTTTAATAACTATCATGTCATTGACACACACCATGGCAAGGAAAATAAGAGGTAGTGGGTGTTATCTACAATGATAAAGCGTTATCAAGCACTGTACGCGCTACATCTGCGTGTTGTGTCATGATTTTAAATTTACATGAAATATACTGGACACAAATGAGCCTCTTTTATTAAGATAAAATATTAACTATATTCCCTTCAATGATATAACCATATTTATAGTTCAAATAGACATTATGCGCCTCGACATATAGGGCAAACTGCTAATCGTGAGCTGCCCTGCGGTTGCTGCACAAGGATATTCGGCTTAAAAATATGTTTGCTTATCCATTAAAGGCAGCTTTTCTATCAACGTGCGCGGCCTGTTGGACACAGACGTTTCGTGATTGAAGCTATGTACATAAAACAGATCACTGACTGCTCAAGAATTCCGTTCGTTTTCTTAACCTAATCCACTGATTGTTGAGAAAGTTGCTTCACATGAACGAATATACGGCCAATTGAAACGAAAAAAGACCCTGATATCAAAATATATTACCTTCTTTTTATGACCAATGCTAGGATGCAATAGATCACCAGAAACTGCGTTATACGTGATCTTTTATAGTCATGTGTTTAAACGCATTGGTTATCAATGGTCTGAATCGCCCATAGCTAAACTTCCCTCGACTTTTGAAACCGTTTATGAAAAAATGTTCTCTTTCACTGATTAAGCATGAGCCCTATACTTCAAGGAAGTGTTTTTTATTAGCAAGATACAGGCAGTCATCGCGTGTACAATAATGGTTACAGCGACAACAATCGGTAAGACCAAATATTGAAATGGTTATTAAGTAGTAACACCTGGGCGATATATTGCATGTCTAAGGCGAGCAAGGCAAACGTAGCCAACACTCACGAAATGTTGTAAAGGACTAGCTTTGCCGTAAGTGATGTTTTTAACATTGTTTTGAAAGCTGTAACATACCCTCAACCTAACGTTTCTGTAAAAGATTAAATTTACACATCAATACTCTTCTTAATTTGAGAGGCCTATTATCTCGTATTCATCTACTGACAGATGACCACCTTATCGGGATATACATTTCCTCCTGAAACTGAAAAGTTTGAGCACTTATAAGCTAAACAGCTAACAGCCACGGCATGCATGCATCTATTTTAAAGTGAACGAGAGTCGGGGTTAATATTTGTTATGAACCCATGGTTGTAAATTTAATTCTTGATCAAATGTCACGAAGAATCGACATCTATTTGAGGGGCATTCTCTCTTGAATTGGGTAGGTTAAGAGCAATAGATTGACTTTGTTCCTAAAGTGTTTTAGCTTAGTTGTGGTTTGTGTATAATAAAGGGGTTTTCGCTTAATGACATGTATTACCTATTGAGGACACAGTTGTAACGTTATATTTGCAAGTATCGGGCAACCACTTATTTTTCGTGAATCTAAGCGAAAAGGTCTCTATACTGCAACACATCACTTAAATCCTCATTGCCGGCAAAGAATTAAAAAGCAATACCAACCAAGACATTCCCACATTCCCATAACATGCAATATATATTGAAGCAACTCATGTGAGAGGATGCAGGCCAGAAGAGCCATCCTCAGTCTCTATTCTTAAGCTTATCCAAGCCGTAAATGAATATATTGTTGGATATTCTCAGCGCAATCGATAGGTTAAAATGTGGCGTTTATCGTTACAACATTGAGGTTAAATAAATTATGCATTCAAATAAATTGTCTGTATTACTGGCAATGACAGACATCGACGTTCATCTTACACACTTCACTTTCAAGGACACTAGTACGACAATGCGCAAATTACACCAGATGTGCGATATTTTCACTATCTACATTGGTTGTTTGATTTGCTCCTATTGGAGAATAAATAAATTTGAAGGGTGTTTGTCATCGCGCATTCTTTCACCATACACATAACTGTTTAGGACAATAGTTCAACAATGCCCATTATCTGCCGACATTGGTTGCTTGATTTGCTCCACGAATTCTTAATGGAGCAACGCAAGCGGGAGCCATCATCAATGCGATTATCCAATAGAGATCCACATCCAGAATGATAAGTGGCATTAACAGATGTCTGGTAATAAATTGCTTGATTGGAACATATTCAAGCAATCATAACCGCATACAATGAAGCGTCACCTGATAGTGCTATCCTATTTAAGCCACAAACCTGTTTTACTATTTCAATGGTGACTGGCAGCATCCCCAATAAAACGATGATTAGGCATGACTCAGCGCTGTATTAAACAGCTGGTAGTCCAGACTAGAACAGCGGCGCACCAATGCTATTAACGACTCGAATATCGTGGATATCAGTGGATTTCACATGGCCCGTACTTCATCGACGCGACTTTCGGATATGCCTCGTCGCTTATCGGCAATCGTTGCATGGTATTTTCCCTTTTTTCGCCGTTCGGATTACATTCATCCGTGTCAATGGGTAGATAACGACTAGATAAACCAGCGTGAGGTCACTTGTGTGTATGAGACGCTGGTACACATTAGTTAACGATACACAACTGCGCCATATTTTGAAGATCCGGAGTAAATTAACTGAACCCGTATTCCACACTTCCTTTTTATGATTCGGAGATCTCTACGACCCAGTGTGCCGACCTTGAGTCAGCTGATTATATTCTACTCAGTGTACTTGTGGCTGATGGTGGTAAACAGCTACCTAACAGCAATGTCCCCAGTGTTGTGGCCTCCACGCCACCCGATCACACAGATGAAGCAAATGCAAAATCACATTTCGACAATTATGAAAACCATTTATTTCCGACAATGGTTATAAGAGGCGACGGAAATGTTGTTAACGTGGTTAACGAAAGATCTTATGCCCAGGAACACATCTGTGGTCGCATCATAAAATATATAGACAACGAAATGGGCTTAACGAGTTAGAGAATCAAGCATCATTTTATAGTCCAATAACATAGGAGCATTTTTGATTACTCACTTTGGATACAGGTAATTCGAAGAGATACTCGTGATGCAATTATTATGCAAACATAGTGATTTTGCTGGTAGAAATATCTATATTAATATATCTCTTTTCATTTATAATAAAAAGAATTTTCTCACGCTCTTCTTCCCCTCGTTCATTTCAGAATTGAAAATTGTTTTGTAAGATCAGAGTTAATTTGTTGGGCGTAATTAAAGTGTCGGTGCAAACGCCGCATATGAATAGCGGGATGCCAAATTAAGGCTTAAATGGAGCGGCAGATATTTTGTATTAACTCGAAAGCAGCTACAACACGTTCAAAACGACTTGAGAGTTTCGAACATGTGGCATTGCCTGCCCGCAATACCATTATTTACCGACGGGTAATGCATGATAGAGGACAACAGTGGTACGGGGTATCATGTCGATTTACTTACGCGATAGTAAGTACAGGTTAAGAGGTATACTGGATACATTAAACGTAAATTTACGACGGATTTCATAACATGACGGTGTTAAATGTAGGTTATGCAACCCTCCTCTGGGTAGCATCTAGGTCAGCACATGGTATGAATGGTGGACGCAGAATGTTGTTGTTGTTTGTGTGAAAGCGCAATAACTTAGTGCAGAACAGAAAACCATACATGTACTACACAGCAAGTAACTCCCACAGATTGTGCCATTGACGTACATTGGTTCTGTCATATCCAAACAGGTGGACTTGAGAGCAAACGCTAGTATCGAATAAAATACATTAGCCTTCGGCGCTCGACGCGAATTCTACATAATTGGTTAGCAAACAGCCCCTCTCATATCTTAATTTGCATATGGTGAGTTGTATGAGAAGCCACTTAACCGTATGATTGTGTACACTCTGTATAGATAGTACCGTCATATCTATCCAGCCCAGGGTACGCCCATGCGTTGAATTTTCCGCGACAAGATATAAGACAGCCACACATTGTCTAAAATAGGCATTCGCAGAAAACGCCTGACATGACAAACACCCCACTGCATTATAATTCCTACCCAGCTGTGTGATCTAGTCAGTCAGTTAAAGGTCTTACCTCTGCGCAAAAAAATCCAATAACAGTAAGCAACCATTGAAAGTCGAGGGACGCGATTATCTACATGACTGGTCAATAAACAGCCACTCTTATATCTTGAATGGCATGTGGATCGTTGTCTTTACGCCCTGCAATACCCGGCTTTTGGTTGTGCTTTGCTGCTTTTAATCAAGCAATAAATGCAAGTATTGGTATAAAGCAACTCCTTGTACGTTGATATTATTCACCCTTTTGTAGTACCTCACCAGATCATACGCTAATAGTGCTAGCTAAATATAAGCGTCAACTTAATATGAACGTATTTCTTGGGGCCGCAATATGTAGGGTCAAGCACAATGACAGAATTCATTTATTAAAAAAAGATATACGGTTCAGTAGCGGGTTCGGCTAATGTCGGCATCTAAACATATCATATTGTCGCAATGCATGATGAATTCGAGAGGAGACAGTTCTTTGTACTTTTTTCCGTAGGGACTTCTGTCCCATACTTTAAACTTGTTGTTCTGCCTAAGTTGTATTTGCCGTGAAATATTCGATTGCACCTTTTGGAGACTCACTTGGAAACAATTAATTTAATGAAGGAAATACGTCAAGGTTCCTCGACAGCATTTGCAAGATAACCGGGCAGCGACACGGGAAACTTCCTACGGCTCGGCATATTGCAATGCAAGGTATCCAGTAGTTAATCATCGGTCATTATTAGGGTAGACGAAATATATTGATTAATATCCTCAATGTGAGATATTCTGGCCCGATCTCACTTTGGTGACATGCAATTATTACTAGGAATGAGTTGCTTGAGTGAAAGTGTGAGTATGGACCGTGCAATAGGCCGGCTTTATTTATAAAAGGAAATTTTCTGATATCTTCCGACCATGTCGCATAATTAATGGTGTACACGCATTTACTTTCAACGCATTCGGCTCTGGTAATGATGTATTAAATACAAGCGAGAACGAATGCATACAAATCATGCGGTAAGCAACATTAATCTGCAAAGCTAGCGAATGTTAATGCTCCCCCAATTCAATTAAGTTAAGTCAACGAATCTTGTAGTACCCTTAATCAATAATCAAGTTGTCGTACGTTTACAAGTCGTTGCTAACTCAATATGCGAGGCTGGCTTAATGAACCCGAGTTGTACCATGGAAAAACTTATTTAAATATATGTACGTGATCACTATTGTGCGAGCAAACTACGTTGTATCAGGAAGATGGCCAACAGAACCTCCACAGCGAGTTGATTCGTCTCTACTACATATTATGAAATTTCCCTGAATTAGTGGCCAGCAATTCATTGAACAACAATCTCTTCATCTTTTATTCTATTGTACAGTCGAAGTCATTAAATTTCAATCGATTCGAAAGACAAGCTATGTAATGTTTGTAGCTTTATCTTGACATAGATGGAGTGGGCCATTAAGGTTTGAATATACCTCACAAAACTTTGCGAAGACTGCTTTCCTCATAGACGATCACTTTGTCTTTGAACACCATTGTCATAATATATATGACGTAGTGAGGTGAATTTAGATCGATAAAGCAGGGCTGATCCTAATGAACGCAAAGAGCAGCTGTCCTTATAAATTCCTATTTGTATTTAACCCTTTATTTATATATATGAAATAAGTTGCTAACTGCTAGCCTAACCCGCTCTGTCTTCTAGCGTTTCGTTCCATTGCGTCAGTTGGACCCTCGCTTCTGTTGCAAGCTTCTTTATAGCTGTTATGCCTTTCCAGTAGCCCTAAGAACTATAGTATATCTTCTGCATGCGACGATGCATACAAAGTAAACACCCGAGTCTCCAAATAACCTACTTGGCAAACCTGTATGCAAGCAGCCCAGTCGCAGCCATACCCAGTATAATGAACGCCACCTCACGCCCTTTTTGACCATCTGAGGGCTCGTATAAGTCTGAAAGCTGCGGCTCAGAGCCCAGCGGGTCGACGCTTTTATTCGTAATCAGGGAGTACTCACGCATTGCCTCATCCACATCCCGAAATGTATGCTCGGCATGTCCCTGACGGCCCAGTTGCTCATTGATGAAGTCTAAACCCTCGATTCTCTTCTTGGCCCATGCTGCCTGAGCAGATTGAAGCTGCTCGATTGCCATATCATGGCGTTAAGGTTCAGCGTCCACTTGGCTGCTTTGTAATTTAGAGAACAAAAGTTGCTCCCAGAGAATGCAAGGGCGTTAACAAGAGCGCCTCCAACGAGCAGCGCGAGTGTGGCCATTACTTCAGTATATCAACTGGTAAGAATTCCTTGTTTAATTAGCATAACCTTTGTGGACATAGCTAGTGATACATCGGCAACAGCCATAGCCAGGTCGCGTGGGGTTAAATCAAGACGTGGCACCCCACCACCCAGAGCTATTTTAGCAAGCTTGGTATAACCTATTGATGAACCGGAAACAACTGCACCATGGTACAGAGCATTGACGAGCATTTTTCCATCAGTAATTGGTGTTGTCATCTTATTCCATATAAAACAGATCCTTTAAATGAGCGTTGGTAGGCTTTTGTACCACAACCTGTTGAGGGTGTGAGGCTACCATCTGGTGCCTGTAACAATACAATGCCAGTCCAAACACCCCAACAACCAAAGGCGCAGCCCATCTGCCCCACGCCCATCTTTCCGGAGGCTTGCTCGTTAATATTGGCTCGACAGCCTCGTCTCTAGCATCTGTAAGCGCGGTCTTAGCCTCTCGGAGCTCTCTCAGAAGCTTATTTTGATTGGTTTTCCAAGCTGCAGCACCCTTTTGTCCTGCCGCAAACATTTTAGCGTTTTTCGTAGTGGTAACTGACGTTATCTCCACATTCGTGTTCGTTTCTTCTATGTTTACTTACTAAATGTCCAATTGACAGCTCTTAGTAAGCACCTGTTATAGCGTAATTAAGCACCTGTTATAGCATAGTTAAGCACATGCTATAGCGGAGTTAAACACATACTATATCGAGGAAGTGTCTTCTTCTCCACTGGCCTCTTTTGATTAGGTGATTGTTTTTCCAAATTGACAGTGCTTAACTGTTGTTAAAGCCGCAGTTAATGGAGCTAAAAACATGCCATAGCGATAATATAGCTCACAAGTGGCAGAGCTTAGCGCGTGACCAACAAACAGGTCAGTCTCCAGGTCTGCAATTAGATTTGGCTGGTGTTCTGGTGAGATTGGCAGACATACTAGCAATGAGTATAGCAGTAGCACTGTCTGACCTAGTGTGCGTGTCATGCTGGCGCCTAGCCCAGCCTCATATATCACATACGCCTTAATGATCTCTTCATCAGACATTGATTCAACCTGGTCAATTGTAAGGCGCTCCAAACCAAGGTACTGACGGGCCTGCCCAACAGCTATGACAAAGCAAGCCTATCTCTCTTATAAGACTTATTCGCATTTCCGTTGCAACTGGGTTCCGGCCCCTCAGTGACAACTAAGCTAGTCGTGCCCTGTTCGAGGAGTTTATCAATAATGGTATCAGGATCCATGAATATATACATCCTACATCCTGTCTGCCCACAAACAATTGCCGAACAGGGACAATCTGGAAATGTAAACTCAGGTTTCGGTTTAATCAAAACCTTGTCAGTAGACCGCGCTGACGACCCTGCCTTCTTTAATGTTAAGCTGTGCATCCATTACAATATACATATAAGCGTTCAATGCACCGGCCGCCTGTGATTTTTTCGTGATCTGTATGGTGATACCCTCAGACGCATTTTCCACTGCCCTGCCACTACCGTGCAACTGGTCGTCATCATTCGTGCTAAAAGCCACAGAGCATACTTGGTGGTTAGGTACTCTCCTTGGCATTGTGGGACACGTCATTCCACTGCTGGTAGCCACGCATACCCTGGGCATAATGTTGGTTGGGGATGCCCTCAATGGTCACCTCAACTTCTGTAATCTTTGGGTTGTAGAACTACTCCTTGACGACACTCCCTTAACCATACGCATCATGTGCATATAAGATACCAAGGCCACTATAAGCTACGGTTGCCTTCTGGTGCCAGTCAGTGTTTGGTTGAACACCAAAGTTAGTGCATAGTCTCTCATATGCCCTCTTGTCATAAGTATTGTTATAGGGGTCATAGGCATGATCCTGAGGTAGAGGCGCTTGCAGTTCTGCTTATAGGCGACGCAGTGTGTCCTAAAGGTGAAAGGTGTAGAGAGCTTTCACGAGTGGAATCCCAGCCTCGAGGTGATTGTGGGATGACACGCCGCAGCTGGCTGTTGCGCATCACACTGCAAAGTTTAACTGGTTCCGCCAAAACGGCATTGGATTTTTCAACCATTCTTTTACTACTTTGTCCGCTTTTACCGGCGGCACATCATAGTTACTGAATAGATCAGGAAACTTTGCTGCGAATGTACCACCATTGTGAACGACTTGAATTGTTTGTCGGGTTAGCTTATCTCCCACACCATATGGGGCTGGATAAACGCCACCCGTACCATATGGGGTAGCTTTTCTATTGAAACTAAAGGCTTGTTTATTCAGTGCTATGTATCACACTCTGTCAAATGTTCAAAGCGGCGACGCTGTGTCCCTACAAAATGCTATTGACATCACTGCAGGTGATCTATACGTAGGACTTAGGTCATCACGTATACTGTGGGTTGGTATAACATTGAATCAGATGTGCCCCTTCTATGGCTGCCAGATGGTTCTGGGCTAGAGGGGTTAAAACGTTCCAGTCTCCCGCCTGGCCTCTGGAGCTTCAAGCGTATACATGAGAAATTTGAACTTATAAGTCAGGATACTTTAGGTCCTAGTTTGGAGGTTGATGATTCAAGTGGGATTGTTACCCTCTCAGTTCCTCCTTCTGGGTCTTTACGATGTGACGGTGTGTTAAAAATATTAGGTCTTGGCGCCGGTCTGGGTAGAGGATGGATTCCTTCAGGTTTTGACAAAGGCGTTCAGCCCGTGAACGTTAGCATCTTTAACCCACTTTATGTCCACCTCGATCAAGTCAGTACCACGCACAACATGCTTGAAAGTGCGCCCAATACGCTTCTTGAAGTTGTGGGTTGTGGGGGCTGCTCTTTCGGTGATATCATAACCACAAACATTGCTAATTCTGTGTCAATACATGTTACTGTCGGAGCTGTGAATGAGTTGAAGGTTCAAATAAGGGATAATAAGGAACGTATATTGAACAATCACGACCTTCTTAATGGTGTTGTCTTCAATTTACAAGATGTTAATAAAAGCGAGTATTTATGGAACTCAACTGAAACCGGATCAGGGCGGCCCCGGAAATGTCCAACAAAGATCTATGTATCTATTGGTGACTCACAAAAAATGGATAAAGGTGGCGGTACTATGGCTGGAGACCTTGAAATTGGAGATAATAAAATCGTTCAGTTGGGAGACCCAATATCGCCTGAAGATGCTGCTAATAAAAAGTATGTTGATGAGAGACACAGACAGCATCATAGGGACCTGACAGAACACATAAACTCTCAGACAAAACCCCTCATTACTATATGGGCAGAAGCAAGTGGCCCCCTTCGCAGAGGATATGAGTGGTCATTTGGCCATGGGGCTAGTGGTCGAGACTCACAAGACTCAACCTGTGGATATACCATGACATGTGGTAGTAGGATCATTCGTATGGGGTTGTCTTCGGGTGTTGGTGTTGATACTGGTCCTATAGCAGTCGTGCCTGTTATAACTTTTATACAACCACACAAAACAGAGAGGCGACTTGGTCTATAGCTTCACTCCTAATTGAACTTGACTTGTCGACGTATAAAGCAGGAGTATGAAACAACAACCAGCGACTGCACCGTTAAATCGGGAGCTGCCTCCATGTGGTATGGGGCACTCCTATCTTTGAATGAGATGACCCTCAAGAGGCAATACCTTGAGAAAGAAATTGAAAAATATAGTTCTATGTAGAAAAAATATAGGTGTGCAGTAAACTCAGTGGACGCTGTAGACACTGCTTTAGTTGCTGTGGGTGTATGTTTTGGCGCAAGTGGTGCGGGTCTGATGTCTACGGTGGTTGCTGCCCCAGTTGCTACGGTGTTGGGGACTGTGCTGGCTGGTTGCAATCGCAGGAAAGGTCATCAGCAGGCGGCTGTCGGCGAACGTAAAAAAGCACGAACAGATTCAAATTCTGGCACAGAGCAAACTAAACATGGTTTCAGATATTATTTCGGCTGCATTTAAAGACGGCTTTATCTAAGACGTTGACTTTAAGCTCGTTTCAGCCGAGATCGAAAAATATACTCGAATGAAAAGCCACATTAAGGCTAAGATGTTGGCTAGGGCATCTCCACCCCCGAGGTGCCTAGGTCGACCACCCCCACGGTAAGTACAATCGGCTGACTGTCCATTTAAAGAGTGGGGTTTGCTGGGTATAATGGAGGCGGTGATAAAATCTTTCTGCAACGATTATACCGGAGTGAAACAAAATACAGACCAGTGGGAGACCACGAAGAAGGGCTGCGTTGGAGGAAGTGACTACTCCTCTATCATAGGGCAAAACTACTTCAGCAACTATAGAAGAAGCTGACTGTAAAAAACTAGAAAAGAGTGTGTTCGCCTTAGAGCGCCACGCCTCTGGGGTACGACTTTTAAGGAGGTTGCAAATGTGGTATTGATGAAGGTGTACGACACCAAGGTCTACGGAAATAATATCTATATTCAGGGTAGCGCAACGGCCTGTCTCTCCACCTGGCTTTTGTGTGCTACCTATCCGGCGGCGGCGTGGAGTGACCGAGAGTGGAGTGGATGCTGTCTGTCTGGGGCATCCTGATGAGATTGTGCTGCTCGAGATAAAGTGCCCCTACACTCGGAGTCCTTGGAGGATAATTCCGAATATGTATAAGCCCCAGGTTCTGTTGGGGCTGCATCATAGTCCGGTGGCGACCATCGGGGTGTCTGTCGACTGCGTTTTCAGGTTGTGCTCCTTTGAGGACCTGGGGAGGGATGAGGCGTATAACCAGGTGTATCACAAGGATTGGAAGAAGTATGAGGAGACGGTGGTTTGGGGGTGGGCGGGGCTGGATTGGCTTGAAGATGGCGACTATGGGGCTAACGGACGTTTGAATAATTGCCTGGGCTCTTGAAACATGAGCATCACGGTCCTTGGTTGGGACGACCCAACGGGACCACGGAGAGGCTTACGGGGGCTTTCTACTGTTGGAAGCTCTTTAAGATGAGATTGATCCCGACTTTATCGAGAAGAACGACGCTAAGGTTGCCCATACAGGACCTCGACCGCGTGAAAAATGGAACTAACAGCGACGGTTGCAGATATTTCTCATTCGATGACCTCTATGGTGAATTACTACTTGTGTGGCCCAGGACCATTTGGGGCTGGAAGGGTTGGTTGACAACAACATATGGTATGGAGGGGGGAGGTGCAAGCGGTTCGCTGGCTCATGTGAGTCCATTTTTGGAAGCTGTGCTCGTACCCTGAGTCTCTATACTACTTATGTATATATATATTTATGTATATATATATAGATATAGATATATAAATATATATATAAATATATATATATATATATATATACATATATATATATATATATATATATATATATTCACACACACTATAATATATATACATATATATATATATATATATATATATATATTATATATAAATATGTTATTACGCTCACTTATATTCATATAAGTATATTTATATATACATATATTTATATTTAAATATACATACATATATATAAGCGTATATATATATATATATATATATGTCTATTTCTATATATGTGGATATAAATATATATATATATATATATAGATAGATAGATAGATAGATAGATAGATAGATAGATAGATAGATAGATAGATAGATAGATAGATAGATAGATAGATAGATAGATAGATAGATAGATAGATAGATAGATAGATAGATAGATAGATAGATAGATAGATAGATAGATAGATAGATAGATAGATAGATAGATAGATAGATAGATAGATAGATAGATAGATAGATAGATAGATAGATAGATAGATAGATAGATAGATAGATAGATAGATAGATATTTATATATTTTTATCTTTATATGTATTTTCTATGCATATATATATATAGATTTATATATATATATTTACCTATATATATAAATATATTTACATATATATATATATATATATATATATATATATATATACATATGCATATAAATATGCATGTATTTATCGATATGTATATGTATATATATGTATATAAGTTTATCTATGCGTATATACATATTTCTATATATATATATATATATATATATATATATATATACTTATATATATTTATATATATATATATATATATATATATATATATATATATATATATATATATATATATATATATATATATATATATATATATATATATGCAAATGTATATGTATGCGTATAATAAGCATATTTGTATCGATGAATATGTATATGTATATGTATATGTATTCATTTTTACACAGTACTTTATTCTCCACGGCATTTTTTTGATGCTAGAAACTTAACAACCAAGTTACACGACCGGACGCATCGCTGATATTAGTATACTCTTAGTAGCTGTAACGGTAGCTGTAACGGTAATGTCCTCGGCAATTGTATCATTACTCTGCGTTTTCGTTCAACCGAAAGCCAATGCGTAATCCCTATTCAGCCACTATGATAGCCATTTATTTTGATAATTTGTAATAAGTGGTGATGTAGAGGCTGTTCACGTGGTCCGAGGAACGTAGGGTGCCCATGTTATTACACTTGGACTGGTAGACAAAAGGAATTATAAGATTTGGGCCGTCAATATATCGTTGGAAAACAGTAATGCATGTGAGGCGAATTGACGCTTAGCATTACAGTGGTTGCTCAAGCATATCTGGAGTGAACACCAGCATTGCTTGCCATTCATACAGATTGGAATTTGTAGATTTGCTCTAGCATAAGACATTGTACGAAACCAAAATATTCGTTCTTGATGCTTAATTTGAGTAACTTAGAGGGTCTATGCCCATGACATGCGAAGATGCAATGGAGAATGTCGATGAATGAGATTTCTTATACACACCGAAAAACGGTGGATAGGAACAGATAGAGCCTTAGTTCCATGATTCACGTCAGTGCCATTCAAAGATGTCGACATAACTATTTCATGTTCATGTAGCTAGAGTAGTGATCCTACAGATATAAAACAACCATATGCACAAAGCTTGAGAAATAAATTCGTTTCAATGACCGATTTGGATCCGTTCAATTTATCCTATCATGCCCTTAGGATAATCCTAGACATATAAAACATCGTCAGAATGAAGCCGAAAGATTTCTGCCATTTTATTCCACTAAGTAGATTACTGTTATCGAACAGTTACAAGACTTGGTCAAAAGTCATTGCTTACCAGGCTATAAGCTTGATTGAATTTTATAGCACCGTTTTTTTATGAGACATTAAATCACTGTTCGTGTCATTCATTATCGGGCTATTGATATATTTGCTCACATTTCGTTGCATGCAACACTTCCTTAGCCCCTACAATGCCAATATATTGACCACTTGGCATGTTTCTTATTACATGCGAGAACAATGACATAGGCACTATTGGCTTTCGGATACTGAAAAGAGGTGCATAAAAGAGGATGACAAACAGAGGATGACAGATCGAGAATGACAGATATAGGATGACAATATTCAATTTCATGATATTTTAAAACTTTCCACCAATGCAATATGATCAACAGTTTATACAACGGTCTGTATTTTTGGGGACACAAAGCGCGTTGTCTTTGAATAACCTCACATAGCCATCGTATAGATCAGACACTAGCAATATATCTGAACCAATTATTAGATATATGGCTCCTCGAAACACACAAAAACAATTGCATTGAAATGACACCTATCAACTGCGTAACAATAGCAAAATGTCACACTTGATTGCAGCATTATTGGCTATGGTTATCACAATGAATTCACCTAATAATTGAATCCCAATGTACATGAACAACCGTATCATCAATGTTTTTGATTATATAGTCCGTAATCATTTACGGTTGCCCACATCCAATTATTGTTGTTTGCAAATGTATATCCTTATTAGTGTACAAGATATCGCTGAGGATAATCCCAAATTTATGCCGCCAGTATGGAGCAAAATACTCAGTAATCTCTGGACCAAAACCTTGCACCATCTAAGTTAATTTTCTAACCCGGCTGGCTGAAGATAGGCGAAGCTATGCGCTCGATGCATGGTGCTCATACGCGTGCCTGCAAATACTGATATTAAGGCACACTTCATGCATTGGTAATCCCGCTTTAAGTCTGATTCAGCTAGACTATGACGAGAGTGTGAAAACACATCAAATGTTCCCTAATCACCGGTGTGCAGATATTAGAACATTTTAAACACCCGTTGGTAGACATTTTCCAAAAGCTTTACAAACTTTGAAATGCCCTTTTTGGCATGGTATCAGCACTCAAATATACATTGTGTGATATGATCGATAACATATAACATTTTGGTGGGGATGGATATATATGGTTCAACATCATAAAATATGTGTTTTCTCAGTAAATATCGGCAAGAATTGTGCGGACTTAGTTGAAGAGCTACACATGTCAAATGAAGTATATAAAGCCTTGCCTCTCTTTGGCTAATTGAGTTTAGTGCAAATTGATGTAGACGATCGAACTATCCACTATTTGGTTTTCTTTGGGTCCCTCGACATAAACCATGCTACCTTCACATACACGGATTTTTCTTACGAATCCTTACGTATGGCACAAATCGTAAAAGTGCACGAATCCATACGATTTGGCCACTTTTATGGGCGATTTAAGAGTGGTTACGAGTAATTACGAGCCATTTACGGTTTATTACGAGTTATTACGATGTATTTACGGCAAACATCTACGATTTGTTCCGAATAACCACGGATAAATGCGAGCAAGTTACGACATTTTACGGGCTTTTTATGGATTGTTACGAGTATATTACGGAATGCTACGTCTCATCTACGCTTTTACGTGTAAATTACGACCTGTTAACGTGTTGTTACGAATAGTTGCAAGTAGGTTACAAGTATTTACGAGTCCTTATGTTTTTTTTAAAAAAAGTGCAATGCTCTATGTATCATCATTCGCCAACTGACATCCAGCGAGACAACATGGCACATTAGAGATCTCACTTCTTTGACGACTTGATAACAACTGAAAGGAACTGTTTGATTTTGTAGCAGGACGTGAATGAAATCTTACTCATCATAAAGCACTCGTAATAATCCGTAAACAAATCGTAAACTAACCGTAACAAATCGTTATTTACGAGTTATTTACGGAAAATATAATCCGTGAACAAACGCAAGAAAAATTTTGACATGTCAAAATATTTGCCTCTCTACTCACGGATCCTAACGATTGTCTACGAGTTGTGACCAGTTATTAACGGATACCAACGAGCTATTAACGGATGCTTGCGATTGACTACGAATTGGCGATCCGTAAAGGACTCCATGATAATCATTGTATGTGAAGGGGGTATAACCAGGGGACATTTTAGAGTTTTGGCCATTCGTCAGTGGCTTATATCAGAAACACTCCAGTAACTTTGTCAGCTGTTCCAAACATCTCTATTATACGAAATTGCGATCGGATAGCTACATGAAGTAAGGTAACAACTCTGACCAGCTACTACCGGCTCTTCGGTGATATTATGGAAAAAGTGTCATCCATGTCAGATTTCTCTTACACAGCAATTTACTAAATTGTTCTTCGCATCAGCCGCTGCTACATAGCGAATAAGTGTTAAACTGGTATGTACCTACAAATACGCGGTTATAGTTGGTTCATGTGCAGTTTGTTTATCGTCAACTTTATAAATACACATGTTGATGACTAGCATCTGCCTTTTGATTTTGGCGAGAAGTGACTAACACACTATGCGTGTAGCTCCATCTTAGAACCATCCCGGTGTAGATGGCAGCAATCAATTTAGAGCAGACATGGGAGCGGCACTGATTATATCACATAATTTCGATAGCAGGTGAGGAAAAGAATCATTGTGGCAAGCGAAGATGAATCAAGGATATGCACATGCACTACACGACTTCTCTAGGAAGTGAAAACGGAATGCTAGCCTAGATTACAGGAGTATTCGATAAAACTGCCTATTCAATTCAAAGGGTTATTCCGTCTTTGATATGATATTAAATCCTGCGGCACGAACAGTTTGAACATATTGGTTTCCTTATCGTAGTAAGATAGATATTGCTGGCTATCTTTTTTCATGCAGAATTAAATTGCATTGATGTGCACGATTGGTCAGCATTTTGTGACCATTGTGTCAACCAAGACCACATGCTGTATGTCGTTAGTATCTAGGTGATATTGCCTCGCAAAAGTAGGCTTTATCGATTATCGGAGTTTTAAGCTATCGTACAGCCTTGGTATAAAAAGGCAATTGATTGGACTCAAGGGAGACAGCTTATATATAACAGATAGCCATCGCGATCGTTCAACCTATGGGCCGTAATATGTCAAGTAATGTACATAGCAAAGAATACATATCTCAGCAGATACCGACACCGAATACATAACTTAGTCCCTATCATTAAAATCACGTTTCAATGGTTGCCGGTGCATGTAGCATTGACGACTGGGAAATTGTCTAGTGCACGTCTCGTACATTTTGTATACAGTATGCATATGAGTACCATTAATATATGGATGCTTGAAACAATTGTGAATGTTGATAGACTGTTTGGCATCACTAAATGACGTCAGTTATCTCGCCAGCTGTTATAAGTATTTTAGATGCAACAACCAATGAAATTGCTGTTAGAATGATAACTCGCGTTCTCATTTTGCTATCGTCGCGAAATCATTCTTAATTGGACAGGGATTCAAGAATGGATCGGTAACAGTAATTATGTGGAAGCCATTATGCAAAGAACACTTAAATGCATACCTGTTATTTTATATGTGAGTTCTACAGAGCAATTCATGTAAAAGCAATAAAATACTTTTTATTCATCGGCCCTTTTCACGAATTAATATTGACAATATCGCATGTTTCCATATCAAAACTGCAGCTACCAACAGCCTAGTAAAATACATTAAGCGCAGCAATTGTTGGCGTTAAGGCGTTAGGGAAAATATAATATTGTCCCTTACACCAAAAAAGGTTCTCTGCATTCGACCAATGGACTGGGTGTCACCGTAAAACCATATCGCTTTACTGTTGAAGCTTCAGATACAGGATATACAAAACGCGAGATAATTTGTACTAAATACTCTGTACCTTTAGTAGGCTTCACGAACGGATTGCATGATTTACGTATGCTGTCCTTTACATGAACCCATCTCCGCATCATGACCAATGTGGGTGGAACTGTTTTTAAATATTTCAAGTCCATAATCTTCAAATTGTATACAAAGGCAATTTGGTATGACCTGTATACAGCAAATTGGCTCAAGATACCTGCTTATACAGATGAGACGTTCAATTTACTATTGCGGTAGTCATGCTAAATCTGCATACTAAGTAAGACACAAACAATGTGTGTTGCATTATGGAGCGTGAATATTTTGCGCATTAAGAACATTGGCACTGAAGGTCACCTATATGATAATTCGACCAAATTGCAGGACAACTCGTTATAAGCCAAAGCAAAATTGTCGCATAAACAAGAGAACGCAGACACGAATGCGTTTATAACGAAAACGTATTTACTTAACCATGTCTGAACGACTATAAAGTATGCTCAAACCCCATACAAATTGTGTGTACGTTGTTAACATTGAAGCACAAATATCTTAAATAAACATCTCTAGACACGGATGGGATTATCAATCTAGCTGAAAAAGCATAAAATAAACATACAACGAATGCCGTTTCCTCCACCGTGTTCTAACTAATAAGGTTACATATTTTCTCGCAGAGAAGAATAGAACATGACAATAATTAACTATATCGATTCGACCAACTTCGCTTGCAGGGCCAGTTATGAAGTAACTTTACTTTGCAAGATATAATAATAAATAGTGTGCGTATGAATGCCGTTATTCAATGGATGTCTAAAACGCGGATAGGTGTTGATTAACAGCATGGCGGTGTGTGTTTTACTGTCTTGATTTTGTCGTTGTCTTCACACAATGTATGTCGACCAAAGCAACTAGCATCACATTTTGTTCTTTCAGTATGTCCGCGCAAAATTTTGATCCTAGTTGTCCGATTGCGCACATTATAGATTTTGGTCAAGAACATCGGAGCAGACAACATAAACACAAATATTTTAACGTTTTACGACCGTTAATCATTACATTTATCATATAACCTCACTTTCGAGACAGTTATCTTTAGTGCAGGAAACCGGCCAGCGACGTCGTGGTTGATTTATCGGTTTGTTATCGTCCTTTGGGGTTCATTTCCCACACAATAGCTTAAGAAATGATGACCGACAGGGCGTTTATATTCAGTCATCAACAGAAGAAATGACAATATGACACAGCACACAATGATGACAAGGTCAGACCAGCAGTAGGCATACATAACTTAATAATATTTGCGCACATATAATATGCCCTCGCATGACGGTAGTTCTATTTATCTCTATGACTTTACCTGTTAGTAAACATCAAATAATAGCTCAAATGCAGAACGGTACTATTATGCATGACGGTAGGAGTGAAGTTGTTTAACACGTGGTGAGTCGTGGATTCCATGCAGGCTAGAGATGTCGGGAATCTTTGGTGGATAAAAGCTGCCGCATCTCTGTGCTGAGATGATGTACTGTGGATCAGTGATCTGAAACAGTGTGCTATTGTGATTTTTTAAATTGCATGCCAAGTTTGCATAGCAATAGAGCGCAAACTAGATATCCATGTTACAGATCAACTTCACGTGCAAAATAAATTCGTGTACGAAATGTTTAAGGGATACTTATCCGGGCTTGGTAACGAGCTGATTCTCTTGATCAACACGTTGGAATGAACAAAGCCGCTGTTATGTAATACAAGCAGTTATTTTCATTTAAGGAGCCGCAACTCGATGATCTTATAGCAAACAACCTTATCAAATACCTCTAAGACATTGAATGTTAATGATTTCTAGGATATGAACACAGTCAAGGAAACAATAATAGCAATTATAAATCTATTCAATTGATTCTGACTGAATGCTTAAATTGTCTTCGACGAAAAAGGGAGAATATTGTACGAGTAAATGAAGATGAACTAAATCGATACCCTCATACGTACCTTTGCTGTTATATAATGATACATTGATCTGGTTAAAGACTACGCATAGCAAATAGAGCAGCTTAAATTATTTCGTTAGTCAGTAAACTAATCTATATAGTATATTGTCTACGTCTGCCTGTCGTTATAAGTATAATGCGGCGGTTCGTATATGCCTTCATACATTAAGGTAAATGGTCCAATCTTGTATGTTTGACACCTTTATGGTTTGCCCATTTAAGGAGTTTCCATTGGTGTTTCATGCATTTGAATGCAACCGTATGGACACTTGAGATGCCATTGCATCCCATCGTTGCGCCTATAAACTAGCAAATGGACGGAAGCAAGGTTAAAGTTATTGCGTTATATGATGCTCATCGGACACAAATATCTATTGATAAGAAAACCTACCTCAATCTGTCAAGATTGCAAACCAACCACATAATGTCTAAAGCATATCTTTAAGCTTATAATGAGATTGCTGCTAGTGTCATACATGTTGTTTTTGCCTCTATAAACCCTGATAAATCCTTTGTGATTGTCAACAGTCCTCCACTCCGCTTTGCAATTCTGCCTCGCACACGGCACCCAATCACTGCCAGCAACCCTCGGAAATAAAGCAACGCAAATTTTCGCTCGTCCAGGATACAAATGGTATACTTCCCATATCAGATGTATAGCAAATGCAAGGCAATTTATGCTTGCGCACAATTGGGCAGCCTCTCAAAGCCATTTACAGCACACAGAGAGGTATTTATTGACGCAGGTGATATATTATATATCGTAAGAGACAAACAGGACAACCTATGGCAGCGCTGCTAGACCTGCCACCGTAAATAACCGCTAATCGCTTGAAACACGCATCGCACACAGAGACTGTAATGGATTAAAATTGACTCGCCGAATAATTCTCAATTTTTCGACCGTCAATCATTTCCCAGCATGAACGATAACAAGCGTGCAGCATGAATGATAATAAGCGTACAGCTAACTTATATACCTTGAGATGCTCCAGTTTATTAAGTTGTGTAAGTCTCGAGGGGTTTCTCCAAACTTAACATTACATCCGCTATCATATATAATATAGCGGCCGTTAAATTTGATGCAGGACATTAACCCGTGTAGCTATTACTGGTTGATCGGCTGAATGAGTTCTATAGGGGGCATTTGTCGTCACTTGATGTGTGGCTTTCCAGGTGACACAAACAGTGTAATAAACTGGCAGGACTTTTACGTTCCGCCGTTATGGAGACAAGGTTCTCAAGTGGACAGGGTATCAGGAAGGGCGTAGTTCTAGTGCCTCGTTTCCTACGAACAGTCTACTGTTGGCGGAAATGAATACGCCAACGAGGGCTTAAATGCATCCATTTGATCTGATTTGTAGTTCCCAAAAAGCAATATCCAGCAAAATAATGAATACATTCTATTCATATGTTGCCTCTTTTGCGATTAACCATAATAGGATGTAGCACATTCTTTCATATATTCAGTAGATCTACTAACAGCCTTGTCGTTGAATAATACATCAACCACGGATATTTATCTAGCGTAAGGGCGAGAAGAGAAATAAAATGCGGTCCGTTCAACTAAACGGTGTTATCTGCATTCGACCGACTGATTGGTTGTCACCTTAACTATCACCACAAATATCACATTCACCCATCGCGCTAATCACATGCGCACATTTTGTAGCAACCAGAACACAGTCCAGCTATTGCAACATAGTTAACACAAGTAAGCTGTAAATTAATTATTCAACTGAAAAAGCTTTATGCATACGTCAGTTCCGCATCGTTAACATTGTTTTGAAATTCATTTGTTACAATACTTTTGGATTTGGTCTGCTTTTTGTATTTAATTGTGTTTATCGTTGCATTGTCTATAGCACTGGTATCTGATTAACAGCGGGTGTGTAGCCTCACAACATGATGATGGTTGTATAGATGTATTTGCCTCTACTGCAGGTAGTTGAATGATCATGAGTGTGAACATACCTAAATGCGAATATAGTTAAACTGTGCTTCCCATCCTCTCCTTGTTAATTCTTGTTCGATTCGCGGAACCTGTATATACAATTGACTCGTCGAATCGATCCATTCTGGCGACAAGCTTATTGTGCTTTGAGCTCTATTTTGACCGAGATAGAGTGGGCCATTCAGTGGGGCTTTTTCCGATGAATGAGGCTATTTAATTATATATGTCATGATGGGAATGATAAGGCAAGTATATACAAAAGGAGAGGAATACGTGACGCATAATTTAAACGGCTTCGAAAAATCATTAGCCCTGCAACACGAATCGCTGTTATCGAGGTGTCTGCTTTCCTATTTTATTTAATCCGGCGCAGGTAAATGACCGAGGAGTATCTCATATATTCAAATATCATGAGTGAATAATTTCTCACTGAATCCATCCACCAAGTGGACGGGTTAGTTTTTATTTCTATTGCTTGATTTACATCTTAACCATCCACCTTAGGGCAAACTAAAGACAGATGAATCATCCGAGTTAGAATATATGACCACAAAGATATTGCAATTTTTACCTCCCGGACAAGGACTACCTGCTGCTTTCGCGTTTTATTACCTAATCAGACACCGCATTAACTGTTAACTCAATAGCGAGTTGGAGTTTATATATATATATATATATATATATATATATATATATATATATATATATATATATATATATATATCTATATATATATATATATATATATATATATATAGTATATATATCTATATCTATCTCTATATATATATATCTAGAGATCTATATATATATATATATATATATATATATATCTATATATATATCTCTCTAATATCTCTATATATATTCATATAAATATTCACACACACTTTAATATATATGCATATATATATATATATATATATATATATATATTATATGTTATGTTATTACGCTCACTTATATTCATATAAGTATATTTATATATACATATATTTATATTTAAATATACATACATATATATAAGCGTATATAATATATATATATCTATTTCTATTTCTATATATGTGGATATAAATATATATATATAGATAGATAGAGAGATAGAGAGAGATAGATATAGATAGATAGATAGATAGATATAGATAGATAGATAGATAGATAGATAGATAGATATAGATTAGATAGATAGATAGATAGATAGATAGATAGATCGATAGAGATAGATAGATAGATAGATAGATCGATAGATAGATAGATAGATCGATCGATAGATAGATAGATAGATAGATCGCTCGATAGATCGATAGATCGATCGCTAGATCGCTCGATAGCTCGCTCGCTCGCTCGCTCGCTCGCTCGCTCGCTCGCTCGCTCGCTCGCTCGCTCGCTCGCTCGATCGCTCGCTCGCTCGCTCGCTCGCTCGATCGCTCGCTCGCTCGCTCGCTCGCTCGCTCGCTCGCTCTCGCTCGCTCTCGCTCGCTCGCTCGCTCGCTCGCTCGCTCGCTCGCTCGCTCGCTCGCTCGCTCGCTCGCTCGCTCGCTCGCTCGCTCGCTCGCTCGCTCGCTCGCTCGCTCGCTCGCTCGCTCGCTCGCTCGCTCGCTCGCTCGCTCGCTCGCTCGCTCGCTCTCGCTCGCTCGCTCGCTCGCTCGCTCGCTCGCTCGCTCGCTCTCCTCGCTCGCTCGCTCGATCGCTCTCTCTATATCGCTCGCTCGTATATATCTCTCTCTCTATACTCTCTCTCATATCTATATATCTCTCTCTCTCTCTCTCTCTCTCTCTCTCTCTCTCTCTCTCTCTCTCTATTATATTATATAGTTTATCAATGCGTATATACATATTCTCTCTCTCTCTCTCTCTCTCTCTCTCTCTCTCTCTCTCTCTCTCTCTCTCTATATATATATATATAGATATATATATATATATAGAGATATATATATATATATATATATATATATATATATATATGTATATATATATATACTTTATATATATTTATATATATATATATGTATATATATATATATATATATATATATATATATATACAAATGTATATGTATGCGTATAATAAGCGTATATGTATCGATAAATATGTATATGTATACAGGTATATCTATGTCTATATACATATTTCTATATATATGTATATGTATTCATTTTTACACAGTACTTTATTCTCCACGTCATTTTTGTGATGCTAAAAACAACCAAGTTACACGACCGGACGCATCGCTGATATTAGTGTACCCTTGGTAGCTGTAACGGTAGTTGTAACGGTAATGTCCTCGGCAATTGTATCCTTACTCTGCGTTTTCGTTCAACCGAAAGCCAATGCGTAATCCCTATTCAGCCACTATGATAGCCGTTTATTTTGATAATTTGTAATAAGTGGTGATGTAGAGGCTGTTCACGTGGTCCGAGGAACGTAGAGTGCCCATGTTATTACACTTGGACTTGTAGACAAAAGGAATTATAAGATTTGGGCCGTCAATATATCGTTGGAAAACAGTAATGCATGTGAGGCGAATTGACGCTTAGCATTACAGTGGTTGCTCAAGCATATCTGGAGTGAACACCAGCATTGCTTGCCATTCATACAGATTGGAATTTGTAGATTTGCTTTAGCATAAGACATTGCACGAAACCAAAATATTCGTTCTTGATGCTTAATTTGAGTAACTTAGAGGGTCTATGCCCATGGCATACGAAGATGCAATGGAGAACGTCGATGCATGAGATTTCTTATACACACCGAAAAACGGTGGATAGGAACAGATAGAGCCTTAGTTCCATGATTCACGTCAGTGCCATTCAAAGATGTCGACATAACTATTTCATGTTCATGTAGCTAGAGTAGTGATCCTACAGATATAAAACAACCATATGCACAATGCTTGAGAAATAAATTCGTTTCAATGACCGATTTGGATCCGTTCAATTTATCCTATCATGCCCTTAGGATAATCCTAGACTTATAAAAACATCGTCAGAATGGAGCCAAAATATTTCTGCCATTTTATTCCACTAAGTAGATTACTGTTATCGAACAGTTACAAGACTTGGTCAAAAGTCATTGCTTACCAGGCTATAAGCTTGATTGAATTTTATAGCACTGTTTTTTTATGAGACATTAAATCACTGTTCGTGTCATTCATGGTCGGGCTATTGATATATTTGCTCACATGTCGTTGCATGCAACACTTCCTTAGCCCCTACAATGCTAATATATTGACCCCTTGGCATGTTTCTTATTACATGCGAGAACAATGACATAGGCACTATTGGCTTTCGGATACTGACAAGAGGTGCATAAAAGAGGATGACAAACAGAGGATGACAGATCGAGAATGACAGATATAGGATGACAATATTCAATTTCATGATATTTTAAAACTTTCCACCAATGCAATATGATCAACAGTTTATACAACGGTCTATATTTTTGGGGACACAAAGCGCATTGTCTTTGAATAACCTCACATAGCCATCGTATAGATCAGACAGTAGCAATATATCTGAACCAATTATTAGATATATGGCTCCTCGAAACACACAAACAATTGCATTGAAATGAAACCTATCAACTTCGTAACAATAGCAAAATGTCACACTATATTGCAGCATTATTGGCTATGATTATCACAATGAATTCACCTAATAATTGAATCCAAATGTCCATGAACAACCGTATCATCAATGTTTTTGATTATATAGTCCGTAATCATTTACGGTTGCCCACATCCAATTATTGTTGTTTGCAAATGTATATCCTTATTAGTGTACAAGATATCGCTGAGGATAATCCCAAATTTATGCAGCCAGTACTCAGTAATCTCCGGACCAAAACCTTGCACCATCTAAGTTAATTTTCTAACCCGGCTGGCTGAAGATAGGCGAAGCTATGCGCTCGATGCATGGTGCTCATACGCGTGCCTGCAAATACTGATATTAAGGCACTCATTCATGCATTGGTAATCCCGCTTTAAGTCTGATTCAGCTATGACGATAGTGTGAAAACACATCAAATGTTCCCTAATCACCGGTGTGCAGATATTAGAACATTTTAAACACCCGTTGGCAGACATTTTCCAAAAGCTTTACAAACTTTGGAAATGCCCTTTTTGGCATGGTATCAGCACTCAAATATACATTGAGTGATATGATCGATAACATATAACATTTGGGTGGGGATGGATATATATGGTTCAACATCATAAAATATGTGTTTTCTCAGTAAATATCGGCAAGAATTGTGCGGACTTAATTGAAGAGCTACACGTGTCAAATGAAGTATATAAAGCCTTGCCTCTCTTTGGCTAATTGAGTTTAGTGCAAATTGATGTAGACGATCGAATTATCCACTATTCGGTTTTCTTTGGGTCCCTCGACATAAGCCATGCTACCTTCACATATACGGATTTTTCTTACGAATCCTTACGTATGGCACAAATCGTAAAAGTACACGAATCCTTACGATTTGGCCACTTTTATGAGCGATTTAAGAGTGGTTACGAGTAATTGCGCGCCATTTACGGTTTATTACTAGTTATTACGATGTATTTACGGCAAACATCTACGATTTGTTCCGAATAACCACGGATTAATGCGAGCAAGTTACGACATTTTACGGGCATTTATGGATTGTTACGAGTATATTACGGAATGATACGTCTCATCTACGCTTTTAAGTGTAAATTACGACATGTTAACGTGTTGTTACGAAAAGTTGCAAGTTAGTTACGAGTATTTACGAGTCCTTATGTCTTTTTCAAAAACAAAAGTGCAATGCTTTATGTATCATCATTCGCCAACTGACATCCAGCGAGACAACATGGCATATTGGAGATCTAACTTTTTTGACGACTTGATAACAACTGAAAGGAACTGTTTGATTTTGTAGCACGACGTGAATGAAATTTTACTCATCATTAAGCACTAACCGTAACAAATCGTTATTTACAAATTATTTATGAAAATGTAATCCGTGAACAAACGCAAGAAAAATTTTGACATGTCAAAATATTTGCCTCTCTACTCTCACGGATCCTAACGATTGTCTACGAGTTGTGACCAGTTATTAACGGATACCAACGAGCTATTTACGGATGCTTGCGATTGACTACGAATTGGCGATCCGTAAAGGACTCCATGATAATCCATGTATGTGAAGGGGGTATTTTAGAGTTTTGGCCATTCGTGAGTGGCTTATATCAGAAACACTCCAGTAACTTTGTGAGCTGATCCAAACATCTCTATTATACGAAATTGCGATCGGATAGCTACATGAAGTAAGGTAACAACTCTGACCAGCTACTACCGGCTGTTCGGTGATATTATGAAAAAAGTGTCATCCATGTCAGATTTCTCTTACACAGCAATTTACTAAATGGTTCTTCGCATCAGCCGCTGCTACATAGCGAATAAGTGTTAAATTGGCATGTACCTACAAATACGCGGTTATAGTTGGTTTATGTGCAGTTTGTTTATCGTCAACTATATAAACACACATGTTGATGACTAGCATCTGCCTTTTGATATTGCTATAAATCTATTCGCGAGAAGTGACTAACACACTATGTGTGTAGCTCCATCTTAGAACCATCCCGGTGTAGATGGCAGCAATCAATTTACAGCAGACATGGAAGCGGCACTGATTATATCACATAATTTCGATAGCAGGTGAGGAAAGGAATCATTGTGGCAAGCGAAGATGAATCAAGGATATGCACATGCACTACGCGACTTCTCTAGGAAGTGAAAACGGAATGCTAGCCTAGATTACAGGAGTATTCGATAAAACTGCCTATTCAATTCAAAGGGTTATTCCGTCTTTGATATGATATTAAATCCTGCGGCACGAACAGTATGAACATATTGGTTTCCTTATCGTAGTAAGAGAAATATTGCTGGCTATCTTTTTTCATGCAGAATTAAATTGCATTGATGTGCATGATTGGTCAGCATTTTTTGACGATTGTGTCAACCAAGACCACATGCTATATGTCGTTAGTATCTAGCTGATATTGCATCGCATAAGTAGGCTTTGTCGATTATCGGAGTTTTAGGCTATCGTACAGCCTTGGTATGAAAAGGCATATGGGATGCTATGGCACCATATTGCTGCCGGATAATCCTGAAACAGTTACAGAGAAAATGGGTATGCTCCATCCCAGCATCCCATTTTAGTTTCTGTAAATATAATATATGCGCAAGCTTATAAGCCCAACCATAAATCATATATAAACCCACACAATATTTGATAGAACCTTACTCGACGCAATTGATTGGACTAAAGGGAGACAACTTATATTTAACAGATAGCCATCGCGATCGTTCAACCTATGGTCCGTAATATGTCAAGTAATGTACATAGCAAAGAAAACATATCTCAGCAATGAAATTGCTGTTAGAATGATAACTCGCGTTCCCATTTTGCTATCGTCGCGAAATCATTCTTAATTGGACAGGGATTCAAGAATGGATCGGTATCAGTAATTATGTGGAAGCCATTATGCCAAAGAACACTTAAATGCATACCTGTTATCTTATATGTGAGTCCTACAGAGCAATTAATTGTAAAAGCAATAAAATGCTTTTTATTCATCGGCCCTTTTCACGATTTAATATTGACAATATCGCATGTTTCCATATCAAAACTGCAGCTACCAACAGCCTAGTAAAATACATCAAGCGCAGCAATTGCAGGCATTAAGGCGTTAAGGAAAATAGAATATTATAACATTACACCAAAAAAAGTTCTCTGCATTCGACCAATGGACTGGTTGTCACCGTAAAACCATATCGCTTTACTGTTGAAGCTTCAGATACAGGATATACAAAACACGAGATAATTTGTACTAAGTACTCTGTACCTTTAGTAGGCTTCACGAACGGATTGTATGATTTACGTATGCTGTCCTTTACATTAACCCATCTCCGCATAATGACCAATGTGGGTGGAACTGTTTATAAATATTTCAAGTCCATAATCTTCAAATTGTATACAAAGGCAATTTGGTATAACCTGTATACAGCAAATTGGCTCAAGATACCTGCTTATACAGATGAGACGTTCAATTTACTATTGCGGTAGTCATGCTAAATCTGCATACTAAGTAAGACACAAATAATGTGTGTTGCATTATGGAGCGTGAATACTTTGCGCATTAGGAACATTGGCACTGAAGGTCACCTATATGATAATTCGACCAAATTGCAGGACAACTCGTTATAAGCAAAAATGTCGCACAAACAAGAGAACGCAGAATCGAATGCGTTTATAACGAAAACTCATTACTTAACCATGTCTGAACGACTATAAGGTATGCTCAAACCCCATACCAATTGTGCGTACGTTCTTAACATTGAAGCACAAATATCTTAAATAAACATTTCTAGACACGGATGGCATTATCAATCTAGCTGAAAAAGCATAATATAAACATAAAACGAATACCGTTTCCTCCACCGTGTTCAAACTAATAAGGGTACATATTTTCTCGCATAGCAGAATAGAACATGACAATAATGAACTGTATCGATGCGACCAACTTCGCTTGCAGGCCCAATTATGAAGTAACTTTACTTTGCAACATATAATAATAAATAGTGTGCGTATGAATGCCATTATTCAATGGATGTCTAAAACGCGGATAGGTGTTGATTAACATCATGGCGATGTGTGTGTTTTTTGTCTTGATTTTGCCGTTGTCTTCACACAGCAATCACGCAGTGAAAAACAATGTATGTCGACCAAAGCAACCAACATCACATTTTTTTCTTTCACTATATCCGCGCAAAATTCTGATCCTAGTTGTCCGATTGCGCACATTATAGATTTTGATCAAGAACATCGGAGCAGACGACATAAACACAAATGTTTTAACGTTTTACGACCGTTAATCATTACATTTATCATATAACCTCACTTTCGAGACAGTTATCTTTAGTGCAGGAAACCGGCCAGCAACGTCGTGGTTGATTTATCGGTTTATTATCGTCCTTTAGGGTTCATTTCACACACAATAGCTTAAGAAATGATGACCGACAGGGCTTTTATATTAAGTCATCAACGGAAGAAATGACAATATGACACAGCACACAATGATGACAAGGTCAGACCAGCAGTAGGCATACATAACTTAATAATATTTGCGCACATATAATATGCCCTCGCATGACGGTAGTTCTATTTATCTCTATGACTTTACCTGTAGAACCATCAAATAATAGCTCAAAAGCAAAACGGTACTATTATGCATGACGGTAGGTGTGAAGTTGTTTAACACGTGGTGAGACGTGGATTCCATGCAGGCTAGAGGTGTCGGGAATCTTTGGTGGATAAAAGCTGCCGCATCTCTGTGCTGAGATGATGTACTGTGGATCAGTGATCTGATAAAGTGTGCTATTGTGATTTTTTAAATTGCATGCCAATTTGCAAAGCTATAGAGCGCAAACTAGATATCCATGCTACAGATCAACTTCACGTGCAAAATAAATTCGTGTACGAAATTTTTAAGGGATACTTATCCGGGCTGGTAACGAGCTGATTCTCTTGATCAACACGTTGGAATGAACAAAGCCGCTGTTATGTAATACAAGCAGTTTTTTTTCATTTAAGGAACCGCAACTCGATGATCTTATAGCAAACAACCTTATCAAATACCCCTAAGACATTGAATGTTAATGATTTCTAGGATATGAACACAGTCAAGGAAACAATAATAGCAATTATAAATCTATTCAATTGATTCTGACTGAATGCTTAAATTGTCTTCGACGAAAAAGGGAGAATATTGTACGAGTAAATGAAGGTGAACTAAATCGATACCCTCATACGTACCTTTGCTGTTATATCATGATACATTTATCCGGTTAAAGACTACGCATAGCAAATAGAGCAGCTTAAATTATTTCGTTAGTCAGTAAACTAATCTGTATAGTATATTGTCTACGTCTGCCTGTCGTTATAAGTATAATGTGGCAGTTCGTATATGCCTTCATACATTAAGGTAAATGGTCCAATCTTGTGTGTTTGACTCCTTTATGGTTTGCCCATTTAAGGCGTTTCCCTGGTGTGTCATGCATTTGAATGCAACGTATGGACACTTGAGATGCCATTGCATCCCATCGTTGCGCCTATAAACTAGCAAATGGAAGGAAGCGTTGTTAAAGTTATTGCGTTATATGATGCTCATCGGAAACAAATATCTATTGATAAGAAAACCTGCCTCAATCTGTCAAAATTGCAAACCAACCACATAATGTCTAAAGCGTATCTTTAAGCTTATAATGAGATTGCTGCTAGTGTCATACATGTTGTTTTTGCCTCTATAAACCCTGATAAATCCTTTGTGATTGTCAACAGTCCTCCACTCCGCTTTGCAATTCTGCCTCGCACACGGCACCCAATCACTGCCAGCAACCCTCGGAAATAAAGCAACGCAAATTTTCGCTCGTCCAGGATACAAATGGTATACTTCCCACTTCAGATGTACAGCAAATGCAAGGCAATTTATGCTTGCGCACAATTGGGCAGCCTCTCAAAGCCATTTACAGCACACAGAAAAGTATTTATTGACGCAGGTGATATATTATATATTGTTAGAGACAAACAAGACAACCTATGGTAGCGCTGCCAGACCTGCCACCGTAAATAACGACGGCATTGGTTTAGTAAGCGCTTGAGACACGCATCGCACACAGCGACCGTAATGGATTAAAATTGACTCGTCGAATAATTCTCAATTTTTCGACCGTCAATCACTCCCCAGCATGAACGATAACAAGCGTGCAGCATGAATGATAATAAGCGTACAGCTAACCTCTATACCTTGAGATGCTCCAGTTTATTAAGTTGTGTTAGTCTCGAGGGGTTTCTCCAAACTTAACATTACATCCGCTATCATATATAATATAGCGGCCGTTAAATTTGATGCAGGACATTAGCCCGTGTAGGTAATAAACAGGACTTTTACGTTCCGCCGTTAGAGACAAGGTTCTCAAGTCAAGGGCGTATGTTCTAGTGCCTTTCCTAGGAACACACAAACAGTGTAATAAACTGGCAGGACTTTTACGTTCCGCCGTTTGATGAGACAAGGTTCTCAAGTGGACAGGGTATCAGGAAGGGCGTAGTTCTAGTGCCTCGTTTCCTATGAACAGTCATACTGTTGGCGGAAATAAATACGCCAAATGGCGAGGGAAATAAATGCGTCCATTTGATCTGATTTGTAGTTCCCATTGGTTGCAATATCACCAAAATAATGAATACATTTTATTCATATGTTGCCTCTTTTGCGACATTAACCATAACCAGAATGTCCAGCACATTCTTTCATATATTCGAAGTAAGCTACTAAATTGTCATTGAATAATACATCTACCACGGATATTTATCTAGCGTAATGGCGAGCAGGGAAATTGCTTTGAAATGCGGTCCGTTACAAAACTTTTGGAGTGTTATGCATTCGACCGACCTATTGGTTGTCACCTTAACTATCACCAACAGCGGGGATATCAGCCTCACCCATCGCGCTAGATCACATGCTGCACATTTTTGCAATGCAACATGAGTGTGAGTCCAGCTTAAATGCAAAATAGTTAACCGAAGTAAGCTGTTAAATTTTTATTCGATCTACGGTCCCTTTGTATACATTGACGTCAGTTCGCATCGTTAACCATTCTGAAATTCAAGCTCTGTTACAATACTTTTGGATTTGTCTGCTTATGGAATTTAATGCGTGTTTATCGTTGCATTGTCATGATAGCACTGGTATAGGCAAGTATAACAGCGGGGATACGTAGCCTTCGAACAACATGATGCTGGTTGTAATCGATGTTATTTGCCTCTACTGCAGGTTGTTGAATGATCATGAGTGTGAATATACTGAATAATTTCTCAATGAAAATATACCAAGTTAAACTCTACTCCCCCATCTTAACCTTGTTAATTTTTGTTCGATTCACGGTCCCTTGGATCATCCAAGTTGACTCGTGACGAATCAATCCATTCTGACTACAAGCTTATTGTGCTTTGAGCGTTTTATCTATTTTGACTGAGATGGCAGTGGGCCATTCAGTGCGGCTTTTTCCGATGAATGAGGCTATTTAATTATATATGTCATGATGGTATCGAATTCTGAGTATACAAAAGGCAATTTGATGAGCAGGTTTAAACGATGGAAAAATAATTATGCCAATTACAATCGCGCACCGAAAGCCACCATTTTATCCATCCGGCCCAGGTAATATGACACGAGTATCGCATATATTGTCAAATAGGTGTGTATTCTCACTGAATGCTACACCATGCTATATTTAATTATAACCATGATTTAGAAACTAAAGACAGATATCATCCGAGTCTAGAATATATGCATATATATATAGTGAAATATTTTCTTACTAATCAGACATACACATCAATAGCGAGTTATAGGTTATGCTATTCATATATAAACCACAAAGAGCACTGGAGGTTGGCGGCCTAACCGCTTAGGTGTTTCAGGCTATGTTAGCGCATGTCATTAGAAACAATGTAGGTGCATGTCACAAGCTGTGAGATTTGCTTGTGTTTTTGCACACATGCGGTGCTCCTGCTCTGTTAATATTGCACTACAACTCGTATATATTGTCAAATATAATGTCTACTAACACAATCAAGTAATAAGTCTGTGTTAGTCAGTTCATGCAGTGAATAGATACGACGTGTCTTACCTGCTATATATTGATATTTGTAGGCATTTGGAAAATGCTGAATAAGATTTGCCTAAATGTCCTTCATTAATTTGATTTAAGTCTACTCGTCGAGACTAGACAGCCATCATTTGAATGTTAATTTCAACTCAAAGATGTAGTTGCCAAACGCCTGTCAAATACAACTCGAGGCATGAGGCATACGGTCACTGCCTACTTTTTTCATCATTGTACAAAACCGCCGGGAAAAACAGGGTGGATCGTCGTTCATCAAATATTGGACTGATATTGAGAAAGGTAGATATTTAGGGATTGAGTGGAAGGGATGAGTTGATCTGTGATTCTGTAGAAAGCAATCTAATGGACTGACGATCACATTCAGAGTGTAGTAATGAATTATCGTGGTTCATCACTGGCATTATGGGTGAATGCATGTATACTCAAGCAGAAGGGTTATCTTTGGAACTTGCGTACATTTGCAACAATATCAGAAGTAGCCCTGGCTTGAATGTCCTTGAATAAGATTGTACGAATGGATATGGCTTTATAGGTGACTTATTCGAACTGGGCGTGTAATATGCTAAAGTTGGACAGCTCATTTAATGAAAAACATTGAAAGTGGAGCCGCGAGATACAGTTCGGGTATATGCTTATTATTGTTGATAATCGTGCGATCGACAACCATATCGTGTAATGATTTTACGCTGCTCACCCATTTATGACATTATTTACCGAAAGTCTTGATGTATAAGACATAAGGCTGAATCTGCTACTGTTGTCGCTTTAACCGCAATTTTTTCTTCTGATATGGCATTGGCATTTAATTTCTTTTTGCTTACTAGGTTGGTACCCTTGCAGAGTTTCGTGATGGAAGAAACAATAAGCAAAGTCCTGTTTCTGACGACCATAGCAGTTTCGCTTCTATGAATGAAATGCGTTTAAATTCGCCTGGTGGTTTGATTGACGAGCGACGACGATCAATCATGTGAGCAATTCCATAATAATTTTTTATTGACACTTATTGCACATCAATTTCCACACGCGCGCTAAGTCCAAGAGTAAAACGAATTGCAACCAAACACTACAAATGTGTCTTGGTTATATATATAACCGAAGCGGAGCGGCCTCATGTTTTTAATAGAAGAATTTATAATAGGGGTCGGTGTTGTCTATGTTAATACTAATTATGACGAGTTATACTCTATCGGCATTGTTTGTCTGCGAAATCTGAAAACATATACTTACCTGCTTTCGTTTTATCGACTAATCTGTCAATGAGTTACTATGGATGCGACAGAATAGAATCACTGATGGAGTTGTCTTATGGTAGTTTGCCATTGTGTAGGAAATGAGTGTAATGCCGCATTCCAAATATAGGTTATCTCTCGCATAATGACAACGCAGTTTGCGTAATGGATATATTACTTCAGCAGTTGGATATAAATCGTCAAATTTATATTACTTGATGGCGTGCTTTCCATGTGTCACAAGAAACATGTAATCAATCATGTGGATATGTTGTCAGA
>CM067353.1:13295280-13330280 GCA_034190875.2 Urechis unicinctus
GTATGCATATATGTATGTATCTACATATGTATGTATGTGTGTATGCATGTTTATTTGTATTTGAGTATGTCTGACAGTATGTTTGTATGTAAGTTTGTATGCATGTATGTTGTGTTGTATGTAGGTATGCATGTGTGTAATACTGGTATTTTTCGTAAAAATGTCTACATATTCGTCTCTTGCACAAAACTCTCGAAGCATTGACATGGGTAACAGCAGTGATTGTTTGTCTTACCATGCAGAGTAAGAAGTTGAGGCCAGTTTAGTCATTCTGCCATGCAGGTTTGAGTCTCCAGCTAGCACTAGGCCAGCAATTTATCCTCAAATAGAAGAGGAATTTAGCCGACTTGGGATACAGTTTGGTAATGGCACAAGGTTTACTCCAATAATTGCAAACCATTTGCAGATATTTTGCTCGTTATATAACTGTTGTCCTTGAGTCTTGCTTGAAGTCATTTTATTATTCATGTTGCATGTCAATTCATATTTGTTCGGAAAAACAAGTTATCCATGGTAATTATTCCCACTACTATGTGCTTATGTGGCTCATCTGGGTATATGCTTACAGTGGCAGACAGCAATTACTGCAAAGAAGCTCATGTTAAAGCCCAAGCCATGGGTGTTGCCTGCATAACAGCACATCAAGGATTACTCCCAAAATACCTCCATCAGTCATTATTAATGAATACCATTTTCAATACCCTGGACAAATGCAAGCTACTGTCGGACAAGCATACATCTACATATTGCTGCCCGACGGGACAAGTCTCTATGTCAGATCTGTGGAACAGTCTCATCGAATTAAACCGCCCCACAAGGATCACTACCAGCCATTACAATTATGTTAACGGGTAAGTGCGATGACTGGCCACTTATCTAAGCGGACAAGCGGTAGCTAGAGTTAAGTACAGGAAACAGTTTTTTATAGGCTACAGATATGCATATTACTTAAATTAATTGTCTAAAAGTGGAGGATAATAGCTAAAAACTCCTTATCCATATCTTTCACCATAGATGAAACATTTCTGGAAAGGCAGCTTTCCACCGCTGCAGCCATTTTCACTTTTATTTTGTTTTCAAATTCGACTTTGGAAATGCAAGGATCAATATACTTAACGATTCTCAAGAAACCATGGATAAAAAACGCCACGGAGTGTCTGTATACAACGACTAATAATTACGGCAGCTAGCACGCAATTAGAAACGGCGACCGTGGCAACATTTTTCTGGTTACATATGATATAACAACGCTCTCGATTATCGTCGGCGTGTGGTCGGGAAATTACGGAAATATGTGGTTTAATTTTGCTAATTTCTTGTGTACATCGCGTCGGATCGGAAAAACAACGGCAAGCTATTGATAAGACTATTGCGCACAATATAAGCTAAACAAATCATATATTAGCCGATACTTGCACTTTCATATGATATCATTTTCAGGTAATACATCAGCACATTTTATGTTAAATGCACCCTCAATGGAAGCTAATAATTTTGGTATGCATTGCACTGCATTTCCTACCATAGCGACCGTGATTTTGCGGGCAATTTATACTTCGTTAGCGGGAAGTTATGCGGCCGTAACACGAACTTCAGCTGTCCGAACCTTGCGCTCCCTAGATTGTAAAATAATGTTTTGAAAGTGCGTTAAGCAGCCAATTTGTATTTGCGCATGCCGAACCCGCCTCTGTCCGCTTGGTCTTCGCTGAATGTATGAGAATTGTCTACACGTTAAATAGCATTTCCTAAGCAGTATCAACGAGCCATTTGTTATTATATTGTCAGCTCGTGCATTATATATTTGCTTCTTTGCAGTATAAATATAAACAAATGATTCCTTTCGAATATCAATTATCTAGCAGTGTACTCGTAGCATGCATTGAGTTTATGCATGGTTAAGCTCACCGAAAAAGATTAAAATGATAGTTTACCTATGTACAACTGGTTGCGGGTTTTTTGTTAAAATAAAAGCCTTCTAACAGGCCGACAAATGTAGCTGCATTGTGAAAACAAAATATAACGTAATGTACAACAGTTATTGATACAGTTCTGGTTTAATACTTTGTAAATATGCATTCCCATGGGACAAATAACTGCAGTATGGATTATTTGCATTGAATGGATATATACGAATTACAAAGCTAAAAAATATATACCGTGCTATTCCCTCTAACATTACTCTGTTGTATCTCAACTAATATGTTTGTGATGTTATTATGATTGTTAAAATATTATATATGTCTGTATCGTATCAGCACAAGCTGTATTCAGCCATACAGCATGCAGTCACCATGCAGTCAGTAATATGCTACACAGTCACGCGCTAATGACCCAAGCGCAAATATACATCTATCTATATTTTTAAGCCGCCCTCGAGAAATTAGGAAGCATTGAGCTGGCTTGCGATTACCGAAGGTACAAATTGTTCTACAGCACGTCCGTTGAATTCGCGCCATTGGCTGTGGAAATAGCAACTTTGCATGTGCATATATATGCATAAATAAATAAAAAAAATAAATACATACATATATATATACATATATATATATATATATATATATATATATATATATATATAGAGATATATGTATATATGTATATATATAATATATGTATATATAAATTTTCATATGTATATATATATCCATATATATATATATATATATATAAATATATATATATATATACATGTATATATACATATACATATAGATGTATATATATATATATATATATATATATATATATATATATATATATATATATATATATATATATATATATATATATATATCGATATATATATATACATATATATATATGTGTATACATATATGTATATATATACATATACATATGCATTTATAAATATATATATTTATATACGTATATATATATGTATATATATATATATATATACAAATTTATATATATATATATATATATATATATATATATATATATATATATATACACATATATATATGAATATATATATATATATAAATATATAGTGAACTTTGGTGTGATTTACTGCCTCTGTGCTCGTTGGCGAACTTAATATCCTATATTAGCATTCCTTATTATTATACCCTTATCGCTACCTACCGACATGATCAAACTCCACGAGTGCCTCATTTATTCGTAGCTATCCATATCAAGTACACAAAAGCTGTGGTTGATTTAATAACAGGCATTTCAATCGATTAGTTTAAATGCTTACCGGCCTGTTTTGGTAGGCATCTAATCTGTGGCCGGCCGACTCCAGACCCTTGTTGCCAATTTACCTTTTAAAATTTAATTGGGAATTATTGCCCTGATATCTGTGCAATTATGATGCGGTTACTAGCAACACCCGTAAAGACATCACGCATGAGTGACAATCATACAGCCAATACGAATAGCTTTATACATCTCACAGGGTAGTACGGGGGATTTTAGAGTACGAATGTGGCTTTTAATCTGCTTTGCATGCCACCAGATAGCCACAGGCCATATGTTTGCCAATTTCAGTTGCTCATATGTCTAGCCACCTTTTTAACATGGTGTATAAATTCTGTCAAAGTGATTGCTCTACTCAGACTTCCTATTTATTGATAGTTGAAATCAGCTCCAGGTAACCGACAGATTAGCGACGGGATTTGAACCTCTGTTGGTGCTCAGGCGTAGACCAGGCTCAGGGATACTAGATACATGCGCTTCCTTCGATCCCCAAAAGCAGTTTCAGACTAGTATGCAATCAACTCATCACTTGACATTCCTTTGTCCATCAGCAGGCATTAAAACCTGCTCCAAAACGCTTCGTCAAAGGTTGATTATATGGTTGGAGGGCCACCACAGCGTCCGAAGGACTTGTTGAACACACGACCAACCCACACGAGGACAACAAAACGTTATAAATGCTTGTCTACTTCGCTAAGCCACGCTAGGTTGTTTACACAGCTCTTCCTGTGGGTCTCGAAACCCTTTCTAGCCCCAAAAAAATCCTATTGGTTAAACCATCTGTCTTTGTCCCTATGCCATATATCGTGTTATGAACGATCTCTATTAAGCTTGTTTAATCTGCGCAATCTTGGTCTGTTGCGTCTGATGGACATCTAGTTTGTATTTCCAAATGATTTGGGTCTTCGGGAGCGGCTTGATCAACCACTTTTAAGGCTGTGACAGCTGATTGCGACGCCGCTTCTTGGGTCAACTCACCCTACAATCTTTAACTCTGTTTAATCACTTAAACATTGTAATAGTTATTGACGCCACCTATAATCTGCCGGTCTCCCTAGAGCACCCTGTGGAGAGAGAGATAAATCCATTCCCCCTTGAGGAAAGTGTGTATTATCTTGCCCGTCCAAATCCACCTCTTCAAATGCTGCGTTCTTCAAAGCTTTGCGACTGTATTACAGATATATTAGTAATAATTCAGTTACACTAACTTTCCACATGACGAGTACTTATAACCGTAAGATCCGTATCGACGGATACGCGAGCCCATGGGGGTAAAGGGCATACGGCAATCTGAGGTTATTCGCATCAACCCCAGCACTCTTGACCAGAACAAACAACAGCTGGTCCTCGTCCCCAGCCTGGCTGCAGAAGACGTGTTGTGTCAAACTTGGAATATGCCGTAGTTAAGAAAACGAAAATCAAGGTTTCTGACAACTAGGTCATGTTATGTGATGGCGACCTATAGAACACTGCACTGGAGATAGATTACGGTTAGTATCAGGGCATTGACGTATCGTAGGACGGAAATGTGACTAAGATACGAATCGGGACAGGAGACAAACATTAGGGGGCCAGGCAATAGCCGATGCCTAAGTTAGCCGATTTTATATACCGCTTGACCTTGACCTCCTCGAGAGCCACATGCCATCTTATCAGAGTGCACTTGGTGACAGACTGGAATACAAGCTCACATTCAAGGACTACAGCTGTGTGATTCACGCACGCGGGGTGACATCAACGCCACCTTTTTTTTCGTCTTATTGTATAATTTATTTCAAAAGGATTAAGAAATGGATTGGTTGCAAATTAAAAATATCAGTCGTAAATAACCAACACTTAAATGCAATGTTCGGTTTCTCAACAAGTGGTTGGTAGAATCTTGCATACATTGAGTAGTACCTACAACATAATGATTGGTGATTTGATATTATCAATTTTGACGTTATCTTAATGAGAACCAGTAGAAGAGAATGTGCATGCAGTTGAGGGGTTGGTAGACAAGTAACATTTGGTCATAAGGGTGAAATCTGGTTGGATGAATGAAAGCTCTGATATCCTCGTACGCTGTGTTGTCGTCATCTGGGCAAATAACAGATATTGGAGGTTCTACGAAAAGGCTCATTATTGATGTAGGTTTAATACGATTCAGTAATACGTATTCCCCCAGTACCTCTTAGTATCTCGACTTTGCTTCCAAGTGCTTAATTGATTAAAACATAAAACAATAAGCTTCTCTGCTTTACAGGAGGTTTTCGCATCGTTTGAAAGGCGTTGACCGTAGTGCCTACCTCGTTCTCTTTGTAGAACGCTTTGTCCGAATGCTCCCAGGACAATCAATATGTGCAGCTGGACACTACTGGGCGCACTCTGCTGCTGCTTCCAACACATCGATGTTACCATTCTTATTCTACTACTACGGTTTTTGTGCAAATGTGCATATTATATATGTTGCAACTCATCCTACGAGGATCCAGGCAAGATCTCTCTCGATTGGTTTCTTTGTAAACTACACGAAATAAATACAGTCCCTTTAATGGCATGACTGTATATATGGTTTAATAGAATTTATGATAGCATCAAATAGCGGTAATCAGCGCAGGCAGAAACGATAGACATGTCAACGTGTAATCTTTCCTTACTTATTGGTTCAATTGATCTTCTTGGTGCAGATTGCTTTAAATGGGCACATTTTGTCAGGTTTAGTCTCCCAACAAGAGATAGAAAAGGTCTTACATCGATGAACTCTACTACGTATGGGGTGTACAAGCGTAAACATTCGGGAATGGCTTGATTTCACGCATCAAATCGATAGACATCGTGACTTAATAGAATGGTATTGGGTGGGGGCGAGGTTAAATATAAGGCACTCTAAGAATGTAGCATCTTATATTATCACACTTGATTATTTATACAGCTTAATATCGACCCCGGGAGCAGCTAACCTATGATTATTAAACTTCGGCTTATCTAGACATGTCAGACATGTACATGTTAAAAGCACATCATAGATACCTTCCTTGGCAACATTTCGATTAACTATGCAATTGAAAAATAATTGGTTTGCTGATCATTTAGGAGGGCTACTGCCAATGTGAAATGTTATATCTGGAATTACAATACATATCGCATCATTGTTTTTTCAAGGGTTTTTCACGTATGTAACAAAACAGCAATAACAGGCTTGGTCCTGCATCATAAATATATAGTCAATATATATGCGAATGATAGTCAAGTTCTCAATTTATGCGATTAGATGCATACGACGCCACTATAACAGGCAAACAGGTGCAGGCCTTATTTTAAAAACAACATATCAAGACTCTGACGTCATTTTAGTTGTTTTCTATGACATTCGACTGCCCATATTTCAACAAATTGCCTTCGTAACACGCAGAAACAACGATCTGATGGAACATTTCGAACCTGTAAAGAGGGATTATTAGAAACACAAGCTGCGCCATAGTGACATGCGCGTCGAGATTAAAATGTGCGCCTTTCGCGGATGGTCGTCGGGATAAAATCATGCATGCGTACCAAATGGGTGCCAAAGAGATTGATGTAAGATTCACTCTACCTCACAAAACAATACTCTTCTTAAGTTGAGAATCCTATTATATCGTACTTATCTACAAGTGACCACCAAATCCGGACATACCCTTCCTCCTAAAACTGACAAGTTTAAATACTTAGAAGATAAACAGCTAGCCGTCATGGCTTGGCATGCATCCGTTATATATTGAACGTTAGTCGGGGTTGATTTTGTTATGCATCCATCTTTGTAAATTTAATTCTTGATCAAATGTCCTAAAGAATCGACATTTATTTGAGTGTCATTATCTCTTGAATTGGGTAGGTTTAGAGCCATTTTAGTTAGGCTTTGTTCCTGAAGCTATATAAATGGGCACAATGACTGTTATGGGGTGGGGGCGTTGATAAATATAAGTTGCTTTATGAATGTAGTTTCATATATTATCACACTTGGTTATTTATGCATAGCTGGATATTAACTCCGGGGGCTGCTAACCTTTTGTCATTTAACTTCAGCCTCTCTAGACTTGTGGACATGTTCACGACAATAGAATATAATATATACCTTCCCGCGCAATATTTCGATGAACTATAATACTGCATAATAATTAGTTGGTTGCCCATTGAGGAGGGGAACACAGAGAGAATGAGCCTATATGCAATATCATATATGACATTGCAAAACATATTCTATCATTGTTTTGCAAGTTATTGATTGGGTATGAATAACACATGTGAAAATCTAGAGCCTGCACTGTTGTCGAGTGAACGATTCGGCTGAACTAATAAACTGACACATAGCAAAATGCGCTTAAATCAAACTCCTACGAAACAGGACGTTTGTAGCAGCCATTGTGCCCAAAATAGAGAGTTTGACAATATTTGATGAGTACCCCCCCCCCCCCTCGTGGGGTATGAATAGCTAATCGTGTCATTAATCTGTGCCAGTCACGCAAGACTTATTGCCTATTTGCTCGACGGTTGACGATTGCAAATAACCGATAAGAAAACGTTTACATTGTAAGTAGGTGTCCTGATTTTGCATTTACCTTTGATATGTAGTAATGACCGCGTGTAAGTCACGATTTGAACGCAGCCATTTATAATGGTTTATAATATTTTGAAATCCACTGCTGAGTGAAAAGATCTTTGTTCGATTCCCATTTACTACGTTGTAATATATTGTCGCCAGGAAATGTATGCAGTTATCGCGATGTAGGATTTTACCAGTAAATTTGGTCATGAGAAAAATAGCTGAATAACCGAAAATGCTGTACAAACTTAGCTAGTATTGGTTAATAGCGTAGTGCAATTGCTTGTCAATCACCGCTATCAACAGTATTATAATGTAGTTATTATCTATATGCCATCATGCATTCCGTATCATATACCACAATAAACAAACAGCATCGATAATTTCCTTTTCTCTGAGCATAATCTGTGATCGCTCAAATGGCCCGTTGATGATATGCCCATAACAAAGTGACGATAAAGCAAGCTTTTCCTGTGGGGTGATATTATGGTTTTACTTTGTTACTGATGCATATATTCATTGTATGCTGTATTGCATGATAACGGCTGCTAGGATTGATAAATCTGACGTACGAAGGATTCCAGTATTAAGGACCCACTAGTTGCCCCCATTCATAATCATGCACTGCTAGAGGAGAATAAAAAGTGAACAAATGTATGTGTGTGTATATATATGTGTGTGTGTATGTGTGCGACTGTTCGTTGTATCGGTGTGTGTGAATGTGTGTGTGTGTAATATATATATATATATATATATATATATATATATATATATATATATATATATATATATATATATATATATATATATATATATATATGTGTGTGTGTGTGTGTGTGTGTGTGTGTGTGTGTGTGTGTGTGTGTGTGTGTGTGTGTGTGTGTGTGTGTGTGTGTGTGTGTGTGTGTGTGTGTGTGTGTGTGTGTGTGTGTGTGTGTGTGTGTGTGTGTGTGCAAACTATACAAGCGAGGACATAGGCATGGATACGCACCAACCAATCGTGGACGTTCTCGGTTTTTTAACTAGTGACTAAATGTTTCGAAAGCACTCTATATGCTATTCTATGCTTTTTCGTGAAATTTCACTCAATGCGGAATATGTCATCACTTAGACTGCACATTTCTTGTCTACCGCGTACCGTCGCCTGGCATCCAAGATAACCACACATGCACACATACACTCGTCCTCGCTTGTATAGCAATATGCATGATTTTAGAGTGTACTCACTTGTATAGCAATATTCATGCCTTGAGTGTGTCTTAACTTGTATAGCAATAAACATGCATTGAGTGGATCCTCAATTGCATAGCAATATACATGCCTTGAGTGTGTCCTCATTTGTATAGCAATTAACATGCCTTGAGTGTGTCTTAACTTGTGTAACAATATACATGCACTGAGTGTGTCCCGACTTGTATAGCAATATGATCGCCGTAAGTGTGTCCTCATTTGTGTTACAATATGCATGTATTGGGTGTGTCCTCACTTGTATGACAATCTGCATGCCTTGCGTGTGTCCTCATTTGTGTAGCAATATACATGCCTTGAGTGTGTCCTCACTCGTATAGCAATATACATGCCTTGCGTGGGTCCTCAGTTGTATAGCAATATACATACCTTGCGTGTGTCCTCATTGTTATAGCAATATACTTGCCTAGCGTGGGTCCTCATTTCCTTAGCAAAATACATGTGTGTGTTCTCATTTGTATAGCAATGTTCATGTATTGAGTATGTCCTCACTTGTATAGCAATATACATGCAATGATTATGTCCTTTACATGTACAGCAATATACATGCATTGTGTGTGTCCTCATTTGTATAGCAATATACATGCCTTGAACCGGAAAAGTGAATCCATAAATTTCACAAACAACGTATGTATGCCCTCTTTTCCTAAACATGTTTTCCTACAGGTATTATGAGTTACAATGCAAACAGTCCAAAGCCGTTGTAAATGCATAGAAATATATAAAAATATATCGACCATTGAGTTTGGTGGGAGCCTGGTGAACACCACAGCCACAGAAGTTTATTATTTACCAAAGTTACATATCAACACAAAGGAAATAGTATACAACAGAGCTTTGCAGCAAATACTTCTTCCTTATCAGACAGCAGACTTGAGATATAAATATAATTTGTTGCCTGATCAAGTGGCTGCAAGTAATCATGGTTACAAAGTTGTACCATGTTATTGTTAAAACTCCTTGACACAAACTGTAAACAAACCAACTAATTTCTGATTAACTGCTGTTAATAGAGATGCACTTAATATAAAGCAGACCTTATCAAAGGCTAACTTATATATGTTATAAAGTAGATTGATACTGAGCTTTAACATATAAAGGAGAGCAAGTACAGCAGTTGTTTTCTTATAGGAAGATCAGTTAGCATATAAGTGAAGGCATAAACGAAGGCATTACTTGACTTCAGAAAATAAAGGTTATGGTATTGTCTTTATGGTCAATGTTACATCTGAGTTTCAATGAATGTACACAGCTCAAACATATTTGCTATACAATATGTCATCACTTATGACATACATTAATATCCTCATCACTACATCATGTCACAGGCGTCTATGTAGCTACTGTCAACCAATGGCAGAGGTTGAAGATTGCAATTGGTTGCATAACCAACCATCCTGGTTTCAGACCAATCTGTGTGAACACATGGACCTTGCGAGTCGCATATATCTTCTACAGACAACAACACGGGCACATGCCAGATTATGATGTACATCGGTGTAGGATTTTTTATTGTTATTTTACTAACGCATACATCTATACAAAGGCTTACAGTCATTATTAACAATTTCATTATACTTATTGGAACCTGTATGACAAACATTAGAACATTGATAAATCAACATTGTTATTTTACAGGTGTTACAGGTATAAAGCCCACTTTACCAGCCTGTGCTGTAAGAATAATGCATGTGCCTCCATTCAGGGTCAAATATTGGTAATGTGACAGATTGGCTTCCATCAGTGGGGTGCAGTCATCAATGGCGTCAGAAGGATGCGCAGAATGGTCTTCAGTACCAGGAGTTTGTTCAGGTTCTGCTATCTGACAGACGCCCCTCGAACATCCAGAATGTAGATCTTAGCATATTTTTGCTGGCGCGACGTAGGGTCGGATGGGATTATGACGAAATCACTGTGTAGCCCTGTAGGGTATATCAGCTCGCCGTGTGGGACGAAAACGAAGAGATAAGAAGAAATTAAGGATTAACAGAAACTAAGATTCAACCCATTAATATTAATTCAATTGATTCATGTGTTATTTAAAATCTGTAATATGGTCCAACTTTTCTAATAAAACCAAGGATCTTAGACAATTTTTAAGTCTTTGAACACGGAAGCATTTCTGATAAGAAGTTGTTTGACATTGTATGCGCCTTGGCAAGGAAAGCATTCAGGGATAGGTTCATTCATCAGCAGAAAAGCATATGTTGTATAGGTGTGACCTATACGAGCACGGGCAAAAATAACCTCCTCGCTACGGCTGTCACCGCGGCTCTGTCGTCCCTGCCCCAGTAGGGGCTGAATTTGATGAAGTTTATTGGGGATAGATATATCCCACAACACACATTATCTCGTTTTTTGGGTTCACCTTTTACATATAACTAAACTTTCAGCGTTCAGGGTACGAAATGGACTCCAGCACAAGATAGGGCGATTGAAGGGGAGTAAGGGAGGTATATTCATAAATTTTCAATTAATGTAAAAAAGGGATTGTGTTAAACTCATTTGCTTAGCATACTAACTTGACGGTCTCTGATAAACGGAGCACTACGGTACCAATTAATGAACTCACAGTTCGCTGCAATACTCCCGACAAAGGTTTCTAAATACCCAGCTTCGTTAAAATATTGCACCAATCCCTTGAAGTTGACTTGGCTATTGTATGAGGTTTGTGACGCTTTGGTAGTTGGGATTAAAGTTTAAAAGCGTGAATAAATTAGAACTAATTAACATATCCTGAATCTGGGACATCGGCCCGGTTGTTTAGTGAAGTTTTAATTCAGACTGCTTCCTATCAGGTGATACATAGAATGCCGTTTGATCCCGACGGATCCCGAATATAATGCTATTTTTTTTTGAAAGGGGACACTGGGCGGATTGGGGAAAAGAGGAGAGAAAATTAAATTTTATACATTGTTTTCGTGTGTCGATGTCAGGGATTGGTTTAGAGACTAAATATCGACCACCCCGTTGGGATCCGTATGGGCCCTTTAGGTGAATAACAACCCACACATTATCATTTCAATTTACTTATCCTTCCTTCAAGGATGCAGCGAGCTTCCTGAAACGACTTATCCAAGTACTTGAAATTTTGTCACAATCCGTTTCCGAAAGGTAAGTGTATTTATATTGACTGTGATTGAAAGTACACTCGCTTACAAATATATGATTATCTCTCATCGCATAGCTAAATTGTGTGTATTTTTCACACTAATAATTTCATTCTTCCCTGATATTGCCCTGAGATATATTCATCTCCTGAATCACCCCGAGGTTTGTTGCCCCGTGGTGCATACCTACAATCAGTCATCCCCTATTAAGAGTGAAGCTTAATTTTTCATTTACTGTTACTTGCTTTTTGTACTCTGATAGAATGTGCTTGTCGAGCTTAAAAATCTAATAGATATTCGTGTATGGTGTGGCTATCGAGTTTCCAAATGGCATCCACTAACGTATGATGTTTATGTTAAAACACCCGTAGTTTTCAAAGCATCTGCCTATCAGTACGGTGTTTTGGTGTGAGCATAGCTCGTAAGAAGCCCTATACATATCATAAATCTCTAGATTGTTCGTGGCCACCTCTCTCATCTATCCAGATATTACAATAGGTCGGGTTCTCCGCATCTCACGAGTAAGGATTAAGTTTGGAGCTAGCAAACCAGTCGACCAATACCAAGGCTTGTAAAACATTCCTGCAATACAACTCTGTCCCTCTCTTCGATAACCCCCTCAGTCTCAGTCAGCAATATTTTGGGCGCATTTTCTGCCACCTCATACATATATTTACTTAGCTTTCGAATATCGGGTGAAAAAGGTTTCACCAACTGTATGGATAGTTGCAGAAGCTTAACAGCCGCTCGGTTCCTTAAACCAAGCTTCCGAGCGCCAAGTTGCAAGATCTATTACAAGATGTTTTATATAGCTCTTGCGGCTCGGCGCTCAGATATCTGCTGTCGGGACCATAACACGAAAACCGATAACTCAGGTATGTCATTAGACTCTCACGGGCTAAACCATTCAATTCATTGCCTAGAACCCAATACCTAAGGCGACTGCAAGGTAAAGCAGATGAATGGCTCATAATTGGGGTATCTACCGTTTGGTTTTTTTTCTATTTGATATTTACAAAAAGAAAAACGGGGAAAGAGCCGTTTTTTTTATACCAACACTACGTTTCCTAAGATGAATGGCTATATATAGATAGAGGTATCTACCGTTTGTTCTCTTTTTTGTATTTGATATTTACAAAAAGAAAAACGGGAAATATATCTATATATATATGCATATATATATATTTATATTACATCGTCCTAGCCTGCTTATTTAACGCGCCACTTCGAGGCGTCAATAAAAAGCTAAAGTTGTGTATGAGCTGGACCAGGTAAATACCACCATAAGACAGCTAAAAAGCAAAACTTCAGACCGGCTTTATCCAAAGCAAAACTTTCGATAATACGGATAAGGACCCTTTTTATGTTGCAGGTTATTTAATACTTTGATGCAGTCCGCCGCATTAACTCGCAGGCGCGTGATAACATTGATTATATATATATATGCTTGATTGCGCCAAGAATCAAACATTGGTTGGCGAGCTCCGTTTAGTTATGTTTTGTCATTCCGTGCAATCAATCATTCTATTTTCCTGCAATGAACCTTTGAGCATTCAAACATACCGAAAGGTTGATTAGTACGATAGCCGGTGTAGGTACTGTGCACATCTGATCCTTTGTTTTAACGCTTGCTCATATATTGCATTACTGTTAACTGCTAACATTCAAAGGCAATGCGCTGTTACGTCGATAACAATACGAGCAAACTCTCAATGTATCTATATTCATGGGCCAATCTGATGCTGCACGTAAAAATAGAACACATATGACTTACAACGCACTAATAAATATACCGTGTCATTCCCTGGAGAGAATGCGACATCACAAACCATGCTATTGTTTCAACTCTGCTACGTTAGTGATTTTATTGTGATTGCTTAAATTATCTCTTTGCCCGCACCATACCAATACGAATTGTATTCCGGCGTACAGCATGATGCTATTCACAACTGATATTGTCTGATAGTGTCGTTCATTGGCATATTTATTCAGACCCGTTCAATGTTTATTGGCAGGCTATTCGATTTATCCGGTTGAAGTCAATGCAGTCATGGATATCTTCTATGAAACGTGCGTTTTATAAAGCCACGATGCGAAATAGTTGCAAGGAAGCAAAGCGAAGATTATCTTAAAATTGGTTATATTCATATAGCTGCTGTGATTCGATATTGATCAATTAATGATCTAATTTGGTTGAGTAAAAGTTCGACACACGCCAATCCGTTAACAAAGTTGTGATGTTTATGAAAACAAATTGTGTTAAGAGAGTTCGCCATCATAATATCGCCGACCTCTTTCTGCAATGAAAGGTTCTTGAGTTTTATAAACATCCGATGCGAAATTAGTAGTGCAAGGAAGCAAAGCTGTGCACATCTGAAACTTGGTTTGTAAAAAAAAGTCGCTTTTATGCTCATATATTGCATTACTATTAACTTCTAACATTCCAAATGGCATTTTTATTTTACAATTAATGACTAATATAGGATAACGAAGTCTCAATGTATCTATATAGTCATGGACCAATCTGAGGTTCTGTCATATGACTTGTTACAATGAATCGCACACAAATATAGATTGTCATTGGAAAGTATGAGCCCTTATTACATGGCCAATTGACTTAAATGATATGAAAGAACAGTCAATGAGACTGGTGGGTGACATCTACAATGATGGTGTCATCAATCATCGCTACGTCGTTGTGTCATGATTTTCGGGACTATGTAATCCAATTAGCTTAAAAAATAACGAATGCCTTACCATAGTACCAATACGAATTGTATATTGTTCGTTTTCACCTCACGATGGCTATACACACCATATCCCAAACACTCATGAAATGTTATAAAGGGCATATTAACTCATTGGCATAAGTGGTCAATTTTGAAAATTCAATGAATGACACCACTAGCGCTGTGTGATGATTATCAGTCGATGCTTTGTGATTAGCGACTTAAATTGAATTCCTTCCAATGTTATAAAAACAAACTACTACAGATCTGAATAGCTGGATAGGAAATGTCCCTGGTTTTAATGGATGTCATAGGCGAATAAGGCGAACCAACAACACTCACGAAATGCTTTTTCTAAACGGAGATATAAAATTTTTTAACAGTTATTATACGATGCTTGTGATTAGCCCATACGCTTTACTGTAAAATAGTAAGATGGCGGAAATGTTCTTTGGACGCATGGTAAAACCATCCAGGCATGTCCGTTCAAAGACGATTAAAATTGTTTAACAAACCAAGGCATGTGATTTCAAAGACAACAAAGTGTGGATTATTTAATACACCGCTTTGTACATAATCATACATACATTCAACGCACCTACATCACAGACACAATACCAAGAATATATTCATCAACGATTTCTTAAAAAATATGAACAAAAGAACCCTCGACAATTTCTTTGCTCTTAGTAACCCTTGATTACTATCAACCCTATAACCTGGAGCACCAACTTAACCCCAGAGCTTCTGTGGTCGCATGCTGGTTTATTGAAGGGTTTTTCATTACTTTTTATACCATCTAGGTTTACTTTGGCAATAAAGACGTCGCAAATAAATTCTCGTCAAATCGTTTATCAATTCGGGAGAATATCTCTTGTAGGCTAAATATTGCACAAGCGGCACCTTTTCTTGCGTATAACTGATTCGGTGGTCAGTAAAACGATAGTCTCATTGAATCGGTTCTTTGAAGAACGCCAGGAAAGGTATATAAGCCACAAATCAACACACACAAGGGCAAGGATTTGATATTAAAGCGCATATGAAAATGGAAATACCATCAAAGATCAATCACAATAGAGCCGTAACATTCGGGTGCTAGTGAGTAAACTATCAGAAAGCTTTCCAGAAAAGGGGCGCTCTTATTAGGGCTATAACACAGTAGCTAGTCATTATTTTCAAATATACGTTGTGTCATATGATCAATATATAACATTTGGGTGGGGATTGATATATATGATTCAACATCATAACTATGTGTTTTCTCAAAAAATATCGGTACAATAGAGCAGTCTTAGTTGAAGAGCTTACTCTCTTTGGCTAATGGAGTTTAGTAAAAATGATGTAGCGGTAGAATATGTTTTCTTTGAATGATAACGATTGCGTTTATGAGATACTTTCAAGACACTCGTGTCGCCGTCAGCTGCAGAAAATGAAATATGATAAACGACGATAGTAAGCACATACTTTATCTACGGTCTGGAGCTTTGTAATTGTACTCGGAGATAATGTCGTTAAAAAGCGGACCTGATTCATTGGGGCATAATCCATTATATTGTATAAATTACCAGTCCGCAAACATTCACCATGCATGCTACTTTCATAACTTTGGGAAAATTTTACAAATAATTACTCATCCCAAACTAAGTATAAAAAAGCATTGAGCACAGATGTTTTTGAATCATTACGTTTGTGATGACTCAGATGTCGTGTGCATGCGATTATGTAACAGTTATTGCATTGCGTCATCAAGCAGCGTATTGAAATCAAAGTATAAAAATCGTTTGAAACCCATTACTTTCGGGATATGCATCGTCAATCGATGGCAATGGAAGCTCAGTAATTTGTTCTCCAGAAATTGTCCTTGTTTAACTATAGATCAGACGTAACATGGGTTTGATATTTGAAGATTTGTTGCATTTGACAACCAATAAGTATATGTACAATTGAATCATGAAAATCGCTTTAAATGATTTCATTGTCTTGCCGGATAGACAAATAATGATTGCCCTTCGAAATAACGGTCTGAGCTTAGCATTGCTTCTTTCGACATCTCAAAATGTTTACGAGCATAATAGCAGCACACACACTATATGTTATACTATATGTACTAGGTGTGTTTTTGTGCTCTGATCGGTGTGAGGTTGTGCTAAGTAATCTATTCGATGAGAAGGACATGATGATCTTCTATTGCAGAGAACAATTGAGTGACCTAGCATCAATTGGTTTCAAACTCTCCAGAATGAATATTACCCTTATCTCTTAACCGGCGATGACTATCGTAATTGCAGGTATCATAAGAAGGGGCTCGTATATTGATATACGGAAGATTCATAATAATCACAGTATATCCCAATAATACAGCCCTGCATTCATCACCTGATGATATTCGAATCATCCGAGAAGCTAATGTCATTTATTGGTCTTCCAGACGAGAGTGCGTTCCGCTATCAATGGTCAAATTTTTTCGCTATGCTACTATCCGCGTCGTGTATCATTTGTCTCGATACAAACACCGACTACACGTAATAAATGCGGACTAAACACCGTTTACCTACAATGTGGTAGCGATTTATTGTTGCATTGCAGCGAGGAAATATTTCGTCTTTAAAAAAATATATGAACAAAGTACCCTCCTATAATTTGGCCAATAGTAACATCAGTCGCAAAAAACCAACGCTCTCCTGTTTTGGAAGTATCAATAAGACATCGTTTTGCCTAACCTGGGGACATTTTGGAGTTTTAGCCGTTCGTGAATGGCTAATATCAGAAACAATCTCGTAATTTTGCTTCGCATCAGCCGCTGCTACATAGCGAAAAAGTGTTAAATTAGCATGTACGTGCAAATACACGGTTAAAGATGGTTCATGAACACCTTGTTCATCGTCAACTTGTACCATATAAATACACATGTTGATAGCAAGCATCTGCCTTTTGATATTGTAATAGTTCTATTCGCGAGAAGTGACTGACACACTAGGCTTGTAGTTCAATCTAAAAAACCATCCCGGTGTAGATGGCAGCAATCAATTTACAGCAGACATGGAAGCGGCACTGATTATATCACATATTTGCGATAGTAGGTGAGGAAAAGAATCATTGTGGCAAGCGAAGATGAATCAAGGATATGCACATGCACTACACGACTTCTCTAGGAAGTGAAAACGGAATGCTAGCCTGGATTACAGGAGTATTCGATAAACTGCCTGTTCAATATTTAGTCATGCAGAATTCAGTTGCATTTATGTGCACGATTGGGTCAGCATTCTTTGACGAATGAGTCAGCATTAAACTGTCTTCTTTCTTTGATGAATGTATTGATCAAGACCATATGCTATATGTCGTTAGTATCTAGGTGATATTGCCTCGCAAAAGTAGGCTTTGTCGATTATCGGAGGTTTAAGCTATCGTACAGCCTTGGTATGAAATGGCATATGGGATGCTATGGTACCATATTGATGCAGGGGAATCCGGAAACAGGTACAGTGAAAATGGGTACGATCCATACCAGCATCCCATTTCAGTATACGTTAATACAATATATGCGCTTATAAACCTAACCATTTTGCATCTAGGGAAATTAACCCACACAATATTTCATCGTACCTGACTGGACGCAAGGGAGACAGCTTATATTTAACAGATAGCCATCGCGATCGTTCAACCTATGGGCCGTAATATGTCAAGTAATGTACATAGCAAAGAATACATATCTCAGCAGATACCGACACCGATTAGATAACTTACTCCCTATCATTAAAATCACGTTTCAATGGTTGCCGGTGCAAATAGCATTGACGACTGGGAAATTTCTAATGCACGTCTCGTATATTTGGTATAGAGTATGCATATATGTTCCATTAATAAATGAATGTTTGAAACAAGAGTGAGTGTTGATAGATTGTGTGGCATCACAAAATGACATAAGTTATCGTCATGGACTTGAAGTAAATTACCTTTTAGTCTTGGGCTGGACTCAACCTTTACTTGGGCAGCATGACCATCACTTGTAATGACAATTGCACCTTCTCTAGGAATTGATACCATCAATAACAATGAATGTCAACTGAAGCATCCGGCATCACAATGTCTTCCTTCGTAATATGATCGCCGTAATGCGCCAATTGTGAGGATGATTGATTTCAGGCGAAAATTTCAAATCATCATGCGCAAATCATCAGTGCAGGCAAAAATTGGCCCGTATATGTTGCATTAATATTGAAGCTGTTATCTTTTACGCAGGAAATTACCGCATGTAGCCATTGCCGATTCATTCTATGGATGCGTAAAACGCGATAGGTATTGATTAACAGCATGGCGATGTGTGCTTTACTGTCTTGATTTGGCCGTTGTCTTCACACAGAAATCGCGCAGTGAGAAACAATAAATGTCGACCGAAGCAACAGGCATCACATTTTGATGTTTTAGTATGTCCATGCAAAATGATGATCCTAGTTGTCCGATTGCGCAGATGATACATTTTGGTCCAGAACATCGGGGCAGTCAACATAAACACAATTGTTCCAACGTTTTTCAACCGTTAATCATTACATTTATCATATAACTTCACTATCGAGACAGTTATCTTTAATGCAGGAAACCGGCCTGCGACTTTGTGGTTGATTTATCGTTTTATCATTGTCCTTTGGAATTCATTTCCAATAAAATAGCTTTTGGAATGATGACTGGCAGGGTTTTTGCAATCAGTCATCAACGCAAAAAAAAATGACAATATGACACAGCACACAATGATGACAAGATCAGACCATCAGTAGGCCTACACAAGTTGATAACATTTGCGCAGATGTTATATGCCCTCGCATCACGGTAGTTCGATTTAACTCTATGACTGTAACTGTTATTGGAACAATCACATAGCTGCTCAATAGCAAAACGATACTATTATGTTGTTTAACACGTGGTGAGTCGTGGATTTGTAAGTAAATAATACCAATATATAGTGTGAATGATATGGGAAGCAATTGCATACGAAATACATTTCTATTTCCGCTGAGAAAGTCTGCTTCCGAATTATTTTTTTCCTCCAGTAAGCCATGCAGTTCCATAGTCACCTACGAGACAGACCTATTATTTATTGTGCCAGTTAATAAGAAGCTCTCGTTGCTGCGCTTCACCAACGGGCTAATGCTGGAAGTAAGAGCTCAATAAAAAGTCGCAATATGCACCGGATCCATGAAATAAGAAATTGCTAACAACCACCTACCAACACGAATCACGCTCAGTTGGGTGCGAGAGATAAGGTATGTACTAGTCTCAGAATATTCCCCTATGCTGCCGTAGTTTTTGTCAACGCAGAATGAGTTCCTTCAGAGTCGTAGTAAATCGTGCATTGAACCTACCGTGTACAGTAAATCAAATGTACGAGTAAATGATGATACAGTTACCATGCGACATTACGTAGCACACAAAAAGGTTTCTGTTTACGGCATCTATCAGGAAACATTCTTTCCTGTAGGAAATATGGTGCAACGAATACAGTTTCAACACCGGGAAAGTAAGATAAAATTAAGACTTAAATAAATGTTTTTTTTGAAAAAACAGTCGATCATCCCAACACCGGGAACAAGAATATATAATATACATGGCTCATATATATATATCCTTATTATCTTATAATCCCTATCTCTGTTATATATATCTCTTCCGTTTATATATATACCTGCTCTCTCTGTTATCTCTCTCCTATATCTCATGTCTATCCCTTCCCTATCTCCGTTTCTATAAACTGCAGTTATTGCTCCAGTTTTGTTGATAGTTATTGTATTTTTGTGAAAAAGTTATTGCCGATAAACCACAGAATGCATATGCGTAACGTTATTCGAATATTATAACTAACATACGTCTTCAATCTATCCTACCATAAAATATGCATTATATTGAGACGAGATACGGATTATCATAACGCAGAGTAACAAATTGAAAGCGCACACTTCAACAATAACGAGTGGCCGATAGAGTATAAGATTTTGATTTTAAAGTGATTGATATATGTTCAGTTGATTTCTGATGCCTTTTTTAAAACAATAATGTCTACCTTTTTCATGAAATGGTACCTGCGCATAATGTTTGAGCAGGTAATATTGATGGTTCAGAAGTAATGCCAGAGATAATGAGCGTGATTGGATGATATAGCACATGCTATGCAATTGCACGTGCAATGATTGTCACATAATATGGCTACCTCATGAAATACAGTTTTGCATCTTATCATCATATGTTGAATATTTATCGCAGACCCCCGTTATACCCCGCGCTTACTCTAGCTTACTCTCCATAGACTTCCGATCATATCGGCAAATATCGGGTTTCTTTTATCCGCTGCTATTAGTATTCTGTACATGTCGTAAAATATGAGTTTGGAGATGTCGCCATGGGGCAGAAAACGATTCGTCCGTAGTTTGGTTTCAGAATCTCTTATAACGACGCCAAAAATTCTAATGAGTTTTATGACAAAGCAGCGATGCCAGCTTTAAGAAAATCCATCTTTCGTTCTACCATTCAAGAAAACAAAAGCTTTGGACGTTATGATGTAACGTTATGACATCACAATTTCGACATAACAATAGGTGCTCGTGAAAATATCGAGGTTATCTTTGTTTAATTATTTTTATATGGTTTTCGGAAATGATCAATATATGTTAGTGTTAATCATTAGACCATGCCTATGCTTGCAAGCAGGTATGTAAATGACTCAAATAAGAACTTTTTTGAGCGTTAATGTCTAACTCTCTCCACCAAGTAAAAAAAGTAATATCCAAATTAGAGGGAGTAAAATGCTCAATATTTATAAAACCTGTCCAAATCAAACATATTTTTAAATGGCAACATTAAAACTGTTGTTATTCACGCGCCAGGGCCATTGTGTTTCCGTATCACATAGAAACAATATAATAAGACTAAAAGCTTTCCAAATACCAACACGGCAGATATTAGTTGTTTAATCAATGATAATAAAACAAAACTTGTCCTAGAAACGATATCTGTGACTTCAAATCTTGTGAAGGGCTAAAATAACATTTTGCAAACACCTCTTCATCCTGTCAGACATCTTTTATACAGAAAAAATGAATTAGTTGAAATTAAATATACCAGTCGTAAATAACAACACTTACAATGCAATGTTCGGTTTCTCAACAAGTGGTTTGTAGAAGCTTGCATACGTTGAGTAGTAGCTTAAAATTGATGATTGGCGATTTGATATGATCAATTTTGAAATTATCTTAACGATAATGTGCATACAATTGAGGGGCTGATAGAAAAGTAACATTTGGGCATAAGGGTGAAATCAGGTTGGATGAATGAATGTCTTGATATGCTCGTACCTTAACAGATATTGGAGGATCTACGAAAAGAGTCACTATTGTTGTAGGTGCAATATGATTCAGCAATACGTATTCCCCCAGTACCTCTTTGTATCCACTAAATAATGGGATTCATCATGGATTAATTTTCTCGAATTTGCTTCCAAGTGCTTAATTATTTTTAACGGGACTCAAAAAGCTTCTCTGCTTTACAAGATGTTTTTGCATCGTCTGAAAAGGGTTGGCCGTAGTGCCTACCTTGTTTCCTTAGTAGAACGTTTGTCAAAATGCTCACAGGGCAATCAATATGTGCATCTAGACAATATAGTTTTTAATATTGTCGCACGTTGCAAGTGCCTCAAACACATCGATATTCCCATTCTTATTCTACTACTACGGTCACTCTTTGATTTGTTTTGGTGAACATATGCATATCATATATGTTGCAACTCATCTTAAGAGAATCTCGGCAGGATCTATCCCAATGGGCCTCTTTGTAAAATACACACAATAATAGTCCCGTTAATGACATGACCATGTTTATGATTGAAATATACATTATATGGCTCTACGAATAGAGCCAACTAATCGTGAGCTGCCATGCGGATGCTGAATGAGTATATTGTCAGAATGACGAATTGTCCTTCTTGGCTAAAATATCATTGGCCACTTGGTTTATTCGTTTGTAAATTATTTATCTTATCCAATATCGACAGCTTTTCTCTCGACGTGCGCGGTGTGTTGGTCTCAGACGTTCCATGATTGAAGTAGATAAAACATATTACTGACTGCTCAAGAATTCCGTTCGTTTTCTTAACCTAATCTACAGGTTGTTGTAAAATTTGGCCAGCAAAACCGCATTTCCCGACAATTGGAACCAAAAAAGGCCACAGATATCAAAATTTATTATTTCCTGTTTGTGACCAATGTCAGAATGCAATGGATCACGGAAAATTGTGTTATACATATTCATAGCCTCGGCGGCTTAGCGCGGTGTGGTGGGTTAAGACTCAATTGTTATTAACGGTCTGGATCGCCCATAGCAGAACATCAATCGGCTTTTCAAATTGTTTATAAGGAAATGTCACTTTCCACGGATTAAGTATGAGCCCTATTCTTAGAGGAATATTTTTTATTAGCAAGATTCTGTCAATCCGCCACTGTACAATAATCTCTGCAGCGACAACAATCTGTAAGACGAAATATTGAAATGGTTATTAAGCAGTAACACTGGGGCAATGCCAACTCGCATTCGCAATCCTTTTGAGGGCGTGAGACGAACAGGATCGCTCGGGAATGAACAGACCCTGATTCCCTAACTCACTGAAGAGGACAAGTTTGGAGAATTGTGATACCTGAACGCATGTCCGCTGTCAATATCAGCAAAGAGCACATACTAAAAATATTCAGACAGACTGCTAGCTCTGGTTCTCATATAAAGCTGCATTATGCCAACGATTCGGTCCAATCTATGCAGGCATCGGCATATAGATCTATTGCTGTACGGGCGATTTAATTCGAAGATGCCAAGTATGTATGAATGCTATTAGCAGCTTGGCATGCAATCTCACATGGTTTGATATGGCAATAGTTTTCTGTATGCTGACCTGGAGAGTAGCTCCAGCTGTTACAACATAAGACTCCAACCATTGTCGTATGGTTCCACTCCCAGTTACTGATGATGACTGAATCTTGGTCACCTCATTTATTTACATGCAACATAAAATTACCTGTGTTCTATGGTGTGAAAGCTTATATTGGGCATATTAATTCTATCAATTGGTTATATATTTATAGAAATGTGTTGATAAAAACCACATACTTAACGAGGACATAACCTCTCTAGGCAATTGATATTATTTAATTCAGCATTGTTTATAGATACACGTGTTACCATGAATTTATACTCGTACCATATGTGTCGATGTTATCTGATTGGAGTCCCCTAAAGCAATACACGGCAAATAACGATCTAAGGCAATCGTGAATGCTCGTGAATGACTAGAACCAGTCTGACGGATGATTGAGGAATGTAGAGCATATATTAAATGCGAGGTATGACACGCCGTTATTTAATGATTCGGTTGGATAGAAAGTTACTGTGGATACATGACATCAACAGGCTTGGAAGCAGGGCCATAAATGTTGATTTTGTTAGTTAAGAGTAAAACATGACCATGTGTACACGTCGCACGATAAATATTATGATTAATATTGTTAAACGATGTCCCAAGTTGCAATTCTGAGTACGATCGTTTGAGCTTGTTAGTCTTCAGCAATACTTTCACCGTAGATGTCATTATTGGCTAACTGGTTTCCTTAGTGTTTCAACGTGATGCTTTCATATTTATATATTTAAGATTTATCGGTTCTTACGACATTCTTAAAAGTGTTGCATTTACATCACCTGGGAAACGCAGTTCTTAAATGTACAAGCAACCGATAATGCTGTCTATCAGCATTAACATTCGCCTAGTATGCCCTTCCTTACTTTTAGTCGCAGCCTTATGAATGAACAAAGACTCACACATAGTGTTGAAATCGGTGCTCTCCATCTCTTTCTTGTTGTGTTTGTTCATATGCAATTGACTCCAAATCAATCCATTCTGACGACAAGCTTATTGTGCTAAGAGCTCTATTTTGACCGAGATGGAGTGGGCCATTCAGTGCGGTCATATATATGCCATGATGGTAATGATAAGGTAAGTCTATACAGAAGGGTATGAATACTTGGCGTATAATTTCAAAGATCAATAGTTCTGGAACATGAATCGATTTCAACGAGCTGGCTGCTTTCCTTCTTACATTTAATCCGGCGATGTTAATGACCGCGGAATATCTCATCTATTCAAATATCATGAATAAATACTTACTCACTGAATCCATACACCAAGTAGACGGGTTAGTTTTTTTATTTCTATTGCCTGATTTACATCCTAACCCTCCGACTTAGGGCAAACTAAGACAGATGGATCATCCCTGTTAGAATACATGCCTGCAACGATATTGCAATTTTCCCTCCCAAACAGGGGCAACATGGGGCGATTTTCAAAGTAGTCGCTGCATCAAGCATCGCAGTTACTGTTAATGCAACTAGCCAGTTGGTAGATTTGTTTTATCTAAAATGAATCCCAAGATTATCTGCCTGACTGGCAGATTGGAAATGACAGATCACCATAAGGAATGCGATGACTTTTTTGTAACATTAACTTACCATATTAGACCGTTTGCGTCCTAGATGAGTGGCCGTCAAGGTCAACGCCCGGTTGCTTTCTGGTTCTGCATCAACGGTTTCAGGCAAATATTGCTAGGAAATCCCAAGTCCACCGAGCACAGGTTTGCCGAGTCTCTGTGGAATAGTTGGGTCGGAAATATACATAATACGTGCTTATAGTGGTCATAATTGTAGTAGTATAGGCAATAGCGGTTCCAGCGCAGGGAGGAGGGGTGCCAATCTTGCGACCACCTCACCCACCGAAGCAAATCGCCCACACCCCATATATCCAACCAGCCAGCAACCATATTTCCAACAGACTAAGTTTCTGGAAGCAATGAGTCGCGCGGGGCAGGGGGCCACAAGTCGCAGGGGGCAGGAGCAGATAGCCACGAGTCGCAAGGGAGACCTATTACCTATACTACCAACCTCCAGGGTTTTTATCCATAGAGGTCCTTAAGCGTAAACATTCCGGGGCCGGGACCACCCATATAAGTTCCATTTTTCACGCGGTCGAGGTCCTCTATAAACTGGGCCACCATAGCGTTGTTCTGCTCGATAAAGTCGCGAACTGGACGAGCGGTTATCAACCTCATCGTAAAGAGCTTCCAACCGGGGGTGGGGTGGATACGGTTGGTCGGCTGCACTTATCGTTGTACCGGCACGATCACCCCCTGCGACCAAGGGGGTCGACCTAAGTGGTGTGGGGGGTGGAGATGCCCTAGCCAACGTCTTAGCCTCAATATCGCTTTTCATTCGAGTATACATTTTGATCTCGGCCGAAACAAGCTTAAACTCATCATCTGAGATACAGCCGTCTTCAAGCGCCGCCAAAATAATATATGTAACCATGTTTAGTTTGCTCTGTGCTAGAATTTGAATCTGGTCGTGCTTCTTTACCTTCACCAGACCCGCACCACTTGCGCTAAGACAGCGTCCACTGAGTTTGCTGTGGCCTCGCGCTACAAAGCGGACGAACCATTGACTACAAAGGAGGCTGAAGAGGTCGCAGGTGCACTCAAAAGCGAGGACCACTGCATTGGCCTAAACTACTTCAGGTGGACCCCGGACGGGAGTTTATGGGAGCAGCAAATTAGATGTCAGTAAAACGTGGCCGTGTGAATATCCATCGAGACCATGGTATAGTGGAACGCTTTAACCACACCCATGCTGAGCGGCTCTTTGGACACCAGTTTGCCGTAGAGTTACAGGATACTGGAAAACGATCGACCGAGTGGGTTTCTCGACTGCAGGCTGTAGTCACTGCGATAAATAGCGAGGCGACCCGCTTGACTGGAAAAAAGCCCAAAGATGCTACAAAGGCAAAGCTAGTTGTACACAAACCCTCTGCAGTCGTACCAGGGTGCCCGCTGGAGGTCAAAGAGCAAGAGCTTCCCTCTGATGTTGGTGTTTGCTACCTCTACCAACCAAATGAGGCAGAGCAAGACCAGCGACGGCGGACCCTGGGTGGTCACTCAATGTTTACCGGATTGGACGCTCTGTCACTAAATCTGGTGAGCCTGTACTTTACTACTTGTTGGATAGACTGCTCCGTGGCTTTGTAAAGGAGGAGCTGCTTGTGGTGCCGCCTGATACCCAGCTGCCACCAGACGGCATTACCAATTAGATAAAAGAAAAGATCGGTAGTAATGGAAGCAACTGGAAAGTGTCCCTGGATATTACTTGGAAAGCGAGACCTTTGTGACAGGCCCTGTAAGTTTGACTTTTGTGCAATGCACAGGTTTAAGATCAAGCAGGGGATCGTAAATCGGCTTTGTGCAGAGTGTCAGCAGGGCATAACAAATAACCTTAAACTACGTATGGACTGTGGATATGAAAGGGTTAACCACAAGCGCCTTCGTGAGAAGAGGAGGCTTGAGGGCGGTGAACCATGTCGCAGGAAGGCAAGGGTGGCGACTCATGTTGAGACTGGTACGACTGAGGAAGGCGTGCTAGATAAACCTTCCCGAGCTAGGAAGACCAAGCCCCCACGTCCGCCGGCTGCCCCGGTCACAGATGGTGGTGCCGCTCCCACACCCCCCCAGGCTAGGAAGATCACTCCCCAGGCCACCCCCAGTCTCACTAAAACCGGCTTATGTGAGAACGTGGATGACCTCATGATCGCGGAGGGTTAGGTATCCAGTAGTGATGTGGGGTCGGGTGTCCAGCAGTGATGCGGGAAGTTCACCATCTGGGATCAGTGGCCGGTCGTAGGTGGAAGGTGTGGATACACCCCCCGTCTGTCGGCGGTCTACACCGGGTGGTAGGCCTGGGTATGCCCATAGGCCAGGCAGTGTACACCACCCAGAGCTATCCATCGATTTGTATCAAAGGGCGATAGAGACACCTTATTAACGTGCAGCCCATATATCTTGTGGCTGTCACTCTAGAGCATGTTCATCCCATGGCGGAACCACTGGTGGTGGAACAGTGATTCAAGGTATTGGGCGTGGCACAGGTGTTTCTTGACCACTACCTTTTTTACTCCTTTGCTTTCTTGATTTCCTCCCGGGTCGACATCAGGATGGAGTACATCTTTGGACGCAGGCCTACATACTCCCTGATGGGTAAGCCGGCCCACTTTATCTTTTCTAGAACCTTATTGTTCTCGTTGCTGTGGAGCGGGAGGGCTGGGTCGTAGTTGCTGGTGTCGAATAGGGCACTATCCTTTTTCATGTCGGCGTAGATGTCCGGTGTGCAGATCTCTAGGAGGAGGGAGTCGGTGTTGGAGTAGAGTAGGGTGAGGTCGCTGCTGTACCGGGGCTTCATGGTGTTGTAGTAGAAGTCGTACATGAGGTGATTGGACCGGTCGAGTATGCACATTCCCAGGTAGACTGGGCTGTTAAGGACCAGGTGGGCCTTGTGGATGTGGATGGCGGCCAGGTCGTCGTCAAATATTTGTGCCTGACGAAGGAGGGGCTGGCGATGGGCTTTCTTATTTTGTTGCCGTCTGCGGCTCGGACCAGCTTCACGTCAACCCGCTTGCGGAGGTTCTCCATGGTCTTGTCGAAGACGGAGTTGTTCATTAGTTTTTAGAGGTACTTCTCAAAGTCACTGGTTGCGGCCTTGCGGAGTTCGGTGTTCTTCCGGATGTAGGGCTCCATCCAGGGGCTTTGGGTGAAAGATAGGGCGCGGTGGATCTTGATCAGCCTCATCCACAAGGCTAGATATAGTTTGAGGCTCCTGTAGTGGAGAACGTACTTCTCCTTGTTCTTCAGGTTCGGGACCAGTTTCTCAATGCCGGTGCCGCTGTACTCGTCAAGAAGGTTTCATTGGTAGTCTGAGAGCCACTTGTTCTGCACAAGGAGTCGGTCGGAGGCTAGGGGGTAGTCGTTGTGAACGTCGTGAAGTTCGGGTGGGTACTCTAGGTCGACCTAGAGGATTAACCCAGTCTCGGCGTCATCAGAGTGGGTACGGACTATACTGAAGAGCGACACTGGCCGGTCCACCCCTTCAATGTTCGAGGTCGGTAGGGCCTGGCTCATTGCCCAGCCGTAGAGGTTGTTGGTTTCGAGGTACTGGATATAGCTTGTGGGCTTGTCCTGGTCGAAGTCTCCTGCGTAGGGATTGTTTGCTTTGGCGTGGCGCCGCAAGACCATGCTTATTCATCCCTGCAGACCTTTCTCGATGAAGAGGTGCTTGTCGTAGTCAGTGAGGAGTTCTAGCTTTGCCCCGGAGCTGTCCGAGGGTGAGTAGTGGTTTGTTGCAGACGTGGCTTCGGGTTGCAGTATTGTGGACTCTTTGGTCGTCTCGGATCATCCGCATGGGGACTGGCTTGGAGAGAACTGATTTGATCTTTTTCTCCTCTTGTCTGTAGGGCTTTTGAGGAACTTCTCCACTGTGTGCTTTTCCCCTGTTGATGACTGGGGGTTGCGAGGTCTTTCCATCACATCCGCATCGGACCACTATGTAGCCGAACCCGCAGCCCAGGTGTTTTTCCTGGGTCTCTGGGTGTTCCTGCTCTTTTCTTTTCTGGAGTGAGTGCTGGCCCTGGGAGCTTTACTGTGAGCGCCTCGACGTCTGCGTAGATGATGTAGGGGCCCGGGAGTTGCTTTTGCCAGTTCTGAAAAGAATAGGATGTTTTTCCCCTCCTCTGGCATGTCTACCCTCACGGCTGTTTGGCCGACCCCTGCACACTCTGGCTTGTGGGCCTGGAGGATGGCCGAGGTGGTGTAGCCGTGGAGGCAGCGTTCGCAGAAGAATTTGCGGCACTCGTGTTTCGTCTTGTCGTAGAGTAGGCGGTCTAGGTTTTTAATACAGGTGTAATGGTATACTCCGTCCTTCTCGATCAGCATGAGGCTTATACAGGTGCCGGGGTATTTGCTGATCTGGTGGATTTCCCATCCCAACCAAATACGTTTAGGCCTAGGTCAAGAGCCTTTTCGATTTTTTCAGAGTGGGAGACGGGGGTGGGGTACGCGACACCTGAGCCTTTTAGTTTATATATGAGTCACTGGATGTTGTATTTTGAGGGCCGATGTGGATTCTAGGCAGCTGGGTGTAGGGCTGAGATGATGGACCATAGGATGCAGAAGTCGTTTCGATTCTTCACGTTTGTGATGGCCCCTTTGTTTACCAGTGCAGGCGGTAGGGAGAGGTAGGAGCCGCCTTTGAGTGTTTTGGAAGATTAGGAGGTCCGGGGCATAGGGGTGAGTCTTGGGAATGTTCATGACCCAGCCTCGCAGTTGGTTGTTGATGACCCGCTTCGTTCTCCTGAATTTGAGGCGGGGAGTGGGGACTGGTCTGGGTCGCGTGGTGGTTGACCTTTGGCGGGGGGTTGGAACTGGTCTGGTGGTTGTTCTTGGACGTGGAATTGGTTTTGTGGAGCCTGACCTTGGAGGTGGTTGGACTGGGTCGCCCAATAACTTAGCTCTCATTCTTGCGTAGATCTTCTTGAATGGGTTTTTCTTTTTGAGTGCTGCGAGGGCGACCTTCGTGCGTGGGTAGGGCGGTGGGGCTTGGCCGTGGATCTCAGTATAGTCGGCTTGGGCCTTTCTGGCGCGTGTATTGTGGAACGTCATTACCTATACTGCGCTGTTAGTTTAAAAGGGGTGTAAAAATGACAAAAATCATATCGCGACAAAATCCCCACCTGCGCCTCGTGGCCTGCTAGGTCTCTTAGCTGGGGGTCCCCTTGCGACTCGTGGCTACCTGCCCCTGCCCCCCGCGACTCATTGCTGCCCGAAACTTAGTCTGTTGGAAATATGGTTGCTGGCTGGTTGGATATACGGGGTGTGGCGACTGGCTTCGGTTAGGTCTCGATAAAATGAATGGGTTCATTTCCTATTTCGTCGTTAAAATGATGGATGTTTTTCTTCACACGATCTCAAAATGAGCACTTGCGGCCAAATTGTACTGTATTCGATAAAAAGTTGTGAAATGATCGGATCATATCAAGTTTATTCCAAACAAGGACAAATTTTGTCGTCACCGCAAAACATTTATCGTCGAAGTGTTGACATTCTAGGACATAATTTCATTTTATTGACACACTAAGAACAACATTGCGTGTAATGCTTTGGCAGTACACATACAGCCATTTGACTGAAAGGAAATCAGCCAGCCTTGTATTTACTTCTTTAGCATACAAACCATTACAATCCAATCATAGGGCAAATATGGCTTAGGCATGCTTCCATACAATGTGCACGGCGTATTACATAACATATATTTCAAACAGGCAATATCATTTTGAATCGGCATTATCCGAGGTGTCTCTGAGGTTGCATATTCACTGGCTACACTTCTTTTCTGAACATATAAAGGTACGATTATAACCCCGCGCGCTTCATTAGACGACCCGGAGGATTTCATTCATACCATTTGCATTTTTACAAGGCTATTGACCTTAGCAGGCCAATGTTTTAATATGCCACGTGAACAGATATCTTAATAAATAGCCCCAATTGGGTCACTGATGACCAGATTATGAATGTCTTCGAGGTTTTCTGATATCTGTTTTACCACGCATAATTGTAACAACCGTATAGTCTTGCATAAGAAGTTTTTGAGCCAAAGGCGTGCATATGTTAGCGTTTTGCCAACTGCCATAGTATAAACTAAATTCGTAAGTGCCATGATTACAGTATAGGTCCGATATGAACCCCATGCATCACATCTCTCAGCCTAATCCGCGCGTTAAAAAATGAGAACACATTGTCCATGAACAACATCATTATTTCAGATGAACAAACGACAAGCTTGTCTTTTAGTTCCTTGCATTTCTCCTTCAATTCATCTATCAGGTCTCTCTCGTTCCTCTTTATTCGAAATATAGTAACCCACAACACTTCAAGTTGGACAACTTGGAGAGATACTTCGGGACTACGATTTCGGTCATCCATGTTGTTGGGCCGTTATATGTTAATTCTAGGCTGATGGATTTTCGTTTCTATCTACATATTACCAGCTTCTATACTGACGTCAATGGTGTAAATAAATAACACGTTCTATATCCCTAGCCTAATGGAAAAGGCATCATTCGCCCCGAAGAAGTGTAGCTGGGTGTAGGTAGGAAAGTTGGCTACATCAGAATGCGAATTTCGCTCGCATCCTTCCGAAAGTACAAGCGAAAGCGTTGAATATGAAATAATAAGGGTTTTTGGCTAATACAAAGACGCATCGGGTCGCAGCATATTTGTTTATTTGTATGTATGTATGTATGTATGTATGTATGTATGTATGTATGTATGTATGTATGTATGTATGTATGTATGTATGTATGTATGTATGTATGTATGTATGTATGTATGTATGTATGTATGTATGTATGTATGTATGTATGTATGTATGTATGTATGTATGTATGTATGTATGTATGTATGTATGTATGTATGTATGCATGTATGCATGTATGCATGTATGTATGTATGTATGTATGTATGTATGTATGTATGTATGTATGTATGTATGTATGTATGTATGTTGTATGTATGTATGTATGTATGTATGTATGTATGTATGTATGTATGTATGTATGTATGTATGTATGTATGTATGTATGTGGTCGGGGATATATGCATGCCTCTATGTATGTATGTATATATGTATAAGCGGTCATATCAAACAGAAGATTACCAGATTGATATACAAAAACGAAGTATGTTTTGACTTAGCTTCATAAGATGTTCACAGATGATTGATAAGCTGGTCTGGATAAGCTTATTATCATTGGAATTTTTCTGTGGACAGGCAATCGTATATAACCGGACTCGGATGATACGAGATGTGCTTATTCTCACGTAGGGGATAAAATATTTTTGATAGAAATTGTTTTTCTGTGCCAGTATCGCCACAAAGCTCATAGTTAACACGCCTCCTGTGGGCAGCACGTCACTTGCCATAACCACAGCATTTGTATGGTATCTATCGAACAATCACTTTGTCGGATGAATATTTTTGTTGTTGTTGCATGGTGATTGAAGAGTCGAGTTAATTAGCTATTCTCGTGTAATATAATTGTCCAAGTTAACCACATTGCAATGTTACGGATATCTTCAGCCCTACACAAATCAAGCTGCTTATTTGTATGAAGACCCACTTACAACAAAGTAATGTTCATGCGGGATGTAGCCTGTATAAACGTACGTGATGTGTACAAGGATCAATATCAAGGTTGATAAGGCTCTGCCGTCACAGAATATAGTCCAGTGAATTCCACAAAGTCGGTGGTTTGAATGTGGCATGTCAGGTAAATCTGCTGAGCCGAGGTTCATTTCTAGAGAATAAGTCCCATCATTGATGAGGGGGTAAAAAGGGAATATGTAATACGTCCGTCCATGATGACTGCCTTGAAGAGTGTCCTTATATCAACAACTGGCGTCCTTGTATGCTTTTATTTATCATATACCATTATGCATGAATATCGGCTGAAGCAACAGGCAATTAGCATAACCTGCCATAGTACATAGAATATATAGGATACTTAATCGCTTTAGCTTTAATGCCAAGTGTATATTTCTCCATAGACAAAAAGGCCACATCCTCAACCCACTCAAAATAAAAGCGTGGATTCAAGTTGTTGTTTGTTGTAACTAATACCAATATATTGGGCAGATGATATGGGAAGCAATGGCATAGGAAATCCATATTCTGGTCCAGTTGAAAAAAATTCTGCTTCCCAATCACTCTCTTCCAGTAAGCAATGCATTTAATTGATCTTTATGCGGCATGCCGAAATGGCGTAGGTTATGTGACGTACAGCTTCGTAGAACAGCTACCAAGCTGAGATCGTTTTCAATTGTGTCAGTTAGCAGGAACCTCTCATTACTGCGCTTCACCATCGTGCTTATGTTGGAAGTAAGAGCTCAATAAAACAGGCGCGACATGCATCGGATCCATGAAGGTATATTGCCAGATCATTCGGGGGTCCTCAGTCGTTATATCTGTCACAATAATGGCGGAATAAACATTTGTTATGAACAAGTCATTTTACATTAAACGTTAGCGTATGCGTACATTGATGCTTATTACAATTTGATCAACGGTATTCATAAAAATATTGCATATTTTAGAGGGATTCAGTTGCACAGACGCCCCAAAACGAGCATTTAACAGGAGCAAAAGGTAAGGCGAAGGAATGGGCTATTAACTAAAATGTCTCGGTACCTGTCGTTTTAACTAAACGAGTTACAGTAGAAAGTAATTCCAGTGTAGTAACATTCTGAAGCAAAATACCTGCACAAACTTGAAAAACTATCATGAGCGTAGATACGGAAATTAACTCATATAATATTGCAGCGAACCTAGCTCATTGCAATTCATGAAGTGAACGCGTAGTTTATCATAACAAGAACCAGTGGCTACAGGTGCAATGACACATTCTCCTATAATGTTGGATATTGTACGATTTCTTATTAATTAGCTTTACAGATTATCAAATTGATCGTTCAACCTATGGAACGCAATAAGTCATTTTTTTATAACGGCAAAGACCTGTCTCAGAAAATAAGAAACAAAAGAAATAAGTCGCTATACATGAAGTCACAAGTCAAGTGTTGTCGATGCACAAAGCAGCGGTGACGGGGAATGTGATTCGACGAGTATATGCGTATGTGTACATAAGTGTATACTTGTAACACAGGCAGGTGTTGATAAGCAGCTTGCCGCCATAAAATGTTAGTATGCTATCAGTGTATGTCTTCCAGTTTAAGCCTTATCCCTGTGTAAGTTAAATAGGACTCAACAATGCTCTGATTGTGTAATTCTGTTCAATCGAGTTCCTATGGCGCCCAAATTAACAGGGTAAGATCGATATATATGAAATTAATATAGTGGTTGTTAAATTTGATGCAGGTAATTAGCCCGGGTAGCCATTGCCGACTGATCGGATGAATGAGTTATATAGGGGGCATTTGGCGTCAATTTATATGTGGTTGTGTAGGTGACACAAGCAGTATAATAGACTGACAGGGCTTTTAGTCCTGACGCCATGGAGACAACGTTTTAAATTGGACAGGGTATCCGGAAGGGAGTGTTTTTTGGGCTTCATTTCCTGTGAGCAGTCTACTGTTGGCGGAAATGATTAAGCAAACGAGGACTTAAATGCGTCCATGTTATCTAATTGGGTGGCCCCCAAAGCAATAGGTTTTTTTTTGT
>CM067353.1:13335280-13372780 GCA_034190875.2 Urechis unicinctus
GGGTATCATTTTTATACCTCCGTACGTAGTAAAAACTTATTATAATATTGTGTATAAGGCGGCGGATTGGGAGGCATATATAGATAGATATATATATATATATATATATATATATATATATATATATATATATAGATATATATATATATATATATATATATATATTATATATATATAGATATATATTACATATATATATATATATATATATATAGATATTTACACATATATCTATATATGTCTCTATATATAGATATATCTCTCTATATATCTCTATATCTATATTCTATATATCTATATATATATATATATATATATATATCTCTATATATATATATATATATATATATATATATTTAAATATGTATTTTATATGTATATTGGGGGTCTCCAAATAAGATAACTGGAGCGCATTTTAGCCCTCGTTGGCTGAATCATTTCCGCCAACAGTAGACTGTTCACAGGAAATGAAGCACTCGAACCCCTCCTTTCCCAATACTCTGTCCAATTGAGAACGTGGTCTACATGGCGGCGGGACGTGAAAGCACTGTCAGTCTATAACATTGTTTGTGTCACCTAGACAACCACACTATAAGTGTAGGCACATACACATATTCTGCAAGCTACTGTTGTATTGAAGGTCACTTTCCCAAAAAGTCAGCCCTGCATAACCTTGTTTTAACTTATTATTATTGAAAACTCTTGTTCACTATGTTTATCGAATTGGGAATAAGAGTTGATAACAGCCAAAATATGTAAATTCTTCTTTATTGATGGTTACTTACTAACGCTAGATAACCCTGCATAGCCTTTGACCCCTGGGTTATTATTAAATAACATCAGAATCTCCTTTGCCTATAAACCCATTTAGTTCTGCAAACTGCAAATTATATCTGTATTGTCTTTTGGCCTCGGCGGAAATTTTATCATTATTAATACAGATAGTGGGCCTATGAATATAGTGTATGGGCAATAAGAAAATTCTTGCCACTTGCCATATCCAACTTAGTTTTTTTCCTGGATCAGTGATCAGCCCTGCTGTCACTGAATGATTTAATTTTGTCATAAGTCTATTTTGCTCCGATGCGATGGTTTGACCGTAAATTGTAATGAATGATATTTTACGTAGATATGTTTTGCCAATTTGTCAATTTGATTAAATTACGATGTTTTGATCACCCATCTTGTTGCAGAATGTATATGCAACGAGGTCAATATATAAAAATGCGTTGTAAAACTGTTCAAGTAGAATAAGCAGGGAAAATAGATGATTACTATCATTCTACGTTTCCAATACAAAACACCATGAGGCATCTCTGATGTTATTTGCAACAAGTAAAAGTATTACGAGCGGGAATTGATGCAGAATTGCGTAGATTGAGATGACATACGTGTGATAAATATACTTGCCTTCAGCAACATGTGTATATCATATGTTGACCTGATCTGGCGATGTTATTGGTTCGTGTTATGTATATCGCCTGTACAGACTTTGTTTCTTAAACCATTGACATGAGAGGGCTCAGCGTACATCAAAACACTTTAAAGCTCTTTCGATTTGTTGCTTAGTGGCACGTTGGCATTTTATTAGAATTTAACACACGATTCTCGTGCCACTTAGTAATATTGCGCCTATTGTGCGTGTTTTGATGATTGATTAATTGTCAATACTAAGGTTATTTAAGATAGTTCGTAGTGAGCATGAACATTTTAATTGCATTAATATCAAGTACCTCTTTACCGTGCTCGACCATATATGGTGGGGATTGCCGAGATTTAACATTTCTCAGAAATATTTTCTGCGTTCAGCATGGTTATACCATAACTGCAAACTGAACTGATATAACCTGCCTGACATCATGTGTAGAAAGCATTGCGCAACAGCAATATTAAACTTGTACAATCCGAACGTTATATCGCACGTTACATATATTCAATTGCTCTGCATCGACCCATAATTAACTGTATATTGCGGCACGTATTGTAAACAATTAGGGATAATCATTTTATTTTGGCTTTCCGCTCTTATTCGACTGCAAGCAGCCGTCAAATTATTCTGGTCCACGGTTAAGCGCTTTAGACCAGCGGGGACGAGTACATCACCACATTAAGTGCTTGGGCTTTTCAATGTCGTAACAATCTTTACAAACGTTAATATCAATCTTACGTACATTAACAAAATTAATACTGCATTCAAGAATATATTCAACTGTTGAAACCTTATTTCACCGCAGTGAGCCACCATATACCTGCCACATTCGTTCCGAAATTTAAATGTGACATTAAAGAATATTAATACTCCTGCAATAACCGTAACATCTGCTCCCATTGATGCTATCGTTTTGATATTGATGCATCCAACGGTAGATTCTGGACCCATTGAAAAAGTTTTTTAATCCCTTTAACGCCTTGTTATTCATACTAACAACATTCTCAGACATGACTACAGGGGTCATTTTAATTATATTCTAGAACGGGCGAAAGTTAGAGAGGCAACCCTCCTGTCTGTGAGGACACCAGTTTGATCCCCAGTTCATTCACCAGTAAATAACATTTGGTGCTTGCGAATGAGTAGTGCTTTTGAATGGGGGAGTTTTAACTCACTTTTCGATATCAAATATATTTCTTGTAACACCCCGACAACAACTGACCATAATAGCACCCAAGTCATCACCTTGTCAGCTTGGAATATAATCTTAAACGCTTCCTATTAGATAAAGCACAATGTAAGCATTTTGTTGTTGTTTTTCCGGGTTGCGACATAACGTTGAGATGATATATGTTCTTGGCTTGCCCACGGTAGCGAAGTACTGTCTGTGCATAGCAATGACAATAATTAGGACTTCATTGTTCTTCTGATAATCTACTAGTGTCATTTGACAGATAAAGTTTACGACTAATCTACTAATCTATTCGTAGGCCTACCGTGTTGTATATAAAAGTGCAGCGTTAAGTTTTCTAGGTACCTGTTAACCTCTCATAGTGAGATCGCAGCCTCATTGGCCAAACGTTTGGTGTGACGTTTTGTGTATTTAAGTAATCTTACGACCATTCTTTAAGCAAGAAAATCAAATAATAGATCCGTGACAGTGTGTCGGAGGTGTAACTAGGCTAGGTGTACAGGTTTATTTGTTAATCGAGCACAAAGACAAGACAATTTATTGTTCAGTATACGTAGAAGCGTGATTGCTGCCAAATGCTTTTGCACTACTTCATTTGCGTATACATTACAGGTGTTCAGTGGCATGATACAGCAACGGCTGTCGTTGTATTTATTATAGTCTCTTTGTAATTCGTACAGGTGCGAATCAGATTATTCAGGGGACGTATTGACATACTTCACAAGATACAATTGTAAAATGCCTTAATTGTTATGCATATTTACCCTGAACATTAAAAAAAGAATAACAAGTTAATGTAGTCATTAGCAACGAAAGCTCAAGTAATTGTCAAGCACATAATTTTACAATTGGTTAATATTTGTTATTCTCTGAGATTTTATTCGATTTTGTGCTGTCGCGCTGTGTCGCAGATACTGTGCAACCTAAATATTTGACTAAAATCACCTACCACGGTGAGATAAACGTTTTATGACTACCCGTGTTATTGTTAGTGCTAACGGCCCAGTTAATATAAATTCAGGCAGATGTCGGCTCTATTCGTAAACTGTCCCTGGATTCAGCATTGTGAATAAGCCTAGATGCATTCGCTACGTGTTGGTGAAGTAACGGAAATCAGCCTCGAAATGGTACCTGAGTAATGCTTAAGTTAAACACCGAATATCACAACAAAGACATTTTGATTATATATATGGACAGGTTGACACCAGTTATTAGTCAACTATGATAATTTATAAACTGCTATTGATGCATTGTCGGCAACAAAAATGACTGATGTATGTAATCGCCGTACAATTGTGCCACCGTGTTCGCGCCTATTAAGTGTCGCCTTTGCAATACAAGTAGATTTTTAAGCTTAACGATTGAAAAACGATAGCGTTTTCGTTGGTGTTAATAGCTGTTAAGCCTTTCACCGGATGTTAGTATTCGTTCTCGCTTATTCCGTGTTGCATTTTCTAGTTTATTGCTGTTATATCATGTACATTCACTGCATGGTTACTTTTAACGTATTGTATGCAATTTGCACTAGTACCATGAACATTCCTACAAATTTCATATAAACTGGTATTTGCTTTTCTCCTGTGCCATACTATTCTGGCACAGTTTCCACTTGATTATTTGCTATCGATACATTAGGTATAATATTCAGTGAATATCGAATTAAGTCATAGCTAACCTACATATGATGTTACTAATTTGATTCCTCCCATTCTAAATGCGATTTAATAAGGCAGCATTGGATTTAAAACCAATTAACTTTCTTATTGAATTGAGCTCTTCTTGTCAATGGGATGGGAAAAGCGCCGGCCTTCATTACAATGTACCGCGCATCAATTACCTATTTCAACGCTAAAATTGTCGACTACCCTTCAAACGATAATTATCAAGCAATTTATGCCATCGAATTATAGTCCGCTTCTTCCTCATAGCCTCCCTACCCACAGTAAAGCATAAGCCGATTCAATATACATAATTGGTATTTCAAAATAAGCTCATTATATCAACGTAACGCTACTTGTTTTTTTAATATGACATCTTCACGAGTTTTCATGGATGTCCATAGATGTAGGGATGTGAACCTTTGCAAGATACATTTGGATGTTTATATACAAATATCATTAATATTCCTTGAAACAATCGTTTTATGTATGTATGTATGTATGTATGTATGTATGTATGTATGTATGTATGTATGTATGTATGTATGTATGTATGTATGTATGTATGTATGTATGTATGTATGTATGTATGTATGTATGTATGTATGTATGTATGTATGTATGTATGTATGTATGTATGTATGTATGTATGTATGTATGTATGTATGTATGTATGTATGTATGTATGTATGTATGTATGTATGTATGTATGTATGTATGTCTGTCTGTATGTATGTATGTGTCTGTATGTATGTATGTATGTATGTATGTATGTATGTATGTGTATGTATGTATGTATGTATGTATGTATGTATGTATGTATGTATGTATGTCTGTCTGTATGTATGTATGTATGTATGTATGTATGTATGTATGTATGTATGTATGTATGTATGTATGTATGTATGTATGTATGTATGTATGTATGTATGTGAGGGATTGGCGTATACATATTCCAAAAGTCAAGGTCCCATATAAGAGGCATAGAATTTGCTGTGAGGTTAGCTGGGCTTATGGGCTTCGCCCCTTCACCACAACGCAACATGCTCAGGTGTGATGAATTTATCGCGTGACAGCAATGGCAGCTTAACACTGGGATGATTTGACAATCTCTTTGAAGTACAACAAAGGGACTCGTGAATCATAGTGCAGTTGTCTAGCGCGGCACGCGTTTAGCGTACATCGGGTGCTTATTCCAGACAGATTAACGACACGTTTGTTTATGATGGCATTTGAAAAGCAGACGTCTTAAGTAATCCAAGTCAGAACAAAAATCATTGAATCTACTGGAGTGAGCTGACATGAATGATACAGTGATTAATCATGAAAATTGTTGCGCCTTGTAGATAGCGTTCCATTCAATCATGTTTGGCCATCATTCATTAAATTGTATTTCTGCCAATCCTTTACACCCGACTGAAATGTCGGTAACAGGCTTCATGTCAATTCGTAGCTCTGACTATTGCCGACGCATAAATTGTTCTTTTATATCTTTGTATGGCAATTAAACGAGTAAGCTATAGTGAGACATAGCTGCGTGATAACGGTGCCATTAACGATAAAGCTCTAAGGCAATTCAACCTCATATGCTGTGAGCTCTCCATATATATGATACTATTACAAAATTAAAACCTGATTCGGTACCATTTTAATGCGCACATATATCATGTATTTTAATTAAAGACCGAAAAGAGGGTCACCAAGGTAGTAATTGCCATTAAATTGCTCTCATCATATGAGAACGGTGCTTTAATCGTGGGCAGGAGATTGATGCTTAATACTACAAAAAATGACAATGAAAAAACCCTACAATTACGTATTTCAGTCATGCCATTTCCAAAGCTACAGTCCTAACTGTGTCATATTGTAGAATTCGACAGCTTTTCGATTCTTGCTTTTTTCAACATTTGTCTTACTTTTCGAGTTGTGTTTGAACAGTTGCGTACGACCATACGAGGAGCGACACAACAGGCAAATGAACAGCTATTATCATACTGTGTCATATTGTAGGTTTCGATTTCGATTCTTGCTTTATGCACACTAAGCAGGACATAGCTTATCATTTGTTTTGGACTTTTTCAACATTTATCATACTTTTCGGGTTGTGTCTGAACAGTTGCGCACGACCCTACGAGGAATACCACAACAGCCAAATTGACAGCTACTATACGCAGAGTCAATCTCCTTGTTAACTGCTGCTAAAAAAAACTTTGTGGCACTATGTGGTACAATTTCCTAATGTCATATCTATTTGCCGGTTCGGATGTTGAGGAGGCCCATTGTATACTCCTGCATGTCATACGAGGTGACAAATAGAGGGCAACCAGCCGTGGAATACGACTCTTGACGGTGGACGATATGTACTGAAATCCTCGACAGGTTCAAAACGGATATATAAACCTTCGTTTTCCGATGCATACCGCGACGCCGTCTACGAGCTTAATCGGGTACTGTACAGGTTCCAAATGCGACCTTCCGAGTTTAAATTGAACAACAAAACTTCCACAAGAAAATTCCAAAAGATGAATAGTGCAAAATTTAAAAAATTGAAACATCATCGGGAACGAAAGCTAAATTTCAATTTGTTTGATACTTAATGAGTTGGGAGATTCGATACTTAAATCAATGGCACAGCAAGTGGGTCCGATGATGTGCACTATCATTTCTTAAAACAACTTCCAGAGGAATACCTTAAAGTACTCTTAGATATTTTTAATGGAATCTTAGAATCCGGAACTCTCCTAGATAGTTGGAGAGAGGCAATTGTTGTCTAGATACCCAAGATAGACAAGGATAACACCAATCCTGTGAATTATCGCCCAAATGCCGTTACGAGCTTCATTTGTAAAACTATCTAGCGAGTGATCAACGCCCGCCTGATATAATTTCTAGAGAGAAACGAACTAATTTCGAGTACCAGAGCGGTGAGCGTCACACACGGGGGTCCGTCGGGAAAATGTTATACGTTACGGCTTTGTGAGGGGGAAACTTGTGGTGCCGGTCTCGTCCGAAATTGAGCAGGCTGGTTATATGTTTTTACTTTCGTTCTGCCCTGCAGGCAATGAGAGGAATAATTCCTATAATGTTTCTGTTTTAAATATTTAGGTTTTTTATTCGCAATTTAAAGATTGTGGCCAGAAGATTTGGTTTAAATGGGTTCCTAGGCAATAAGAGGGGATAAAGTCCCCTTTACAGACTGCAACCCTTAGGTCATCAAATGGTTTATACAGAAATAGCATCGCCCATCGGAAATATCCGGCCCAAACAAAGTCCGTGAAATCTAACCCGATCTTGGGGAGTGGTCTCACAGCTAAAGGGACAGCCGTAGAGAGGCCGTTATTCTTGCTCGTGCTCGTATTGGACATTCCTATACAACTCATGCATTATTACGTGGGGATCAGCCTAACACTGGATACATTACTTGCCAAAGCATAAAGAACGTCAAGCACATTTGTAATAAGCCCCAACCCTTTCAGAATGAGAGAGGGTGAATCCATTCACGATACTTCATGAGAGTAATTGGACTATATTATAGATTATGGATCATTCTTTGATTTCATATAACTCGTTGATTATAATGTGTTTAATTTAAGTTTGTTTTTTAGTGTTGGTTTGCCGTTAAACCCTATACTTACCAGCATTGTTTTTACCAAACCTACATACTCTTTTGGTATTTGTTTAGGTGAAGCCTATTGGCTTCTAAGCGTGAACAACATATGTAGACCGGCAGTCATTTAAGTGCATTAGCACATATGTTCACGAATATCCCAAGTAGGGCAATAACTGAAGAAGAGATTGAAATGAGATCAATGAGCCTATAGCTGGCCACAAAGGCTTTCGCTGGCTGGCCATGAGGTAAGCATTTACTGTATACCCACCGCCGTGCGGCACAGCCATAACATTAACCAAACCACATGGGACTGCTGTTCCAACGTCTCTGGGATTGCCGCTTTGTGGCATATGTTGCAGCAATGGAAACATTTAAGCACTCGAAACGGCTGCACCCCCAAATTAACCCAAACCTCGCATGTGGTTATGAAAATCGGTGGGCTGCCCACAAGGGGTTGTTCACTATTAGCTTTTTGTCCAAATATGCGGAGACAACAAATTTCTTTAATAAATAAATATCCCCTGCGTGAGAATAAAAACATGTTTGTCATTTATATTACTCATCGTTTTTAAAGTTTTTATTTTCTTGGTAGTTGGGGTGGGGGGGGAGTTGTTTTCTATGTGCCCTTTATTTGTGATTGATCATATGTATATGAACTTGTTCTCGTGGTTCGCCGACGTCAGATAAGTAGACTTGTACACATCCGGGTTGAAAGATGCACCAAGACCGTCAAGGCTCAGGCATGTCACTACGTAGAATACGTCACTGCAAAAATGTCGTCGGATACGTAATAAAGGGCAGCTCGGAACGTGCTCAGTTTGCGTACATCAGCTTGGTTTCTTGGGTTGAATAGTACGGCATACAATTGACCCATATGCTCACTAAGTGTCATTACTGATATATAAATACAGACATGCATTTTTCTAGCGGCAATAAAACGCTGTTGCCACTGCATAGCAAATTGTAAAGTGTTCTCAAAATGCAGTAAGAATTATGTTAAAAATTTGGGGACAATACGGCACTTATGAAATAATTGCGCGTAAATGTTGCTCATCAGGTTATGGCGGACGCAGAGAGCTGTATCGCAAAACCAGAATACGTCTCTGCTAACCGCGAACGCTTCTTTGGATGACGACAACACGCTGCTACCATTCGGTCACCCTCTCCCTGATACACCATTTCTAACGCAATTAAAACTGCTACAATTGAATTATCTGATACATGCAGCTAATCATGGTGCCCGCTGTGGCTATCACGCATCGCGGTTAATTAAAATTTCAGTTTCCAGCTGCGTCGAGCTTGTCAGCGTTGGTCAGAAAATGGCAATTGTACCATACGTGAAGCATGCACACCCAAACAAACTGTTTTTCTATCGACGATGATACCAGCTTTTATACAGTCTTCATTGTATAGTGAAACAGACAAAAACTGTATGCAATCCGTTACGCGTCGATAATTTAGTTCTATTCCACGGCTGCACATTGATTGAGCAATGTAGGAGTGTCATTTTGACAGATAATGATCTATCGTATGAGTAATAAGGATGACAAACGGAACTATTAACAATGTATGAGCAGAATTTTAAGTATATTTACATTGGAATAAACCTGCTAATTAAAATTACGTAGTGGTTATTTGGACTGTGGATCGGTTGTAGCAGGGTGGATGGGATTGATAATGATACATCATCGATTTGACGAATGTTCAGTTAGAAAAGCTGCAGCCCGCCACTGCGAGATTACCTCACCAGGCACTCGCGGTGTGACAGATACGTTAGATCAACCAGCGCGACGCACCGCTTTGGGTTAATATTTTATTACACTTAATTCGATGCCGGCTCTGATGTCGAGGCTGCGGACGACGTCGACGTAGTGATAACAACTATGCTGACGATGAAGCTGATCTTCGATGTTGGTGATTATCGAGTAATTTCCTGCACTTAAGTAGATAGCGTAGACGAATAGAAAAGCACCAACCATACTTGGCTGCCGCGAAACAGCGATTGGTTGAGTTTAATACTATTCCAAATTGTTTTGCTGCATCTATTTTGGCAGTAGATATTTACAAGAAATACGAGGAATGTCTCCCATTGCGTTTACAATTAGTCATTTTGTCCAAACACGCTTTGATTACAGTTTACGATAGCAAAAGTGCCAATTTATTTAGATTTACTTTTATCACCGACGAACATATCAAACTGGTTTGTTCATCATCTTAGTGAGTAGGCCTTGACTAGACTGACGAACCGCTATGCATTTGGTCTTACTAAAGTTTGCATGGACTTACGTGTGTGTTTGTATAAGATTACAGAGCAAAAAATTGTGTTCGCGTGATCAAGAATTATTAAAATGTGCAAGTGAGTTTACCTTAACTATCTTCGGGAGATCTTAAACTTGCTGCGAGATGATAATGCTTCTTCTTGTTCGTGACCTGATAATGATTTCCAGTTATATAGAGAGTGAGTACACGAGCGCAGTTTCCAAATGGACGCACATACAGAACATGAGCCAGCCTGCGGTGCGAGCGCACTTCCACTTCCTATACTACAGTGTCAGCCAGTCCTTCCAGCCGATCTTCTCCAGGGCCACACCAGTAGTTAGCAACCATAGAGGTCATCAAGTGAGAAATATATGCGACCGTCGCTGTAAGTTCCCTTCTTCACCCGGTTTGTTCTTTTCCGTAAAGGCGGGACTGGGCGAATTGTTGTCACTCTCATCGTAAAGAGTTTCCAGCTCTAGTAAAACCCAAGCACGCAAATCTGCTGCTGAAGATTGGCTTTAATAGCAGCCGCTGCCTCAGTAACCGATTTATGTTTCTTCATCTGGGGACCAGTGCAATATATTAGACTTCGAAGGTGTATACGTATATTCATGAATCCTGATACCATTATTGATAAACTCCTCGAACAGGGCACGACTAGCTTAGTGGTCACTGAGGGGCCGGAACCCAGTTGCACCGGAAATGCGGATATGTCTTATAAGAGAGATAGGCTTGCTGTTGTCATAGCCGGTGGGCAGGCCCGTCAGTACCTTGGTTTGGAGCGCCTTACAATTGACCAGGTTGAGTCAATGTCTGATGAAAGAGATCATAGGGAGATATAGAAAGAGAGACAGAGATAGAGAGAGATATATAGAGATAGAGAGAGAGATAGAGATATATAGAGAGATAGATAGAGAGAGAGAGAGAGAGAGAGAGAGAGAGAGGAGAGAGGATAGAGAGAGAAAGAGAGAGAGAGAGAAAGAGAGAGAGAGAGAAAGAGAGAGAGAGAAAGAGAGAGAGAGATATCCCTGTTCTCTCTGATGTTCTATATGAGAGATCTCTCCTCTATATCTAAAGAGAGAGATATATAGATATAGAGATATCTCTCCTAGAGATATATCTATATATATATCTATCTATATCTCTCTATATATATATATATCTCTATATATATATATATATATATATATATATATATATATATATATACGAGAATTGCTCGCTCTCTGCAGGCAAAAACGGATTGTCACGGACAATTACACTTGAATTACTTTAGTGACTTAACATCGCTGTTCTAAACTCCATAGTATACTCTCTCATGGAAAAAAATCACAAATCATATACATTTATAAATACACATAATCGCTAGTGAGATCATAGGAAAACGTGTTAATAGCGTGGGATGACGTGAAAAGGGAAATATAATATCGGGGCTATTTCAAAATCAATATCATATAGCTATCGCGGCTTATGTGTTTTCGGGTTTCTGTTACGACGGAGTCAATTAAGGCTAACAACATTTATATTGCGTTTACTTCATGTTACCGCTCATACAGCCAGCTGTTATAAGTTAATGGCTGCCCATTATTAGTTACGCAACTTAAGTAGATAATGACATGCAAAATATATGGTAATGTACTTTAATCAATATTTCAGTTAATTGCTCATCCACATGGAATATTGTGGTTCTATGAACGCGAGAGACTATCTATATAATGCATGCACACGCAATGTAATAAGCAAATGTTCGCTAGCACTGCCTAGGTAGAGTATAAAACGCGGTATATAAAACACTACCTCAATGCCCTCGTTGGGAACTGTTTATTTGTTGAATCTATTTGGTAAGGACCAATCGGTCTTAATTCGCCCACTCAAAACCTGACCGCATAAAGCACTTAGGGGAAATTGTCTGACAATCTAGCAGACACAAGGTTTTGGAGGCCAATGTTCGCTTTATGACCACAAATGCAACAGTAGCGTGAGGTATTGTTTTGAGGCCTGACTGCGATATTCCTGCGAGTCGCACTTAACTGTTATGTTTGCTCCCATGGTGTGGATTTCATTATCGTTATGCAATAAATCTGGCCCCTCTACTACTAATGAAGTCCATACAGTTACTTGGACCTTATTGTGCATCTAGCAAAGTGCAGTTTATCTAATAACCTTGCAGATGCTGCAAGGAATAATCATTCATGAACAGGTTTCCCAGTACTTTCACTCATGTATTACGTGCGGCCGGTTCCCAGATACAAAAGTCGCTTGGTTGTGCAATAGAGCCACTGACGTCTGATTGTAATAGACTTGGCGACTTAGCGCTTGCGTGATAACAGTACCTAACCACGCTAAGATGCTTATTATCACTGTTTACATGCCGTGAGACTCAAACTGTACAATTAATGTAGAATTGTATCGAGATGTGTTGAACGAGATTATTAATTGCGATGAGCTTAAGAATGATGTTGAATATGTTGCCATTGGTGGTGATTTTAATACTGACCTAAGTAGAGATAACACACTACGCTGCTTAAGACATTTTGTGAGGCCGAAAGTATTAATTTGGATTATTGAGCTCATGTTCAACTGTGAATTACACTTATGAAAATTCATTTTCCTTTGTTACGTCTTGTATTGACCACTTTATTGTTTCGGATAATATGTTCCACTGCATTACCGATTATCATTACTTACATGAAGGTCATAACCTGTCAGACCACAGTCCAGTAATTTTAGAGCTTGATATTCCTGTTTGAATATGTGCCCATGCAGGGCAAAGTATTGCATACTGTGCCTTCTTGGAAATGTGCTAATGCATCTAACATTGAGGCGTTCAAAGGTCAACTCAATGATTTACTTACGAAGCACTGCAATGTAATGACGCGCACTGTACTGACCATACCGACGCAATTATTTATTATCACGAAGCAATCCTTAATGCATGTATATTAGCGGCACAAAAGGTTATTTCTTCTGTAAGACGAAAGTCAAAGACATGCTGGAAAACCCTAGTCAATCCCTATAAGGAGCAGTCAATATTTTGGCATCATTTATGGGTCGACAGCGGAAGGCCAATTGTGAGGTGGGTGAAGGAGATAATGATATAGACCAAACGCGAATATAAAAGAATTTCGAGATGGGTTGTCAGGAATCGGGACAAGCTGTCGGTAGAACGCATGGCGGAAGCTTTAACAACCGATAGAAGCCGTGATTTCTGGTCTGAGGTTAAGAAAAGAAGTGGTAAGTCACGTGTTGTGCCAGCAGTTGTAGATAATGTGAGAGGTGAGACTGATATTCGTGGATTGTTCTCTACCACATACAAAGAATTGTTTAATAGTGCGTCATAAAATATTGATGATTTTGAGCGATTAAGAGTGGATCTGATTGACCTAGTTGAGCAAAGGCAGCCGTGGAGCAAATTGAAATGACAAGGTCGGTGATTGTTCCGTTACTGAAAAACAAAAAGAAATCGGCAAGCGACCGCAATAACTATCGATCGATAGCGCTGAGTAGTGTTGTAGGCAAGGTTTTGGATAACGTTATTTTGTCAAAGTATTCAAATGTTTTAAGCACCAGTCACCTCCAGTTTGGTTTTAAACCAGACCATTCCACTTTTTAGTGTGCCTATGTAGTTCAAGAAGTTATAGATTTTTATGTCAATCAAAAATCGCCATGTTATGCTGTGATGCTTGACGCGTCGATGGCTTTTGATAGGGTTAATTATGTTAAATTGTTTCCATTATTGATACGTACAGGTTTGTGTCCTACTGTTGTAAAGTTGCTCCTTTATATGTACTTCAACCAATCGTTGTTAGTTAAATGGTGCTCTAATGTGTCTGAGGCATTCCTATGCAGTAATGGCATAAAGCAGGGCGGTGTGTTATGGCCGATTCTGTTCTGTATTTATATCGATGAGCCGCTTAATCGTCGTGAACGTAGTAATGTTGGTTGTCCTGTCGGTCATCAGTTTAGGGGTGCATTTGGATATGCTGGCAACTTAACACTCCTTGCTCCCTCAGTCACTGCTGCCGAGCTTATGATTTCAATATGCGAAGAATACGCACAAGAATACGCTGTAATGTTCAATAGTGAAAAAAGTATGCTGCTGTGTTACAATATTCCTCAATGTTGTATCAATCTCGAATTACGGTTGAATGGAGCCATTTTACAAAAGTACTCTAAGGTTTTTCATCTAGGCAGTTATATTGGTTATGAAAATAACGATGCGAATATCGGAAAAGCTGTAGGAGAATTGCTTTATCGTACTAACATTTTGATGTCCAGATTCGGCTTTTGCCACACCGACGTCCGCACTAGGCTATTTGATACCTTTTGTACAAGCTTCTATGGTAGTCCTTAATGGAAACTGAATTTAAAGTCACTTGAAAAAATAAGCGTTGCTTGGCGAAAGTGTGTAAGGAGAGTTCTTAAGCTTAAAAGAAGAACGAAGTCTCGTTTTTTACCGCTGCTTGTAGGCAGACCAGATTTACGCACTCAGCTTTTGTTACGTTTTGTTAATTTTTGGGTTATTTTGTTTATACTTTGGCAGTTTGCAAACCGATAAAGCACAAACATAAACAGGCTTTCGGCTTGAAAACGTTTTATGTCTTGGTAAACTGATATCAGATTACCTCGATGACATTCATTAAGGAATCTGTTCAATATCAATTACAATTACTGTTGTTAAGCCGTGGAACAAATTATTACTAATGACAAGTTGGTTGGGAAACCATATTGCTGGATGGATTAACCGAAGGTCGCGATGTTGGTGTTAGCGTGTTCCACAATGTATTGGGTATGCTTAAAGTCATCGAATCGTAAGCAATAACAAAAATCGCTGGACATAGTTATTATACAGTACTCACAATAAATGTCTCAAAAGTAAATATCTATATATCTGTTTCACAGCGGCAATTGTGTTCAGCCGCCCATTCAATATGTCTTACCGACCAATCCACCACGAACATGAGCGATATTAGGGCTCTTGTTGCCAAGCAGTTATCAATAGTCTAATCATACATACACCTCTGACTCTGACAACACCGATTGCAGCGAACAATAAGCATCATTAAAGCGAATAGTAGGGAAGAGGATCCCAATATGCTCAAAGGCAGTGAAGAAGGCCACTTCAAGTTGGGCGAACATGAAGGCGGATTTTTCGTATCCTGTCTGCCCACAGACAAAAGCCGAGCTTGGACTATCTGGAAATGTAAACAAGTCATGGCTTAACATGCTCGTGTTGACGAGTCAGCCATTCTTTGTGTTAAGCTGTGCATCCATAACAACATGCATATGCTACTGTTGTTTTTGTGACCTGGATGGTGACATCCTCCGACGCATTGTTCGCGCGCCTGTCGCTATCGGGGAGCTGGTCGTCGTCACTCGACCTCAAGCCGAGCCAAGTAAGGTACTCTCCTTGTGACACCTCCGCAACTGCAAGCTCATTTCCTGCTCTTGCTGTATTGGAGTCTCGGTTGCTTGTTGCCGCAAAGGCCATCTTTGCTTTATCTCACTGCTGGTAGCCATCATGCCCTGGGCAAAGAGTTGTGTAATTTTTATTGTATGCAAGCTTCCTGTGACAGAGCACACACTTATACAGAATCGCAAGCCTAATGCGTACTTGGTGCGAATCATACGGGCCAGCTCTGACTGGGTTACTTGTCATACTGCAAGGAGTTACCATCGGTTAAAAACCAGGCGTCGGTGTAACATGTTGCGTGAACCACACCGTTGCAGTCGTTGAATGTGAGCTCGTATTCCAGTCGGTCACCAAAGTGCACTCTGGTAGGATGACATGTGGCACTCGAGAAGTTCATCGTCAAGCAGTGTATAAATTCGGCTACCATAAGCATCTGCTATTGCCTCGTTCTCTACCTAGGTTTCATCTTTGTCAAGAAACCTCGATCGTCGTTTTCTTAACTACGGCATGCACAACACTGCAGTTGGCGTCGGTTGAGGTCAGCGTGATAATAGAGGCCAACCGGGCTGGCCCCGTAACAATGCCGTCTTTTGCACCCAGGTTGGGAACGAGGACCACCCTATGCTGGCTCTGGTCAATAGTGCTTGGGTTCTTGGTAATAACCACAGACTGCCGCACGCACTTTACCCCAAGGGGCTCGCGTATCCGGCAACGTAGATTTCGCTTGCGGTCGTAAGTACTCGTCATGTTGAATGTTAGTTCAGCTGAATTATTACTATGCTATCTTTATTACAGTCACAAGGATTTTGAGAGCGCAGCATTTGAAGAGGTTAGTTTAGAAAGGGCAGGATAATGTGGTCCTTCCGCGGGGAATATGATACCTCTCTCTCTCCTCAGGGTGCTGTGGGGAGGACATTGAGATGGAAAAGTAAGTATACACAGGTAGACCGGCTCATTATAGGCGCCGCCAATAACTATAACAATGTTTTAGTGATTCAACAAAGTGATAGCTTGATGGAGAACCGTTATTTACTCTAAAGTAAGCATGATTAATTCTCGTACCAAAAAACTGCTTGCACTTTTCATTGTGAGGACACGAAAAGCGGCGTCGCTATAAGCTCCATTGGGTTTGACCTAAAAGGGAGAGCTTGTCAACATCCTAGCATGACTTAGACAAGCGAAATACACACACACACACACACACACACACACACACACACACACACACACACACACACACACACACACACACACACACACACACACACACACACACACACACACACACATATGCGAAATAGACAAGCATATAGAATGGTATTTTCATCCTCGCGTGGGTGGGTCGTTGGTGCAACAAGTCATTTGCACGCTGTGGCGGCCCGGCGGCTTATATCATCTGGTTGGTCCTGTGTGTCAGAAATACCTTTATTACAATGTGCAGTATCGACGTTGACGTGAGTGTCAATGCCGATCCGCTGTAATCAGGTTGTTGCACCTAGCTACTCTTCCAACGCCGAGACTTGAGTATGACCGAGCCATGTAAAGGCCTATTCCAACCAAATAATCAACTTTTGACGAAGCGTTCGGGGGCAGGTTTTTATACCAGCTGAAGGAATGTCAACTGATGAGTGGATGGTATTCTCAATATTATCCTGAAAATGCTTTCGAGAATCGAAGGATGTGCCTATTCCTATTCTCCCTGAGCATAGTCTACGCATGAGCAGCAACATACGTTCAAATACCGTCGTTGATCCGTGAGATACTGATTTGATCAATCAATAAATATGAGGTGTTTTAGTAGAGTAATCACTTTGATAGGATTAATACACCATGTTACAAGATATATTTGTGGCGCTGACTAGACATATGAGCAACTTAACTTGATGCACATTTTGTTTTTGAGTTCGATTCGCATCCGTGCTCCAACATCCCCCGTACTACCTTGTGAGGTATATTAAACTATTCGTATTGGCTGTATGGTTGTGACTCATGCGATATGTCGTATCATATTTGCAAAGAAATCAGGGCAATATGTCACGATAATTCTACAAACGGTAAATTGGAAACATGGGCCATGAGTCGGCCAGTCACAGAATCTCATATATGCCTATTAAGGCAGACCGGTCAGCATTTCAACTAATCGACTGAACTGCTTGTTATTAAATTAAGCACAACTTCGGTGTCCTTGATATGACTAGGTATGAATAAATGAGGCACTCGTGGAGTTTGATCATGTCGGTAGGTAGCGATAAGGGGACATTAACAGGCGAAGCTAACAGTGGATATTCATTTTTTTAACAAACGCAGAGATAGCACATCACATATTAGTTAATAGACATTCATAAACAGTTCTAGCAGCAGAATGGAATGTTGGATTTATAAGCCACAGCATTTGGACAGAAGCGTGTTTGTGTGTATATGTGCATGTTGTGTATGTATTTATGCATGTATGTTTGTATATATGTATGTAACCACAAAACTAACAGTGTCAACCTATTGCCTAAGCAGGTCAAAAATGTAGTGACCGCCGCTCTCTGAAAACCCCGAGTGATGCACAGTGAATTCACTTCAAAGTAACAGCGATAAAATGCAGCTCAAGGTAGCAACACAATCAGTCACGATCGACCAGTAAATATTAGACAACCTTCTGCATGCGTTATTGATTTGGTATTTAATATTGACATTATAATCAAGTTATTGTCCACCGAAACGACAATCTCTAAAGTAATTCCAATGCTGACAACGATGACCCTTTTCAATTGTGAAACTATAGCCCAATACGTTTATTACCAAGTTGCTCAAAACGTCTTGGAAGAATCATGTACAACAAAGCTCGTGCATTGTAAAGACAGGCGCACCATCATTAACTCAGAGAAGTTTATCGTAAAGGCCACTTTACAGTCCATCTCATTATGCACATACCACACCAATGCGCAAAGCCATTTAACAGAAAGGAGTACGTGCTTTTAATTTTTGTGTGATCTGAGCAAAGCTTTTGACTGTATGAATCGTGCAATTCTTTTTGATAAAATATATGCTTTTTGTTATTAGAGGCCTAGCAAATCAATATTTTGCTAGCCATCTCGCCAATCGTACGCCGTATTTTGCAGTGCATGTGTTCAAATCAGCACAGAGTATTGTTTATTATGACTTTCACGGGGGTCGATTCGTGGACCTATTTACTTAATTTTCTTGGCGAATAATACAAATCACAATTTTGAATAATTGGCCGATAGCTTATAAATTCAATCTGAACACTCATAAGATAAAGTACATAAAATCACATTAACTAATACATTTACTTTCAGGAGTTAACTGAATATTATTGCTTGGATCTTTTATAGACGAAATATTATTCTGGAAAAATATCATGCCCCTTATAACCACAACATCATGCTAAGGGTTATTTGCGTTAACAATATACAACCTACAAAAAACACGCAATCATTAATCTACATTTGCCGCTGATAGAAAACGGGTCAGTGCCAGTCTGTTGCAGCTCTATTTTAATCATGATTTATGATCTGACTGTTATTATTCTGCATTGAAGGCCAATGTAAAACTAATATGCAGGTAGTGTTGGGCTGTAACACAACTTGGATTAAGTATTGCCCTAACAGGGATAACCAAAAATGTTCAATGTTTTAAGCTAAATCTGATGTTTTAGCTTGATTTACTTATTTCAATATAGCCATGTATACATATGTAAGTTTTGTTTCGTAGAAAATGCTATTAGCTTTCACAAGGGTATCGTGCTCGATATTACCCTCCCCTCCAGTATTCTTGGCTTCAGCCAACAACTTTGTAGCTCTGAGGAAGCACAAAACAGTCCTCAGCTAGGTTATGTTTGGGTTTTTTTCGGAGGTGGGGGGGGGGGGGGGGGTTGGGGGGGGTTGGTGACGAGAAACTTACTGACGAACTATTCGAATGTATTCTCATTATTGGGAAAACAATTGTTCATATATGTCACGTCATTAGTAATATGTCTACATAGGATTATTAACTGTAAGTGAGGAAAAACTCCTATATGTCTATTTTGATTTTCATATTTTTACTTATTGTGAAGCATGTCAAAAATTCATAGCATCTATCGGTTTAATTTGTTGGTTCCATAACCTCTACACAGAGCAGATGATTCATTATTGTCAATAATTCATCCAACTTTACTGTTGAATCATTGTATATACTTGATACTGCTCTTTTTGGCTAAGTATGTTAAAACTGTAGCAACCTCATGTTGTGTTCATGAGGTTACAATGGTTTTGTTTCGGCCATTTGTACAGTTAAAAGACAAGCCGTACATGCTGTAATTGTTGTGTTACGAATTGGGAATAATTATTTATTACTTTCTTGAAGTTGATTAAAGCCGCCTTTCCAAATGCTCGTAAAGTGTTACTTTATAAGAGTCTTAACTTAGTGCTATATAACTCTGGATACTAGCGACATTACAGGTAGCCATCAATTCTGTAACCACATTTAACAACATGCATCTATGTGTCATTTTGTAAAAATATTCATCGCAACAGTTAAAACCATACTGCAAAGCAAGCTCTTTTCTTTTTGGAATCTATTTTTGTAAATACGTTATAATTTGCCAAATCTAGCCGGAGCACTTGCATCCGCGAACTAAAGTGCCGAATCCACTTCGACATTTATACGGAATTGCGCCAAAGCTGCGTGGCAATTCATTAAAGTAATTTGTAATTGCGACCGCTGCCTTACAACGGTTTTCCGCTGATACATCAACATGTTACCTGTGTACTTTACAGGTAAGCCGTGATCCTGCCATCGCCTTTACCAGTGTTTGTGCAAATGTAGAATCGGAAATCGCCGCGTGTATGTTATGCAATATTCGTCTACCTATAATCCCCGTCCGGTATACTAAGTGGAGTGTGATATGTTGCTGAAGGTCTCAAATTTCCTTTGAGTTTTATGTCGAGCCATTTGCTAAGTATGTGTGGCACGACGTGACGTCTGGAAAATGCAAATTAGGCACAAACTCGATCCCTTAAACTTATATAGTAGCAACGATGTGGAGGCTGGTTTATTGCAGACGACTATTGCGTAACAAAAGCGAATTATATTTTCGATATGTACTTGTCTCTTTGGACAGCTTTTGTATATGACCGACACTTTGCTTTCGTACTGAAGCCGTTCGTATTAGGATTGCAAGCAACTAACAACTTTACTATCCATATATTTGTTCCCAAATGTAAAAAAAAATATAATAATTATGCACAATAATGCGACCGAATATGAGACGACGCCGCTACGTATCACAACCTCATTGTCACCCTGCCTTGTGATAGATAGGCGGCCACACTAGCAGCTGTAGTACTCGATAACACAAGCAAGTATACGTACTTCGTGTTGACTGGCTATGGGGAAGTGTTTTCGAGCTATGTGATTCCCCAAGAACCGGTATATGACCAGTACAGTTCATAATATTAAGATGATCTATTCTTATGAGGACAATCCTAGCCAAGATACCTATATTGAACAGCAACAGCGCAGTTATCAGGCAGATATATGCGTACACACCATATTATGTTAATGTATAAAGTTCAAGTAAATGCAATCACATTACAAATTCGTAAATAGAGTGGTTTTCCCGTCAATATTGTTTGAGACGGCAAGACGATATGAACGCCGGCGTTTATGTTCTATGCTCTAATAGAAGAGCAGCACTTCTGGTTGGCATACATTAAAAATGATCCTTGAATTTGCCGATTTGTGAATGTCATTTCTAGAAAGCATAGGATGCATAACCGCATGGGGTATTGTGATGGCAATGATGGATCAGCACAAAGCGTTGACTATGTCGAAGCCATTTTGGAATCAATGAGTCGATGAGTTTTATTGTACATTCAAACTTCGTCGCCGCTATCCGCTAAGTAAATAGATGTCACACCATAAAGTCGATATCTACACTATTGATTTTAGGGTTATGCATATTTATGAATGTCTGCAAAACATAAAACCAAAGGATCTCCAAATGAGACACATGCTGCCCCTTTTTATATAACCGCCACCAAGAGCAGCATAAATAGCATATTCAGTCGTCTAAGATGTGTGATGCGTGGTATTTTCGTATTTCCAGAATATCACTGACTGTAGAATATGCGTCAGTTTCTTCTTGCAGGAAATATACCGTCGTAATGAATTTTAGGCAAGCAAGCTCGGTATATAGAATGGACCTAAGCAATGGGCAATTTGAATGAATTCGTCATCAAAACACAATGGTCATACACAATAAGAGGTACAACATGTCATATCCATAATGTCCGCTCGATTAGGTTACCAGAGCTAGGTTTTCAAATATATCTCCACAAATAATATAAGAATGCATCCGCTAACCATCCAGCGTATCAAATAACATATGTGTTAAGCAGACCGTACCAAAAATTGCTTTCGATAGATTTCCCTGTGGCCTAATCACTTCCGATAAAAGAGCATAGAATAAGCTGTAACCGGTCTTAGAACTTTCCACAAAGGATTTCGATATATATGTATATATACACACACACACATATATATATATATATATATATATATATATATATATATATATATATATATATATATATATATATATATATATATATATATATATATATATATATATATATATATATATATATATATATAAAAGAGAAAGACTTTTCATGCGGTATGTGAGCTGGATCCGCATTTAACGGCAGGTTTAGGTGAATCTAAAATACGTTCATCGATGAATGCTTGAGAAAGACTGCATTAGATTTTCATGTAATGAGTAATCCGCATTTAACGGCAGGTTATGAATCTATATAAACACGTTTTTCCGAAACAGAAGGTGCTTGAGAAGTAACTGCAATGGATTTGTATAATGTAATATCCAGGAGATATAATTATAAAAACACATGTTTTCCGAAACAGACAGGTGGCAGTGTAGCAGTAAGCGCAATGGGTTACTTATGCAACAATCGTAAGATTAATTTAATGAATACATTATTTGTTAAGCCTTTTTGTTGAATCCGGAGTAAAATGCATTGAGTTGCCTATATATCGTGGCACGCTATGCTATCGTGGCACTTTGCTATCGTGACACAAATGGCGGTTGCCTGTCAGGTGCATTTGTCGGCGCAAGGTGAAGTGGCAATGTGTTGGCGAGAATTGAGAAAACTTGAGCGAAATACAATTACACAAACTAACTCGCGACGCGCTGAATAGGGAACAAGTGAATAGTCTAATGTTTATTTATGGTGAAAGTAAAGCATGCTCAAATATTTAACCTTTATGTTCAATACAATTTCAATAATATATGATATTCATGTTTCGTTGGACCACAGGACTCGTATTACGTAATAACGATCTTCTCGAAGTTCCTCTATGCCGCAATATACACACTTTTTTTTCACTTTCATTATCGCTTATTCCCGCATAAAAACTTTGGATTTTTTCCTAGAATATCATACGCTAGAGCAACATCTACTGTGCATTTAACTTATTTAATGCGCCGCCTATAACAGCACGCAAAATAACGACAATCGATCGCCAATTGTTCTATTTGTCATTGTCAAAATGAGGTAATGCCAGGGCTATCAAATACTTCCAATGGGTCTTTGTGGTGGTGAACCTGTCCCTAAGAAGGGTTGTGATTGTCCATGAGTCAATGATGCAGTTATAACGGTCTGTAAAGTGCATGACTTTATCTGAAGTGTTACACATATATTTACACAGAGGCGTGTTAACCTATTAGCATTGCTGGGCTACACGATACTTTACACACATGTTATCATCCATACAAGAGGCGAAAATGCATTAATTCTTCATACTGACAAAAGCGCCTCAAAGAGATCAACGCGAGACGCAAAATACTGTCATTAAATATGAATTGCAGCTGTCGGGTTATTTCCGACAATATGTCATCCACTTTCTTTGGGACAATTGACCTCAACCACTTTCATCGATGGGAAAATCAAATGGGACGAAATTCATCGGTTTCAGCGTTTACACTCGATTTGCACTTGATTTCTGATATTCATGTACATCTTACAGTGGTTATAAATATAATATTTGAAGTGGCAGCAGCTCGCTTGCTTATAGCATAACATGTCATTGTGACATATCCAGTGCTTGGCGTTGGCGCAACAAGAAATGTGGAATACAAGCTAGAGTTATTTACTGCAATCAGGTATGACCGAATAACCCGGCTGTTTGCTGTACGACCAAAGAAACAAGTGTTGGGACGCCGTTACATCCCATGACTAACTGGTATTATGGTAAGTTAGCAAAAGCATCAACATATCATAACTTTGATGCTTTATGTCATTATTACAAAAATGATTCCGAGCGTTACGCACTCTCTCGGTACCTTTTTAACTACGAGGATGTCTGGCATACTAGGGCATTAAAATTGGTATTTTAGCGACAATATTAGCGCAGCCAGCCAACGTAGCAACGCATTTCAAGTTCACAAACATATCTGTCTGTATTAGAACATTGGAAACAGTCGGGTCGTGTGAAGAATATCATTAGTAGATATGTAAACATTAACGGTCATTGTTGACACTGAATACTTTAATGTACGGCCTCTGAAGGCGGAGTAGATTTCACAAGACTTTCGCTTGTTTACTTCTTGCAAAGCGTACAGAAGACCGTTACTTTAATTCCCACGTTTCCCCTCTGAGCTAACACCTGATGTTTTGTTTATGCATGAAATGTTGGCCATTTATGTAGGAAGCTATGTATTTTTGCGTCGTGGTGCATCACCGTCATAACAGACAAATACGTATACTCGTACTATATTATGTATTTAGTTATCATTTAAGCGATGGTTCCAACTAGCAATGCAGCATAGAATGGTCAAATAAGAGACGATTGAGTTTGGTTACTGGTCAACAATCTTCTCCAGACATCGTGGCAACAAATACTACAAAAAGTTGATCAGCAAAATATGTGACGATTTATTGCGTCTATATCAACATTAGTTGACAGAAATTACTCGCGGCGTTTGAAATCCAACTATTGTGGTTTGTAAAACGTCACTTCATTGGAGGAGTATGTTAGCGTACAATTGACATTCAATTTACGTTTGCCAACATATCATATGCTGAGCAGTCACAATGACGTGGTAGCCATTTATCGTGTGATTGGAACACAACTTGCGGGGTACCGGAAAATATGCCTTAGTTAGGGTATATGCCTTAGTAGGAAATAAACGAGGTATGTAACTGGATATTTTATTGCCCTCTCAAATATAGCATTTACCGCAAGTGCAATTCTATTATAAAGGTAGGCATTGATGTTTAAACAATGCACCAGAGTTCACCCGAACTTCTGGTAATTATGTTCGTAGCTAAGCATCACACTATATTGCCAAGTCTTTCATTTAGAAATGTGCGCTTTCTGTACGTAATTCTAACGGCGTTTTTTGCGTTATAATAATTAGCTTTGTGTCGCTTTATATTTTACATTTTGTGGTACGTTATCATGACGACGTTAGTTATGACACCTGTAGTTTAAATATCTAATTGTTTGAATAGGATCGCTATCAATGGTGCATTTCTTATGTAATGTGGCTGATGAATTACACACAACCGTATGCGCCATGCCCAACGGCTGGAAGCTGTGAAATGTTGTGGTTTTGGAGGTTATACAATCATATGCGTACATGTGTAACCATATAGTACTTGCGGCTTCTCATCGTTATACTTTGGTTATTCAGTTCGAAAGCTTTTTGTCGAGCTCCTACTATTCATACTCTACGAATGATTTAGAATCACAATCTAGTTAAGGCTTAAAAGTGCTTGCAAAGTTGACTATCTAGATCCATGTCGTTGTTTCATGACCAGCTGTTAATTAGATAAACAGTGCATCTAGCGTTTGCTAATGGGCTGAGGCATCCGAGGTAGCCAGTTATACTGTTTGTTGAGTGTGCGTTGTCCACTAAGCTCAAATAACTTTACCTATATGTATTCAGTGTTTGATATGCAATACATTTTATACTAAAATACTGTAATTATCGGCAAAAAAGCATCTGAAGCAATGGGTGCACCCGAAGGGAACAATAACTTCTATAATTTGCCACCCTAATGTTACATCATAAATTGGCAACACCCTGTGTTAGACCAATAGCGCATTGCATCTTTCCGTTTATCTTTACCAATTAAACGGATATAGCCTGTCTAGTGATCTTTCAGGCGTATTATTAGCCGTTGCTCATCACGCTACTCTAGCAGTTAGAACAATTATCCTATGAGCGCCATGACACATGTTTTACTGACATCAAATCAAGAGGTATCACGCTGTAATTTCGTCGCTTGTAATAGCCGAAATTATGTTGGCATACATCAATGCATAACGAAATGAACACTATATTTCTAAAATTATTTCGATTTCTTACACTTTTGTTCCCCGTCAGCTTATGGATACAATTTTCGTAAACCGAAGATGCAGTAGCATGGTTCCGTATGCTTTCGAATACCCCATTCTATTCCTGTCATCAAATCGATGACTTAATTGTTATTTGCACCCACAACTTGATAAAGCGCAGATTACTTACCAAGAAAAACGTCTATAATGGGATCTCTTTGATTTTTATATACTACAACTGTTAGATCTTTCATGCATTTTGAGCTTATCTTTTTCCTTTGACGTCAAACAAATTGATATCAATGTCTAACGTTCGTAAAAATTATGATCATTTTATGCCAAACTCAAGTTAACCATGATGACGCTTATGATGTGTCTGCTTTATTTTCGGTTTACACAACTCGACTTGTAATTTATCCAATAGCGTCAACACTATATATCTGATTTAACGAGCATTTCCTAACATGCTACAAGAACAACGAAAATTCATTTAAAGGATGCATACTAACCTCACACTGGTACAGCATCCGACAAATTATCTACAGAATGCATCGTTCGCTATGTCATGACTATCATTAAGGCGCATCTAATACTACTGTTGCATAATATCATTTTGTACACAAACACTTTCAAGCTAAACAACAAGTTAGCACCTTATCGGTGAACATCAATATGAGACTTTTGGCACTATTGATACGTAACAATTATGCAATCTTTAAATGGGCGTTGACTATTCAATATAGGCTTCAAGCATTATTACTCAATAAATTCATTCAACAGTAGGTTAATGCATTCTTTCTCTCACATATACATTGTAGTAACAGACGATGATAAATGAATACAGAACAGACTGAACTGCACCAATCATCTCCCGATGAATACTCACAAGGCATACATTTAGATGTCAATCACTCTACACATGAATCGGTTACTATAATTCTTCATACACTCGGATGACAAAATAAGTGCATTACACGCTCGGAGATGGACATAAAATTGCCGTTCCATCACAAGATCATCCTACTTATTTATTCAACGATGAATTAGTACAGAATTTCAGACGAGCACAATTTTTAACACAGTCGTATTTTTATTTAGCAACCACATTGTTTATAAACACAATATGTGACTTCAGTTAAGTTTGATAAACTCGCGAATATGCGGAATATCCCATTTCAGCCCTCTGATGATGGTGCAAGTAATGTGTCAGTTATATGTTATATGAACTAACGGCATGATTACTTTGTATATTTTATTTGTGTAAACTATAAAGGTCGAATAATAATTTATGATCCTGTACGCAGTGCTATTGTGCAGCAATTCAATGCAAATTGTGGATAGGCCACGTGATTTTGCTTTTCTTAATAACCAAGCGCTTTGGATGATTTCATTTTCCTGTCATTTTGATGGTAACGTGTTTCATGAAACGGTAATATTGGCTTTGAACGTTCCCTATAACAACGGGGTGATATCGCGGCGATGATAGATGGGGATGGATGTGATTCTTGAACAGCTTTTCCTAGAGGCCAGCAGCTATTTGGCACTAACCCGCTGCCCAGACCGGCTGTGAAACCTACGCCGCTGGAACTAAGGTTCACTGTACAATTAAGCCACCGGGTGAGATGCATCCACTTTTTGGAGATGGGAACGTCATTAAACGTGATCATACGAGTCATGGGTCACCAGTCAGGTTTTCCCGCCTTGGTGTCGAACCCATAACACTGCGTCATTGGACCAAATGTATATTCATGAAGCCCTAATGCAACTGATTTCAGTCAACGTATCAGGCTCGCTATATTAAGTAACTTTATAAACCTGCTTCGGGTTTTTTTGTGGTTTATATCTGTTAGTGAATAATACCATATACTCTATGAATCTGACTGACGTATTGTTGCAGTCAGTTGTGATGTAAATACTCACTTGGCTATGGAATCATGAGGGTAATACCTGCAAGTTGGTGGCTGGGCCTTGGAGATTTTCACATACAGTATTGTTGCTCAATTTACGACGCCTAATGCCTAGGTGATTGTTTGAAGACATGCTTTTCCAATGTTGTTTTGATGCTGAGAGAGAATAGGCATAACTTTAAACAACTTCTGATTGTTAATGATAGTGTACGTTTTAATATACTCTTTTGCTCAACAAGGCCATTCATATTCTGGACGCTGGATGGTGTTTCCGTAGCTGGTGAACAGGATCCATATAGGGTATAACAAAGCACAGCATTTGGTGATGATCATATTTTTTACGCTTCATCATTGACGGTTCCCTTTCGGCTTTATTGCCTTAATATTGAAATTGCCCTGGTGTAGTATATATTGCAGAGCAACCAAATATAAGGGCAGAATGACAAAGGAAACCTGGAAAAAAAACTGCGAAATGTATATATAAGATTCGTATACATCGTATTCGTATTACATCGTATATATATATATATATATATATATATATATATATATATATATATATATATATATATATATATATATACATATATATATGTATATATATATATATATATATATATACATATTTACATATATATATATGTTTATATATATATATAAATTATATATCTATATATATATATATATATATATATACATTTCTAAATATTTTTTTAGATATCAAAATAAATTTACAAATCTATATATACAAGTAAGTACATATATATATATATGTATATAGATTTATATCTTATATAAATTTATATATATATGTATATAGATTTATATATATATATTATATATATATATATATATATATATAATATATATATATATATATATATCTATATATATATATATATATATATATATATATATATATATATATATGTATATATATATATATATATATATATATATATATATATATATATATATATATATATATATCTCTCTATATATATATTTACTATGATATTATATTTACGTAATACTGCGAACAATGAATAATACCTTACATGAGGCGCCCGATAGGACTTACGATGGTACAGCTTCAATAGCTCTTGGTCTGGTATTGGCAAGCCGTTGGATATTGCCAGAGTTAAATAATGCATATTGAGATGTATATATATATATGTTTCATGGCACCTCGTTATTTTCATTTGCAAAGGTTGGTTTCTTAGATCTTCAACATTATCATTATTCATGCTCTCGGTTTGCACAGGAATATTAAACCGCATTAAAGGGGTTATATAGGTATATTATGCTAAGCAGTTGCAATCTTTGTCATCCTCGGGAGCTGGATATCATGTACATGAAGTGTTTTGAAAGTGGCTCGTCACGCATTCTACATGAGATTGAGACCAACCACCAAATCGACATTCATTTTGCGCTCAGCATGTCTCCTAGTATAGAATGTATACTTCATGTAGCACATACAGTTCAAGACCACCTACGGCGACAAACAGCAGATATACCCTTGCCCGTGCCTTTCATTATCAATCAGATTGAACAATATTAACTTGTTTAGATGAAGCCGCGTATTATTATAGGAAAACTTCCGAGCATTTTCGTTTAGGGTTTGATGCGCTGTGTATAATCTCATGCCGTTGATCTCCCATACCTGCCAGCTGTGTATAAATACCGTTGCTCGACATTACTGCTGTCGTTAAAAACCCGATCAACGTTTCCAACTCATTTACAGTGCGAAAATTTATTTTCGTGGCTTGTGATTTATATCTGCGTTGCACGATGCAACATCATCACCACAACACAAATATATAAGCATCGTTGAAGTCACATTTGATAGCCATAGCAATACTTTATCGACACATTAAAGCAATACCGCTAGGGCGGTAATGGAAGAACGTGTTGTTGTCGGGGATTAACTTGAAAGGGAACAAGAAATACTGTGCATCTATAAATGGCAAAAGACCGACTTTATAATACGTGAACATGCAATATATATAGCAAAAAGAATACAAACTGGTCAGTAATCGAATGGACGCCGACGTTTCGTAAAGACTGATCGGTTTACACTCGCCTTATCATACACATACATACATACATACATACATACATACATACATACATACATACATACATACATACATACATACATACATACATACATACATACATACATACATACATACATACATACATACATACATACATACATACATACATACATACATACATACACACACATACACACACACATACATACATACATACATACATACATACATACATACATACATACATACATACATACATACATACACATACATACATACATACATACATACATACATACATACATACATACATACATACATACACAGACATACATACATACATACATACATACATACATACATACATACATACATACATACATACATACATACATACAGACATACATACATACATACATACATACATACATACATACATACATACATACATACATACATACACATACATACATACATACATACATACATACATACATACATACATACATACATACATACATACATACATACATACATACATACATACATACATACATACATACAATACATACATACATACATACATACATACATACATACACATACATACATACATACATACATACATACATACATACATACATACATACATACATACATACATACATACATACATACATACATACATACATACATACATACATAGACATACATACATACATACATACATACATACATACATACATACATACATACATACATACATACATACATACATACATACATACATACATACATACATACATACATACATACATACATACATACATACATACATACATACATACATACATACATACATACATACATACATACATACATACATACATACATACATACATACATACATACATACATGAAATTCGCGAAAAGCATGTTACAGAAAGTTGCCATTATTCCATATGCAGCAAACAAGTTGTTTAACGACAGTGCGCACGCATTGTTCTGTGCGATTATACTGCGAGAGATATGTATGAGGTATATGGTGGACCTATAACTTAATCATGGCACTCACTCGTTTAGTATATACTATGATAATTGGCAAACGGATATAGCTCAATCATATATACGCCTTCGGCTCAAAATCTACTTACTCAAGGCATTAATCTTGATACAATGGTTAAACAGATATCCTATTACCTCGAAAACATCCAGTCTCTGGTGGTGCGTGCGCCAATTTGTGTCATTCACCAAGGTTTTGTCCCAATGTCAAAGGATCTGGCTGATTGCAATTACTGTTGGCAAGCCTTTGAAGTAATGATCGCTAACCAGGTGCTCATATTGCTTGCTAGATTAACAGAAGGTCGCGATGTTGGTCATAGCGTATATGTATCGATTTGCAACCATTGGCAACAATCGCTGGACATGATTATTTAACAGAACCTACAACAAACCTTAAAAGGGAATATATATATATATATATATATCTGTCTCACAGCGGCAAATTTATTATGAACGCTGAACGGAATGAGTGATGATAAACTCCATTAGCCCCAAAGGCTGTGATCTGTGATCCATTCAACATAAGTTACCTACCATTCTACCGTAAACCTGGGGAATATTTAAATAATATTTGATACACGAATCGACATATTTTACACTTAGGAGTAACGTTTTGCGTCTGGACAGATATCAGCTGGTGAATAAATATAAAGTAGAAAAAGGTTATGTATTCCGATACGTTGTGAAAGTTGCCGATGTCATAGCTGCAGTAGCTTACAATTACCACGAGCATGTCAACCGCGGCATTGCCTTCACATTAGAGACATAACCAACAACAATAATTTTCCTCGAAGCTCATTATCACTGTTTAGCTTTAGTTAAGCCCGCTACTAATAATGCTGACCTTCCTGAAAATCATCGACAATGCAAGGTACAAAGGGAAAGTTATACCCAAATCCTAAACAAAATTAAATCTAATGCGTCGGACTTGTAGAACAATTATACGCGCAATTTGTGGCTTTGAAGTTAAAATATTTGAAGCAAATTTTCGGTGGGATGGCGACGATTGACTAAAGAAAATATGGTGCATGTGAATACAATAAAGTATAATTATAAACACTTGACATAACTTCTAGAGCGATAACAATCGTCAAGGTTTGACAAACCGATCCGTCTCAACATTGTTTAAACGCTCTTATTATCAGAAGCGCTAAGCATCAGCACTATTCAAGGCACATCCGATTGCAATGACTAACCATTATTCTGCACCAGACGAAATTCATGCGCAACAGTAGGTAGCACCCATTTAATATGTACGGAGTTGATGTACATATTAGTCTGGCTATCCGGTCAGCATGTATTTTCAGAATGTAAATATTGCGTACCCTTGTAAATATTCATAATCAGCAACCACAACATTGACAGTCTCAGTTTGTATCAATCCCTAAACTAGTCATTAATGTACCGATCAAGAAGTTTACAAGAACAATTATGTCCCACTGTTGCAATTGAAGCTGTCGGTGCATGAAATCTTCCTAAGGTGTATTTGTGAATTCATGTTCAAGGTTGCAGTTAAACCTGTCAGCAATAAATTGCAGTTTAAGGTAGCGATGCAATCAGTTAGCAGTCAATTGCAGTGTTTGCCATGATCGAACGGTTTAAATTAGCCACTACTTTCCGCCGGCTCTTAGGCGTTTTTGCTTTTCGGTTCAATATTGTCCTTATAATTTAGGGTTATCCATCTAATTTTAAAATACCCAAAGTGAGTCTTAAGAATGTTGAGCCTTATCAATTGTAAAATCATCACCCAATAAGTTTATTTCCATGTTTCCCGAATGTTCTTGAAACGATCATAGACAACATAGTTGTTACATTTTTAAGACAAAGACACCATTGTTTATTCGCACCAAGATTGTCGTCGTAAAGGTCACTCTACAGTCTACCCCATAATGTTAATACAAGATCGATGCGCAAAGTCATTTAAGAGAAAAGCGTACTTGTGTTCAATTCTTCGGCAAAGCATTTGAATGTTAGGATAAAGACAAATTTAACCTTATAGAATTATTGCACAAAATATTGTTTCTCTTTAGATTGCACGGATTCTTTTCTTGGGAACCTTCAGTGTTCTCTTTTACTGATAATACAGCTATTACCCTAGATTAACCGATTGGCGAATAATATAAATAACCAACCTAAATGTTTCGCTAAAAGCTAGTAAATTCATTCTAAATGCACATAAAATGAAGTACATAATATTTCATAAACAGTTACATTCACTATCAGGATCATGGGTTGACAGAATAATATTACTTGGATTATTTATTGGTAGAATGTTATTTTGGAAAACACACCAAAACACAAAAATATGCCGATGATTTTTTGTGTTCAAGTAGGCTATACATAAACTACATAAGACAAAGTCCAAATATTGATCCTAATTTAATGTACGGAATATAATCATGGGGTAATGGTGTATTTGATCTATACACGTTGGCAAAAGAAGGCATTATTTTCGTCGGATATTTTGGTGACGTCAAGGGCTCAAGACTTACTCAAAATGATCTACGCTTGACATCGCGTCAAAGTTTAACTGCATGTTGCTCAGTAATATAGCGCTCTGTGTTGCTTTCGGATGAACCACAAAAATAACCAGTTGAAGCAACAAATTTGGATCTTCCGGTAGCCGAAATACGTTAACAATGATAACAAACAGGTCAGCTGCTGGTCACGACGGATGTTTATTGAATGTACAATCACAATTTTGTTATTTCCAATCAAAGCTCAATCGAGATTGTTTGATGTTTCTGTTTCAAATTATCTTTATAAAGTTGATTTGACTTTCACTCTACATTGAAGACTAATAGACGGGAAGTGTTGCGTTGGAACACAACGTGGCTAAAGTAAAGTCATATTCACGGTAGGTGATCTGCCGCGATAACACTCAATGGTCTATGATTGAAGTGTAACTTTACAAAAATGATGTTGCATTGAAATCCTGCCGGTGGAAATCCTGTTTAAGTCTCACAATAACCAGTGGTTTAGGTATGCAACATGGATAGTAGTTGTCCAGCCCTACAATATGTTGACGTGAACTATGTCTTAGTTAGCCCAGTGCATGAATATAGTGTCAGACTCAAGCACTGAATATGTTTTGCCATCATTCCTTTGTATGTTACTGCAGCAGTATGTACCATTTCCTATGATTTTAAGCTTGCTTGATTTGTTATGGCAGTTAAGTAGCTAGTGTTCATAAAAGCTAGTAGCTTGAAAGAGTTATCTCGCCGGATACCCACCATCCCCCTACCCAAGTCCCGGTATTCTTGACTCAATGCACTGAGACAACAACCTGTTTTATTGCTCGAAAGACGCAAAAAAAGGCTTCTGCTTTTTTGTTTGCCTACAAAAATTATTTTACACCTCTCACTACCAAAACCCGACTATGGCATAAATGCGGACTAGTTTCCAGGTAGATGATAAAATTAATCTGATATTACGTACATTCTATAGATAATATAGACTGTTAATATTTCGCAAGACAGAATAGCACTCGGTATAATATTAATTGCAGGACTGCTACTCATAGTGCAAAGGCTGGATGCAACCGTTCATATTTCTCCCCATGAAGGTCAATGTATATACTCTTGTAGTGGTGCCGACATCCAAATGCCAAATCGGCTGGCTGCACGTGGTTTGAATGTAGCAGCGGCAGCGCAACAAACGGTAAATCCAAACCGATTCAAATGTTTCCGGTGAACAAGTGATTTGAGGTTAGCCTATTATGAATATTCATGCCATATGTACGTTGGGATTAATTTATCTTGCCTTTGATACATCCGTGGCATGTAAATTAATTATATTCATAATTTTGTGTCTTTAGCAGTGCGAATATTGAAAATAAAATAGGTTTTTTGAATGTTGTGATTTTTCATTACTTTTGTTACTTTTAATTGATTCAAGACATGTACAAACCGGCATAAAGCATGATATACGTGAATGCTTCGTTTATCATATTTTCAGCACCATGCTATCTTTATCAAAGTAATTGCATATTTTATATTTCAATGAATCTGCTGCTAGTCCTTTACAATTAACTATCAAACCGCTCTTGATCCTAACAGATGCAAAACAATGTCTTCTTTTTTTGCTTGAAATTTTGTCATGCTTGTTATAAACACGTTAGCCATTAGTGAATCAGACCTTGGTGGAGTGAAAGTGTCCATTACTGGCCGAGTATAGATTAAGCTGTTCTACACCTCCAGAGCAGACCAACGCAATGTATGTGGTTTTGTCAGGGTTACAGTTGTCCTACATTATGCCCTACGATTTAATAATAGACCATATATATTTCGAATAAAAAGATATGATTTGTTACACGATGAGAGTTCGCTTATACGCCATAGCATCAACATTCTTCGATTAAGGTATTCACGGAATGACAAAATCTAACGCAAAACAATTAATGCAGCGCATTGCGTTCACCGAAGCATTGTAACCAGTGAATGGGAGTCTGATCACTATTCTCCCACCAAGCAAAATCTATACCATGTCCAATGTACATTGTTGATATTGTATCATGCGCTTCATGATATTTGTAGCTTGATATTATTTTCCACTCAGTGAGGCAAAGATGTTATGGGTTGCCCACCATTATTCAATTTAGATTGGTGCCTAGCTGGCAACCTCGCCCACTGTGTAACCAAATTAATTGAGTTTTATGCGCTTGTTCTAATTATGCTTGAGTTCTTTTCCGACAGCATATCCACATAATTGATTAGATGTTTTGTTTGCCACATTGAAAGCACATCATTCAGTTAAATAAATCTTATCCAAAATATAATAAGTATTATCATAAAAAACACCCACCCTTCTTCAAATTCCACTATTCAATAAATTAGGCCGCTCCGTTCCAGTAATATATATTATTAAAAAACGCGTGTCGTGCAGCAGACGACATTGACTGAACGATAGTAGTGCTTAATAATAATGCCATCTTACCATAGGACTCAAGGCACGTGTGGAAATTAATAAGTAACATTTGTTAATAAATATCGATTTGAGATTTGCTCACATGAGTCATCGTCGTCGCTCGACAGTCAATACACAGGGCGAATTTGAACGCAGTTCACTCATTGAAGCAAAACAAATATGGTGCTGAATTTGTATATTGTCCTTATGATAAAGATGCATGCATTACTCGCCGCATGTGCTCCATTGTTCTGTTATTTGTCATCCATGCGCAGCTATCGGAAGATGCTGGCTCGTTTTCAATCATATATTTAGACGTTTCGTCCTGGGCGAATGCAAAAGAGAAAATCTTATTATGTAATATGTCAGCTGGATCCTAATTCACGACATGTTTAGGAGAACTTAAAGCACATCACGCGATGAATTCTTGCGAAGGGGACCACAAATGCATAGAATGCAATATCCGGGAGATAACGTGGTACTAACACATGGGTTATTTAAGCCTCATTCTTAAGATTAACTTGGTGAATACTCGTAAAAATTGAATTTGAAATGTTAGCCAGTTCTGTAAAAGCATTATCTGTTAAGCCATTCTTTTGAATTAAGAGTAAAAGCATTGAGTGGCACGCTATGTGCCTTGTGAACGATAGCAATAATGACAAACGGTGGATGCCTGGCAGGTGCATTTGTCGGCGCCAGGTGAAGAAACAATGTGTCGGCGTGAATGACAGAAGCTTGAGCGACGCAATAACTTGCGCCGCGCTGGATAGGGAACCAGTAGATAGTATTATGCGTTTAAATGACAAAAGTAAAACATACGCAAACATTTAACCCGTATAGTCATTACAATTTCAAAAAAAAATCCACGATAAACGGCAGAGAGCTGTCCAATGTTGTGTTTTTGCGTTAAAACCATAATAAACCCACATATTACTCGCGGTTTCTTATTGATATACTATGGTTATTCTATTCAAAGGCTATGTTTCCAGCTACTGCTATTCATGCTGTACAAATGATTAAGAGTTACAATCCATTGTTATTTTGTGAGTGGCTGATAATTAGGAAAATAATGCATCTAGCATTTAATAATGGGCTAAGACAAACGAAGTAACCGGCTACACTGCTTATGAGTGTGTGTTGTCCATTGAGCTCGATAAACACTACGCAATTGTATTCATTTTTTAATCTGCGATACAGTTAATCCTAAGGTACTGTAAATTATCGGCAAAAAAACTTCTGCAGCAACGGGTACGCTCAAACGATACAATAACTTTCATAATTTACAACGCTAAGGTAACATAATGATGTGACAACAACCTGTGTTAAAAAAATAATGCATTGTATCCTTCCGTGTACCATTGTCAATATAGCCAGTGTAGAGATTATTCAGAAGAAACGTGTAGTCGTGACCTGTCAAGCTGCTCGAGCAGTCGAAACAATTGTCCTTAAAGCCTTATTTGAAATGTTTTGCTTATATCCAATCAAGAGCTATCACGCTGTTATTTATTCACTACAACTTAGAGAAGGTGTGTTATTTCTTTTGTATATGGACAATAGCTGAGCAAATCATTCGAAGTATGACCATGAACAATTTTTACTTTCACTTGTTGATTAAACAGACAAGTAATGTTATTCGTTCCATTATTTATGTT
>CM067353.1:13377780-13451009 GCA_034190875.2 Urechis unicinctus
CTTTCAATGCAACCATTGTGACGCACCCTATATCAAATAAAATGTTATATCGGCATTAAATGACATCAGACGCAAAGCTGCTGATTAGTCAAGGAAACCATTCGTTTTTCCTACTGTATAACTCAACTTAAGCAGTAAGGGTATTTGAAATCGACATGATGCATACAATGATGTAATCTATGTGGCTCGCCTTATGCCATTTATTGTTTAATAAGCACTCTTATCTACGCGTGTGCAGATACACAATTTACACGATGCGGACTGGTTTATTTGTGCACATGCATTCAACCATCTACAGCGCACGTTAACATTTTATTTCCATAACGCCCGTTTCTGTTCGGATCTTCTAGACACAGCATGAGAAGAAATATGTTATGTATTTCGATACCTTATTAAAACTGCCGTCGCTTACCATCACCACCATCATGTCCATCGTGCTCTCTACTTTCAATCGGGCCGTTACATTGCAACACAATCATCTGTATTCTGATGGTGATGAAATGTTGCAGGCCATATTAATCGAAGCACTCATATATGTAGCGAGCAACAAACCTATCAATACGCTTGTACTCAACAGGTGGATTCGAAACTGGATTTAAGAGTACCATAGCTTAAAACACCAGACTTGTCCAAATTACGGAGAGGAATTAAAACACACCGTCACCGTCGCATTACAGCTCCGAGCACTGTATAATCTATCAGCAACCACATCGGCATGGATTTAGCACGACGACCTCGTAGAGCTTACTACCTCTAAATATATACGAATCCACAAATATATATATATCTATATATGATATATATATCTATATATATATATATATTATCTATATGTGTATATATATATATATCTATATATATATTTATATATATATATATATATATATATTTAGATGCATATATCTATGACTATATATATATATAGCTATAGATATATATATATATATATATATATAGTCATAGATATATGCATCCAAATATATATATATATATATATATATATATATATATATATATATATATATATTATATATATATATATATATATATATATATATATATATTATCCAAATAAATATATACCCTTGCTCTCCGTGTTAGGTATCATGTGCAAAGTCAGGTGGTACCTCCATGATCTGACTTAAATCATCTTCCTGCCGGTATTCACCGGTGAAATGGGGCTACGGTCCTCCAACAAAAAGTAGAGGAGTTCAAATGATTTGCACCTCATTCAAATGGCATAACCTATGTTACGCATTTAGGACTCATCTAGCATTGTACAATTATCTTGAGTAATGAAATTCCAGTGCCACTATGAGTAAACATTATTCATCTACAATGCAGGTATCGTACAATCGAGATCTTATGTGATGTGCATGATGATTATTCTTTAATATATAGGTATGCAACGTGGATTGTATACATATAAAAGTTTGACGGTGAAGAAGTTAAGCGACTTCAACAAGCTAACGTATGGTCGGGATATTAAGAAAGAACTATCTATCAATTGTCGATTAAAATACCGTATTTTATAAGCTTTACATGCGTATTTTAATTCACGATAATTTGACATCACAACTGATATTGTGTTAAGAAGCGGTATGTAGATGTTGTTTCTAAGAAGCTGTGCGGCTCAGACTGCTATAACCAATAGGAAATTGTACAACTGTAGACCTTTTGAGAGCGAACGAGACGCGTCATCGCTATTTAATGTCCATTCACATTTCCAATTCCACTGTTTGGAATAAATAATTTCTGCGACTCTGAATGTGCATTACTATGAGTCAAATATCCGTCGAGATATATACCAAACTGATGATATATGATTCCAATTAGATAGACAGCGAACATATTAGGTTAGCGGCAGATAACCGGTGGGATTGCATGTTTAATCCATGAATAGTTTTCACTGTTTAGATCAAGTGACACATAAGCATGCCAAAATTATGAATCCTTACGATGGCGACTGATCGATTCACCTTTCATCGTAATTGCTGCGTCAAACGAACCTGTAGAATCGTGAGTTATGCTACATACGGTATTTTCTGCATTTATACAAAGGGTGTAGTTGAGATTATCCTCCGATAAATAATCACCATATGTTAGCAATAGCTGAAGGTGCCTGCGCAGCTATGCGCTATGAAAGAAAGGAGGGAAAGCTTACCACATACTTCAAAGCAAAAACAAGAGAAAGGGTCTCGCACTAGCTTGCAGAAATATATATGTTAGACGCCATATGCAGTCAAAAGATTCTAATACTCTGTGGTTAAAGTACCGATGTGGTCAGGATCCATAGTCCCTCTATCGATCAACATGGCTGTCCGTCATTCTTATCAATAAACAAATAATATGCACGTTAACAGATTACCAGGATCGGCGAAAAACCACCCGCATATTTTACAAGCATGTAGGATATTTAACCATCGTTCTTATTATGCGTTCTGATGATGTATTCGCTTGCCAATGCAAGGACAACTCAACCAGTCAAAAGCAACTTTGATCCGATTGGTTGACGTGACATAAAGCCTCGATAAAACTTAATAGCGAACACCGTATTACCTCGGCTCATTCATCTCTTTTTAATAGATATGTAACATTATTATAAGTGCGGTAAGATTAACACAAGCTGTAACAAAGTAGGCGATAGAAATCGGACAGTATCACGTATTGATCTCCTTAACTTCCCGTCACGTGTTGCAGCAAACATACTCGCCATCGCGTTAATCAGTTTATCCCTGTCTAATACAGATTGACGTTATAAACTTCACTCGCATGTGTCTAGTCGCATATTAAAATGAATACACGTTGTATCTGGATACACGCCTCTCTGTCGTATGCTAAGATTGCATTTCCATGGCACCTTAGTTCACCAAGCTGAGGTATCATATTCAAGATGATTTATAGGTGATGAAGTGGCTGGCTGAAAATTCATATATTGTTCGACGCGGTTGTGAAAAATGCAGTACAATTACCGCATTGCTGCAAGTAGGGTATGGTGGTAACGGCACGCCATTTTCAGTTTGTCTATCTCTAGCACGTATTTAAGTTTTCATTCCTGTACAGCAGCCGCCATTTTACAATATCAACGCTAGCAATTATAAGTTGTGACAAATTATCAGCACAAAACGAGATTTTCATGGTCGTCTTATCTTTGAAGGGCCGATGGTGCTTATTCCCATACGTATAATAATGACAGACCTTCATCAATCAATAATTATGAGATGTCGAAGTAGAGCATTTACTTTGACAGGAAGTCCATCTAGAGCGATTACACGCTGATTACACATATTGCCTTAGACTATATCGTGGCGCTCAGAGCAGTCAATACCCCGTAGTACCTTGTGAGGTTCTTGTTGGTTGCAGATATTGTTCTTGTTTTTGTTCTTTTATGCGACTGTTGGCTCATACGTGATGCCTTTACATATCGGCTGTTCGAGGCCTCAGCATATTTGCACATGTATTGGAGTAATATGTCAGAATGATTATATAGGCGGCAAATTGGCAGCTTAGGCTCGAAGTTGGCCGGCCACAGAATGTTATATATGCCTGCAGTCCGGGTAGCATGTCAACTGATCTATGGAGCTGCCTGTTATTAAATTTAGCACAACTTTGGCGTCCTTGATATGGATATATATGAATAAATGAGGCGCTTGTAGAATTTGCCCATGTCGGTAGTAAACCAGGAGCCCATGGAGTTTTGTTTAGCATTGCAAGTACAAAAGGTTTGAGGCATGCAACATGTTGATTAGGGTCAATGTACAATCAAATGGCCATTCTTAAGTTTCCACGCCTGTACCAACTCTAGGGGGAGCCACTCAAAATATCCCAAATTTAGATTTAATTAGCATAACTGAGTACATGTATGAAACCAATGATAAAATGTTCATTTTTAGGGTCTAAATAAAGATCCATCTTTCTTAACCCTCAACTCCTGTACTTAATCCATTTAAGAAAGCCACTAATTAGCGCTAATTAGCAATTTAATTAGCATAATTGAGTACATCAACGAAACCTTCGCTAATGGATTTGGTAGGTTCACCCAACTAAGAAAAGTGGATTCTTAAGTGCCAAAACCTGTACCGTGACCCCTTAAGAAGGGGTCAAAGGTCAGGGTCAGTTCAACCAGGGCTATAATTAGCATAACTGAGTACATGTATGAAACCAATGATAAAATGTTCATTTTTAGGGTCTAAATAAAGATCCATCTTTCTTAACCCTCAACTCCTGTACTTAATCCATTTAAGAAAGCCACTAATTAGCGCTAATTAGCAATTTAATTAGCATAATTGAGTACATCAACGAAACCTTCGCTAATGGATTTGGTAGGTTCACCCAACTAAGAAAAGTGGATTCTTAAGTGCCAAAACCTGTACCGTGACCCCTTAAGAAGGGGTCAAAGGTCAGGGTCAGTTCAACCAGGGCTATAATTAGCATAACTGAGTACATGTATGAAACCAATGCTGAAATGTTCATTTTTAGGTTGTAAATGAAGATTCATCTTTCTTAACCTGCAACTCCTGTACTTAATCCATTTAAGAAAGCCACTAATTAGCGCTAATTAGCAATTTAATTAGCATAATTGAGTACATCAACGAAACCTTCGCTAATGGATTTGGTAGGTTCACCCAACTAAGAAAAGTGGATTCTTAAGTGCCAAAACCTGTACCGTGACCCCTTAAGAAGGGGTCAAAGGGGAAGATCGAAAGAACTCGACAGTTTTGTGTTCAGGTACATAGATTTTAATTAAAATTCTAGTATCTATGATTTTTTTACTGAAAAGACAAACAATGAGAAACTACATCACTAGTGACTCATGCAACATCCTGTAAGTTGTTGGACTTGCTGATCGATTTTGACCATAATGAAGGGTGATTGGGGTATACACACACATGAAGTGACTTCCTGAAATAGAGAGACTTGCATCTCCCATGCTAATGACTGAATTCTTGTCCCCTTAAAACATTTTGCAAAGAAACTTACATGCATGTTTTGATTGCATTGACAGACTATGGAGTAATATGCCAATTTCTGCTTTTCAGTTTGAAATTAAAAATTCTCAATGATTCGAAATTTCAACCAGAAAAATGCAGAAATTCGCCTTATTTTCTTCATTGCAGGCCGAGCTGATTCCACAGTGTTGATTAGCAATGCACCATATTTTGAATATTAACCCAAACATTATCCAGTTACATACATGCTACATCGAATTTATTGTCTTTGAAAAATTTGGCTATATACATATTGTAGGCCTATGTCTTCAACAAACAGGAGAACTGGGCATGCAGTGCTCATCACCAGTACAGAGAAACATCTCAAGTGCTTCATCTACATAATTGTACTCATTTTAAGTTGGGTAAATAGTGTATATTTAAAGTAAGGTCTATGCAAAAAGACAATGATTGTGGCATACAAAGTAACGAAAAGAATTATTCCATTTTCCCCAAATATCACTAGGAAGGCAAGCATTTCCCTGAAACATCATTTTTATCACTGAGTTTCCTTTTGGTTGAATGCGGTCAAAGCAAATGATGCAAAGCCATGCTTCTGAAATACACGGCTAGCCTCATCATTAAGAACTACAGATTATTTTTTTTGTGTATCATGAATGTAAATAACGAGCAATTTAGCTGCCATTGCAGGGGTCAAAGTGGAACAAGGTGTTAAAGGTCACAGGCAGCATAAGGTTTTTCCCCACTTGCACCTAATCCTCTTCTTCTGTCCAGTCTGACTCATCATCAGAAGAGATTGTCATGTCTACATCTTCAGCGTTTTCATCATCATCATTGACGACCTCGCCTTGTTCCGGAATAAGGGTACCTGGCATCTGGGGTCCTTCATGCCATATTGGCATGTAACACCCATTTTCGGGATCCCAACCATTTGATGCATCTGGGTGTTGTTGGATTTCAGCAGAATCTGCCTTTGCCCACATTTGTGCAACAGATGCAGCTCGTTTCAAATGCACATTCAGCTCTGCCTCACAAGGGGGAATGGCACTAGCATTTATTCCTTTCAACTTTTCCAATGGATTCTTTGACAAGGACTTTGGTCCATAGCCTTTTTCAAACATCTTGTACCTATGTTCATTTAATGTCAACTTGGTGTTTTCCTTGGAGTAAGGGGCCTCAAATCAGAAACATTAGGCCTTGATGAAATATTACACATTATGTACTCTCCTTTCGCAACTGTTTAAAATCACAAATGGAGTTGGAAGTCTTCATCGCTATCTATCGAGGAAATTTGGCAAGAAAATTGCGGACACAGTTTCATAGGACACAAGTGTTCTCCACATAAACCATCCAGATGCACTGACCACACATTTCCAATGTTTATCTTTAGCTGGCACTGGCTCCAATACAGTATGGATTCATAATTATGCTACATTTAAGTCATCCTGGCCCCCAGTCCTCTCACTGTTCATGCCTCTGTTACTCCAGTTTCAGCCCTGGCCAATCCCACGCCAATCGGTGAACTGACAGCCGGGGATACTAAATGTGTCCAATCAGAGCGCTCATCGCTCAATTACTGCATAAATATCAGAGTTGTACTAACAAGGGGAGGGCACCTCAAGATAAACAATGTTGCGATGGCCGTAGTAGAGTCATCATCGTGTAACTGATAGGTTGTTATTTTTAGACCTGATAGTGTTATACAAGGAAGCATCGATGTTTGTAGCTATTCCATCCATGGTACTTCTCCATTTGTTATTTATATATACTGCGCTCATTTCTGGGATTAGTGAGCGATATTTGTACATGGTTACGATGAAAACAGAATATTGTAATAAATGGATGTTATAGGTGGCTTTTGGTGGATATTTCATTGCATCTTTGAAGGTAGAAATTATGAAGGATGACATCGGGCCAGTGGACAATAGCAATTTATGGATCACTGAAGTTCACTGAATGGCTCGGGAATAGCCAGGGCTTAAACGGGAGTAACGTAGGCATGAACCGTGAGAGGTCTGGGGGTCAGGATGCATTTAAGTAGGTCATGAGATAATCTGTAGGCTTTGGTTTCAGTTACCACCCTGTTAACTAATCACAGGTTTTTCCTTTATTGAGAATGCGATGATTAATACCAAGGGATAAAAACTGCTTGTACTAGCCCCTGCAAAGTTCTGATTTATAATGAAGCCACATGTAGGCCTACACGTATGCTTCTTATCCATAGGTTTACAATGTACAGATGGGGATCTAAAGACTTCTTAAGGGGTCACGGTACAGGTTTTGGCACTTAAGAATCCACTTTTCTTAGTTGGGTGAACCTACCAAATCCATTAGCGAAGGTTTCGTTGATGTACTCAATTATGCTAATTAAATTGCTAATTAGCGCTAATTAGTGGCTTTCTTAAATGGATTAAGTACAGGAGTTGCAGGTTAAGAAAGATGGATCTTCATTTACAACCTAAAAATGAACATTTCAGCATTGGTTTCATACATGTACTCAGTTATGCTAATTATGCTAATTATAGCCCTGGTTGAACTGACCCTGACCTTTGACCCCTTCTTAAGGGGTCACGGTACAAGTTTTGGCACTTAAGAATCCACTTTTCTTAGTTGGGTGAACCTACCAAATCCATTAGCGAAGGTTTCGTTGATGTACTCAATTATGCTAATTAAATTGCTAATTAGCGCTAATTAGTGGCTTTCTTAAATGGATTAAGTACAGGAGTTGAGGGTTAAGAAAGATGGATCTTTATTTAGACCCTAAAAATGAACATTTTATCATTGGTTTCATACATGTACTCAGTTATGCTAATTAAATCTAAATTTGGGATATTTTGAGTGGCTCCCCCTAGAGTTGGTACAGGCGTGGAAACTTAAGAATGGCCATTTGATTGTACATTGACCCTAATCAACATGTTGCATGCCTCAAACCTTTTGTACATGCAATGCTAAACAAAACTCCATGGGCTCCTGGACTATAGGTAGCGATAAGGATTATTACAATAGTAAGAAAAGCAAACATTGGAAATTCAGATGGCTAACAAACACAGAGATAGCACATCACATATTAGCTTATTAAAATTCATAGACAGTTTCTGGTTGCATGTAGGAAACAGAAGCCACTGCACTTAGTCGGAAGCCAAAGAGTTATTGTGTATTCGTGTGTATGTATTGATGTGTGCATAAACGCTTGCATATATGCTTGTATGTATGTATGTATGTATGTATGTATGTATGTATGTATGTATGTATGTATGTATGTATGTATGTATGTATGTATGTATGTATGTATGTATGTATGTATGTATGCATACATGTACGTATGTATGTATGTATACATGAATGTATATATGCATGTATGTATGTATGTATGTATGTATGTATGTATGTATGTATGTATGTATGTATGTATGTATGTATGTATGTATGTATGTATGTATGTATGTATGTATGTATGTATGTATGTATGTATGTATGTATGTATGTATGTATGTATGTATGTATGTATGTATGTATGTATGTATGTATGTATGTATGTATGTATGTATGTATGTATGTATGTATGTATGTATGTATGTATGTATGTATGTATGTATGTATGTATGTATGTATGTATGTATGTATGTATGTATGTATGTATGTATGTATGCATGCATGCATGCATGTATGTATGTATGTATGTATGTATGTATGTATGTATGTATGTATGTATGTATGTATGTATGTATGTATGTATGTATGTATGTATGTATGTATGTATGTATGTATGTATGTATGTATGTATGTATGTATGTATGTATGTATGTATGTATGTATGTATGCATGAATGTGTGTATTTAGTATGCATGTGCGTATGCATGTTCAGATGTATATACCGGTGGCCTTTATGCATGTCTGAGGCGATGTGGTGATTACAAGAACGCAAGTGCTGAGCAAACCCAGATTAAGTTATCGTGGGTTGTTAATCCCAATTGGCGTTAAGTTAAACAGCTCAATACCCGCGGAAACTTATGAGCCGTTCAATATATTAAAAAAAACAATTCATTCGAATGCTATAAAGTTGTGTCGGATGTTGGTGGTATTGCCTTGGTGTGTGTAACGTTAACGTCGTTTCTCTCTATACTGTAAATGTAATATGTCAAGAGAAGCAAATCCAACCGCAGCAAAAGGTATTGCTGAATTAACATCATAGCAATGTTGTTAAAATGAATACATATTACTTATGGCTGAAGGTTGTATGCTACACGGGCGAAACCTCTGTTTTCATTTTAATTGTGTAACATTACAAAATCACTAAGTGTGGTTTCAACAAGGTGCAGTCGGTTTTGTTGTTCTATATGCAAGTGAGGATCCCCTTGAAGATCGTGACTCAGCTGTGGTAACCGCAAAGAAGAAGTATCAGGAAAGTACCATGTCCGCTGTGGTTACTGAGGGATGAGTTAAACCCTTCATATCGTAAACAAACAACCCCGTAGTGTAGTTTGATGGTTAAACCGCTGCTATCAACCAGAGGTGCGGTATGACTGACACACTCAACAACAATGTCGCCAAATCCGCCGTCACCTAAATGTTAGAATATTACCTTACAACAGCTGAGACACAAATAGCAAACCGATCGCCTGCCGATCTCGTTGGACAATGACAGTGAATGACGTTTATTTAGTTTAGGGTCAAATTGTATTATTTCCCATCGAAGCTCTATTTCACTTTTTTTACTAACGATATATTTAACGTTCTTTTGAAGTGGTTGATCTGACTTTCCTTTATTTATTGAAGACCAATGTCAGACTAATATACAGGTAGTGTTGCGCTGTCACACAGCTTGGCTAAAGTAAAGTGGTGTTCATCGGGAGGATTTGTCCGGGAAATCCTAATATGGTCAATGTTGGAAGTAAACTTGATCTTGAATTTAATATAAATGCCTGTGGCTGCAATTTTTGCATTAATCCACTTAATTCTGACAAGAAGTGGTGTATGTATCTAACATGGATAGTAGTTGTCCAGTCCTAAGATATGTCGATGTCAACACGCCCGAGTTTGCCAAGTGCATGAATAAAGGGTTGGACTCAAGACCTGAATATTGTTTTTACATATGCTTGATTTGTTGGGAGACGTGTAAGTGTTTCTGTGTTGACAAAGCTAGTAGCTGCAACCGGGTACCTTGCCTGATACACCGCCCCACCCCCCCTTTCCTGGTATTCTGGACTCCATGCACTGGGCCAACGACATTGTGATTGCTGGAAAGATGCACAAAACAGGCAATAATAATTTCTTTCTGACATCGTGAAACATTCCAATTGTCTTTTTTGTTTGTTATGTCTACGGAAATAACTTTACGTTTCTGACTACAAAAAGCTGATTGTGGCATAAATACGGGCTAATAGTGGTATAATGAGGTTCATCTTATATGCAAAAAAATCCATTGATAATATTCTTCCCCTGGGCAAGTTTAAATTTCTAAGAGGCATGCTATGCACTTACAATCATGTGAATATCATATCATCATTTTTTGTGGGGCAGGAGGGGTGCGGATTGATTAAACTAAAGAATTGACGTACTACAGAAATGTCTTCTTATCATATTGGTCCTTTTAGCAATTGTGTCGACAATATGATAGATTACAATAACGGTAAGCTTCACATGAGGTGATTTAATATTAGGCATGGAGTCTTAGCGGAGTAAACAAACTGGGGCTAGATCAATAATATTATCACATATAAGTCATTAGTTCATTTATTAGGCATTTAGAAGGCAAATTATACTCATCAAGTGAATATTGTATAACTACAGCCTGGTCACGTTTATTTCAGGAGATTATAATGATTGTGTTCCAACCATCAATACAGATCAAATACCAGCCGTACACACAGCGTTTGCTGTAATACGCAATCGAGGATGATAACATAACATCATTAAATCCATAATGGCCGCCATTTAGAATTCAGTAGGTTATTTACGATGGTGGTATATGAAAACTGTTTGCATGTCAATAATGGGTCTTAACTTACTGATATACAACAATGGTTACCTGTGATATTGCAGTAATCCGTCTGCTCTATTACCACTTATCAAAACCTGCATCGGGATGTCGTTTTCTCTAACTATCAATCACAACAGTGGAAAGCATACCAAATGTCAGGGTCTGTAGTTGAATCCATCTGTGCCCATGAATAGTAACTTGTTATATCTGGACGGAAAGCCTGTATAGTCGAATGCAAGTGCCGAATCAACCAAGACATTAAGACGGAATGTATGATTTTGCTTAAGCGGTGTGGCAATACACAACATTAGTTTGTAACTGCGGTCCGTGCTATTTTCTGCGAAGGCACCAACACGTAATTTATGTACTTGACAGGTAAGCCGTGAATCTGACACTACCTTTACCGGTGTATAAAGTAGACACGGAAATCTTTGGCTAGAGGGAGAACAGAGAACGGTATATTGAGTTATTTGTATGAAGGGCAATGGTCAAGGGTAGGTTCGGGTTCATGCGGTTGAACCATAACTCATTGCAGTCGTGAGTTGTGTGAAGGTCACCAAGACTTTTGAGTCATAGTAATATGGTACAATTTCGTGTTTGTGACCCATTTACACCCTCGTTCTTCGGTTATGTTACTAGCTGAAGGTGATGAGTTTCGGGTTATTGTCGTTCTTAAAATAAATTAAAAGCCTCTCCCAACCTTGTATAATACATATAGATTATTTTGAACATTTCCCAATAGAGGGCTTCTGCTTAATCGCTGAACAGATAACTCAGGACAAAGGTTTTAATTATTGTGGATACTATTTCGATATTGAAGTCAATTATTCATGACTATTGGCTATATAACTGTCAAAAAGTATGCCCCGGCGATAGACTAGCAGCTGCAGAAAAATGTTCTAATAAATTTAGGCATGCACCAGAGGTTTGGATTTTGGCCAGCCATCGCATAATTAAACGAATTAAGCATAGCAATCTACAGCAAATGAATGTCAGCTTGTTTATCGGCCTCTTAAATTGAAAGAAAACTCACCGGTGTACAGTCAACCTTACCAAGCCATTTCAGATGTAGGTTGCCAAGTGACCACACGCCAAAGTGGAAATATTATATATACCGTCTTTGCGTGCTATCCTTTTGGGACATTGGTTGGCTGTCACAGTGCTTTTGTGAGGATTGGGAAATAATATAATAATAGCATTAATTTCGCACTCGTGGTACAGATATTTTATGACGATCAAGTTCAGGTGCAATTATTTAACAAAGCGTGGGGTGCCATCATAATGTGCAAATAAAATTAAGTAGAACATTGATATCGTCTTGAGAAAAACCGGGAATATATTCACATTCACGGGCCTTACAAAGTTCTTGTTTTGAGTTAACAAAGTTCAATCTTTCTTGATCAATGTTCGTAGAAAAATCTTGCTTGAAATATCATTAAAAGTAATGGTCTGGTGGTAAATCGTAGCAGTATTTAGATTAACGATATTCATAATATATCTTATATTATTTGCGACATTCGAAAAGGTCAACTTTACACTGCTACGCTGCATATATTGCATTGGAATGTACAATGAGCTGTATAGACATTGCTCAATAATTAGTGGGGTATACCTTTCAGAGCACATCCCAACATTTATGACTTTTATGTCGAACCAATTGCCAAACCTGTGTTGCATGGCTTGACATCTGCATGTATGCTGGGGTTTTACCGTTGCGCTTTTTCCTTTATTCAATCTTTGCAACACATGGTTAGGATCCTCCCCATCCCATACTAGGTACATATAGTCAGAAATGCAGAAATGCAAAGCAATTTATATAGTGTGACTCCAATTACGGCGAAAAGACCTTCCCGTATGTTCCGCCACAATGACGAGCGACTCACAGCTATTTTCCGGTAAACAAGTTTTATGGCTGGCTGTAAATGGGCAGAAGTAGTAATATTGACAGCTTGTCGACTACACTCTTAGGGGATTGATTTATGGTAATAGCAAAACAAACATAAAACTGTCTGCACGCGGGCCTCTCAAAGATAATCAACTAACGATTGTGGAATAACTGTTTTTCAATCAAATACCGCCAAACCGGATAAAAAAACTACAGCAAGCTTGTTGAAAAAATGGTTCATGGCAAAGCGAATGTATTGGACAGATATATTTAATGACTGTTAATATTAATTTTGGGACTGCTACACCCATTGCAAAAACTGAATGCCACCTTGCATATTTCTCTCAAGGATTTTTACATGTATACTCCCGTACTGGTGTTGACATCCAAATGCCAAATCAGAACGGCGATGTCGAACTATAAACTTGTAGTTATTATTATTAATAATTTAAGACGGGGCATTGCCAGCTACTGATCAATAGATACGAGCTATATTTTAACAATCTGCTTTCAATCCGTGAACATGTGGTCGGACACATTCATGATGATTATGCACATTTGTACAAGATTAATTCCATTTAAGTGAATAGTTATCAGGATGTAAGTATGTTCTTACGACATATAGTGAATAGTATTAATAGATTCAGGAAAGATGACGTATGCTAAAGGTAAACCAGGTTTGCACGATCGTTAACATATCCAATACCAACAATATGCAAATGAGGTTTTCTATATTACTATATGACTGCTTATTTAATAGGGCTAAATAGCAAAAATACGCAAGAAGTCCTTAATCGATTTGGATGGTAAATTCAATCAATGGAAAATATACAGACAACACACGATTACCCAGATGATTCTTACGTTCGATTTTTACGTTAGCGCGGTAATCATTATTTATAAAAAGAAAATAAAACGGCCATAAACACATCTTAAATGGCTTCGTTAGTCCAGTTCCATTAATATTCATACAAACAACGCGGTACCAGGCCATTTTACAGAAAATTCCTATAACCTCAAATCGAAGCTTGATTATTGTCTTTCGTGCAACAGGATTGTTTAAAGCCGGTCCGAAATCTTGTTAAAATATAAGTTGAGGGTTATTTTACATTTAAAGGAATACGAGTTTCAGAGAGGGAATTACTAACTGACATGGCATCCGACGTCATTATGCATTCCGTACATACTTCGTAAATACTATTATCGAATAGGCTGGTGAGTTCCATTCATAAATGAACTTGACACAAAAATATATTGTGACCGATCATATGCACTCCTTTCACTTGGATGTTTCTGCAGTTCGTTTATAGGCATAATTAAATTTACTGGACCGGTAATAGGCCTTGATGAAGGAACAGGGCCCTCACAAAATGTCCGTTGAAGAGATTTGATCTTTCGTGAGTGCTACCCATTATGACGCACATACGCATGTTAAGTCCAAGTTCCGTTAATGTATGGTTTGTTGCGTCGCAGATGCATCACTCTGCTAATTCACATTCTGTGAAAAGAAATAAACATATATTCGTTTACACGATAGTACCTTGCAGAAACGTTTTATTCATTGATAACTGAATCGTTCATTTTGCTCATTAACGAATTCTGTTGTGTGACCTATGTTTTAGCAAGGAATATATCTAATTGCACCTCTGAAGTTCACTACGGGATATTTCGTGTGACACGTTTTGCAATTCATTGTTTCCAACGTTACGTGTCGGCGTTAGGTATTGCAATTTTGCATAATATATTAGTAAAACGGTGCATGACTGAATACACAATTACAAACTTTGATGCACTGAGCAGTATGTTTAACTGGCGGGGTCATACATGTTTAGTAATGAGTATCGTACATTGAAGACGATAAAGTTGATGCCTGGCTATGTAACTGTTTTTCGCGTATTATACCGCAATAATGTGATCGTAACAAGTTCGCGTTCGACAATATCATGAAGTTTAATACCAATCTTGTTGTTGGTTGCACTCACGGTAGAATGTGCATAGACAAATGCATGGCAGTGGAAATTTGAAATCGATATAGACAATCAGTATATCATTCCTGATTTCTAGTTGATCTTGTTGACGTTACTGTGCGAGTTTTTTATAAGCTTGAAGTAAATTGCATAATTGTTAGCATGATATTGTTAAGCAAGCACATCTATTGTAATCTTAGCGCTGATTGGACTCCTGCCGGATCAATGTGTAGCGGTGCATGCATACATTCCCATATTTATGACGTGTAAGTTTATGCACAATATGCCGACTTGATGTAAGTGTTGTCGTGGTTTGACACCAAACTACCTTCATATACTCGTTCTTTCTCATATAACAGACAAGTACTAAACCGATCTCCTACAACTTACGTTGATCTATGAGGTCGTTGTTAGTGGTCAGGATGCGAACGGCTGGTTGTGGCAACTGCTATTGCGATGGACACAATCTCAATATACTGCTACCTGCGATGATTAGTTTGGCATTAAGGCCACCAATGCATTACATTGTGATATTAAGACCCTTGCAGCCCTGCGTACACTTGCCATCTAGATGTGTAAGACAAGGTAAATCATTGATTGCTGTATAAAAAGCTCATCAAACGTGATACGACGTTGAAAATAGTCAGAATTTTAATGTTTAGTACCATTAACAGTTAATCTGTGCTAAATGGAGCAATGTATCGTATCGATATTTTTTCCGTATCAAATTTGCTTAAAATCATGCACAGGCTGTTTAAATGTTTTGACCAAGTATGTATTTTAAGCGGGCAAATTATTTGTCCATTCGATAACTGCTCGATCTTTGTTTTCGATTCGGAACTCCTGCTGATATAATATTCAATCTATCAAAATATATATGCTTTGAGTCTCGACAAAATAATCTTAACTAATTTGTGTCCCTTTGTGTCTTTAAATGGAAAGCAATTGCAGTATGTTGAAAGATGGAAATATGTAGCATTTATGGTAAATACGAACTTTAATGGGGAAGAAGATATGTGGAGTTGAATGCGAATTATGTTAGGTTAGTCAAACAATCTTAAAGTAAACTTCTCTCATTGCTCACAGTGCAGATAATTTGCTACTGCATAAATAATTATAAAATATGTATGTGTTAATTTGACAAAAAAAAGTCGTTTAAGTAAGTTAGAATTTCTCACAATAAATTGTACCTAAATAACTTAGATGTGTCGAAAGTAGACACGAAATAACACACATATTTTCTCAGAATTCAGGAAGGCACTATTCCACCAGAATCCGTGCATGATGATATAAGTCCGCCTGTTAACAGAACGAAAAGACATGAAGAGCTTCAAGAACTCGTAGTGCTAGAGATGACGAAAGCAAGGACGGGAATTGTTGTTTCAAAGTTAAACGAAAAACAACTGCTATTAATTAACAATCTGACTATTTGAAAAGTCATAATAATATTTGTGCCTTTTTGAAAATATATAATATTGTTTGTAAATGTATTGAATTAACTACTACTATTGTTATGTATGACTATTTTTCGCATCTATGTTGAATATTTACATTGTTATTATCGTCTGTCACAGGTGAAATGAACTTCATACCTCATTTGTAATTAATGTAGACTCGCATTCTCCAACTACGATTATTCGCATTAAACTTTTGCCAAATACAGATTACATAATAAATAAAACATAATTAATGACAGAAAAACAGTATATATATATATATAGATATAACTATAGATATATATAGATAGATAGATATATAGATAGATGGATATAGAGAGATATATATATAGAGATAGATATATCTCTTATCTCTCTATATATATATTTATGGATCTGCCCATGTAAAATAAATATCTCTATAATATCTCCCTAAAGAGATGTATATTCTATATATCTATATTATATATATCTATATATATATATTATATATATATATATATATATATATATATATATATCATATATATATATATATATTTTCTATCAATATCGATATCGGTATGCATATCAATATATATATATATATATATATATATATATATATGTGTATATATATATGAAAATATAAATATAGATATATGTTCATATATATATATGTTCATATATATATATATATATATATATATATATATATATATATATATATATATATATATATATATCTATATATATATATATATATATATATATATTTATACGCGCTCGTCTTGATCATATCTATCTTAATGTTACACTCTCTCAATCCGATAGATGTTTCCTGTAAGTCGCAATTGTAATTTAATAGGTTGCAAATCAGTCAACGATAATCTCAATTTATCTTTATTTTCAAATATCCAGGATAACCATGTTTGGTTTAATCGCACGTTTCGTTCTGCAGGACACGAGTAGAACTGTTGCTCCTGTCCGCCCACAGCATAATCACAATGACTACGCTGTTCTAGGATGTGTTCGCTTTATAGATTATTCCCGCTGCACAATATCGTGATTGGCTACCTTCTGCGCCTGTCATTAAAAATCCCACCAATCGGTACAAATAGAATAAACACGGTACCCATGACTGGCTGTTACAAGTTTACCATTCCAACCCTATCTCGCCCACAGCTCCTTCACCAGAGAAGTATCTTACTTTCATCTTCACCTTCATGACACTACGCGCTCGAAAACAACAATAAATGAGTTGACACATAATGCCATAATAGCCCTTCGATGCGTTGTACGTGATGTCAGTTGAGATGCTTATTTATTTAATGTTCAGGTTTCAACGCATATAGATTAATTAATGCAACTTTATTGCACAATTATTCCCTTCTCTGTTGTGGTCAGTCGGGGGTTGGCCATGGGCGCAAGTATTGTCATACAGCCACACAGACCATGTTTATAGTTTTTCTCGATGGTTTAATATAAAGACATCATTTGTTATACAAGTTATTATGTGAACTATGATTTGCAAGTATAATAAAATAACTGGGGTCAATGTCCACATTGAAGTAAAGGTCCCGATCATCCAAACGGAAAGCTACGCTACGCTCATGACGTAAAATGCGAGGAATAATCTACATCAATTTATGAGACAGCATGGACAATATATGCGTACTATTGCAGTATTTGATAACAACCTGACAAACTTCTTCATCCTAATTCGTCCCGTCGATAGAACGAAACAGATATTTACGAAATGATTGCCACACGCCAATTTATGGAATAGCATAGCATGGACAATCGTTTTGATATCATATTTCTGCGAAGTATTACCGAGGGGCAACTCTCATTCATCCAGAGGCGTCCCGGGGATATAACATACCAGATAATTAATGAGCATGTATGCATATGCGGGTTCCTATAGTATTGCACTAGCAATAGCTAAGGAATACAGAACAAATATTGGTTCACAATCATGTTTGCTTTATAATTTGTATGCTACCATAACCCGTTGTGTAGGTCATATGCTGGCTCTTCATGCTCTCCTACCGAAGAAATGATCGCAATATCATCTGAACTCTTTTACTGCGACACTTAAACGTGATTTTAGAGTATGTCTAGTATTAATGATGGCATGCAAATATTGTATATCGTGAACAGGTTGTCATAAATCATCGACCATTTATCGCAATCGCATTAACTAAGCCCATATGCGATACGTCATAGATTTGACATTATTGCCCAGAGAAGGTGATATTAAATTTTTCGGAAGTTTGTTTGTGTCGAACTCATTACTAAAATAGCCGTTGTTTAGCCCCTTGAAATTGAATGTATTGTGCCTAGACATAGTAAGATTTGGTCTATGCTTCCAACTCCCATTTGCTTCGTATATAGTGCAGATGAGCAAGTTAGTTAGTCAGCCAGCCAGAATGTGGATGAATGAATCAAGGATTAATGAACCACTGGAAGCATGTAAGGGGATTTATAGTGAAGTAACACTATTGACAATCGATTGAAAATGATATGACCGGCGTTTTATAGGATAAGCGGTTGTAATTATTTCTGTACAAAAATAGTGCTAGTATTTGACATAATATTTTCGTGGTTTAATATCATTTGACACATTGGTGAAGTTACAACTATCACATATAAAAGGTTAGCGGTGCTCTGTAATCATGCAGAGAGTGCTATTTATAAAAAGCTCGTATGATAAATGACTCAATTATCTGTGAGTGTTTTACATTATGACGAACATCCGAGAGGAAACAGCTGACTTCCGTCACTTGAAGACAGAAACATCGCGCATTTTTCAGGATACTCCTATTCGCATGTCTTCACATTGATTATTGACTTTTTGCAAATTACAAAGCAGACGGCGTTTGTGGCAATTACAGAGACAATGTAAAGCTCAATGGCCTATGATGACGACGACGCCAGAAAATAATTCGCACTCTACTTGTACAGACAAAGCAACATAGATTATCAGTCGCTTTCCTCCTATAATGAAGGGGACATTCGTCCACAATTATCAACAACAAGTGAGTAGGCAAGACCATCTCTCTGGTATCGTAGTACCCAAGGACAATATAATCTAAATATCGCAAGTTAATGGGTACGTTAGTACATCTTAATTGGTCACACTCACAAACTAAATGGAATCCTTTGAGTCGGTTTTTCAAAAGAGTTATTGAACGTTAATGGTGAGAGCTTGCCGAAAGAAGTACGTTTGAGGTTTAGTGATGATTCTTGCCATGTTTAAGTCACTACGATAACTAAGAAGCGTTAATCTTATAACATACATGCGACGAATCGTTGTCATACACATACTGATTAGGCAAAATGTTACTTACATTTTGTTTTTAATAATGTTACCGCATGGACAAGATTACTGCACGCCGCATATTGGTCATCAAGATACGGACACGTGATTGCGAAAGCGGTGAGCATATGATAGTGATCGGCGACCTCTGCAGACATTATTCTGATTTAAACAATATGTGCTGGTATAGAAATACATGGCGAAGGGGTTTCATGTTTGGATTCGCGCGTGAAAGCAAGTGAAAATCATTTCATTGAAATGAAAAGGCCTATATAATTCGCTACGTCGTCTGTGTTGGGCGCCAATATTACATATTGATAATCGATTCTTGCATCTTGAACGAATTAAAAGGTCAGCCATCTCATTTTTAGCTATCAATAAGTGCTAAAAAGTACATTATATCTGAAGGACATAACATAACAATGGCATGCTAGCCGTTTTCGTTTATGGTGGTAAGACTGTCGTTACTCATCCTAAAATAAAATAATGCTGAAGGTCTGAACGACAACGAAAATGAATATCTTCTGAAGTATGTGCAACACTGCTTGCTAGTTAGTCATCAATAAATATCAAACAATAGCTAGAATAACGCGTTGATGGACGGAATCTGTTGACCAAATTAATTTCAAGGCATTTGTTAATTATTGGTTTACCCGAGATCACCTCCCCACCCCCTCGACGCCCCTCATTAGAATTGATTTTATTAAGCATGGGGTAAAATGAAGAAATGCCAGCCTAATCGTTAATTTGTAGATTCATGATTATCTTACAAATGATAGGTGTGTAATATTGCCAATTATTGTATGCAGGAGCTATTTTTTTAGCTAATTATCTGCCTCCCAAACGCTTCTCAACCGCTGGTTTTCTAATAACTTTATAAACAAATAGTTACCAAGATAGAGAGCTATGCCGCCAAGCAAAGGAAATGTTTGGCTGTTTGTTGCTGATTTTATCACCGAAATTGCCGATGATATATTTATGAGTCATGATTCCCTCGGGCGTACTGCAATATACAAACATGGTTGATTCCTATCATTATCTATATTCTAAGAAAACTCATTCATTCAAGAAAATGCACCAGACAGTTAATAAAATCAAGATCAGATATTGCATCATGGGCCGGCAAAATGAAGCACACTGTATCAATTAGTTTATTGTTAGGCAAATGCAATTCGGATTTCTTTCCAAGAACATGCATAGTTTGTGACTAAGACACTAAAGCTTGTTATCAGCAAATATCAGACCAGCGATAAATCCCGCGATCAAACGAACGTCTGGTCATGCCGGCCAACTGTGGTTGCGGTAAGCAATGTATGTGGCATATTACATCAGTACAGTAATGCATCGTCATTAAAGCTATAACAAGAATCAAAATGAACATGACATAAAGTAAGCTCAAATACACAATTTATCTGCATGCCAAGAAGCATCAACCCTGTCCCATGCAGCTCTGAAGCGACCCTGGGACAAAGCCAGATGAAGAGGCGTCTCTTAGTGGTGTGATAACAAATACGAAGAGACTTATCTAAAAGAGTTGAACCCAAAGTTACAGTGATATATTATAGGGGCTTATTGTCAATCTATGGAATAGCATAGCATGGGCAATCGTTTTGATTTCATATTTCTTTTTTACAGAGGAGCAACTCTCATTCATCCAGAAGCGTCCCGGGGATACAGCATACTAAATCATTATTCAGCGTTTATGCTTATGCGTGTTCATATCTTGTTGCACTAGCAATAGCTTAGGAGTAGAGAACAAATATTGGTACACAATCATGATTGCTGTATAACTTGAATGCTATAATAATCGGTTGTGTAATGCATATGCTGGCTTTGTCATGCTCTTCTGCCAACGATATGATTGCGATATCATCTGAAATCTTTGACTGCGTTCCTCTAACGTGATTTTAGGGTTTGATATTAATAATGGACACAAATATTTTATAATATAAACGGGTTGTCCCAATTCTTCGAACTTTTATCGCGATCGCAATAACTGAGCACATACACGATACATAATAGCTTTGACATTATTGCCCAGACTAGGTGATGTCAAATTTATCTGAAGATTTTTCGTGACGAATTCATATTACTTTTATTGCCGTGATTTTAGCCCCTTGAAATTGAATTAATTGTGCCTAGACATAGTAAGATTTCGTCTGTCTCCTAATCCCATTTGCTACTTGTTTAAGGCAGAAAAGCAAGCTAGTCTGTCAGCGAGCCAGAATGTATAAGGGATTAATTAGCCACTGGAAGTATGTTAGGGGGTTTAAAATGAAGTAACTCTATCGACGAGTGATTGAACTTCAAGTGGAACATGAGATGAGAGGCGTTTAATTTGATCGGCACTGACCTATGAGGACGACAACGCAAGATACGATTCGCATTCCGCTTGTACAGACAGAGCAACATAGATCGTTCGTTCTTTCCTGCCATTATGAAGGAGGTATCAACAACAAGTAAATAGGCTAGAATTGGTTTCACTAAGCATGGGATATTATGAAGAAATTACAACGTAAACGTTAATTAGCAAATTATTCATGGTTATATTCCAAATACTGAGAGTGTAGCATTCCCCATTATTATATTTGTAGTCGGAGCTATTTTTGTAGCTTATTATCTGCCTCCCAAACGCTCTTTAACCGCTGGCTTTCTAATAACTACAGAAACAAATAAATACCAGATAGAGAGCTATGCCGTCGCGTTGAGGAAATGTATGGCTGTTTGTTTCTACATTTTCACCACAATTGCAGATAATATATTTATGAGTCATGATTCCCTCGGACGTACTGCAATATACAAATATGGTTAATTCCTATTATTATCTATATTCAAAGAAAACGCATCCAATTAAGATAATGCACAAGACAGCTAATAAAATCAAGATCAGATAATGCATCATTGGCCCGCAAAATAAAGCACAGTGTATACATTGTTTTATTGCTAGGCAAATGCATAGTTTGTTACTACGACACTGAAGCTTGTTATCAGCGAGTTGACCAGCCCAGCGATAAAACCCACGACCAAACAAACACTGTCTGGTCAAGCCGGTCAACTGTCAGTGTGGTTAGCATTGTATGTAGTATATTACATCATTACAGGAATACATCGTCATTAAAACTGTTACAAGATTGAAGTGAATAGATCGTTCATTAGCAGTAAGGACGGGATTAATAAGTCGCTTATAAGAACGCATGATCATGTCTGGTATCGTATCAGTCAATCGCTTGAATCAAGAAATAAAGATAGCACAAATACTCAATTGATATGCACGCCAAGTAGCATCATTCCTGTCCCATACAGCTCTGAAGCGACCCTGGGACAAACCCAGATGAAGAGGCTTCTCTTCGTGGTGTGATATCAATTGGGAAGAAACTTATCTAGGAACAGATGAACCCAAAGTTACCCTGATATGTTATAGGGACTTGTTCCCTATTTGTAGGTTGAGAGAGTATATAATCTCCTCTTCAAATATATTTAATTTTCCATTAGGCGGTAAATTTGTAAACACTTTTTTGACATTAGTAACACAATGTAACGGATAATAATCTCGCGTCTCCCAAACGGCGCTTTGCAGTTAGCAAAGATGTGTTTGCTAAAAAAGACGGCACATTTGATCAACATTATCATCTGCTTAGTAAATGGGACCCATTCTGAGTTAGGTTTATATAAACGAATGGCGTACGTGATACAACGTGCCACTAAAATGTATTCAGTGCACACAGCATAGGGATCTAAGTTAATGTGTCAGTGGTTGTCGCAAAAAAAGAGTATTAGCAAAGCCAGACAGCCGGCATCGTTCATATCTTGCATGTATTGATAATGTGTTACTACACTATGTATAGTCAAACAACCTTAACGACCTACAGACCCTCTTCTGAAGTAAGAGATGAAAGATCGGGTTATCAGAACCTATTTAATTCTACGCGCATTTGACCGTAGTTGTACACCGATCTTCGTGAAGAGATAGGCAACTAGTGTATTTTAATTGAAGCCATTTTAGTATATAAATATACGATATATATATATATATATATATATATATATATATATATATATATATATATATATATTTTTTCATATATATATTTGTTTTGTAAGTATATACATATAATTATGTATATACATTTATATATATAAATATTTATATTTATATATATATATATGTATATATATGCATATATAAATGTATATGTGTATATATATATAAATATGTACCTATATATAAATATATATATGTATATATATATATAAAAAGCTTATATATATATATAAGCTTATATATATCTATATATATATATATATATATATATATATATATATATATATATATATATATATATATATATATATATATGTGTGTTGTGTTTATATACATTAGTCACCTTATAAAGTTATTGTGGGTATTCTCATTATATTTGTTTCTCCGATTCGTCGCTGAGCTGCATAACAAAAACCTTCAAATAGAGATGATATTGACTGTGGGAGATGACGTACGATCGCTATGCGATTGTCGTGGAGGAATGCCTTTAAGATTCAAAGCATGTGTTGTTAAGTACTACTTAATTACAAATTCTCTAAGCTGTCGCTAGCCTCGTTTTTGTGTTGACTTCCCAGAAATATCGTGACATGTTAAATTGTCCCCGATCCTCGTTTAATCATTTTGCACCAAATAAGCACCCTGAAACAGAGTGGTAAGACTAACAGTACAACAGAAATGCTACTCTGTCAGCTTCAGTAGACCTGCTTAAATGAGTCGTGGGCAGACCGACTCCTCCCACTTCTATTAGCTTCCGTAGAAGTACTCAAGGCGCATCTTTGGCAACAGCAAGCACTCTGATTTATTATTGTGATACGTGATGAAAATTAGATGCAGTTTAGTTAGGGGCGTCAAATGCACTAACGACACTAGAGAACTGCAGATATATTACACTATATAAATACATTGCATTTACCAATGCACTTTCATCTGAGAGGCTATCTAACAAGTTCATTTACAAGTATTAACATAATCGCAATACGGTAACAGCAAATATAAAAGGAGTGGCGTTCCGTAAAAACTGTTGATACAGATCGTCTCCTGATATTCTATGTTGAGCGCAGCTTCCGGGCTCAACACCAGCTCAAACCAACTGTATATGATTAATGATTGAACCTCCTTATTTACATATATTCAGCACCGTTCAATTGCTTCATTTGTCGTATGTCAGTCTATAGTAACGGAAAACACAAACATAATAATCCCTTATAGGAATTGCATCTGTCACATCTCTAATTGTAACCAACCTCCATGATTAAACTATTACAATTATGTGACACAGCTTCCATGACCCTTGTTTGCAGTGTTAAGGTTCCATGTGCAAAGGCGGATGATACCTCCCAGAGCTGACATAGATCATCTTTCTGCTAGGCGGTGCACAGGTGCTAGGGGGCTACAATCCCCCGCCAGAGAAGATATTACATATATTCTACCCCATTTAACTGAAACGATGTGGTACAGACGCTTAGTTTGACATATAAAAGGTGTTAGTGCACTATTTTATCTGAACGAACTAGACAATCAATGAATTGATTGAATGACTTATGTTCTGATTGTAGGCCTCATCTAGCATTGTACTATAATCCTTAGTTATAAGACTTTAGTGCCACTATAAGCACAATAACTTGCACATCTACACTGCATCTGACGTACAATCGAGACACAATTTGATGTGCATGAACATTATACTTTATCTACGGCTTATCACACACAACCATTGGAGAACTTGGCCTTAAAATCCATACGTGGCATCTGAACCTAAATCGTGGTGCGTGCAATTATTGATGCATTATATGTAATCACCAAAAGGTGCAAAACGTGGATTATGTACAGATAAAAGTTTAAAGGTGCTGAGGTAATCGACTTAGTCCACATAATCAAATAGACGGTAAAAGTACGATTTCGTTACATGATGTTTTATGAGGTCAATATTTAAATGTATGGTCGGGATATTATAAAAGTTTAACATCTCAATGGTGGATTTGAACGCCTAATTTTTCCCACCATGAGCAGCTGCGTTCTAGCAGTGTTGCATGTATGAGCATATATACGTATGTACGTATGTACGTATGTATGTATGTATGTATGTATGTATGTATGTATGTATGTATGTATGTATGTATGTATGTATGTATGTATGTATGTATGTATGTATGTATGTATGTATGTATGTATGTATGTATGTATGTATGTATGTATGTATGTATGTATGTATGTATATGTATGTATGTATGTATGTATGTATGTATGTATGTATGTATGTATGTATGTATGTATGTATGTATGTATGTATGTATGTATACATGTATGTATGTATGTATGTATGTATGTATGTATGTATGTATGTATGTATGTATGTATGTATGTATGTATGTATGTATGTATGTATGTATGTATGTATGTATGTATGTATGTATGTATGTATGTATGTATGTATGTATGTATGTATGTATGTGTATGTATGTATGTATGTATGTATGTATGTATGTATGTATGTATGTATGTATGTATGTATGTATGTATGTATGTATGTATGTATGTATGTATGTATGTATGTATGTATGTATGTATGTATGTATGTATGTATGTATGTATGTATGTATGTATGTATGTATGTATGTATGTATGTATGTTGTATGTATGTATGTATGTATGTATGTATGTATGTATGTATGTATGTGTATGTGTATGTATGTATGTGTATGTATGTATGTATGTATGTGTATGTATGTATGTATGTATGTATGTATGTATGTATGTATGTATGTGTATGTATGTATGTATGTATGTATGTATGTATGTATGTATGTATGTATGTATGTATGTATGTAAGTACGTGTATGTATGTATGTATGTATGTATGTATGTATGTATGTATGTATGTATGTATGTATGTATGTATGTATGTATGTATGTATGTATGTATGTATGTATGTATGTATGTATGTATGTATGTATGTATGTATGTATGTATGTGTGTATGTATGTATGTATATGTATGTATGTATGTATGTATGTATGCATGTTTGTTAGCTCGCGTTACAGGTCGCAATTATCGGAATATTGCGCAGACTCGTTTTGTTTTGACATTGACCCCTATGCGCTATGCAAGGTATCTCGCGACGAAATGAAAGTAACATACATGGCAAATTACTATAATGCAAACCAAGGGGAAGGGCAAATGGAGTAACTTGCAGAAATGTGAATTGCATTACATGCCACGTGCAGTCAAAACATTCTAATGATCTGTGGTAAAAGAATCATTGCCTTAAAGACACATGGTCCCTCTATCGGTCAACATGTATGTCTCTCATTTTCATTTATATACAAATATTATTCATGGTACAAGATTTGCAGAATGGGCAAAACCCAACTCGCATAATTTCGGAGCATGTGGCACATTTTCAGCGTTCTGCATTATGTGTCCTCTATTTTCATTTGCTTGCCAATGTAAAGACAACTCCATCGGTCAGAAACAACTTGGATCTGATTTGTGTACGTGACATTGCTCTACAATGTCACATGCCGTTACAGCTCCGGGTCATTCACCTCTTTGCAATAGATTTGTCACATTATTTGAAGTATGACAGTTACAAAATTAATAACGTAGTAGGTGATGGGAATGTGACAGAATCACCTATTGGTCTCGTTTACCTCTAGTCATATCACATGTTGAAGATAATTATGCACGAAATCACCTTGAATAGTCACAAAAATATCAACAAAAATGAGTTAATCCTGGTTAAATACGTCGTGAAGTTGAACAAATTTGTATGCGGCCTTCACTCGCATATATATAATCGTATATTAATGTGAATGCATGTTGAAACTGCTTACACACATCTCTGTCATATGTTCAGATCGTAATTCCATGGCACTATAATTCCCCAAGCTGGGGTATCTATTTTATAGGTTATTTATTAGTGCTGAAGCGGCTAAACAGTTATAGCCCACCCCTCATATATTACTCGACGCGGTTCCATATCTGCAGAATGCAGTACAATTTCTGCAATACTGTAAGTGAGGTCTGGTGTTAATGGCATGCCGTGTTTTAGTTTGTTTTACTCTAGGGCATATTTAAGTATTCTTTCATGTGCAGCAGCAGCCATTTCACTTCAACATCCTGGCTAGCAATTGTGTCAAATTATCAGCACAATTTCAGTTTTTCATGTTCGTCTTGTCTTTGAAGGCCCGATAGTGCTATTTCCTAGACGTATAATTATGACACATCTTCACCAATCAAATGAATATGAGATGTCTCAGTAGAGAAATTACTTTGACAGTAAGTCCATGTCGAGCGATTAATATATCATGTGTATTTTGGCTACACATATGAGCAATACAAATTTGAATACATATTGCCTTTGGCTATCTGGTGGCGTGCATAGCAGATTGCGAGTCGCCGTACTCTGAAATCCCCCGTAGTACGTTGTGTGATGTATTCGTATAGATTGTGCTTAGATTGTGACTTGCTTTTATATGCGGCCTTCGCTCATGCGTGATGTCGTTAAAGATTGAATGTTAGAAGTCTCAGTATATTTCCACACATATCGGGGAAATACATCAGAATGATTCTATAAGCGGTAAACTGGCTTGGAGTCGGCCGGCCACAGAATTTAATAGATGCTCCCAGTAGCATGTCAAATTAATTTTACTGAGCTGCCTGTAATTAAATTAAACACAACATTTGCGTCCTTGATATGGATATTAATAGATGAATGAGGCGCTTGTTGAGTTTGCTCATGTCGGTAGGTAACGCATACTGTCAACGTTATCTGTCAAGGGAAGCAAAACCAACAGCAGCAAAAGTTATTGCTGCGTTTATATCATATCAATGTTCACCGAATAACACACAATAGAGAAGAGTATATCATATCCATCGAACCGATGATGTTACGGACATATATTGGTGTCGATTAAGTCACTTGGCAGTGCTTTTATATCAGGACAAAAAAAGAGGGAATTTTCCTCGAAGATCACAAAAACTGTCATCGATAATGCAGCGTACAGAGTTATAGAGCAATTATACAAGAACTTTTTGGCTCTTAAGTTAAAAATATTCGAAGCAAACTGTTACTGGTCTGGCTACGATTGACTAAAGAATACTAAGTTTTGCGAATACAATAAAGTTTGATTGTAAGCTATTGACACAACTTCTGAGCGATAACAATTGTCTAGGATTGAAAAACCGAACTGTCTGACCCTAATTTGAACGCGACCAGCAGCGATAAGCTATAGCACTGTTCAACAGGCATATAAAATTACAATGATGAACCATTATTTTGCACCAGTAGAAAGTTTTGCGCACCAGTAGGAAGCACCTCTTCAATAGGTACGGAATTGATACACAAATTAGTCTTGGTATTGGATCAGCACATATAATCAGATGCATATATTGCTGCTCATGAAAAAATTCCTAGTCACCAATTACAAAACTGACTGTCTCAGCTTATAGCAAAGCCCAAATTGGTCATAAATGTACAGACACACAAGTTTAAAAGAAAAATTATGTCCAACGGCTCTAATTGATTCTGTTTTTTGCCTGAAAACCTCGAAGGGTGCATCTTGAATACATGTTCAAGGTTGCTACACACATTAGGTGATTTACTATTAGGCGAAGAGCCTAATAAGCTGGTGCTAGATCAATATCATTCAGCAACATAAATATAAATTATAAGTTCATTTATAAGGCAATAGAAAGGCACGATGTGCTCATCACGTAAATATTGTATGACTACAGCTTCGTCAAGTTTAGTTTAAGAGGTTATAATGGTTGTGTTGCAACCATCAATACAGATCAAAGACTAGCCGTACACAATTTTATCGTTGTATTACGCAATTGAGGATAATTACAATTCATAATATCATGAAATTCATTATGACCGCTTTTCCGAAGTACGTAAGTTATTTACGACGATGGCATATGACTGTTAGCATGTCCAGTATTTTTGCTACGTTATGGGTCTTAACCTTCTGATATATAGCGATGGTAACTAGCGACATTACAATGATCTATCTACTCTGTAACCATATATAACAACCTGCATCGGGATGTCGTTTTCTCAAACTATCCATCGAAACAGTGAAAAGCATACCGATAATCAGCAACTGTACTTTTGGGAATTAACTTGTGTGCATGAGTATTAATTTGTCACACCTAGACGGTACGCCTGCATCTGTGTATACAAGTGCTAAATCAACAAAGAAATATATACGGAATGTACGCTATTACTGAAGCGGCGTGGCAATTCACTACACTAATTTGCAATTGCGGTCCCTCCTTCCAACTGTGCGAAGTTTCGGTTGCTAAATAAACAAGGTATATACTGAATGTACGCTATTATCTGAAGCGGCGGCAATTCCTACACTAATTGCACTAACCAACTGTTTTCCGCGAAGGCACTAACATGTAATTCATTTACTTGACAGGTAAGCCGTGAACCTGACGTTACCTCAGACGGTATTTGCACATGTGTACGAAGTAGACACGGCAATTGCCCAGAGTATGTAAGGCTATATCAGTCTACTCAGTCTCAACTTTAATCTAACTTTACCCTTGAAAGAGTACCGAGTTGGGTATTTTAAGTTATTTGTATGAAGGCCAATATTCCATGTTAGATTTGCGAGCATGCGGTAGAGCCAATAACTCATTGTCGTGGTGAGTTGTGTGAAGGTCACCAAGGTTTTTTGCGTCGTACTAATGTGTAACTTCTTTGTGTAAGCGACCCATTAATCCCCACTTTCGTCTGTTATGTTAATTGTTGAAGACGATGTGTTTCGAGTAACTGTCGTTCATAAAGAAGATGACTAAAAGCCTATTTCAACGTTGTATAATGCATAGACGCTATTTCGGGTTTCTCTGCCCCGCTGAATTAAGCGTGAAAACTTCTCAAAAGATGATTTTTGCGCAGTTAGAACAATTGCAGTAAAGAAACCTCAAGATAAATGTTATAATTAATGTGTTTGCCCGACTCTATCGGAATACGCTTTAAATATTGAAGTCAACTGACGATTGGCTGTGCATCTATCGAGCAGATTGTCATTGTGTCCCGGCCATAGACTAGCGGCTGCAGAATAGGTTCCAATTATTTTAAGGATGCACTAGTGATATGGATTTTGACCAGCAACCGCATAATGAAACAACTTAAGAATAGCAATAACCAGCCACAGTCTGTAAGCTCGGTTACCGAGCAGATTGTCATTGTGATAGCCACATCACCATAGACTAGCGGCTGTAGCCAAATCATAGTGTTGCCAATTACTTTAAGCCAAACCGCATATAGTGATAATGGATTATGATCAAGATATGGATTTTGACCAGCAACCGCATAATGAAACAACTTAAGAATAGCAATAACCAGCCACAGTCTGTAAGCTCGGTTACCGGGCTTTTAAATGTGAATGATAGCCAAATCACTAGTGTAAAATCCACTTTAAGTAGCCAAATCATATGTAAGTTGCCAGTGACCACTAGCCAAACTGCAGATATCATATAGATCATCTTTGCGCGCTATCTGTGTGGGAAATAAGTTGGCTGCCACAGGGTCTTTGTGAATATTATGAAAAGATCAACTTTTCCCTGCTACGCTACATATACCAAATTGGAATGTACGATGTACAACCTATACATCGCTCAATAATTAGTAGAGTGTAACTGATACCTTTCAGAGCACCTAACATCAACTATGACTTTGATGACGTGCCAGTTACGAAACGTGTGTTGCATTGCGTGACAATTGCCGATATGCTGAGTTTTTAGAGTTGTGCTTATACCTGCTTTCACCCGGTTAGAATCGTCCCCACACTAGGTGCAAATTTTTCAGCAATGCAACTCCCCAACAATCAATAGGTGTGACCTTTTGACACAATGAAGACTCGCTGCATGGTTCGGACAATGCCAATAAAGTGTGACTTAAATAACAATCAAAGAGTGTGACCGCAATGACACAGAGAGACCTTCTGGTATGGTTCGGCACAATGACCAGGTTCTTAAAGCTGTTTTTCGGGTAAAAAAGTATTATGGCCAGAAGGCAATAACTTGGTGGAAGTAGTAATATTTTCAGTTTGGCAACTACACCGCAAAGTGATTGATTTATGGCCAAAGAAAAATAAATATAAAACTTGTTACATAAGATAATCATCTAACAATTGAGGAATATCTGTTTTTAAACAAAAGACAGCAAAACCGGATAAAACTACAGCAGACTCGATAACTGAAAGCCTTTGGTTCATGACAAAGCAAATTTGATGGATCGATATATTCAATGACTGTTAATATTTCGCAGGACAGAGAAATACGCGAAGTTATATTAATTTTACCACTGCTAATTATATTGCTAAAGCTTAATGCCACCCTGCATATTTCTCTCTTTGATCGTCAACGTGTATACTCGTAGTGGTGCCGGCTTCTAAATGCCAAATCAAAATAAGCTTGGCGATGTCAGACTGTATGCTATTAGTTTTTATCATTACAAATTTAAGATGTGTCATCGCCAACTACTGATGAAACTGATAAGAAATGTTTTTTTACAAGACTGCTTTCAAGACATTCATGTTTACGGAAACATTCATGATGACGATGAACATTTTTAGTTCTATTTAAGTGAGTAGATCTTTGGAAGTAAGGAGTTTCTTAGGAAATATAACGAATATTAACAATCAACTCAGGAATAATAACGCATGCTACAGCCAATTCTCCATAACTATATAGCCTATGCTGTCGTTTAGGATTTGTAATGCTTGTTTAATTATTTTATTGCCGGAATTTGCGTACGTAGTAATAGCGTTTAGGGAAAAAGAAAAGAACCAAAGTGATGCGTTATTTGCATGAATTAATTATCCAAGCACAACGCTCGTACATAATTAGAGGCACAAAATATTATGTCCCGGATGTCTGCCCGCTTAGGTCATCGGAGCTTGGTCTTCAAATATTTATCAACAAAAGATATCTAGGATGGGTGTTAAGTCATCCGAATCGAACCGCTAACCATTCAGCGCATCATATAACATATGCTTTAGACAGAACACACAACAAAGTGCTTTTGATAGATTTCCCAAAGGCTAATAACGCATTTTATCACTTCCGATGAAACACCGCAAGAACTGCCGTAACCGCCCGTGGAAACTCCACGAATGAATTTAAGTGTCGATGGGGGCCCTCATGGCATGAAATTTGCGATGGCGATGTCAAACTATAAGATATTAGTTTTTATCATTACAAATTGAAGATGTGGCATTGCCAACCACGGATAAACTGATAAGAAATGTATTTTTTAAGACTGCTTTCAAGACATTCATGTTTACGGACACATTCATGATGATGAGGCACATTTTTAGTTCCATTTAAGTGAATATATATATATGTACATGTATATATATATATATATATATATATATATATATATATATATATATATATATATATATATATATATATATATATATGTGTGTGGTATGTATATATTTGTCTATATATATATATATATATATATATATATATATATATGTGTGTATGTATATATTTATCTATCTATATATATATATATATATATATATATATATATATATATATATATATATATATATATATATATATATATATATATATATATATATATATATATATATATATATATATCCATGAACTTGACTTTAGTAGACAAACGGACAACCGTTAGTTCACTTTGTTCCCCGAAAAGATATAGCACTATATCCACATCAGTAGCCGAGCCGGTACTATCTTGAAATGTAAATATGTCAGGGCTTAACAAGCCGCTAGTAAACTGTGTTGACGAACCAGCCATCTTTTGTGTTAAGCTGTCAATCAATATCAACATGTATATAGACGTTCAATGCACTGGCCGCTACTGTTGTTTTTGTGACCTGGATGGTGACATCCTCGGTCACATTGTTCGCGCGCCTGTCGCTATCATGGAGCTGGTCGTCGTCACTCTACCTCAAGCCGAGCCAAGAAAGGTATTCTTCGCAAATTCAAGATCATTTGCAGATATGGGTACATTTAAGTATCGGCTGCTAGTTGCCGCAAAGGCAATCTTTGCCTTATCTCACTGCTAGTAACCACCATGCTCTGGACATAGAGTTGTGTGGGGATGCCCGCAAGGGTCACCTCAACCTTTGTAATCGTTTGGTTGAAAAATGACTTTTTAGTAAATAAGGTATTGGCTGGGTCTTCAAAGAGCAGAAGGATGCCATGCGCGCTGCGGACCGGTGCGATTAGGCAGATATTCCACAGTGTGTCATTTTTATTGTATGCAAGCTTCCTGTGGCGTAGAACACTCTCATACAGAATCGCGAGCCTACTGCGAACTTGGTGCGGATCATACGGGCCAGCTCTGGTTGGGTTACCTGTCATACTGCAAGGAGTTACCATCAAGTTACACCATCGAGTCAATATTTACACTATCAATCTTAGGATATGAATATGAATGAATGCCTGCAAAACATGAAACCAAAGACTCAAAATAAGACACATGCTGCCCCTTTTATATAAGCATCGACAAAACCAGCATAAATAGCGTATTCGTTCATCTTGGATGTTTAATGCTTAGTATTTTCATATTGCCAGAATATGTGTCAGTTTCTTCGTGCGGGAAATTTACCGTCGTAATGAATTTTAGGCAAGCAAGCTCGGTTATATAGAATGGACCTAAGCAATGGGTAATTTAAACGAATTCGTCATCAAAACACAATGGTCGTACACAATTTGAGGTACAACATGTCATGTTCATAACGTCCGCTCAATTGGGTTACCAGAACTAGGTTTTCAAATATTTCTCCACAAATAATATACAGGATGGGTGTTCAGTCATCTGAATGCATCCGCTACCCATCCATCGTATCAAATAACATATGCGTTTAGCAGACCGTAGTAAAAAGTGCTTTCGATAGATTTCCCTGTGGCCTAATCACTTCCGATGAAAGAGCATAAAATATGCTGTAACTAGTCGTGGAACCTTCTACAAAGGATTACAAGTGTCGATAAAGACCCTGAAGCTATGTCTTTTGTGATGAAAGCTGTATATCGCAAACAAATTGGATATATATATATATATATATATATATATATATATAGATATATATATATATATATATATATATATATAGATATATATATATAGAGATATATATATATATATTATATATATACATATAGATATATATAAATATATAGATTTATATATAAATATATAAATCTATTTATATATATATATATATTTATATATGTGTGTATATTTATTTATATATATGTGTATATATTTTTATATATGTGTATATATCTTAAATTTATATATATATATATATATTATCTATCTATATATATATATATATCTATATATATATATATATATATATATATATATATATATATATCTATATATATATATATATATGTATATATATATAAATATATATACAATAAGAAGCTTCGGTATTTACGAACGCAAAAGAGAAAGTCTTTTTATGTGATATGTGAGCTGGATCAACATTTTACGACAGATTTAGGAGAACCTAAATCACATTTCTCGATGAATGTTTGAGAAAGACTGCATTCGATGTGTAATAATGTCCCTCAGCTATCATACGTCAACCGACGGTCTTGCTGAGTATTTAAAGAAGAAGAAGAAGATATCCAGGAGATGCAATTATAAAAGCACATGCTTTCCGAGACCGACAGGTGGCAGTGTGGCAGTAAGCGCAATGGATTACTTATGCATCAATCTTAAGATTAATTTAACGAATACTCGCGGAAAAATAAATTTGAATTGTTAGCCAGTTCTGTTTAAGCACATTATGAGTTAAGCCTATTTGTTGAATCCGGAGTCAAATGCATTGAGTTGCCTAAATATCGTGGCACCCTATGCTGTCGTGGCAATATGCTATCGCGGCACAAATATTGGTTGCCTGTCAGGTGTATTCGTCGGCGCCAGGTGAAGTGGCAATGTGTTGGCGAGAAATTAAGATAGCTTAAGCGACCAACAATTAGACAAACTAACTTGCGACGTGCTGGACAGGGAACCAGTGAATAGTCTTATAATAATTTATGGTTAAAGTAAGGCATGCGCAAATATTAAACCCTTATGTTCATTACAATTTCAATAATATATGATATTCATATTTCTTTGTCGGATGCTATCCCTCCTTAAGTTTCGTTGGACCACATGACTCGTATTATGTAATAACGATCTTCTCGCAGTTCCTCTATGCCACAACATACACACTGTTGTTTTCATTTTCACTCTCGCTTACTCCAGCCTAACAACTGTGTATTTTTTCCATACGCTAGAGCAACATCCAATGTACATTGAACTTATATAACGCGCAGCCAGTAGCACCACGCAAAATAACGACAATCGATCGCAAATTGCTCTATTTGTCATTGTGGAAATGAGGTGATGGCAGGGGTATCATAGACCTCTTATGGGTCTTTGTGCTGGTGAACCTGGCCCTAAGAAGTATTGTGATTGTCCATGAGTCAATGATGCAGTGATAACGGTCTGTACAGCAAGTGACTCTATCTTAAGTGTTACACATATATTAACACAAACCTTATTAGCATTGCCGGGCTACACGAAACTTTACTTTATGTAATCATCAGTACAAGTGACGACACTGCACTGATTCGTCATACCTACAAAAAACCATATAACAAGCCATGAATCGTTGATACTGCCTATGTAATGCAAAAAATGTTACATATAAAAACACTACGTCATAGAACGTGTACACAATGTTCACACTCAGTAAAGACCAAGCGGGCGGAAACAGGCATGACATACGCAAACACAAATTGGCTGCTTAAAGCACTTTCGAGGAATAACTTAGAAAATCTACTGAGTGAAAATTTCGGCGACCTAAATATCGTGTTACTGGCAGGTAACTTCCTTCTAATGAAATGCGAGCAAAAGCATTGTCGCTAGGGTAGGACATGCAGTACAATGCATACTGAGCTTATTTGCTTCCATTTAGGACGCATTTTACAGAAAATGTGCTAACGTAATACCTGCAAATGATAACCAATTAATCTTTTAGCAATCAATCTCAATCTGCTAGAAATTTAGTCCATTAACCTACCAAAACCTCATTTCGTATGATATAGTGAGCATGATATCTAACCATCATGCCGATGCTGCTCATAAGTAAATACTCAGGGACGAGTTTCCTGGTACGTGTAATGATTTGATGGTTTCAGCTAAATTATATATATAACCAAAGACATGTTCGATAGTTACAAGGAGTGATATATTGCCAGATTATGATTAGCGCAATTCGACCTCCACAGTTGTCAACAGGAGAGAATCCAAAACATAACTAAAATAAGCGAATTTCAACCAAACAGTTTCATGTTGCATCGCGAAGTTTGCTGGCAAAGTTGGACGAGAATTATGCTTTTGAATCCGCTATAAATACCTTGATACATGCATACACAAAAACTAGTTAAATATGCGCATGTACATGAATACATACACTCATACATCTACACATAACACGAAGGCGTCCATATATACAGAAAACACTAGTACATACATACATTACATACACATGCATACATACATACATACATACATACATACATACATACATACATACATACATACATACATACATACATACATACATACATACATACATACATACATACATACATACATACATACATACATACACATACATACATACATACATACATCATACATACATACATACATACATACATACAATACATACATACATACATACATACATACATACATACATACAACATACATACATACATACATACATACATACATACATACATACATACACATACATACATACATACATACATACATACATACACATACATACACAACACAGACATACATACATACATACATACATACATACATACATACATACATACATACATACATACATACATACATACATACATACATACATACATACATACATACATACATACATACATACATACACATACATACATACATACATACATACATACATACATACATACATACATACATACATACATACATACATACATACATACATACATACATACATACATAACATACATACATACATACATACATACATACATACATACATACATACATACATACATACATACATACATACATACATACATACATACATACATACATACACATACATACATACATACATACACATACATACATACATACATACATACATACATACATACATACATACATACATACATACCATACATACATACATACATACATACATACATACATACATACATACATACATACATACATACATACATACAATACACATACATACATACATACATATACATACATACACATACACATACATATACATACATACATACATACATACATACATACATACATACATACATACATACATACATACATACATACATACATACATACATACACATACATACATACATACATACATACATACATACATACATACATACCATACATACACATACATACATACATACATACATACATACATACATACATACATACATACATACATACATACATACATACATACATACATACATACACATACATACATACATACTACATACATACATACATACACATACATACATACACATACATACATACATACATACATACATACATACATACATACATATACATACATACATACATATACATACATACATACATACATACATACATACATACATACATACATACATACACATACATACATACATACATACATACATACATACATACATACATACATACATACATACATACATACATACATACATACATACATACATACATACATACATACATACATACATACATACATACATACATACATACATACATACATACATACATACATACATGTTGTCATTTAAGTTGCATATTCGTTGACTCATTTTGTATTATTATAAGCTTTCTCACATGACGGTTGACAGCCTGTTAGTTTCTCCTGCGACGCCACGTTACCTTGTTTCACAGGAGTCAACGATTCCCATGGTTTGACTGTGTATAAATTATCGCGTCGGGAGCAATCAAGTGATTCCAAGTTGTTTTCAATCGCTGACAATCGAGTATTCTTAAAATGCGTTGTCTGTATAATTCATTTGTCTGGTGATCCATCAATTTGTGAATGGTGGTGTGTGAGGTTCAGTGTAGCTTAAAATTAAAAGCTTACATCGTTCATCGAGCCAATGAGACACCGTGTAATCAAAACATCTTCGATGTCATTTCATTTTTGTGGCGTTTAATTGGTTCTTGTTTTGTATGTTGCTCAGTATCCCATGATGCTTGATGAACCATAGCTATATGACCATATTTCAGGTACTTACACGATGTCGGATAACTAGGCATAAACAGCCGAACCAATGAATTCAGCACGAACCGAAGTGTTCCTGCCGGTATTAACAGCTGTCACCTTTTTCAAACTAATAAGAGATGAACATCAATTTGGTTATCATTAGTTGATCAGTGTTGCGTACAATTGCATCGCATGTGCACGTTGTGTCTTTAGGGATACGTTGAAAAAGCGTCTGTATTATATCCTGGCAATATGAATGTTGTTGCCACTAGACAGCGAATTGTGGTGGCGTGTCAAAATGCCTATTGAGTTTTGTATATTGTTTTCGTCAGCACCCTAAAACTGATACAATTGCGTGTGAATGGGACCACTATTGTAAAATCAGACGCAGATGACTGTCTCGGAAAAGAAAAATACCCCACTGTTTTCAACGAACGCAGCCTTGGATGTCGACCACGCACTGCTACCATCGGATGATGATGAAAAACGGTCTACGGTGCATACATACATCATTTCTAACTCAAACGAAATAGCTATAATTGCATTGCGCGATATATACAACCTACCATTTTGTCACGCATCGAGATTAATTAATATTAAAGTGATCACCTGCGTCGGGCTGGGGAGCGAACCTCAGCAACATATGATTCCGGCAAACGGGAAAGACGTTTTTATCATTGGTTCGACAAGCCTTTATTCAGTCTGCTTCAATTTCATATTTTGAGATAAACAAGAAGTACGCTACATTTCGAGAGACTTTTTGACGTATAATAGAGCTAAAATCTTTGTTTCAAATTATGTCTGTCTGACAAGCACAAAAAAACTGGGAAACCGAAAGACAGATTAGCTACTCTGAGATAAAATGGAACACAGTGCAGAAACGGACGCAAAAGAAGCGAGCTTGCTACTTGGAACTTGCAGCGGATATGGCCAAAAGTGGCGGCTATACGGCATATGTGTTGCCTGCTATGGTAAGGAACCTCAGCAATGTCGACAGTTCGGAAACTTTCTGGAAACATTCCCTCTTGTGAAGGATAAAGATAAGTAGTAGGAGTATGTACCCTTAACTATATCGTTTTTGATCTAGGGATGCCGTGGGAATCTGTTGGGGCCTTCAATGCATGAGCGTTGATTTTGCTGGGGATTGCGCAATATAATTTTTGCTGACGGATCGCTTTTAGATTCGATGCGCGATAATTTGGTGAAGTCCTTTTCGACGGATCTATTTTGGGAAGAAGTTGCTATTTTTTGATGATGAGGTAAGTTGTTTATTGAAAAGGTGTGGAAAGTGCTGAAGATATGCCAATGATGACTTTGTGAGGGATCTTTGAAAGGAGTTTGTAAATGGCTATAACAAGTTAATAAGCGGTGATGGTGTTGATAGATTGAGATGCCATAGGTAGTGTTATTGTTAGCTTGGCAAGAGTTTTCACCTGTTTCTCTTAATATGAAGATGATCTTTACAGGGTTATCAGTAGCTATTAACTTTCTCTATCCCAGGTTATGAGGTGATATATTGAATCGTATATCAACTCAGGGTGATTTCACAATCTCCTCGGATATTTCGTCATCGTTTGCTGACCTTTGCTAAGTTAAGTAATACCTCATGTCATGGGGGAGTAAATAAAAACGAGCGTGATCTCTCAGTTCAGTATTTTACCATGGGTGGCAAACGGATGAGCGATGCGGACTTGTTAAAAGCGTTGGAACAAATTGAGATGGATCAAGTAAAACTGCTGAACACGCGCTACTTAGTGCAGCATTCAAAGGATAAAGAGGTGGTGTTTTTGAAAAACGATTTCATAAAATGCCACATAGAGTTGGAGATGAACTGTATAATAGACTGTGGATATGAAATAACTGGTGTGACAGAAACTCTGAAACAGGTAAAAGCGGGTGACGAGAGTCGCATCGAGGTCTCTGTTGGCACAGATGGGACGATGAGTGTACGATATCCGGTCCCTATGGTGCTAGTCAAAAAGAGTCACGTGACAATGCAATTGAAAGCTACGCGTGGCATATGCTTGTAGAAGCGTGGGACGAATTAAGACAGCTCTACGGAACCCACGTGGTGAGAGCGAAATTAATAGAAGAATATATGACTGTGCTGTACACAGACACGCCTTTCGACTTAATAGAAACCCTAGTTACAGAAAAATGCAAAGGATGCCAGATAGACCACTGGAGTCAGCGACCACATAATCTTGGTTTGATGGCCGAACCAGAGGAACAAGTTCGGATTTGTATTGTGGACGCCCTCGAACGTGTTGATGAACTGTATGTGACAAGATTATGGGAATTGAGTATATCTTTGATTGACCCCGCCTCTCGTGGTTTGAATGATGCAAATGGTTGTGTCTGGACTATAGGAAATATTGGTTAGAGTCGGTGAAATCAGATATTGAAATACGTGTAATTAACGGACTGTGTAATAAATGAGTGAAAATATAGAATGGGGTTTTAGAGAGTTAAACTTTTATGGGTGGTCATTTATGACTAAGATAGTCTGAGAGTTACGTCAACATGACAGATGCGTATAGCAGGTGGTCTGTTTTAAAAGACAAATTACAGATGCATGCACAGCTTACTGGAGAACTGAGAGACAATGAGATCAATAGACAAATTAGTATAAATCAACAGCGCTTTATGGAGCATGGTTACGATTTTGATACGCTCTTATTAAAGCAATCAAAGCTAGAGAGTGTTTAATGGATCGTCAGTTAACTAAGTTCTTGTCTGAAGATGAGGTGGATTAAAGTAATTATAAATGTCGGTTAACAACAAGTTTATTGTCAGTAAAGGTTGAATCTTTAAAGTGACGACATGGATACTTGTGTAGAATGTGACGAATGTCAGAGAGTCGCTGAGACCACAAAAACCGTATAGACCCAAGTCACCTGCTCAGGGTGAACAAAGAATCCTGAGGCTAAGGCGTTGTTCTCTGTGTGGATGCGGGTTTGTTATCAAAGCGCTTTTGACCAAACACTTGAAATATCACTGTAATTATGAGCTCTACATTCACAATCGAAAATTAAGCAAAACAACAGGCACCACAAAGCAGAGGAAGATTGTGACGTAATCAGAAAGCTCTACTTCCACGCTAGAAGAAACCCACAACCCCAGTGTGTGCAATACCATGTGATCTACCGGCTCTGAAATTAATTCGTCACGTGATCATGAAAAACCCCTTACATCAGCAAAATTAATTCGTCACGTGATCATGAAAAAATTCCCGCATCAGATCGTTCTCAGAAGTGGGACGGCTCTTACATCACTCACCATATCGTTGATTGACGTTGAAGCCGGACAATCAGAGGTAGATAAAGACGAACTGTTTGTGACAATGTGATTGGCCGAATGAAAGCCCTATTCCCCTGGATTGAAATTACTCGTGGAAGTATGACCATGCGCTTTGATAGTTTCAATTGAAAGCAGCTCATAAAAGCTTACAAGAATTAACAGAGTGTGGACAAAAGACGGGTGATCTAGGAACGTCACATAATGGGTGGGATATGAAAATCAGCCTTTACAGTGGTTTGATGAAACGATTGTTATTTGACATAGCTCAAGAACCATGCGCCGACTGTGGAATGGGCGTATGTCAAGCCGTGAACCAACAGAAGAGTTCACACTGCGTAAGACGAGCCTTGAACAAGGTGGATGAAAATCATGTAACATTATTATGGCGCGTATTGTGTGAGCAACACAATTTGACTGAACTATGCCTTTGGCTCGCTAGAGAATATCGGTGTAACATGTTAGGTTTTTGTGAGACTGCCGAACACTGGTCAAAAGTCTTAATGGGGGAACCGTATGACTGTGAATATATACGAATTATTAGGTGCATGAATATACATGATTGGTGATTTAATAAAAAATGATAATATACTTGAGTTAAATTTCTTTTTGAGTTTTACTTATCATGACACCTAATGCATAACACACAGCAACTATCTATAAAAGGAGAGGGGAACTGTGAATCATAACTGAGTATAAGAATGGATCGAGCCCTAAAACACCCCTTTAGTTGTGTGATGACTGGTACGAGCAGATGTGGAAAAACTTACTTTGTGAGTGAGTTAATTAAAGATAAACACATTGAGCCACCACCTGACCGAATTGTGGGGTGTTTCAGAGAGTGGCTAACAATGTACACTCACCTACCGCACGTGGAATTTGTAGAGGGATTGAATTTTGAGAAAGACACCCAACAAAGAACCTTGTTGATCATGAATGATGTGATGCAAGAAACTGACGAACGCGTCACTCGACTATTCACCAAAGGGAGTCATCATGGCAATCTTAGCGAGTTGTATTTAGCACAAAATTTTTCCGGAAAGAATAAAGAGCATCGAACAATCAGTTTGAACGCTCATTATTTAGTTGTATTTAACAACCCTCGGGATGCTTCACAAATCTTGCATTTAGCCAAACAAATGTACCTGCGAAACATCAAGTATGTACAAGAAGCCTTTTCGGATGCTACTTCACAAGCCCAAGGTTATTTGTTTATCGATTTGAAGAAAGCAATGCCAGATCACTTACGATTATGAACTGACATACTACGACCCAATCAAGTTGTATACCTACAGAAATAAATACTGTCGATTACCGGGCGACCACCATTGTTATAGTTAGACATAGACCATGGTAGAGCATCTCAGATAACACGCTGATACATTACAAGTGATGGCTATAGCCAAACCCTCTGTCAATAGGGCTTTGATTCACACGGCTGACAAAGAATTGATAAATTGTCTATCTCAATGTGCCCTTAATGTCAGTTTTCTCCCGGCATTCTAAGGACCTATTTTAGGTATCGCTGGTCCGTTGTTAGGCAAACTGTTCGGCTAATTATGACTAAGAAAATGATGTTGGTTGATTCACGGGTGTTGTCAAGTACACGTTATGATTAAGCTCCCACTGTCGGCGTGCTATCCAACATGGATGTTGAGATGAAGGATGTCCTGAATCGTAGTGATTTATTGGAGGAGGCTAAAGTAGAATCTTATAACCAGATTTTAAAAAACACTGTGAGTATTACCGCCAGCACAGAACCCTGACACCTCTCACGACCTTAGCTACTGCCCCATCCCCTATACTCAAAAAAGAAGATGTGTCTAGTGCCGAAGTTGTATAAACCATCCATGATAAATTTTCAGAAAAAAAGGCGTTTGATTTTAGAACGTCTTCGAAAAAACCCAGATGTGGGTTGGAATGAACGAAAGAAATTAATGATTAAAGGAAAAGCCGTTAGTGGAACTAACGTGGCGGATTTAGTTAACGATGTGTTGGGACGACGTACACATTGAACCACAGGGTTGGAAAAGATTTTCTGAAGCGATGTGAGGCTCCAACATTCCCCAAGATTTAGCAGGTTACCCCGATCGATGGAACTATATCCGACAGGGTGCGACGTGAATTGATCAAATACCTGGTGAGGAGGCCGCTGTGACACAAGGTTGGGCGTCATGGAAAAGTTAAGTGTGCATTTCAACCCCCAGGCACCGGCCGCATATGGGGACCCGTCGTTGATTTTGAAGACGACGCGTCATAGTCAGGGGGATTGACCACCAATGGCAAGCAGATTTAGTGGACATAGCTTAGTCAAACAGAACGAAGACATGTAATCTTTCTTTTCCTGTATCGATGTATTCTCGAAATATGCGTGGGTGATACCACGACAAAATAAAACGGGAGACAGTTTGATTCGAGCCTTTGAGTGTATATTAAAACAAGAGCGGGTCACGACACGTTGGCCCTCTTGTTACGAGTAGTTCCCGTGGACTACAATCGGATACACAAAATGGTGACCCAGACATACGTACAGATATTTTGTTACCCCGTGGGCACCAAAACTTTTTCTACCATAGCAATTGATATAAGAGTAGACACGGGTCAGTCCGTAGCATTCGAAGATGGACATGTGACGGTGACTTTACATTTCCGTGAAACCAAGAAGAGCTTGATTTGAGTCTCAAGTCATTACCATCATGAGTTTTTTTCTGACCCTGCCTTCCAACAATTCAATGAATTATCACCCCAAAAACACGTTGACACGTACTTAACTTGACTTCCCAAAGCTGTACAGTTGGGGCTTGGGAAGTGGGATAAGTGGAAATTCAGTACCCTGACACGTGGTACAATGTTACTGAGGACGACTGGAATGTCGTCATGGATCCCGTGGCTGGTGTTTTCAAGCTCCCGAATGTCTGTTGCAGTGAGCGATATGACATTGTTGGTGAATTTGTGAAGGCCCGTCCCAAATATTTTCACATTACCCCTGGTTTTTATACGACCGGATCGTTGATAGATGCCTTTGCAGCCAAGTTAAAAGAGCAAAATGAGGAGCGAGTGCGTCTCACCTACAACATGACAGACAGCAACTATGACACTAGACAATGAGTCAGTTGTAGTTCACATGAACGAGGGGTTGCGTCAATTACTCGATTTTGAAATGGGGATTTATGAGAATGGTCAAGTCGGTCAGCACATTGTTGACCCTGATCGAGGTTTGTACGGACTTTATATCTATTGTAATCTCATCGAAGCTCAGGTGGTAGGAGACACAGTGGTTCCCCTTCTGCGTATTATTTTATTGAAAACCGGAGTGAGGGTGGTTGGAGATTTGTTGGGAGGGAAGTCTCTGAAACAGTCAGCTGGGAAACGAATGGTACAGAGTGGAGAGGAAGTGTTCAATCAAATAGTTAAACCAAAAGTACAGCTTCGCCAACCAGCAGTCTCTATAAAATGACTCGCCAGAGAGGTAGGAGCAGTAGTTCACGCCGTCAACATGGAACAACTTGGAGGTTGTCAAAGGATATTTTCGGTTAGATCATGGCACTGGTACACCCCGAATCTTGTCCCTGTGTCAAGAGTGAATTAGACCTATTTTCAATTCCCCCAACTCAAAGCAGTGTCGATCATGGATCGTGGATCGAATTCCATATGGTAGCTGCTTTAGGTTTGGGTCCAGTCGAATTTCACATCAGCGGTTCAGGTGATGATTAATTAATCTGAACGACACGTGTTTACAAGTGAATGCCAAAGTGTTGAAAAAGGATGAGGAGGTCTTGGAAGCTGATAGTGCTGTAGCACCCGTTAACCTATGGTTACACTCACTCTTTTCCCAAGTCGATATCTCTCTCAACGAGAAACTCGTTTCCTCGTCCACCAACACCTATCCGTGTCACTCTTATATGGAAACGCTATTGAGCTATGGTTTGGAAGCCAAAAACTCTCAGTTAAAAGCTAGTTTATGGTACAAAGACACCCTACAACACATGGACGCCGTGGGTGGTACTCACAACAAGGGGGTGTTAGCTAGAAAGGAGCGAGCTCAGGAGAGTTGCATTGTGGATATAATGGGCAAATTACATTTAGATTTATTTTGTCAAGAACGCTATTTATCAAACGGCCTAGATTTGAAGTTGCCCTTAGTACGCAGCAGTGACACCTTTGCCCTTATGGCCGATACATCAGATGGGTTTGCCCCTGAAATAGTTCTGCAATCCGTGACCTTATTTGTGCGCAAAATAAATCTTAACCCCTCCGTGTAACTAGCCCATACAAAGGATTAAGAACGAAGCCAGGCTAAATACCCCATAATACGCATAGAAACCAAAGTGTTTTCTGCATATATATATATATATATATATATATATATATATATATATATATATATATATATATATATATATATATATATATATATATATATATATATATATATATATATATATATATATATATATATATATATATATATATATATATATATATATATATATTTTAGATAGATATATATATATATATTTGTCCCCAGATATTGCAATGTTATAGAGTGCATGTGCTGCAGTGCGCATGATTTGACCAGACTGACCACATTATTGCGACTAACGCGACGCATACTGTAGCAATCGTGTTTTTTGGCGGCAAGAAGAGGGTGTTTATTCTACATCAACTTATACGCGCTCGTCTTGATCATATTTATCTTAATGTTACACTCTCAATCCGATCGATATTTCCTGTAAGTCGCAATGGAAATTTAATAGGTTGCGTACCAGTCAACGATACTCTCAATTTTTCTATATTTCAAATATCCAGGATAATCTTGTTTGGTTTAATCGCATGTTTCGTTGAGCAGGACATGTGTAGAACTGTTGTTCCTGTCCGCCCACATCATAATCACCATGACTACGCTGTTCTAGGTTGTGTTCGCTTTATTGATTAATCAAGCTGCATCCGGCCTAGTCGGCTGACGGTAAGGACTGCTGTAGCTGTCAGAATGCTTATAATGGACGATTATAGCTAACTTTAAGTCAATTAAATACGTCTATATAACACTCGAGCAATACATCGGCATAAACATCTAAAGTCGTGTCCAGGAGGCTAACTTAATTATCCTCAAACTTCACGAAGAAACCGATAAGGAAGGCCGGTGCAAACAAGCGCTTTATTGGTCTTAAGAACCCCACTGCACCAAGCTGGGCAAATATTAAATGGCTTTACAACATTCAGAACATTAGTGAGCAATTACAAAGGTAGTAGCTGTCATGCGAGATTAAGCAAGGTGAACTAGCGATATCGATACATATTACGGAGATCCAAGAGGCGTGAATAGAGCAGCTGTGTGTTGCTTCTACCGCAAATCCTGCAACAAACGCTGTGTGGAAGGTGACCTGGAACGAGCGTGTAAAACCGCCTTGTCGTCCTTGATTATTCTTTGACGCTCAAATAAAGGCCCCCGTAGCGAGGCAACTGTCTTGGTGACAGGAAAAGGGCGCGCGAGATAGGCGAACAGAAAGAGCGCCAGAGGGCGAGAAACACGTGAGAGAGGGAAGCTAATGAGATGCTAAAAACGACTCAACGGTACGAGACTTAATCCGCGCTCGGTTTCATTTCGTCTCTCTGTCACACTAGTCGTGCAAGCATTTTGGTCAGTATAATTTGAGAACCACATATTAATACCAGCAAACTATAAGTAATAGGTTATAATTTGAAATCCATTGTCAATACTGTGAAAGAGAAATGTCAGTTCGGTTTAAGAACTATCGGTCGATCTCGGAATTATCAAGCTCTTATTATATAGATCACACGTTTTTCAAACAGATCAACAAATTTAACCTATTACTTTAATATAGCCCATTGCGTCAGTGGATGGGTGGTGAAACAATACGAATTGCTTTGGTGATTAGCTAGCTACCTTCTGCGCCTGTCATTAAAATCCAACCAATCGGTACTAATAGAATAAACACGGTACCCTTGACGGGCTGTTACAAGGTTACCATCCCAACCTATCTGGCCCACCGCTCCTTCACCAGAGAAGCATCTTCCTAACACATTCCCCCTTCATGATACTACGCGATTTGAAACAACAATAAATGAGTTGACGCATACTGCCATAACAGCCCTTCGAGGGGTTCTACGTGATGTCAGTGGAGATGCTTATTTATTTAATGTTCAGGTTTCAACGTATAAAGATAAATTAATCCAACTTAATTGTACAATTATTTCTTGCTCAGTTGTGGTCAGTCAGGGGTTGGTCATGGGCGCAAGTATTGTCATACAGCCACACAGTCCATGTTTATAGATTTCCTCGATGGTTTAATATAAAGACATCATTTGTTATACAAGTTATTATGTGGACTTTGATTTGCAAGTATTATGAAATAACTGGGGTCAATGTCTATATTGAAGTAAAGGTCCCGATCATCCTGACAGAAAGCTACGCTACGCTCATGACGTAAAATGCGAGGAATAATCTGCATCAATTTATGAGACAGCATGGACAATCTTTGCGTACTATTGCAATATGTAAGAACAACCTGACAAACTTCTTCATCCTAATTCGTCCCGTCGATAGAACGAAACAGATATTTACAAAATGATTGCCACACGCCAATCTATGGAATAGCATAGCATGGGCAATCGTTTTGATATCATATTTCGGCGAAGTATTAGCAAGGGGCAACTCTCTATTCACCCAGAGGCGTCCCGGGGATAAAACATACCAGATAAATAATGAGCATGTATGCATATGCGGGTTCCTCTAGTCGTGCACTAGCAATAGCTAAGGAAAACAGAACAAATATTGGTTAACAATCATGTTTGCCTTATAACCTGAATGATATAATAACCGGTTGTGTATTTCATATGCTGACTCTTCATGCTCATCTACCGAAGAAATGATCGCAATATCATCTGAACGCTTTTAATGCGATACCTAAACGTGATTTTAGCGTATGTCTTATATTAATGATGTCATGCAAATATTGTATATCGTAAAAGTGTTGTCATAAAACATCGACCTTTATCGCGATCGCATTAACTAAGCACATATAGAATACGTCATAGATTTAACATTATTGCCCCCAGAGTAGTTGATGTTAAATTTATCTAAAGTTTTTTGTGTGCAGAATTCACATTACAATAATAGCCGTTGTTTAGCCCCTTGAAATTGAATGTATTGTGCCTAGACATGGTGCGATTTCGTCTATGCCTCCAACTCCCATTTGCTTCTTATATAGTGCAGATGAGCAAGTTAGTCAGTCAGCCAGCCAGAATGTGGATGAATGAATCAGGGATTAATGAACCACTGGAAGCGTGTAAGGGAATTTAAAATGTAACACTTATGACAATTGATTGGACATGATATGACAGGCGTGTTATTGGATAAGCGGTGGTAAGTATTTCTGTACAAATATAGCGTTAGTATCTGACATCATATTTTCGTGGTTTGATATAATTAGACATAATGGTGAAGTTACAACTATCAAATATCAAAGGTTAGCGTTGCTCTGTTCTCATGCAGAGAGTGCTATTTATAAAAACCTCGTATGATGAATGACTCAATATTATGTGAGTGCTTTCCATTATGACAAACATTAGAAATGAAACAGCTGACTTCCGTCACTTGAAGACAGAAACATCGTGCATTTTTCATGATACTCCTCTTCGCATGTCATCACATCGATCATCGGCTTTTCACAAATTACGAAGCCGAAGGCGTATGTGGCAATTTTAGAGACAATGTTAAGCACAAACTAAGTAATGTCGGCGTTTTTCCACATAATAAAGCTGACAGTAATTTGCTTTAAGTCTTATGATGACGACGACGCCAGTAACAATTCGCACTCTGCTTGTGCAGACAGAGCAACATAGATTATTAGTCGCTTTCCTCCTATTATGAAGGGGACATCCGTCCACAATTATCAACAACAAGTGAGTAGGCAAGGCCCTCGCCTTAGTATAGTAGTACCAAAGGACAATATCACCTAAATATCGTAGGTTCATGGGTACGTTAGTACATCTTACATGGCCACACTCACAAACTAAATGGAATCCTTTGTAGTCGGTTTTTCAATCGAGCTATTTAACTTTAATGATGATAGCTTGCCGATGGAAATACGTGTGATTGCGGCTAAATATGCAATCCGCGGGAACACATTTAGTTCGCTGCTAGAAAACGGAAGAAGAACAGCAATCGCACAGGCAATGTAGATACCCATAAAACCTTCCAGGTTAGGAATATTCTCTTCAGCATAGACGTCCTTGGTTGAGGTAGTTAAATTTGTGCATTTGAGTTTTCATACGGACAAATCTTTTCTTCTATAAATTCATTAGAGATGCCTTGCAATACATACGACGAAAATTACGTTTTAAGAGTGCACATTGGGGCTCGTCGTTTTAACCCGATAATCATACCAATTAATGTCATTACCACGCCATAACTTATTTGTAATGCACTTGTTCGAAAACTCATAGCCAACGAAAGAAGAATATAAAAAGGGATCATTGGTTATTAGCTTGTTCATGCAATACGTACCGCTCTGGCATTAATAGTTAAAAGCGCCCATATAATTCATCAGCACTAGCGATTTAATTTAGTTGAAACGTAACTTCATTTCGATATAATCAAAGTTATGTGATAGATTGCTTGGTAAGCCCTTCAAACACGTAGTATTAAGTTCTTCAACCACGCAATCATAAAGAAATACTGTAATTCGTCAAGAGCGCTGGCTATACTTGTCTTCTGCTAATATACATCGTGGATGAGCTCCTAAAAGTGCGTCAGGTAAGCGGTATGAAATAATGATACGGAGCGACTCCTCACAAGAAAATAGAATGCACATAACAACTCAACGAGAACTATTAAATGAAATACCAACAAGCTCACTGTAACTATCATCTGAACGTATTAGTTCTCCTCTCGAACATCCAGAACAAAATCGGTTTGCTTTAGTGCACAGATGTAGGTTTCACCGTTCTTGGAACACACATACATGAAACCTTATCAGTGACAATTTAAGAGGTTGAGTGATGATTCTTGCCATGTCTACGTCACTACGATAACCGAGAAGTTTAATCTTATAACATACACGCGACGAATCGTTGTCATACACATACTGATTTTGAGAATTGTTGCTTACATTTTGTTTTTACGTATGGACAAGGATGCTGCACGCAGCATATTGGTCATCAAGATGCGGACACGTGATTGCGACAGCGTTGAGCACATGATAGTGATCGCCGACCTCTACATACATCATTCTGATTCAAACAATATATACTGGCGCTGGGTTTTCATATTTTTATTTGCGCGTGAAAGCAGGTGAAAAGCAATTCATTAAAATGAAAAGGCCTATATAATTCGCTACGTCATCTGTGTGGGGCGTCAATATTATTTACATATGCAATATTGAAAGAATAATTTTATTTCAACTCAAGACTCTTTGGACTTGGTTGCGTGGCTCAATTAAAATGTAATTGCCGCAGAACTGTTCTGACACGGTCTCTTAAACACAGTGTGTTAATTGCGCAATTGCGGTTAACAAACAATGTTACGATCAGTCTTAAATGATGGTCTTACTGTCCTGGTCGCAATGCTATTTGATGCCGATAATGCAGCAACGGGCAATAATGACATCTAAATCTATCGAATCAATGATGATTTAATCTCTGTTGGTGCAAGACTGCCTGGAGACATGTACCTCTGATTCATACACGTATATAAATATAAACAATAGTGATAAATGATTCTTGGAGCTTGAACCAATTAAAAGGTCAGCCATCTCATTTTGAGCTGTCAATAAGTGCTAAAAAGTACATTATATCTGAAGGACATAACATAACATTGTCGTGCTAGCCGTTTTCGTTTATGGTGGTAAGACTGTCGTTACTCATCCTTAAATGAAATAATGCTGAAGGTCTGAACGACAACGACAATGAATATCTTCTGAAGTATGTGCAACACTGCTTGCTAGTTGGTCATCAATAAATATCAAACAACTGCTATAATAACGCGTTGATGGACGGAATCTGTTGACCAAATTAATTTCAAGGCATTTGTTAATTATTGGTTTACCCGAGATCACCTCCCCACCCCCTCGACGCCCCTCATTAGAATTGATTTTATTAAGCATGGGATAAAATGAAGAAATGACAGCCTTAACGTTAATTTGTAGATTCATGGTTATCTTCCAAATGATAAGCGTGTAATTTTGCCAATCATTGTTTGTAGTAGTCGGGGCTATTTGTTAGCTAATTATCTGCCTCCCATAAGCTCCTCAACCGCTGGCTTTCTAATAACTTTATAAACAAATACTTACCAAGATAGAGAGCCGTCAAGTTAAGGTAATGTTTAACTGTTTGATTGCTGATTCTATCACCGCAATTGCCGAAAATATATTTGTGAGTCATAATTCTCTTGGATGTACTGCAATATACGAGCATGGTAGATTCCTATCATTATCTATATTTCAAGATCATCCAATCAAGATAATGCACCTCACAGTTAATAAAATCAAGATCAGATATTGCATCATGGGCCCGCAAAATGAAGCACACTGTATCAATTTGTTTATTGTTAGGCAAATGCAATTCGGATTTCCTTCCAAGAACATGCATAGTTTGTGACTAAGACACTAAAGCTTGTTATCAGCGAATATCAGACCAGCGATAAATCCCGCGATCAAACGAACGTCTGGTCATGCCGGTCACCTGAGGTTGCGGTAAGCAATGTATGTGGCATATTACATCAGTACAGTAATGCATCGTCATTAAAGCTATAACAAGAATCAAAATGAACATGACATAAAGTAAGCTCAAATACACAATTTATCTGCATGCCAAGAAGCATCAACCCCGTCCCATACAGCTCTGAAGCGACCCTGGGACAAAGCCAGATGAAGAGGCGTCTCTTAGTGGTGTGATAACAAATACGAAGAGACTTATCTATAAAGAGTTGAACCCAAAGTTACAGTGATATATTATAGGGGCTTATTGTCAATCTATGGAATAGCATAGCATGGGCAATCGTTTGATTTCATATTTCTTTTTTACAGAGGAGCAACTCTCATTCATCCAGAAGCGCCCCGGGGATACAGCATACTAAATCATTATTCAGCGTTTATGCTTATGCGTGTTCATATCTTGTTGCACTAGCAATAGCTTAGGAGTAGAGAACAAATTTTGGTACACAATCATGATTGCTGTATAACTTGAATGCTATAATAATCGGTTGTGTAATGCATATGCTGGCTTTGTCATGCTCTTCTGCCAACGATATGATTGCGATATCATCTGAAATCTTTGACTGCGTTCCTCTAACGTGATTTTAGGGTTTGATATTAATAATGGACACAAATATTTTATAATATAAACGGGTTGTCCCAATTCTTCGAACTTTTATCGCGATCGCAATAACTGAGCACATACACGATACATAATAGCTTTGACATTATTGCCCAGACTAGGTGATGTCAAATTTATCTGAAGATTTTTCGTGACGAATTCATATTACTTTTATTGCCGTGATTTTAGCCCCTTGAAATTGAATTAATTGTGCCTAGACATAGTAAGATTTCGTCTGTCTCCTAATCCCATTTGCTACTTGTTTAAGGCAGAAAAGCAAGCTAGTCTGTCAGCGAGCCAGAATGTATAAGGGATTAATTAGCCACTGGAAGTATGTTAGGGGTTTTAAAATGAAGTAACTCTATCGACGAGTGATTGAACTTCAAGTGGAACATGAGATGAGAGGCGTTTAATTTGATCGGCACTGACCTATGAGGACGACAACGCAAGATACGATTCGCATTCCGCTTGTACAGACAGAGCAACATAGATCGTTCGTTCTTTCCTGCCATTATGAAGGAGGTATCAACAACAAGTAAATAGGCTAGAATTGGTTTCACTAAGCATGGGATATTATGAAGAAATTACAACGTAAACGTTAATTAGCAAATTATTCATGGTTATATTCCAAATACTGAGAGTGTAGCATTCCCCATTATTATATTTGTAGTCGGAGCTATTTTTGTAGCTTATTATCTGCCTCCCAAACGCTCTTTAACCGCTGGCTTTCTAATAACTACAGAAACAAATAAATACCAGATAGAGAGCTATGCCGTCGCGTTGAGGAAATGTATGGCTGTTTGTTTCTACATTTTCACCACAATTGCAGATAATATATTTATGAGTCATGATTCCCTCGGACGTACTGCAATATACAAATATGGTTAATTCCTATTATTATCTATATTCAAAGAAAACGCATCCAATTAAGATAATGCACAAGACAGCTAATAAAATCAAGATCAGATAATGCATCATTGGCCCGCAAAATAAAGCACAGTGTATACATTGTTTTATTGCTAGGCAAATGCATAGTTTGTTACTACGACACTGAAGCTTGTTATCAGCGAGTTGACCAGCCCAGCGATAAAACCCCACGACCAAACAAACACTGTCTGGTCAAGCCGGTCAACTGTCAGTGTGGTTAGCATTGTATGTAGTATATTACATCATTACAGGAATACATCGTCATTAAAACTGTTACAAGATTGAAGTGAATAGATCGTTCATTAGCAGTAAGGACGGGATTAATAAGTCGCTTATAAGAACGCATGATCATGTCTGGTATCGTATCAGTCAATCGCTTGAATCAAGAAATAAAGATAGCACAAATACTCAATTGATATGCACGCCAAGTAGCATCATTCCTGTCCCATACAGCTCTGAAGCGACCCTGGGACAAACCCAGATGAAGAGGCTTCTCTTCGTGGTGTGATATCAATTGGGAAGTTGGTTCGACAAGCCTTTATTCAGTCTGCTTCGATTTCATAGTTTGAGATAAACAAGAAGTACGCTACATTTCGAGAGACTTTCTGACGTATAATAGAGCAAAAATCTTTGTTTCAAATTATGTCTGTCTGACGAGCACAAAAAAACTGGGAAACCGAAAGACAGATTAGCTACTCTGAGATAAAATGGAACACATTGCAGAAACGGACGCAAAAGAAGCGAGCTTGCTACTTGGAACTTGCAGCGGATATGGCCAAAAGTGGCGGCTATACGGCATATGTGTTGCCTGCTATGGTAAGGAACCTCAGCAATGTCGACAGTTCGGAAACTTTCTGGAAACATTCCCTCTTGTGAAGGATAAAGATAAGTAGTAGGAGTATGTACCCTTAACTATATCGTTTTTGATGCCGTGGGAATCTGTTGGGGCCTTCAATGCATGCGCGTTGATTTTGCTGGGGATTGCGCAATATAATTTTCGCTGACGGATCGCTTTTAGATTCGATGTGCGATAATTGGGTGAAATCCTTTTCGACGGATCTATTTTGGGAAGAAGTTGCTATTTTTTGATGATGAGGTAAGTTGTTTATTGAAAAGGTGTGGAAAGTGCTGAAGATATGCCAATGATGACTTTGTGAGGGATCTTTGAAAGGAGTTTGTAAATGGCTATAACAAGTTAATAAGCGGTGATGGTGTTGATAGATTGAGATGCCATAGGTAGTGTTATTGTTAGCTTGGCGTGAGTTTTCACCTGTTTCTCTTAATATGAAGATGGTCTTTAAAGGGTTATTAGTAGCTATTAACTTCCTCTATCCCAGGTTATGAGGTGATATATTGAATCGTATATCAACTCAGGGTGATTTCACAATCTCCTCGGATATTTCGTCATCGTTTGCTGACCTTTGCTAAGTTAAGTAATACCTCATGTCATGGGGGAGTAAATAAAGTCGAGCGTGATCTTTCAGTTCATTTTTTAACCATGGGTGGCAAACGGATGAGCGATGCGGACTCGTTAAAAGCGATGGAACAAATTGAGATGGATCAAGTGAAACTGCTGAACACGCGCTACTTTGTGCAGCATTCAAAAGTGGTTTGGGGTAAAGAGGTGGTGTTTTTGAAAAACAATTTCATAAAATGCCACATAGACTGTGGATATGAAATAACTTCTGTGACAGAAACTCTGAAACAGGTAAAAGCGGGTGACGAGAGTCGCATCGAGGTCTCTGTTGGCACAGATGGGACGATGAGTGTACGATACCCGGTCCCTATGGTGCTAGTCAAAAAGAGTCACGTGACGATGCAATTAGAAGCTACGCGTGGCATATGCTTGTAGAAGCGTGGGACGAATTTAGACAGCTCTACGGAACCCACGTGGTGAGAGCAAAATTAATAGAAGAATATATGACTGTGCTGTACACAGACACGCCTTTCGACTTAATAGAAACCCTAGTTACAGAAAAATGCAAAGGATGCCAGATAGACCACCTGGGTCAGGGACCACATAATCTTGGTTTGATGGCCGAACCAGAGGAACAAGTTCGGATATGTATGGTGGACGCCCTCGAACGTGTTGATGAACTGTATGTGACAAGATTATGGGAATTGAGTATATCTTTGATTGACCCTGCCTCTCGTGGTTGGAATGATGCAAATGGTTTTGTGTGGACTATAGGAAATATTGGTTAGAGTCGGTGAAATCAGATATTGAAATACGTGTAATTAACGGATTGTGTAATAAATGAGTGAAAATATAGAATGGGGTTTTAGAGAGTTAAACTTTTATGGGTGGTCATTTATGACTAAGATAGTCTGAGAGTGACGTCAACATGACAGATGCGTATAGCAGGTGGTCTGTTTTAAAAGGCAAATTACAGATGCATGCACAACGTACTGGAGAACTGAGAGACAATGAGATCTATAGACAAATTTATGGAGCATGGTTACGATTTTGATAAGCTCTAATTAAAGCGATCAAAGCTAGAGAGTGTTTAATGGATCGTCAGTTAACTAAGTTCGATCAAAGCTAGAGAGTGTTTAATGGATCGTCAGTTAACTAAGTTCTTGTCTGAAGATGAGGTGGATTAAAGTATTTATAAATGTCGGTTAACAACAAGTTTATTGTCAGTAAAGGTTGAATCTTTAAAGTGACGACATGGATACTTGTGTAGAATGTGACGAATGTCAGAGAGTCGCTGAGACCACAAAAACCGTATAGACCCAAGTCACCTGCTCAGGGTGAACAAAGAATCCTGAGGCTAAGGCGTTGTTCTCTGTGTGGATGCGGGTTTGTTATGAAAGTGCTTTTGACCAAACACTTGAAATATCACTGTAATTATAATCTCTACATTCACAATCGAAAATTAAGAAAAACAACAGGCACCACAAAGCAGAGGAAGATTGCGACGTAATCAGAAAGCTCTACTTCCACGCTAGAAGAAACCCACAACCCCAGTGTGTGCAATACCATGTGATCTACCGGCTCTGAAATTAATTCGTCACGTGATCATGAAAAACCCCTTACATCAGCAAAATTAATTCGTCACGTGATCATGAAAAAAAACCCTTGCATCAGATCGTTCAAGGAGGGCATAAATAAGCGAACATGAACAGATTTTCAGTTTCATTCAGGATGGCGGTGGAGAACAGCAAGGAGTAGGATTACATTGATGGACTAGTGTATACAAGTCGACGTCAGGGTCGCTTTTGTCAAATAAACTTACCTGCAGGTGCCTTTCTTAGAAGTGGGACGGCTCTTACATCACTCACCATATCGTTGATTGACGTTGAAGCCGGCCAATCAGAGGTAGATAAAGACGAACTGTTTGTGACAATGTGATTGGCCGAATGAAAGCCCTATTCCCCTGGATTGAAATTACTCGTGGAAGTGTGACCATGCGCTTTGATAGTTTCAATTGGAAGCAGCTCATAAAAGCTTACAAGAATTAACAGCGTGTGGACAAAAGACGGGTGATCTAGGAACGTCACATAATGGGTGGGATATGAAAATCAGCCTTTACAGTGGTTTGATGAAATGATTGTTATTTGACATAGCTCAAGAACCAAGCGCCGACTGTGGAATGGGCGTATGTCAAGCCGTGAACCAACAGAAGATGTGTTCACACTGCGTAAGACGAGCCTTGGACAAGGTGGATGAAAATCATGTAACATTATTATGGCGCGTATTGTGTGAGCAACACAATTTGACTGAATTATGTCTTTGGCTCTCTAGAGATTATCGGTGTAACATGTTAGGTTTTTGTGAGACTGCCGAACACTGGTCAAAAGTCTTAATGGGGGAACCGTATGACTGTGAATATATACGAATTATTAGGCGCATGAATATACATGATTGGTGATTTAATAAAAAATGATAATATACTTGAGTTAAATTTCTTTTTGAGTTTTACTTATCATGACACCTAATGCATAACACACAGCACCTATCTATAAAAGGAGCGGGGAACTGTGAATCATAACTGAGTATAAGAATGGATCGAGCCTTAAAACACACCTTTAGTTGTGTGATGACTGGTACGAGCAGATGTAGAAAAACTTACTTCGTGAGTGAGTTAATTAAAGGTAAACACATTGAGCCACCACCTGACCGAATTGTGAGGTGTTTCAGAGAGTGGCTAACAATGTACACTCACCTACCGCACGTGGAATTTGTAGAGGGGTTGAATATTGAGACAGACACCCAACAAAGAACCTTGTTGATCATGAATGATGTGATGCAAGAAACTGACGAACGCGTCACTCGACTATTCACCAAAGGGAGTCATCATGGCAATCTTAGCGAGTTGTATTTAGCACAAAATTTTTCCGGAAAGAATAAAGAGCATCGAACAATCAGTTTGAACGCTCATTATTTAGTTGTATTTAACAACCCTCGGGATGCTTCACAAATCATGCATTTAGCCAAACAAATGTACCTGCGAAACATCAAGTATGTACAAGAAGCCTTTTCGGATGCTACTTCACAAGCCCAAGGTTATTTGTTTATCGATTTGAAGCAAGCAATGCCAGATCACTTACGATTATGAACTGACATACTACGACCCAATCAAGTTGTATACCTACAGAAATAAATACTGTCGATTACCGGGCGACCACCATTGTTTTCGTTAGACATAGACCATGGCAGAGCGTCTCAGATAACACGCTGATACATTACAAGTGATGGCTATAGCCAAACCCTCTGTCAATAGGGCTTTGATTCAAACGGCTGACAACGAATTGATAAATTGTCTATCTGAATGTGCCCTTATTGTCAGTTTTCTCCCGGCATTCTAAGGACCTATTTTAGGTATCGCTGGTCCGTTGTTGGGCATACTGGTCGGCTAATTATGGCTAAGAAAATGATGTTGGTTGATTCACGGGTGTTGTCAAGTACACGTTATGATTAAGCTCCCACTGTCGACGTGCTATCCAGCTTGGATGTTGAGATGAGGGATGTCCTGAATCGTAGTGATTTATCGGAGGAGGCTAAAGTAGAATCTTATAACCAGATTTTAAAAAACACAGTGAGTATTACCGCCAGCACAGAACCCTGACACTTCTCACGACCTTAGCTACTGCCCCATCCCCTACACTCAAACAGTAAGATGTGTCTAGTGCGGAAGTTGTATAAACCATCCATGATAAATTTTCAGAAAAACGGCGTTTGTTGTTAGAACGTCTTCGAAAAAACCCAGATGTGGGTTGGAATGAACGAAAGAAATAAATGATTAAAGGAAAAGCCGTTAGTGGAACTAACGCGGCGGATTTAGTTAAAGATGTGTTGGGACGACGTAAACACTTTGAACCACAGGGTTGGAAAAGATTTTCTGAAGCGATGTGAGGCCAATATTCCCCAAGATTTAGCAGGTCACCCCGATCGATGGAACTATATCCGACAAGGTGCGACGTGAATTGATAAAATACCTGGTGAGGAGGCCGCTGTGACACAAGGTTAGGCGTCATGGAAAAGTTAAGTGTGTATTTCGACCCCCAGGCACCGGCCGCATATGGGGACCCGTTGTTGATTTTGAAGACGACGCGTCATAGTCAGGGGGATTGACCACCAATGGCAAGCAGATTTAGTGGACATAGCTTAGTCAAACAGAACCAAGACATGAAATCTTTCTTTTCCTGTATCGATGTATTCTCGAAATATGCGTGGGTGATACCACAACAAAATAAAACGGGAGACAGTTTGATTCGAGCCTTTGAGTGTATATTAAAACAAGAGCGGAAGCCATTGTGTTTACAGACTGATAAGTGAGGAGAATCTATCAACCGTAAATTTCAGACATTTCTTAAGTAACAATGGATTCGCTTTTTCACCACCCACAACAAGGAAACCAAATCTAGCATAGTCGAGCGGTTTAATTGTAGGTTAAAAACTAAAATGTGGCTTTATTTTGCCAAACACAACACCAGTGTTTATCTACCGGTTCTTGCTTTGCTGGTGAAAGGATACAGCCTCAGATATCACCACAGCATCAAGGGCTGTCCTATATAAGGGCTATCCTATATATGTCTCGTTGCGTAATCAAAAAAACACGTAGATGAGATTATATGGGGAACACTTGGATGGGGTTAAACGATCTCGGTATAATATCAGGGATCGTGTCCGCATCAGTCAAGCAGGGGGTAAATTTAAAAAAGGTTACACTTCCAATTGGAGCGAGGAGAGCGTTCACTTAGGCTCCCCTTATGTGTATACGATAAAGGATTATAATGACGAAGTATAAGAGGGAACATTTTACGAGGAAGAATTACAGAAAGTGAATTACAAAGAATGGTATAGGGTTGAAAAAATTATCAAAGAACGCAAGCGGAAAGGACAAAAACAATACTTTGTCAAGTGGTTTGGCTACCCTGCCTGTTTTAATAGTTTGGTCAGTGGTGTGGAGCTGTATAAAAACTGAGATCAGAAACAAAAGCGTCATTAGGATGGAAGATCAGAGAAGTGATCGGGTGTGGTCCATATTTGGTCAGTATATTCAGACAGCCGAAATCGTGTTTTTCACACAAATCCTCATTTTATATACAGTAATCATCATCAGCATCTACAATGTATCGGCGGGTAAAGGAGATATTAATTCGTGGACTGCTCTGTTAAGCAGTAGCTTAGGGTACATTCTTCCCAATCCCACATTGAAACATAAAGCAACGTCATGAGTTTCTTTCTGACCCTGCCTTTCAACACTTCAATGAATTATCACCTCAACAACACGTTGACACGTTACTTTACTAAATTGCCTAAACCCATACAATCAAAAGGTGATTGGGAGATGGGATTGAGCGGAAATTCAGTACCCTGTTTCCTGGTACAACATCGGGGAGAACGTGGGTTTTGTCAAGTGGATCAGCGAACTGGATACCATACGATAGACAGACCCGTAGAAGGGGATCCTTTGGTCGACTCCTTTGTCGTCACCTGACCCCCGGTTCCTACAGTGCTGATCAATTGCTAGACACGCTCAATATGCGCATCCGCAAATCGCATCACAGAGGCGTTGTTCTATTTCAATTCAATTCCCACTCACAGACCGTGAATGTAAAAATAACCAACCCCAATCTTCAAGTTGTCATGACCGAAGGTCTTCGACAAATATTGCGGTTGGAGGAATGTCTTTCCCTGTACGATTCTAAAACTGAATGTATTTCGAGGATTGTACGCACTCTATTTTTTTGTAGTATAATTGAATCACAAGTGGTCACGACACGTTGGCCCTCTTGTTACGTGCAGTTCCCGTGGACTACAATCGGATACACAAAATGGTGACCCAGACATACGTACAGATATAACTTTTTCTACCATAGAAATTGATATAAGAGTAGACACGGGTCAGTCCGTAGCATTCGAAGATGGACATGTGACGGTGACTTTACATTTCCGTGAAACCAAGAAGAGCTTAATTTGAGTCTCAAGTCATTACCATCATGATTTTTTTTCTGACCCTGCCTTCCAACAATTCAATGAATTATCACCCCAAAACCACGTTGACACGTACTTAACTTGACTCCCCAAAGCTGTACAGTTGGAAGTGGCTTGGGAAGTGTGATAAGTGGAAATTCAGTACCCTGACACGTGGTACAATGTTACTGAGGACGACTGGAATGTCGTCATGGATCGCGTGGCTGGTGTGTTCAAGCTCCCGAATGTCTGTTGCAGTGAGCGATATGACATTGTGGGTGAATTTGCGAAGGCCCGTCCCAAATATTTTCACATTACCCCAGGTTTTTATACGACCGGATCGTTGATAGATGCCTTTGCAGCCAAGTTAAAAGAGCAAAATGAAGAGCGAGTGCGTCTCACCTACAACCGAACACGACAGACAGCAACTATGACACTAGACAATGAGTCAGTTGTTGCTCACATGAACGAGGGGTTGCGTCAATTACTCGGTTTTGAAATGGGGATTTATGAGAATGGTCAAGTCGGTCAGCACATTGTTGACCCTGATCGAGGTTTGTACGGACTTTATATCTATTGTAATCTCATCGAAGCTCAGGTGGTAGGAGACACCGTGGTTCCCCTTCTGCGTATTATGTTATTGAAAACCGGAGTGAGGGTGGTTTGAGATTTGTTGGGAGGGAAGTCTCTGAAACAGTCAGCTGGGAAACGAATGGTACAAAGTGGAGAGGAAGTGTTCAATCAAATAGTTAAACAGCTTCGCCAACCAGCAGTCTCTATAAAATGACTCGCAAGAGAGGTAGGAGCAGTAGTTCATGCCGTCAACGTGGAACAACTTGAAGGATATTTTCGGTTAGATCATGGCACTGGTACACCCCAAATCTTGTCCCTGTGTCAAGAGTGAATTAGACCTATTTTCAATTCCCCCAACTCAAAGCAGTGTCGATCATGGATCGTGGATCGAATTCCATGTGGTAGCTGCTTTAGGTTCGGGTCCAGTCGAATTTCACATCAGCGGTTCAGGTGATTATTAATTAATCTGAACGACACGTGTTTACAAGTGAATGCCAAAGTGTTGAAAAAGGATGAGGAGGTCTTGGAGGCTGATAGTGCTGTAGCACCCGTTAACCTATGGTTACACTCACTCTTTTCCCAAGTCGATATCTCTCTCAACGAGAAACTCGTTTCCTCGTCCACCAACACCTATCCGTGTCACTCATATATGGAAATGCTATTGAGCTACGGTTTGGAAGCCAAAAACTCTCAGTTAAAAGCTAGTTTATGGTACAAAGACACCCCACAACACATGGACGCCGTGTGTGGTACTCACAACAAGGGGATGTTAGCTAGAAAGAAGGGAGCTCAGGAGAGTTGCATTGTGGATATAATGGGCAAATTACATTTAGATTTATTTTGTCAAGAATGCTATTTATCAAACGGCCTAGATTTGAAGTTGCCCTTAGTACGCAGCAGTGACACCTTTGCCCTTATGCCCGATACATCAGATGGGTTTGCCCCTGAAATAGTTCTGCAATCCGTGACCTTATTTATTTGTTAAATCTTAACCCCTCCGTGCAACTAGCCCATACAAAGGATTTAGAACGAAGCCAGGCTAAATACCCCATAATACGCATAGAAACCAAAGTGTTTTCTGCATCTCAAGGAGCTATGATGATCAATCAAGAAAAAATTGGGGGGGACAGACAAGGCCCCCAACGTCTTTTCCCGCCAAAAGTCTCCAAGTGTCGATGCATATAATATATATATATATATATATATAGATATATATATATATATATATATATTTGTCCCCAGATATTGCAATGTTATAGAGTGCATGTGCTGTAGTGCGCATGATTTGACCGGACTGACCACATTATTGCGACTAACGCGACGCATACTGTAGCAATCGTGTTGTTTGGCGGCAAGAAGAGGGTGTTTATTCTACATCAACTTATACGCGCTCGTCTTGATCATATTTATCTTAATGTTACACTCTCAATCCGATCGATATTTCCTGTAAGTCGCAATTGTAATTTAATAGGTTGCGTACCAGTCAACGACACTCTCAATTTTTCTATATTTCAAATGTCCAGGATAATCTTGTTTGGTTTAATCGCATGTTTCGTTGAACAGGACATGTGTAGAACTGTTGTTCCTGTCCGTCCACACCATAATCACCATGACTACGCTGTTCTAGGTTGTGTTCGCTTTATTGATTAATCAAGCTGCATCCGGCCTAGTCGGCTGACGGTAAGGACTGCTGTAGCTGTCAGAATGCTTATAATGGACGATTATAGCTAACTTTAAGTCAATTAAATACGTCTATATAACACTCGAGCAATACATCGGCATAAACATCTAAAGTCGTATCCAGGAGGCTAACTTAATTATCCTCAAACTTCACAAAGAAACCGATAATGAAGGCCGGTGCATACAAGCGCTTTATTGGTCTTAAGAACCCCGCTGCACCAAGCTGGGGCAAATATTAAATGGCTTTACAACATTCAGAACATTAGTGAGCAATTACAAAGGTAGTAGCTGTCATGCGAGATTAAGCAAGGTGAACTAGCGATATCGATACATATTACGGAGATCCAAGAGGCGTGAATAGAGCAGCTATGTGTTGCTTCTACCAACCACAAATCCTGCAACAAACGCTGTGTGGAAGGTGACCTGGAACGAGCGTGTAAAACCGCCTTGTCTTCCTTGATTATTCTTTGACGCTCCAATAAAGGCCCCCGTAGCGAGGCTACTGTCTCGGAGACAGGAAAAGGGCGCGCGAGATAGGCGAACAGAAAGAGCGCCAGAGGGCGAGAAACACGTGAGAGAGGGAAGCTAATGAGATGCTACAAACGAGACTTAATCCGCGCTCGGTTTCACTTCGTCTCTCTGTCACACTAGTCGTGCAAGCATTGTGGTCAGTATAATTTGAGAACCACATATTAATACCAGCAAACTATAAGTTATAGGTTATAATGTGAAATCCATTGTCAATACTGTGAAAGAGAAATGTCAGTTCGGTTTAAGAAATATCGGTCGATCTAGGAATTATCAAGCTCTTATTATATAGATCACACGTTTTCAAAAATATCAACAAATATAACCAATTACTTTAATATAGCCCATTGCGTCAGTGGATGGGTGGTGAAACAATACGAATTGCTTTGGTGATTAGCTAGCCACCTTCTGCGCCTGTCATTAAAATCCAACCAATCGGTACTAATAGAATGAACACGGTACCCTTGACGGGCTGTTACAAGGTTACCATCCCAACCCTATCTAGCCCACCGCTCCTTCATCAGAGAAGCATCTTACTAACATATTCCCCCTTCATGATACTACGCCATTTGAAACAACAATAACTGAGGTGACGCATACTGCCATAATAGCCCTTCGAGGGGCTCTACGTGATGTCAGTGGAGATGCTTATTTATTTAATGTTCAGGTTTCAACGTATATAGATAAATTAATCCAACTTAATTGTACAATTATTTCTTGCTCAGTTGTTGTCAGTCAGGGGTTGGTCATGGGCGCAAGTATTGTCATACAGCCACACAGTCCTTGTTTATAGATTTCCTCGATGGTTTAATATAAAGACATCATTTGTTATACAAGTTATTATGTGGACTTTGATTTGCAAGTATTATGAAATAACTGGGGTCAATGTCTTTATTGAAGTATAGGTCCCGATCATCCTGACAGAAAGCTACGCTACGCCCATGACGTAAAATGCGAGGAATAATCTACATCAATTTATGAGACAGCATGGACAATCTTTGCGTACTATTGCAATATGTAAGAACAACCTGACAAACTTCTTCATCCTAATTCGTCCCGTCGATAGAACGAAACAGATATTTACGAAATGATTGCCATACGCCAATCTATGGAATAGCATAGCATGGGCAATCGTTTTGATATCATGTTTCGGCGAAGTATTACCAAGGGGCAACTCTCTATTCATCCAGAGGCATCCCGGGGATATAACATACCAGATAAATAATAAGCATGTATGCATATGCGGGTTCCTCTAGTCGTGCACTAGCAATAGCTAAGGAAAACAGAACAAATATTGGTTAACAATCATGTTTGCTTTATAACCTGAATGCTATAATAACCGGTTGTGTATTTCATATGCTGACTCTTCATGCTCATCTACCGAAGAAATGATCGCAATATCATCTGAACGCTTTTAATGCGATACCTAAACGTGATTTTAGCGTATGTCTTATATTAATGATGTCATGCAAATATTGTATATCGTAAAAGTGTTGTCATAAAACATTGACCTTTATCGCGATCGCATTAACTAAGCACATATAGAATACGTCATAGATTTTACATTATTACCCCCGGAGTAGTTGATGTTAAATTTATCTGAAGTTTTTTGTTTGCAGAATTCACATTACAATAATAGCCGTTGTTTAGCCCCTTGAAATTGAATGTATTGTGCCTTGACATAGTGCGATTTCGTCTATGCCTCCAACTCCCATTTGCTTCTTATATAGTGCAGATGAGCAAGTTAGTCAGTCAGCCAGCCAGAATGTGGATGAATGAATCAGGGATTAATGAACCACTGGAAGCATGTAAGGGAATTTAAAATGAAGTAACACTTTTGAAAATTGATTGGACATGATATGACAGGCGTGTTATTGGATAAGCGGTGGTAAGTATTTCTGTACAAATATAGCGTTAGTATCTGACATCATATTTTCGTGGTTTAATATAATTAGACATAATGGTGAAGTTACAACTATCAAATATCAAAGGTTAGCGTTGCTCTGTTCTCATGCAGAGAGTGCTATTTATAAAAACCTCGTATGATGAATGACTCAATATTCTGTGAGTGCTTTCCATTATGACAAACATTAGAAATGAAACAGCTGACTTCCGTCACTTGAAGACAGAAACATCGTGCATTTTTCATGATACTCCTCTTCGCATGTCATCACATCGATCATCGGCTTTTCACAAATTACGAAGCCGAAGGCGTTTGTGGAAATTTTAGAGACAATGTAAAGCACAAATTAAGTAATGTCGGCGTTTTTCCACATAATAAAGCTGACAGTAATTTGCTTTAAGTCTTATGATGACGACGACGCCAGTAACAATTCGCACTCTGCTTGTACAGACAGAGCAACATAGATTATTAGTCGCTTTCCTCCTATTATGAAGGGGACATCCGTCCACAATTATCAACAACAAGTGATTAGGCAAGGCCATCGCCTTAGTAGTAGTGCCCAAGGACAATATCATCTAAATATCGTAGGTTCATGGGTACGTTAGTACATCTTACATGGCCACACTCACAAACTAAATGGAATCCTTTGTAGACGGTTTTTCAATCGAGCTATTGAACTTTAATGATGATAGCTTGCCGATGGAAATACGTGTGATTGCGGCTAAATATGCAATCCGCGGGAACACATTTAGTTCGCTGCTAGAAAACGGAAGAAGAACAGCAATCGCACTGGCAATGTATAACCTTCCAGGTTAGGAATATTCTCTTCAGCATAGACGTCCTTGGTTGAGGTAGTTAAATTTGTGCATTTCAGTTTTCATACGGACAAATATTTTCTTCTATAAATTTATTAGAGATGCCTTGCAATACATACGACGAAAATTACGCTTTTAAGAGTGCACATTGGGGCTCGTCGTTTTAACCCGAAAATCATACCAATTAATGTCATTACCACGCCATAACTTATTTGTAATGCACTTGTTCGAAAACTCATAGCCAACGAAAGAAGGATATAAAAAGGGATCATTGGTTATTAGCTTGTTCATGCAATACGTACCGCTCTGGCATTAATAGTTAAAAGCGCCCATATAATTCATCAGCACTAGCTATTTAATTTAGTTGAAACGTAACTTCATTTCGATATAATCAAAGTTATGTGATAGATTGCTTGGTAAGCCCTTCAAACACGTAGTATTAAGTTCTTCAGCCACGCAATCATAAAGAAATACTGTAATTCGTCAAGAGCGCTGGCTATACATGTTTTCTGCTAATATACATCGTGGATGAGCTCCTAAAATTGCGTCAGGTAAGCGGTATGAAATAATGATACGGAGCGACTCCTCACAAGAAAATAGAATGCACATAACAACTCAACGAGAACTATTAAATGAAATACCAACAAGCTCACTGTAACTATCATCTGAACGTATTAGTTCTCCTCTCGAACATCCAGAACAAAATCGGTTTGCTTTAGTGCACAGATGTAGGTTTCACCGTTCTTGGAACACACATACATGAAACCTTATCAGTGACAATTTAAGAGGTTGAGTGATGATTCTTGCCATGTCTACGTCACTACGATAACCGAGAAGTTTAATCTTATAACATACACGCGACGAATCGTTGTCATACACATACTGATTTTGAGAATTGTTGCTTACATTTTGTTTTTACGTATGGACAAGGATGCTGCACGCAGCATATTGGTCATCAAGATGCGGACACGTGATTGCGACAGCGTTGAGCACATGATAGTGATCGCCGACCTCTACATACATCATTCTGATTCAAACAATATGTGCTGGTATAGAAATATACTGGCGAAGGGGTTTCATATTTTTATTTGCGCGTGAAAGCAGGTGAAAAGCAATTCATTAAAATGAAAAGACCTATATAATTCGCTACGTCATCTGTGTGGGGCGTCAATATTATTTACATATGCAATATTGAAAGAATAATTTTATTCAAGACTCTTTGGACATACGTAAGACGTCGAACCGAAGAGCTGTAATACAAAATCTTATGAGAGCAACGCACACAGCCTTTGCAAAGCAGCCACATTCATCGTTTACAATTGTAAACTTATGTGCGGGCTGCCGATGAATGCCAATGATATATTTTCTTTCTTCTGTCGAATTATTCCGGATGCACAAGTTAAATTGGGGTCCAATGTACAAAACGTTACGTGCTTGGTTGCGTGGCTCAATTAAAATGTAATTGCTGCAGAACTGTTCAGACACGGTCTCTTAAACAGAGTGTGTTAATTGCGCAATTGCGGTTAACAAACAATGTTACGATCAGTCTTAAATGATGGTCTTACTGTCCTGGTCGCAATGCTATTTGATGCCGATAATGCAGCACCGGGCAATAATGACATCTAAATCTATCGAATCAATGATGATTTAATCTCTGTTAGTGCAAGACTGCCTAGAGACATGTACCTCTGATTCATACACATATATAAATATAAACAATAGTGATAAACGATTCTTGGAGCTTGAACCAATTAAAAGGTCAGCCATCTCATTTTGAGCTGTCAATAAGTGCTAAAAAGTACATTATATCTGAAGGACATAACATAACAATGTGATGCTAGCCGTTTTTGTTTATGGTGGTAAGACTGTCGTTACTCATCCTAAAATGAAATAATGCTGAAGGTCTGAACGACAACGACAATGAATATCTTCTGAAGTATGTGCAACACTGCTTGCTAGTTGGTCATCAATAAATATCAAACAACTGCTATAATAACGCGTTGATGGACGGAATCTGTTGACAAAATTAATTTCAAGGCATTTGTTAATTATTGGTTTACCCGAGATCACCTCCCCATCCCCTCGACGCCCCTCATTAGAATTGATTTTATTAAGCATGGGATAAAATGAAGAAATGACAGCCTTAACGTTAATTTGTAGATTCATGGTTATCTTCCAAATAATAAGCGTGTAATTTTGTCAATCATTGTTTGTAGTAGTCGGGGCTATTTGTTTGCTAATTATCCGCCTCCCATAAGCTCCTCAAACGCTGGCTTTCTAATAACTTTATAAACAAATAGTTACCAAGATAGAGAGCCGTCAAGTTAAGGTAATGTTTAACTGTTTGTTTGCTGATTCTATCACCGCAATTGCCGAAAATATATTTGTGAGTCATAATTCTCTTGGACGTACTGCAATATACGAGCATGGTAGATTACTATCATTATCTATATTTTAAGATCATCCAATCAAGATAATGCACCTCACAGTTAATAAAATTAAGATCAGATATTGCACCATGGGCCCGCAAAATGAAGCACACTGTATCAGTTTGTTTATTGTTAGGCAAATGCAATTCGGATTTCCTTCCAAGAACATGCATAGTTTGTGACTAAGACACTAAAGCTTGTTATCAGCAAATATCAGACCAGCGATAAATCCCGCGATCAAACGAACGTCTGGTCATGCCGGTCAACTGAGGTTGCGGTTAGCAATGTATGTGGCATATTACATCAGTACAGTAATGCATCGTCATTAAAGCTATAACAAGAATCAAAATGAACATGACATAAAGTAAGCTCAAATACACAATTTATCTGCATGCCAAGAAGCATCAACCCCGTCCCATACAGCTCTTAAGCGACCCTGGGACAACGCCAGATGAAGAGGCGTCTCTTAGTGGTGTGATATCAAATACGAAGAGACTTATCTAGAAACAGATGAACCGAAAGTTACTCTGATATATTATAGGGGATGATTGTCAATCTATGGAATAGCATAGCATAGGCAATCGTTTTGATTTCATATTTCTTTTTTTACAGAGGGGCAACTCTCATTCATCCGGAAGCGTCCCGGGGATACAGCATACTAGATAATTATTCAGCGTAAATGCATATGCGGGTTCATATCTTGTTGCACTAGCAATAGCCTAGGAGTAGAGAACAAATATTGGTATACAATCATGATTGCTGTTTAACTTGAATGCTATAATAATCGCTTGTGTAATGCATATGCTGGCCTTTTCATGATCTTCTGCCACAGAAATGATTGCGATACAATCCGAAATATCTGACTGCGTTCCTCTAACGTGATTGTAGGGTTTGTCTAATATTAATAATGGCATGCAAATATTGTATAGTATAAACGGGTTGTCCCAAATCATCGAACTTTTATCGCGATACATAATATACTTGACATTTTTGCCCAGTCTAGTGATGTCAAAGTTATCTGAAGATATTTCGTGACGAATTCATATTACTTTTATAGCCGTGATTTTATCCCCTTGAAATTGAATGAATTGTGCCTCAACATAGTACGATTTCGTCTCCAAATCTTATTTGCTACTTGTTTAAGAAAGTTAGTCTGTCAGTGAGCCAGAATGTGGATTAATGTATCAGTGATTAATTAGCTATTTTTATTGCTAGGCAAATGCAATTCTGATTTTCCTTCCAAGAAAATGCATAGTTTGTGACTAAGACATTGAAGCGAATTGATCTGCCTGGCGATAAAACCCACGATCAAACAAACATTTTCTGGTCAAGCCGGTCAACTGTCAGTGGGGTTAGCATTGTATGAGGTATATTACATCTTTACAGGAATACATCGTCATTATAACGGTAACAAGATTGAAGTGCATAGATCGTTCAGCAGCGGTAAGGATGGGATCCATACGTCGCTTATAAGAACGCATGCTCATGTCTGGTATCGTATCAGTTAATCGCTTGAATCATGAAATAAAGATAGCTCAAATATGCAGTTGATATGCACGCCAAGCAGCATCATCCCTGTCCCATACAGCTCTGAAGCGACCCTTGGACAAACCCAGATGATGAGGCTTCTCCTCGTTGTGTGATATCAAATAGGACACTTATCTAGGAACAGATGAACCCAAAGTTCCCTGATATGTTATAGGAGCTTGTTCCAAAGCTGTTGGTTGAGAGAGTATATAATCTCTTCGTCAAATACATTTAATTTTTCCATCAGGCGGTAAATTTGTAAACACTTCTTTGACATTAGTAGCACAATATTCTCCAAACAGCGCTTAGCGATTGGCAAGAATGTGTTTGCTGAAAAAGACGGCACATTTGATCAACATTAGCATCTGCTTAGTAAATGCGACCCATTCTGAGTTAGGTTTATATAAACGAATGGCGTACGTGATACAACGTGCCACTAAATAGGAGTCAGTGCACACAGCACAGGGATCGTGGTTTATGTGCCAGTGGTTTTAATAAAAAAAAGGGTATTTCCAAAGCCAGTCAGCCGGCATCGTTCTTCGCTTGCAGGTATCGATAATGTGTTACGACGACACTATGTATAGTCAAACAACCTTAACGACCTACTTTACGAGTACTGTTTATCATTTGGTGTCTATATTGCGGCCTGATATATCATATTTAAGCTACAGACCCTCTTCTGAAGTTAGAGATAATAGATAGGTTTATCCGAATCTATTTAATTGAAAGATCATATGACCTGGGCTGTGTAGCAAGCAAACAATTTGCCAAAAATGACTTTGGGAGCTTTAGAACACCTTTCAGCGTGAAAAGAGTAAAGTATATTTTAGTTAATGCCATTTATGAACATAAATACATAGAGAGAAGAGAGAGAGGAGAGAGAGAGAGAGAGAGAGAGAAGAGAGAGAGAGAGAAGAGAGAGATAAGAGAAAGAAGAGAGATGAAGAGAATAGAGAAGAAGGAAGAGAAGAGGAAGAAGAAAAAGAGGAAGAGAGGGAGAAGGAGATGGAGGAAGAGAAGGAAAGATAGGAGGAGAGAGAGAGAAGAAGAGGAACAGAGAAGAGAGGGAGAGAGAGAGAAGAGAGAGAGAGAGAGAGAAGAAAAAAAAAAAAAAAAAAAAAAAATTTATAAGCATTTTGACAGAATATAGCTTCTTATACATTCTTTTGAATTCTGATTTGTGTGATGTGAAGTGAGAATGTCTTCTAAGTGGAGTCGGACGGAAGTTTATATGTGTATGGTTTGTTTGGGTATGCAATCTGTTAGTTTTCTGTCACCCTTGCCGTTTCCTTTTAAGAGTTATCATCTCTGCGCGGATTCCGTATACCTATTAGCCTTTAATTGTAGCACCACTTTCTAATAATGTGGGTTCCATCTTAATTCTCTGTGTTATCAACCGAAACAGCTCTTGGTGGTCAACGTGCGTAGCTCGCGCAAATATTATAATGCCATGCAATTTTGGGATACAGGCCCTTAAATCTGGATATGCAAATGGGTGGTAGGCGCGTTTGGAAATGGGTGTTAGGAAATTTGGTGCATTGATCCCCAGCGCGTGTTAAAATGAATTCGGTCAAACTTGGGGGCGCATGGATCCAAATCGAATTATCGAAAATTGTTGAACTACTTGTTATTAAATTTCTGATACACATACTGCCCACTCTTCGTGGTGCCATATATCATTTGATACAAATTCGATAATGCAATAATATTAAAACAATTATGCTCCTAAAATTTACCGTATGCCATGGCTAATCCATATAATATTAAAGAATCTCATTGTTATCTACATGGAGTGAAGATTCATTTGAGGATTGCATACATTTATTAATTACAAGAACAGGTTGTCTACTTTAATATT
>CM067353.1:13455509-13615509 GCA_034190875.2 Urechis unicinctus
CAGTTAATCGCTTGAATCATGAAATAAAGATAGCTCAAATATGCAGTTGATATGCACGCCAAGCAGCATCATCCCTGTCCCATACAGCTCTGAAGCGACCCTTGGACAAACCCAGATGATGAGGCTTCTCCTCGTTGTGTGATATCAAATAGGACACTTATCTAGGAACAGATGAACCCAAAGTTCCCTGATATGTTATAGGAGCTTGTTCCAAAGCTGTTGGTTGAGAGAGTATATAATCTCTTCGTCAAATACATTTAATTTTTCCATCAGGCGGTAAATTTGTAAACACTTCTTTGACATTAGTAGCACAATATTCTCCAAACAGCGCTTAGCGATTGGCAAGAATGTGTTTGCTGAAAAAGACGGCACATTTGATCAACATTAGCATCTGCTTAGTAAATGCGACCCATTCTGAGTTAGGTTTATATAAAAGAATGGCGTACGTGATACAACGTGCCACTAAATAGGAGTCAGTGCACACAGCACAGGGATCGTGGTTTATGTGCCAGTGGTTTTAATAAAAAAAAAAGGGGTATTTCCAAAGCCAGTCAGCCGGCATCGTTCTTCGCTTGCAGGTATCGATAATGTGTTACGACGACACTATGTATAGTCAAACAACCTTAACGACCTACTTTACGAGTACTGTTTATCATTTGGTGTCTATATTGCGGCCTGATATATCATATTTAAGCTACAGACCCTCTTCTGAAGTTAGAGATAATAGATAGGTTTATCTGAATCTATTTAATTGAAAGAGCATATAACCTGGGCTGTGTAGCAAGCAAACAATTTGCCAAAAATGACTTTGGGAGCTTTAGAACACCTTTCAGTGTGAAAAGAGTAAAGTATATTTTAGTTAATGCCATTTATGAACATAAATACATATCTCGATATTTATATATATACACACATATATACATATATATATATAAATATATATATATATATGTATATATAGATATATATATATATATATATATACATATATATAGATATATTTATATATAAATATTTTTATATATCTATATATGTAAATGTATATATATACACACATCATATATATATATATATGTATGTGTATATTTATATATACACACACATATATATACATATATATATATATATATATATATAGAAAGATATAGGGAGAGAGAGAGAGATACAGAGATATATATATATTTATAGATATATCTATGTAAATGTATATATATACACACACCTATATATATGCATGTGTATAGTTATATATATATATATACATATATATATATATTTAGCTATGTATATATATATAGATGTATTTAGATAGACAAATATAGAGACATGTATAGAAATAGAGATATAAAGATATATAGATATATATATAGCTATAGAGAGATAGAAAGACAGAGAGAGAGAGAGAGAGAGAGAGAGAGAGAGAGAGAGAGAGAGAGAGAGAGAGAGAGAGAGAGAGATAGAGAGAGAGAGATATCTATAGATCTAGAGAGATATATATCTCTCTAGATATATATCTCTCTCTATCTCTCTAGAGAGATCTCTATATCTATATATATATATATATCTATATATATACATCTATAAAGCTTATCCGAACCTATTTAATGTAAGAACATATGACCGGGGCTGTGTAGCAAGCACACAATTTGCAAAAAAATGACTTTGGGAGCAGTATAACACCTTTCAGCGTGAAAAGAGATAAGTATTTTTAGTTAATGCATTTATGAACATAAATACATATCTCGATAGGCATATTTATATATATACACACATAATACACACAGATATACATATATATATATATATAGATATATATAGATATATATATATATATATAGAGAGAGAGATAGATATATATAGATATATATATATATATATATATATATATATATATATATATATATATATATATATATATATATATATATATATATATATATATATATATCTATATATATATATCTATATATATATATATATATATATATATATATATATATATATATACGACACTGTGCCAGATGTGGGGTATCGTTTTTAGACATAGATGTAGGGTACTGTATCAGACCTAACTGCGGGGTACATATCTATATATAAATAGTGGGGTATTTATATAAAATATATATACCCCATAGCGAGCGTACTAAATACCCCACAGTACGTGAACTATGTAACATGTACATACCCCTGAAATTGGGCATGTCAGCAAAGATCTTGTTATAATAAGATACCCGACTCGGACGTTTCCGTTGTGAAGCTCGCGACCAGCGCGCCACCTGGTTTCGTGGAAGCTAAAATGTAAACAAAAGCGCGTGGCTCAATGGTAAAAGATCGATCGGCGATGGTATGTTCACAAAAATAACGTTGTATTTCTAAATTTACAGATTTTTTTTATAGAACCAATACAAAAAAAAGAAAAGTCAATTACTATTGACACCTTTTAAGCAATTTGTGTGGCGATTTATTCAATACAATATTTTATATGAACATTTGAACGAAGTCGCATATTTCGGTGTAGGTCTACCCTAGGCCAAGCCTTGCACGACGTCTTATATATTTATAATACCATCGTGCGCGGCTAGGTCTACCCTAGCCCCGGTCGGACGGTATCATAAATATATACACGTCCCGTGACTGCCGATCATTGAATTTGATATAATATTTAGTACCATTGTAAATTGTACATTGACTGTTACACAAGACGTCCAGTAGGTCTACCTCTATTTTAGCCCCGCTCGAACGTCTAGTCTACCCCTTATTAATTTTAACAGATTATTCTGAATGCTATGGCTTTTGTCATTAGTGGTCATCTTTGAAATGAAATATAAGAAGTTGATTTAAGGATATGCTCATATTTTGATACTTTCATGCTATTTTCCTGATTAAATGATATTTGATTGGTCACCCAGACGTACCTACACCGAATCAACAAGCTGCATTGTAGGTGATGGGTTGTCCTGTGCGGACATCATTTTATTATGTACTACTGTTGTACATATTCTTGGTTATTTATAATAACAATATAATGCATCATATCAGGACATAGCAACATACTGAAACATTGATGCAGCATGAGTCTGATCATCATTAATTATTTATATATGTATATATATATATATCAACCACAGTCCAACCACAAATAGGATACATTAGGAGATCAACTACAAAAAATACAGCCAACACTACAATTATTTATATCAGAGCTCAATTTATCCATGTAAACATTATTATGTACTACTGTTGTACATATTCTTGGTTATTCATAATACAATATAGTGCATTATATCAGGACACAGCACATACTGAAACATTGATGCAGCATGAGTCTAATCATCATTAATTATATATATATAGTATATAAATATATATATATAATATATATATATATATATAAATATATATATATATAAATATATATATATATATATATATATATATATATATATATATATATATATATATATATATATATATATATATATATATATATATATATATATATATATATATATATATATATATATATATATATATATCAACCACAGTCCAACCACAAATAAAACGAGATCATCAGGATACAATAGGAGATCAACTACAAGCTAACTAAAACTACAGCCAACACTACAATTATTTATATCAGAGCTCAATTTATCCATGCAAACATTGAACACATAGGTTGACAATATGCTTCCCTGTCTTATGCCATTAGGCACACCAAATCAGTCAGACATAGTTCAGGCCCATCTAACACACACATCTGATTTGAGTACCATGCAACCACAATCTAAGTTTAAGTAGTCCTACATACTATGGAATCATAGAGGGCTTTCAAGGAAATAAATATCATGAATATTTGATTTTACGGAAATCTAAACATACAACAGCCATCAACATAAATAAGAGCATGGATTTTTACCTATAATACACATATTTTGCAATATATATTATTAAATAAAATGCCCTGAATATATTATCATCATACTACTTATTATTTTTTAAACTCATTCCAACAATATAATCTTTATCTTACCACTTACAAATTATAGACTTCCATGAATCATCTTAAATAGATTTATGAATATTTAAAAGAATTCATTCACTTGTTCTAAAATGTTTTTACAAAATAAGATTTGTTTTTAGAAAACTTATAATATCAGTCGAATAAATCCATTGTATGCTGAGATCAGACGATATTAATCCAAAAGCCATGTGTTATTGGCAGTGAGGTGAAATAAGAATGTAACACATCTCATCATGCCAAAACACACAGTCATGGATATGTGATCATGGAAACAAATTCTTCACCATCCGTTTCTTCCGTGACATTACATTGACACATAACTTGATTATATTTACACATTCAAAATGGATATATACATATTATGTTATATCGTGTAATAAGATTTATTGCTTAAAAATTGGGGTATCTATTGTTGATCTGGCTCCAGAAGAACCAGCACGGCACCATCCTTTAAGTTGCTGGGGTGTCACTCATCTGGAATGCATAGTAAGAGTATTATTTATATAGAATGGAAAAAAATCCACATTGGTTAGGGTTGGGACTATACAACTGCTAGTATAGGTGGCAAAGATTATCATTAACACTGGCTTCCATCCATCTTTAAAATACCTAATTCCAAACACAACCTTATGTTAGACAAATAGTACCTCAACATAGATAAACATATGGGTCAAGCCTCTCAAGGCAAATAAACCTGGAACATATATAATAATCATGAATAAATAAACGTTAGTCAAGTTGAATTAATTCAACTATTGGTCACTAGGCCGATTCGTTCCAGCTAGGCTTAATTATGAGAATCTGGCTGTGAACCCTTCTTATGTAGATAAGAGATATAACCAATAGTCAATACAAAGAAAAAGCACAATAGGGTCTCTACCTATGTATTGCATTGGCTCAAACAACACATCTAGATCTTGGCATGTATTCATTGCTATATAATAAACGGATAATAATTGCTTAAATATATGGCAAATACTGCGTGATCATCGATTTAATCGTACAGGGTTTATCTTACCACCGCCGACTTTCTTAAACCCCCTTAATCTGTTATGTTTACACTAGTTACCAATAAAACAGCTTTCTTTATCGCCCACAAGAATTTTACTTGGAAAATCATGTAGTGTTTTCAACTTTCAGACTTACCTTTCCTCATCTTTAGGGAACCGAAAGAAGCTTATATCCCTTCGGTTCTTTCTACAATTTGAACAGTTAATTGCAGCACAGAAGTGCCCATTTGTGTTTGACTGCCAGTCAGACATATTCGCAAGTCATAACCAAGTTGGTTGGTTGCTGCGCGTCGAGTAGCTTCCACAAACGTAGTGGGCGCTGCCTACACGGTGTCACGGAATTTGTCGGGCGAATTGCCGAGTCGGGTATCTTATTATAACAAGATCTTTGATGTCAGTATGTAATCGAGAGCAAGCACAAAATATATCGCCCGCAACAGAGTTGGGCATACATCAATTGTAATGCATGTTTGGCTACTATAAGACTAATGTAAGTGGATAAGCACTGCGCATTACACACTTTTGACTCTCTACCTTAGTTGCACACGGTCCGGCTTGTCACCTGTCACGCAAGACCTTATATAACCCGAGCAGTATGTTATCTGAGCCAATATATCACATACTGAATGTTATTTAGAGTTATAAACCAACGCAGTGATTTCCCGAATACATAAGCAGTTAATGGTGACTATGCATCGGAATTTTGACAGAATATAGCGATCTTTATTACATTCTTTGATTTTTATGTGATGTGTATGTGTGAGGATGTCTTTTAAAGTGGAGTCGGACAGAAGTTTATATGTGTATGGTTTGTTTGGGTATGCAATCTGTTTGTATGTCATACCTGTCTTCCCTGTTTGAAGAGTTATCATTCTCTTGCGTGGATTCCGTAATGCCTATTTGCCTTTAATTGTAGGCCCGATTTGTAAATAATGTGGGTCTATCTTTTAATTCCTCTGTTTAATCAACCGAAACAGCTCTTTGGTGCACGCGCGTGCTCACGCTTTACTATTGGTGGTCAAAAATACTTATAAATGGATGGCATTTTTGGAATACAGGCCCTTAAATCTGGATATGCAAAATTGGGGTAGGCGCGTTTGGAATGGGGTTAGGTTGGTGCTCATTGATCCCCAGCGCGTGTTAAATGAATTCCGGTCCAACTTGGGCGGCGCATGGACCAAATCGAATATCGAAAATTGTTGAAAGTAGCTTGTTTATCATTAATTTCTAAATATCACATCTCTTCGCTGATGTGCCATTATATCATTCGATAAAAAATATTCGATAAAATGAATAGTGACTCCTATAATTTACGTCATGCCGTGCCATAATCGCCAATATAATATTAATGAATCTCAAGTTTTCCTGGCCATGGAGATGAAGATGTAATGGGAGGATTGCATCGTTGTGTATTACAAGAACTGGTTTGGTCTACTTAATAGACGCTCAAGATCCTTTGCAAGACGTGCATAGTCAATTCTAATTTGAATATTACTGTAAAAAGGCATATTTCGTAATATATCCCTAGGTACTTTAAGAAAAAAAAAACTTGACATACCATTTATTTGATGTTACAACGTTACATAGATAATAAAGTTACAGATCATTAAACATTATATAGGGCAATTGCAGAATCAGTTTGAAATATGGACCGAAATCAAAAGTCACACAAGTTACACAAAAGTTTGATATATATAATATTATTGCCGTCAGGGTTACTCACATGGAAAGGATGATCGTACCAATAAGGCAACGAGTAGCACTATTTTATATTCAAAACGTAAGGATTGAACATGATATTCAATGAAACATATACTCTTAGCTGAATGAACTGCAGCGTCAAAACAATTCAATAAGCAACTATTGCCGAAAATATTTATGACCTGATTAGGACCATTTACAACCATATATAAATTCAACACACCGAACGACGTTCCTCTGCTACTAAAAGAAGTAATATTGTGAATTTTTGCTCTTATCTGTCGGACAAGCATGGGAATTTCTCCTTAGCTTGCCTGATGACCTCGGCTTTTACCGACCGTTTGTTGATAATGACGTCCTTAAACGAGGCGTTGAGGGCTTAATTTTCTATCTGTGTCCAAGTTTTCTTTACTAGGCCTGAAGTCATATCAATATCATGCAGTTGTCTCAGATATGGGATAACTAAGATATATATTTTAGTATGATTCATGCAACATATTAACTCAAAAAATTGTAAGATGCTTGTGTGCACAAAGCCCCTAAAACAATATAATGATATCTCAATAGTTACTATCATCTTTTGAAAACTGCTGGCATGGCAGAAGAAGTTGTAAAGATACGTCTATAGATGATATGCTGCATGATACTGCTTTTAACACATCAGGTCATAAGGTTGCGTCACTCATCAATCGTTTGTCTAATATAAAGAGCATTGCTAACGCTTTGTCCATTTCACTTCCACACCAGCGTCGATATTTATAAAGTATAGACATGGTGCAAGAACTAAGGGATATTCTATGTGCCACAGCCATTACCAAACTGCAATAACAAACTGATGGTTCAATAGACTGGAAGCAGCTGGCAAGCATTTGACCTGACGAATGACATCAACTAAATAAGTAATTTAAAACGTACGTATGCCTGAATCCCTATCCTTTTCACCCGTATCACAACAGTGTTCTTCAAAGGTGTCTGTGCAATATACAATTACAGCTCTTTACATCGATCTGTCAGTCCCAAGTACATTTGAAAATGAAACAAGGAGATACTGTATGTGCTGCTAGTTGCATTGGCTCATATACCAGTCATGCACCACGAGTATAAAAATTTTGCAATCAACCATTACGTTGAGGTTCAAATATTTCCACTATAACTCATTGTTACCAATGAATGGTGACAGTTGCTTGCCCGAGTAACTTAAGCACGTTTGTCAATTTCCATCAATAACAATGATTTCGAATCGGGTGTGACATCCATCCCTATATAATATATTGATGTTAAAAACAAAGATAATTCTTATCCAAAGGCACGACTTGCCTGCGCGATAATTGTGGGTTATCAGTACCGTTCAATCATACATACCTTCGTATTGTACTTGCAATCGCCAAGATTGCGAAGCTCTGTCAATGCCACCTTTCTATATTTTGACTTGACATCAATAGATAGTATTTTCTGAACTGCTGTCTCATTTGCATGCATACTGTGGTAATGATTGTCAATTGAAGCATTGAATGGATTCTCACAAAAGTAACAGCTTTGCTGTAGTTTCGGCCATCTTTTGTGTTTCGGTACGAGGGTATGGTGACTGGACACACACATTTAGCTTTTCTATTTATCGATATATATATATTTCCCCTGTGTGACGCATGAGTGGATGCACTGGTGTTTGTGTATTTGCAATTATATTCATAGCTGGGTCCCATACTAAATATTTGATAATTGCCGTTAATGAGTGCTTGAACTCGCGTGTGCCTCATTGACGTCAAATATCGTCATTGGTAGAACGGCTACTTCATACCTTGAGGCATAGCAGGATGTATGGCGTCAGCTACATCGATGTTTTCGTAGTTGCTGTTATTCACAAAGCCTTATGTACAATCATCTTCCGAGCCAACTTCATCTACAACGTGGATGATACATATATGAAGGACTTTCGTGGTCAGTCTCATAGCATCACGTTATGGCACTGATGGAGGTGTGCGTGTATATAACCTGTTGGAAGGTATTCACTGCCACTGTCGTCTTCATCAATGACATCTTCATCGAATTCTGCCTCTTCAATACCTTGCACAAACCGTTCGCGTTTTCGCCGAATATAAGACATTCTAATTGGTTAATAGTGGAACCTTATAACTTACGACGCTTATGTTATGGATGTTGACAATCTGACAGCTCCGTCTAGGACAGACAGGAACAACACAAGATCGCCCCTTAAATAATTCATGTCGAATTGGTAGCAGCTGTGCTTACGCTAAATCGAAGATATATTACTCGAGTTACGCAATCGAAATTTTTACACCGATATTAAATTGGATAGAGAGGGGGGGGGGGTGTTATCCTGTTATGTGTCAGAATTGTAACATATAGTTGCAAGAGCTCCATCTTCAAATGCCAACAATGCAAAACTCAGATAGTTACCTGTCGATGTTCAGCACGCGCTTTACCATTTAGTTTCGACCTCATTCTGCTGCCTCTTGTACAACTGGTCTGTAGAATACTATGAGATTCTATTACAGCAATATCCAGAATGGACGAAGTACGTATCAATGAGATATTGCAAGTAAACTGAGGTATCCTTAGAAAAAGAATGTTATTGATCTACATTCGACTGATGACCTACATCTATTGCCAACATCACAAGTTACAATACAATTTCTGTTGGGGTGTGTTTCAACATACCTGTATTGATGAATTCATCAGCACTATCTGCCACCATGGCATCTGTCATTGCCGCCTTATGTTCTTGCACATTCAGCCGAATTCGTTTTACTTACGTTGATAATTCTGTTATTTAGTGGTATACATCCGTAGAATGGTGACATCATATATTGCACATAAATATCAAGGTTAACATTTGACAATTTAAAAGATCGTCACCTGTTGATGCCCACTATGATGTTGCATGTCGTCATATATTCTTTCAGTGTATCCGGAAACATGGTTACTGGCTGGCCGAGTATGCCAGGATTCTAAAAAGAAAATTGTGCACCAAATTACGATGCATAGAATTTATCTACACGAAGAATATTTTTGCGTATCTCGCCAACGAAAGCACTCTGCGTAATGCACCATACCTTTAGCATCAATGATCTCGGGATTCTCTGCGGAGGCTGGAACCATTTAATATTACGTGATTGTTATTAGATAGATCACAAGTTGATTTGGATGTGACTTGGCTCATCTCTTTAGCTAAGATGCTTTACGCTTTGCACTCTGAGAGACTATATATTCTTTTTAAATGACTCTTTTTAAAGTGTACAGTGGCAGCATTGAGGTCGTTCATTGGGGTAATGTTGAGGATAGTGTCGGATGGCTAAATTGAGAACAATGGATAACGACAATGCTTGTTAACAGAGATGGATACACTTACCACGATGTGGGAAATTGTCAATATCAGACCTTACTTGCGGTGTATCGGCGGAATTGTGGGTATAAATGGTGCTTTACCATTATGACCAATGCGATAATGCTATTGAGGGTGGTGTCGTATGTAAAAACTGTGATGTTGGGAATGTTGGATGATGGCGATGTTGTTAACAGGCAGGAAGATACACTCACAGCGATGACGGAAATGTTCAATGTCAGACCTTAGTTGTGGGGTAACGGAAGAATTGGGGGAATATATCGTTGCGTTGCAGCTTTGACAATAGTTTAAGGTGTCAAAGTTGAGTACAGTTTAACGTGGAAATGCTGAGGATAGTGTAGAGGACAGTGGTGAGGATAGTGCATAGCGTTAATGTTAAGTATAGTGTAGGTAAGCAATGTTAAGGATTGTGTAGGGTCGCGAATTTGTGAATATATTAGAGATTAGGAGAATGCAGGGTGACGATTTTAAGGATAGTGTAGAGTGACAATGCACAGCGTAGTATGTGTTGGCAATATTAAGGGTAGTGTATGTTGGAGATATTGAGGATATTATCGGACGGTTTATGCTGTTAACAAGGATGTAGAGACACTGGCCTCGTTGTTGGAAGTTTTCAATTAGCAATGTATTTGAACCTTATTTTGAGGGATATCGTAGGGTAAAAAGTGGGGTATTTATAATGCCTGGCAATTCTCAGGATATGGGATGACGATGTTTGAGGTTTGAGCGTGTTTTGTAATAACTGCCGCGTTGTTAAAAGAGTTTAGTGGCGATGTAAAAGACAGTGAAGTTGCAGTTTTCACGGATAGTGTAGGAGGATAGCGACGTTAAGGATAGCGCAAGTGGAGAAATTCTCAAAAAAATGTGGGATGGCATTGTCGAAGATAGGGTAGGGTCGCGATATCATGGACATATTACAGTGGCGATGTTGAGGATACTGTCGGGTGGCGATGTTTAAGAAGGATGGCGATAGCGCGGAAATGTTGACTAAATTGCGGGTTGCAATATTGAGCGTAGTGTTTGCTCAGAATGTTGAGGATATTGAAAGGTGGCAACGTTTAGGATAGTGTAAGATAACGACATGAAGGGTAATGTGTGGTGGCAATTATGAGGACACTTTATGATTGCGATATTCAGGATAGCGTGATGCGGCGATATTAAGGATAATGTGGTGTAGCAATGATGGGGAAAGTGTAGAGTGGCAATGTTGAGGGTTTTGTTGGGTAGAGATGTTAAGGGTAGTGTACGGTGAAGATAAATATAGAATGGCGATGTAGTGGTATTAGGGTGGAGACGCTGGCCACGAAGTTGGATGTTTTCAATATAAGACTTTAGTTTAGGGGCATCAGCTGACTTGTGGGGTATTTGTAATGCCTTACTTTTCTCCACTATGTGTTGATGTTTTTGAGGGTGGAGGTGTTATATTGTTTATATGGTTTGGTGGCGAGATAAATGATAGTTAAAAGTGGGGATGGTCAGGACAGTGTAAGGTCGCGAGGATTAGGATTGTTTTGGGGGCGCAGTTGTAAAATTTGTAGAATGGCAATGTTGAGGATTGCGTTTGGTCGGCGCTGTGTAAGATTGTGTAGGATGGCAATGTTGAGGATAGTGCCGGCGGGCGGTGTTGATGAAAGTATAGAATGGCTATGTTAGTGTATGATGGCAATGCTGAGGATAGAGTAGGGTGGCAATGTTGTGCATTGTATAAGTTGGCAATGTTTAGGATGCTGTAGGGTGGCAATGTTGAGGAAAGTTTAGGGTCGCAATATGGTGGATTGTATTAAGTGGCAATGTTGAGGATGATGTAGGATGGCAATGTTGAGCATAGTGTAGGGTGTCGATCTTTAGGAGATTGAAGGGGCCATTTGTAGAATGTATAGGATGGCGATGTTTATGGTAGCGTGTGATAGCAATGTGGAGGATGATGCAGGGGGCCGATGTTGAGGATGCTATATAGCGGCAATGTTTAGTATAGCGCAGGTTAGCGATGTTTAGGATAGTGAAGCTTTACAATGATGAGGATAGTATAATTTGGCAATGTTGAGGATTATGTAGGTTGGCAATGTTGAAGTTAGTATAGGATGGCAATATTGTGGAATGTATAAGGTGGCAATGTTGAGGATTATGTAGGGTGGTGATTCTTTTAAAAGTGTATGGTGGCAGCGTTAGGGTAGTGTATTGTGGCGATGTGGAGGATAATGTCGGATGGCTACATTGAGAACAATGGGTGATGGCGATGTTGTTAACAGGCAGAAAGATACACCCACCGCGATGACGGAAATGTTCAATGTCAGACCTTAGTTGTGGGGTAACGGAAGAATTGGGGGAATATATAGTGCATTACCATTCTTACCAATGTGGTAAGGTAAGTAAAGGGTTTAACGGCACACCACCGGGTGTGATATATGGTGCATACAGAGGTGGGTTATATACAAATAGATTAGAAGTTATGGTAATAAAACCAAGAATCTTAGATGGATCGACCCTTTCGAATAATTGGAACAAACTTTGATCGCGGAAATAGCGGTTCATAACAAGAATAAGATCATTCGATGTGAATGTGCTTCATATTGTATGGGCACGTCATCGCGGTGAGTGGGTTCTGAGTCACGTCGGAATCCCTGGCAATGAGCCGGCAGACAGAGCAGCACTCCTTGACGAAAAACACAATCAAGCAAAGCTGATAGCCTATGATGTATTTATCGTAAACGTCTAGTGATGAGGTTTTCAACAGGAAGACATTCGGATATCAAATAGTCTAAATCGAACTTGAACAAAACGGGCCTTGACGCGTGCTTTCATCAACATTCATTCATCCCTTGCGTTGATTGGCCACGGAGTTGGAGGATAAACAGACCAATAGTCTGATCGAATACATTGCACAAGATCAAAAGAGCTATAAATCAGGGGTAGCCAAACAAATTTGCTCCTGGAAGATAAAATTCTACCCTGCAACGCGCGTAGATGGCTAAGCATAATCGACTCTGTTAAGTCGACTACCGAAATCGTTCGTGAAACGCTTTTGTCGACTACGAGCTTTGACGTTTTAACTAAGTCGTCTACGGTAGAATACTCGGCTTCAGACTACGGTCGGCCGGGTACGTGAAATAGGCCACAGAAGCAGCGTCGGACACGCAGGGTCATGTCCGTGGCGCATCTCGTGTCGACCACCGGTCTCACTTTTGAACTAATTTAAAGAAGTATATTTGGCTGGTCCGCCAATTGGTCAACGCACAAATGTGCCTTGCAACAAATGTCGACTAGGGGCGAAGGTGGTCTGGGAAAGAGGGACCACATTTCCTTTTCTTAAAGGTCAACTTCAACGATTTTCATCATTTCTTTATTTTTTGTTTCAAAATGAAGATTAATAACTCATTAACCAACGGGTACTTATAATTCATTGCACCGCCATGCATAACTACTAAAAATCCACCGATAAGGTTCCACTCGGAAGAAAATACGAAGCCATCTTCTCGATGCCATTTTGCCTCAGTTGGCCGCTAGGGGCAGGTTGCGTGACGTCATTCCTGCTGCGCGGCCTCAAAGAGAATTTGACAGCGATCGAGCGAGCGAAGCGAAAAGCGATTGTTTGGATTTTAGGATTACACTGTTTTTAAATTAAGCCATGTCATCTTCTGATGAAAATTACGAGGCCCCATAGCATAAAATTGGGGCAAATTATGTCCATGACTATTTATTTGAGCCAATACGGACGGGAGTTGAAAAATCCAAGTCACACTTCGAAATGACACCGGGAAACTCAAGGGTCCGCTTCGGATGAAGAAATAGTTGAAGAATCCACTTAAGATTTCGACGAATGGTGAGTTTAAGAATACCCTTCCCAAGCTTTGTTGAACTATGTTAACTGGTAAAAAATAATCGTTAGTATCATTTACCCAATAAATTTACACATTCTGTAAGTTGAGGATGGTATATTCACAGATGTAACTATTAGTATTACAACAGATAGAACTTGGCTAGTGAATGTAGCTTTGCCATTGTACCCTCAGCACATTAAATATTTTGGACAGATGATTACATGCAGTATATAAAGTATTTTCCTTTTATATTCATTCATTGTACCACAAATATAAATTTACAATAACTCTTTAATTATTTCTCTAAGTTAGGTGTAGCTGTCAGCACTGCATCCCAATGGACAAAGCCAGAGTGTGCAGCAGAAGTTTGGAGAGAGTGATGGATATAACGGAGGAATGGACATGCATCTGGTCACCAAGCATCCCAGATTCCTGGCAAACTGCCTGAATAAAAATGTGCTAGAAGCTTCCAAACTTGAATCTATTCAAATGGATGGACCTGTTGGAGATGAGGTCTCTTCATTGAGTAAGTTAGCCATTATTGCTACCAAAAAGGACGGTTTGAGGTTGAACAATCATATTTATTGCTAAGGGAACATCAATCCCGCTGTGTAAAATATTCAGTGTTCATATTGATAAACTATAATATATTTCACATAGACAAGAATAAATAAAACCAGTAACATGAAATCCAGAGGCAGAGCTTACAATAAAATTACAAAGTGAGGGAATGGTTGACAAATGACAATTGTTTTTTTTTAACTATACAACTTATTTCATAACCATAGACAACTTATTGACATATTGCTTCAGATTATTCAGGTATCTAGCCTACCACCAGTTTACATTATTGATATGGCACAGACTGGCCAAAAGAAACAGGAAACAGGAAAGTGCTGACAGCCTGTGTGGTAACAGTTGTTAGAGAATCCTTCCCTCACATGGGCGGCAAATATACAGGTTATCTACAATGGAGCGGAAGATTACTTGGTCAGGTTAAATCGACACCCGTGAGCATATATGAGAAGATCCTTTTCAGGTTTCTCGTACTGGGAGGCAATAGGTGGTGGAACATTCCTTTCCTCTCTCAAGGACCTCTGCAAGTCTGTACCTTGGGTATTTTTGCCTGAGATCAAGCACCTCAGCAATGAACTGATGTACATAGTCTGAAGCAAATCAATGATATTCATATTTTATGATAGTCATAAAGTAAGTTAGTTATAAAATATGCCCATTTGAATTGGGTAACAATGTTTGTGCATATGAAACTTATGTAGGTTTCGGTAATAAATGTCATTTTAGATTAATGCATGTACACACCAAAAGAAATTGGCACTTTGACCGGCTTGACAACTGGGTCTCCCTGTCTGGCTTTGGGATAAGACACTCTCCATTGGGACTGACCTCCTTCAGTGATGGCTTGAGCTCTGTTCGAGTTTTCATTGAAGTGAATTACTGCTAGGAGCAATCTGGATATATATATAGCAGGTTGATAACATATTGCTAAGTAAGAATTGAAACTTGAGCACATAATTATACAAAGAACATTACAGCTGTCACTACACAAATGTGCTTAACTTCCATACAACAAATATACACAACCGAATTTCAAACTTATTTCATTGGTATTACCTGGCCTCCATGGTGGCATAGGGATAGTGGACACTCTTTGGTGCGAAGAATATGACAACTTTGTGATACGATTCTAGGCTTGATGTCTGCTCTGATGGGGAAAGCCTGCCAATGTCATTTAGGAGATGCTTGCTGGAGACTATCAACTCCAACTCTTTGTGTGGCTTCGATCCTATTTATGGTTAACACATATATCAATACAGATTACATTTCTTTGGTAAAGTAGTACCACAGGGACATGGATTTTACCATTACGACTCATTTAATTACACTACCACTGAAGTAAATATTTCTTGATGAACTTATATGATTAAAAACTAATACCGACCCTTCAGTATCAACTTCTTGTCCTCTAGTAGTGCATGCTCACATTCCGGGTACAGATCCCCATGCCCCGCGTGTGCTCATTGACGACATGCCTAGTGACAGAGAGCCGCTGTCAGAGGCGAAGTTTCTTCGCCTAGGTCGGCAGTGCTTGGGTGTGAAACCTCAGTCTGTGATTCACCACTGTCACTTGATTTATCTTTCTGCTCAGCTGCCAATACCATTTCATTTACTACCTGCATGACAAGAAACAGCTGGATTGATAAACTGGCAACTTGGTGATAAATTCATTAACATCTAAATAAGTATACGTCAACATAGCAGGACTAGCCTAAAGGTTCAAGCCAACAGATCTCACCTGTTGTCGTTGCCGTTACTCCAAGGCACTCCGTCGCTTACTTTGACTGTCATCAACTCCAACGTGGCTTAAAGAGAGTCGGTATGGCTTCTTTTCGGAGCCTAGGTTTCTTACGAAATCCTAGACTTTTGAGCAGCTCTGAGTCAGTATCATAAGCACCATTCTCGAAATGATCAGAACTGTCGTAAGGGTAGGACTCCAGTGTTTACGTTTGACTTTCGACACCCATATGCGGCGCATTTTGCTGTCTTTTGGAAACAGAAAAAAACTCACGACTGACTTCTCATTGTTCCGACAACCAAACGCACAACAATAAGGCATAATCCACACCAAGAAACGCACCAGACCGTGATGAAAGACGAGTAAGTCACACGCTGTCAACCAACCGTGATGGCTGAAGATGGCGAGGAATATTCGTGAACAACCCGAATGACGTCACTGTCCGGAAATTCACGAATTTTACCGAGCGGTATCTTGTCAGATTCGACGTGGAAAATGTACATTTAAAAATCATTTTTCTAACAGAAAAAAAGCGCGCAGTCACCTTATTTTGGTTACGATACCCTTTTAAAACATAGAACTTTGGAAAAATGGAATAAAAAAAATCTTTGTAGTTGACCTTTAAGAAGCGAAGAAGCAATGAAAATGGCTGGTAATACAGTCGCGTCTTTCGGCGACGCGTGGTTGGTGTTATGCATGAAGGGAGCGAGCAAACAAGGTCCGAGAGGAAATTTCGCGAAGGCGAAGGTCCAAGAGACTAATCCAGGGGGACGCCTGGACAGGAAGCGCAGATAAAGAGGAGAGTAGATAACTGATTAAATGGTATCGAATGTAAACCTAAACATGTCATTGGTAACTTTGAACTCTTGTGTGTGACGGAAGTGGATAGTCTGTGGAACTCGTATTGATGGTCCGGCGACAAGTACCACCTGCTAAGATGGTCGGCCAGTTTGTTATGTATACCGTAGAAGCAAGAGGCGCGAGTAGAGCAACAAACGCTGTATGTAAGGCGACCAGGAACGACCTGAGTTCGAAGCAGTGATACGGCCTCGTTATCCACGACTAACATTAAGCGTTGACGCTCCAATAAAGACCCCCGTAGCTTAGCGCACACTACTAAGGCCGGAAGTTCTAAGGCGTGGTATACAGAACGACCAAAATCAGTCCGGTGCGAGTGGAAAATAGAACGATCAAAATTAGTTGGATTCTATATGGAATCCTAGACCAAACATTGTGCTATATTTGAGTACCATATTGAACCATTGGTTCCATAAAGAACTCTGCAATAACCATTATTTTGCGAAGTGTAACTTAGATCACGGGTTGTCGTGTGTGTGACGCTCAATATTGCATACATTTAATGTATTGTGTAGTTTGCAAACGTAATCGGCGTCGTTCCTTGTCCAATCAGAAATCTCCATGCTTGTTGATGACCACACACTTGTATCAAATTGACCATATATTCCTTTAAGGGTGTTCAGGAGTGGGCTTCACGACAAAATCTGTACTCATTTTCGAATGCGCTCAGGATAATTACTTCAACTCATAAACTTTTACGACAGACTTTTGGTAGCATATTTAAATTTCTTAGCATTCCCCAAAATGTATAACATCTTGTATTCAGTTGTATCTCCGCTTTATTCTTTCAAATACAAGTAGGACTTATTACCCGTTGTTTAATTTTTGGTAGCTGCACAGGTGGGAAGGTCGTTTAATGGGAGTGACGGATCCGCTAGGTACTTTCCCTTCCCCCTCTCATGACGGACCCGGCCATATCCCACCCTGACCAGGTCTGCTTTGTAATGCTAGTTTCTGAGGGGTATATAAAGGTGACATCCTCCCTGCCACAGTACCTCACTTCTGAGGGCCCCAATACATGTATACTCTTCGTTCGATCCGTTAGAATCCACAGTAACTCTCTTAAAGGACTTAAATGGACTTTCAAAGGTCACCTCGACCAACATACCTCAGGGACACACGACTTAGTTTTGGATCCTGTCAGAGTTATTTTTCATACATTGACCAGTAAGTTACCTACAATTCAGGCAATTACTTGGTTACTTCGGGCAACGAAAGCGGTCAAGTAAAAGGAAACTGCATTTACTGGCGGGCAAAATGAACTGGGCATGTCAAGTCGTAATGGCAGTGCGCACGTTTCTCCGACGTATGATTGACCAAACTGACAAATTATCTGACGCGAGGCATAATATCCTTCTTGACAACGAGTTTAAGCTGGATGTTGGATGGTGGCAGGCGTTCCTCGCCACGTTCGATGGCATATCAGCCTGGCCAGATCCAAGGCCGGTAACTGATTGGAACACCGATGCATTCACAACGGGTTGTGGTGAAAACTATTCTGAAGGATTACTTTTATTCAGTCTGGTAATACGACTAGCAAGAAGCGAATCCCTTAAACGTCAACTATAACGAAGCACTCGTGGTGGTATTGGCCTGCAAGAAATGGGCCCCTAACTTAGCAAATAAAACGTCATCCATTCCGACCATATGACTGCGGTGGCAATTTTGAACAAAGGCACGTGCCACAAGGGTTATGTAATGCAGGCGTTGCGGGAGCTGTTATGGCTCACAATTCAGTTCAACTTTGAAGTGCGAGCGGTGCATATTCCCGGTAAGGATAATACGATAACCGACACAGCGTCCAGGTTATATCAACCGCAGTATCTAAATAAGTTGTATTGGAGCTATGCGCCTGGCAACGACATCCGTCACTCTCCTTCTCACAGCCAAAACCTCCATTATTAATAAATTTTCCACTAACCTATTGAAAACAATTGGCTCCTGGGGTAATATTTAGATTATTCTTTGTTATGCCATATTACATAAAATTAATCATCATTTGGCACTTATGTTAACGAACTACCATCTTTATGTGATACTGTATAATAACGTTATAAATTAATTAATATCCCTTGCCGCCCGTCTGCACATTAGGATAATACGAACATGGTGTATGCAACAACAGGCATATAAATGAGACCAGATCAAAAATCTTGGCCGCTAATCTACCAACGGGGTATGGGAAAAGCCTGATATACCATTTGTTTCCAGAATTGCTGCCACCCCCCCCCCCCCCTTTCACCACACCCCGATGAGAGTTCACATGTTTTATGGAAAAAATAAAAACACACAACCACGAAAACTTGGACTGCTAATGTTAGAATAAGATATGCCACAATTGAATACTTGGGACTGCTGGGCCTTGGTTATATAACTTAAATAACTGCAGCGTATAAAGCAAAGAACGTTCATAATCAAAGACATCAAAATGCTGCCTTTGTGGGCAGTAAACACAGCTTTATTTCCCACAGAAGGGCTTACTTCCGAGCTTCCTCGATAAGCTTCTTTCTTGTTGACCATCATTCTTGTTGGGTTTATGTTTGACGCGCGCTGCTTGTTATTGCCCGGTCATAGGTCAAAACCGGATAAAATCGCATGCGCTCCGTTAACTATTGCAGAAATGTTATGTTAGCGTTGCGTCAAACATGTCTGCCATGGACAGTGACCCCAGCCTTGAGGTCACCCGAGTCAAAAGTTAAATCGTCTTTGATCACCACCTGTTGACAGAGCCCTACCCACCCGACATTCCCGTCGCGCCGCTATTCCTCGCCAGCTGCCAGACATAGCCCGCCTGATCGAAATGATAGGCCTATATAGGTAAATCGTCACGCAGTCGCTTAAATGCCTGATCATAATGGCAAGTTATTAGCCTCTTCCTCTCTCGTGTTTATCCGCCGCTGGCGCTCTCTCCGTTCGCCTTCCTAGCGCGCCCTTTTCCTGTCTCAGCTCATCTCCCACAGGGTTTACGACTTTCACCGTCGTATATACCCGCGCGCGGCCTCTCGTGTTCACTCTCGCTTCACTCGGCTGTCCTTCTTCGTCCCTCCCATCCACCTCTTATTCTAAACCCTTTCTTTTTCACCTTGTTGTTTTTCTTTGCCTCTTCCGGCCTCCCAGACCATCTTCCATTTATCATCTTCGCTTTTGCATATTAATGCGTAATCGGTTTCGATATGTTCTTAATGATGTTATGCCATTTAATGTTTCCCCAGCAGGATTCTTGGACTTCCTTAAGCCCAATAAAGCGTGTGTATGCACCGGTCTTACTTTCGGTTTCCGTTGGAGGCTTGGGGATAATTATGAGATAAACCAACAAGGTGGAAGGGATACACACCCTTTAAAATCTACACAGAGGGTGTTTCCGCCTTTGCCGATCATCTTTACCTACGTTTCTACAGCATGACGCATGCATAACTTCTATTTCAATGCAGCTGGAGGAAGTCCTCTCTCAGATCAGCTATCGAGAAGGAGCAGCCACACGCATCAGCTTTTCTAACCGATAACATCATGCGACACGGGTGGCAAATGTTGGCTATCGTTGACATTTTAACAGCTATTTTTATGGATATACGAACAGAATCGTTTTTGCTACATAAGCTCAGATATAGTCAAAGAATCACACCGAAATCAATTCCAGAATGTGTTTGAAATTATTATTTACTAATATACAGAAGAAAGCCGTAGAGGCGCGTCTACAGTTAATGTGTATACAGTACTGCTTATAGGATTAGCAAACATTGGGGAAATCAAATGACAGTGCTATACTGGCTTGTTGATCGACACTGGCTGTCATAACAGTCGCCTGATTGCAGGGGGATATATTTGGTCATTTTGTACTCGCTACGAATACTTAACAGGATACCGTTATTGTGAATATATGATGTACATCATCCCAGTGCACGACTTTCAGTTAGACTACCTGGAACAAGTGTCGTCTCATTAACCTGACGTAATTTTCGAAGTAGCCCTTGATGTCGCCTTCGTCATTCGAGGGTGGTGTCGTAGATACGCCCGGTGTGTTCATCCACATCATCCATAACATATAAAAGTTGTATCCCGAAAATCATATGTAATTGATTACTGGTCTTCGCGACGCATCCATGGCTTATAATATTGCGGGCGAGGTCTCCCCCATGAGCTCTATTCGATTCCGCCTAAGCCTGAGTTCCAATTTTACACGATAATTACACAAATGTACATATGAAGAATAATTTTTCGCATATATGAATGTTTGTTAACAAGTTGAGTTAGTTTACGTGTGAGATTTCGTCAAAGGCGATTTAATTCGGACGTACAAATTTTGAAAAGTTCATTTTCATTTTGAATGACAAAGTTGGTTGCTGCACGCACGAGCAGACAAGGTTCTTCGCAAGCGAAGTTTTGCTTTCCGAATGTTATTATTTAAGTAAATGTGTCATTTTGTCAATTATTATCTTTTTGCAATACCTACCTTAGATGGGGATATGTATTCAACGATATCGCATTGACAATTGAAAAAAAATAACACTTATGGATTACCGCAGCCTGGAGGGGTACTTGGCCTTGTCCCGAATAGGGGTGTGCCCCACGATCTCGAAAACCTGTCCCCGTCGTACAAGGTGAAAATTGCATAAGCTTACCCGGTCCTACAAATACGAGACCCAACAAAACCCGTCGTACAAGCTGAGAGGACTAAATAACATGCCCCGGCATATGTATACTACCTCTATATACTTAAGTGTAAGTGCATCCCCCCCCCTCCCGCTGGAACTGCAGCCGCATGGCGAGTGAAACTGAAACTGCGTAATGGGACGTCATATGTCCAAAACGGGGGTTGGCGTGAACGAAAGTCGTGATTCTAAAAGTTCATGTGACAATTGCTAAATAATCACGAGACAGTTGATAACCAAAATAGTGTCGTTCAAAGGATATTCATCACAACTCGCGACATATATAGATATGTTAGTACACAACATTGATGAGAAGCTACAAGCACTCGAAATAAAACACTCACCGCACGACGCCATAGCCTCGCGCACGACGATATATATTTATATTACTCTGAAAGCCGCTACTATCCTAACTTCGTTCAGACCCCTTTAGGCCTCATGTCTCGAAGAACCACTGCTCACACATTTTGAATCTAGTATCGGATCGTTGAGTTGGGACACTTGGAACACATTTGGGGAGACTAGAGTTGGTACACTAGAGGGGATAGGACAACCATCTAGAGATTTGACACAATTGGAACACCCTATATATAATTATCTTCGAGCAGGACCTTGCATGGAACATAAATGCGTAAGAACAGGTGGCAGAAAACCACACCTGGAAGACTGGGTGTCATGTAGAATCCACGACAAGCGTCTGGGCAACACAAAGGTTTGAAATCGCAGTTGAGATCGGCGAAAAGACAACAAGCGAATCTACACGCAACAACGCACAGCAATTCTAGAGCCTTCGTTGATGTAGTGTTGATAGATGGCTAGAATCTATCTAAATATAAAGCACTGTTGCGTGGTACATATCAAAGCACGACGTCTATACACATACTTGTAAGTGACGATCAATGACAACAGATTGCGCCGTTGAGTAGGTCAATTATGTATAATAACGATTTCAGACCTTGTTGCGCGAAAAACAGTTTTTACGACCCACAACCCCGAATAACATCATAACATAGTTAAGAATTGTGGGGTACTATATATACCCCACAATTCTGCCGATAACCCACAACAAAGGTTTTATATTGATAAATACCCCATCTATATATATATACATTTATATATGGGTATTTATATAAAGCACATATATATAATTTGTGTATATTTATATATATCTACGATCATGACAAATATAGATATAGAGATAGATATGTATATAGATCGAGACATTATATATATACATATATCATTCATACCTGGATCGCTTTATATAAATATTGTCACGGAGGAATGCCTTTATAGATTCAATATATATGCTTAGATATATGTATAATGCCATCGCGTGTGCGTAGTACTACTTATTTGCTTATTGTGCACATTCTGGATTATGCCTGTTACATGTGTTGCTCCTTTTGTGTGATGACTTCCCAGATTTTTTGTGAAATGTCAAATTTTCCCCAAGCCTCGTTTAATCATTTTGCAACAAGTAGGCACCCTGATACCAAGGTGGATAGATTCGCAGGATTATTGAAATGCTACTCTTTCTGCTTCCTCCTCCCCCTTTTATTAGCTTCCATAGAAGTACTCAAGACGCATCTTTGGCAACAGCAAGCACGTGATGAAAATAAGATGCACTTTCTAGTTAGGGGTGTCTTAATGCTTAATATCAGGCAAACCCTGTCAGTGTAATAAAGGTCATTTGCTAGCCAGCCGTTAATGTGGTCGGGTGTCGCTCATCAGATAGTCACGGTATTACCTCATCACCAGGGAATCTAACTGTTAGCGAAATTCCAAACACTTGCGCTACAGTGTTGCAAGGGCAAAGAGAAAACAACCCTGTTAGTGAAGGCTGTGATTTCAGAGGTTGGCACCATTCTGCAGGTCACGAACAACACATTATCGCAGCATATTCTGCTGTCAGCATCATTGCAATCCGACTCACAGTAATTGGCGTCAAAAAACCATAAATATCCTATATCTCCTGTAGGTGAGCCCATCATTACAGCTGTGGCCCCATGAGGGATTGCAGGAACATCTCTCGTGTTTACAGGTCTCAAACAGAAACCTCACATAAAAATATGGTCACTCCAATTATCAAGTTCACAATTAGGAGGCGTGTTCGTGTGCTCGATCATCGCGTGCAGGTGCCTAGATAAGTATATTATCGAATAGTCACCCGGATGATGTAGAGAAGCACATTCGAAAGCTCCCAATTTCTCCAACGTGACCATCCGATAAATAACACTAATTGAGCCTATTTCTTGTACACTTCATAACCCTTGATATATTTATTGATTCAATTATCTGTATAACCGACATTTGAACGGTTGTCATCAGTTCTTGTATTTCGTTCCAACCAAAATTGTTTTTCGAACGCAAGCTCAATCTTGCACGCGACCAAGACAAGATTCTGCCACACCATTAATACTGTCGATTACATAAAGTATACTACGTCGCTACCGAGCCATGGTTGCAGGTTATACTGACAAGGCAGCCCCCATACCTTGTAATCTCTATTAAAATATCACGTCGGTTAATTTTTCGATGTCATCCCATATAAATGAATTCGGCCGCTGTTAGGTTGTAAATGTCCTGGCGTAAACTGCAGTCATTACTTTTTCCCATTGAACTACAAATTATGTGACTGCAGCAACGCGTACTGTTGGCTAGAAGATGGCGGTCGCATGTCAGTGCATGTTTGTTGCTTTGCGAAATCACGGATCATCAAAACCTATGGATCTTACATATTCTAAGGCGCGAAAAGTTATTTATCATGGCGTTAACAGTATTCAGCTACCACAAGGTCTTAGTCGTGATTTTTGTGATTTACCAAGCGACATACTTGACATTTGTCACGTTAAGCATAGGATGTGATGCATATTGCGTAGAACCTGTTGCAAATTTATTTCTATTATGGGAGGTGTTGGTGTCTCAACGATGGTGAGGGCATTAATTTTAGAAGCATTCCTTGTTGTACATTAACTAAGTGCTTCTGCAAAAGGACGTATTCCAGTCCAATCATGCTAGCGTAAAATTTCTTTTAAACTTTAGAGTCATATATTTCGTAGATATTACCTAACGTAGGAGCACTTTGGGTCTATTCACTTGACTGTACGTCGTGAAGTTGAACAACTTTGCATGCGTCCTTTACTCGCATATATATATATAATCGCATATTTATGTGAATACATATTGACACTGCATACACACCTCTATGTCGTATGGTCAGATCGCAATTCCATGGTACTATAATTTTCCAAGCGTGGGTATCTATTTTTTAGGTTATTTATCAGTGCTGAAGCGTCTATACTTTCACGAACGTAGCTCAATCCTCCTTTATTAGTCGGCGCGGTTCCATCTCCGCAAAATGCAGCACAATTTTTGCAATTCCGCAATTGAGGTATGGTGGTAATGGCATGCCGTCTTTTAGTTTACCTTACTCTAGGGCGTATTTAAGTATTCTTTCCTGTGCAGCAGCAGCCATTTCACTTTAACATCCTGGCTAGCAATTATGAGTCGTGTTAAATTATCAGCACAAGTTGAGTTTTTCATGTTCGTCTTGTCTTTGAAGGCCCGATGGTGCTAATTCCCAGAAGTATAATTATGACACAGCTTCATCAATCAATAAAATATGAGTTGTCTCAGTAGAGCAGTTACTTTGACAGTAAGACCATCTCGAGCGACTAATATATCGTGTGTATTTTGGCGGTGACTACACATATGAGCAATGCAAACTGGAATATATATTGCCTTTGGCTATCTGGTCGCGTGCATAGCAGATTGCGAGTTGCCGTACTCTGAAATCCCCCGTAGTACCTTGTGAGATGTATTAAGCGATTCGTATTGGCTGCATAGATTGTGACTTGCTTTTATATGCGACCGTTCGCCCATGCGTGATGTCTTTACAGATTGCATGTTAGAAGCCGCAGCATATTTCCCCATGCATCGGAGAAATATATCAGAATGATTCTATAAGCGGTAAATTGGCATCATAGGCTTGAAGTCGGCCGGCCACAGAATTTAACAGATGCCCCCAATAGCATGTCATCTTATTTACTGAGCTGCCTGTAATTAAATTAAACCCAACATCTGCGTCCTTGATATGGATAGTAATAAATAAACGAGGCGCTTGTTGAGTTTGCTCATGTAGGTAGGTAACGCATACTGTCAACGTTATCTGTCAAGGGAAGCAAAATCAACCGCAGCAAAATGTATTTGTGCGATTATATTATATCAATGTTCTCAAAATAACACACAATAGAGGAGAAAATTCCATATCCATTGAACCGATGATGTTATGGACATACCTTTGTCTCGATTAAGTCACTGGGCAGTGCATATATATCAGGACAAAAAACAGCATATGACAGAATTTTCCTCGAAGCTCACAAAAACTGTCTTCGATAATGCAGCGTACAGAGTTATAGAGAAATTATACAATTGTGGCTTTTAAGTTGTTGGGTTGGCTACGATTGACTAAGAATATAAGGTGTATGAAAATACAATAAAGTTGGATTGTAAGCTATTGACACAACTTCTGAGCGATATGAATTGTCACGGTTTGAAAAACCGAATTGTCTCACCCTAATTTGAATTTTGCGATAGCAACAGCACTGTTCAACGGGCACATAAAATTACAATGATGAACCATTATTTTGCACCAGTAGAAAGTTTTGCGCACCAATAGGAAGCACCTCTTCAATAAGTACGGAATTGATACACAAATTAGTCTTGGTATTGGATCAGCACATATAATTAGATGCATATATTGCTGCTGCCCATGGAAAAATTCCTAGTCACCAATTACAAAACTGACCGTCTCAGCTTATAACAAAGCCCATAAATGTTACAGACACGCAAGTTTAAAACCACAATTATGTCTAACGGCTCCAATTGAATCTGTTTTTGCCAGAAAACCTCGAACGGTGCATCTTGAATACATGTTCAAGGTTGCTACACACATGAGGTGATTTAGTATAAGGCATAGAGTCTTTGCAAAGTACACAAACTGGTGCTAGATCAATATTATTCAGCAACAATTCGCATAAAAATAATTAGTTTGTTTATTAGGCAACAGAACTTCAAATTGTGCTTTTCACGGAAATATTGTATGACTACAGCTTCGTCAAGTTTAGTTTAAGAGGTTATAATGGTTGTGTTGCCACCATCAATACAGACCAAAGACTAGCCGGACAAAATTGTATCGTTGTATTACGCAATTGAGGATGATTACATTTCATTATATCATGAAATTCATTATGACCGCTTTTCCGAATTCCGTAAGTTATTTACGATAGTGGCATATGACTGTTAGCATGTCCATTATTTTTGCTACGTTATGGGTCTTAACTTACTGATATGTAGCGATGGTAACAAGTTACATTACAATGATCTATCTACTCTGCAACCATATATAACAACCTGCATCGGGATGTCGTTTTCTCAAACTATCCGTCCAAACAGGAAAAAACATACTGATAATCAGCATCTGTTTTTTTGGGAATCTATTTGTGTCCATGAATAGTAATTTGTCACACCTGGTCGGAACGGCTGCATCTGCGTATACAAGTGCTAAATCAACAAAGAAATATATACGGAATGTACGCTATTGCAGAAACGGCGTGGCAATTCACTACACTAATTTGCAATTGCGGTCCCTCCTTCCAACTGTTTTCGGCGAAAGCACCAGCATGTAATGTATTTACTTGACAGGTAAGCCGTGAACTTGACATTACCTGTAACGGTATTTGTGGATGTGTACGAAGTAGATACAGCAATGCTAAGAGTATGTAAGGCTATAACCGTCTACCCAGTCTCATCTTTAGATCCAACTTTACCCTTGACAGAGTACATTGTTTGGTATATTAAGTTTTTTGTATGACGGCCAATATTCCATGTTAGGTTTGCGAGCATGCGGTAGAGCCAATAACTCATTGTCGTGGTGAGTTGTGTGAAGGTCACCAAGGCTTTTGCGTCGTACTAATGTGTAACTTGTTTGGGTTAGCGACCCATTAACCCCCACTCTCATCTGTTATGTTAATTGTTGAAGATTATTGGTTTCAGGTAACTGTCGTTCATAAAGTAGATAGCTAAAAGCCTATTTCAACGTTGAATAATGCATAGAAGCTAGTTTGGGTTTCTCTGCACCACTGAATTAGGCGAGAAAACTTCCCAAAGAGGATTATTTGCACGGTTAGAAACGTTTGATCGCAGTAAAGAAAACTCAAGAGAAATGTTTTAATTAATGTGTTTGCCCGACTCTATTGGAATACTATTTAGATATTGAATTCAATTGACCATTAGCTGTACAACTATCGAGCAGATTGTCATCGTGTCCCGGCCATAGACTAGCGGCTGCAGAAAAGGTTCCAATAAATTTAAGGATGCACCAGTGGTATTGATTTTGGCCAGCAACGGCATAATGAAACAGCTTAAGAATAGCAATAACCAGCAACAGACTGTCAGCTCGGTTACCGAACTTTTAAATGTGATTGACAGCAACATCACTAGTGTAAAATCAATGTTATATAGCCAAATCGTATGTAAGTTGCAATGTGACCCCTAGCCAAACTGCAGGTATCATATACACCATTTTTTGTGGGAAATTAGTTGACTGCCACAGGGACTTTGTGAATATTATGAAAAGATCAACTTTCCCCTGCTACGCTACATATACCACATAGGAATGTACTATGTACAACCTAGATATTGCTCAATAATTAGTGGAGTGCAACTGATACTTTTCAGAGCACCTAACATCAACTATGATTTTGATGTCGTGCTAGTTGCGAAATGTGTGTTGCATTGCGTGACATTTGCAGATATACTTGGATTTTAGAGTTGTGCTTATACCTGTATTCCCCCATCCTGACACATGGTTATAATCCTCCGTCCCCCATTCTAGGTACAAATTGTCAGCAATGCAGACTTGTTAACCAATCAATAAAGTGTGACCGCAATTATACAGAAGAGACCTTATGGTATGGTTCGGCACAATGACCAGGCTATTAAAGCTGTTTCTCGGGTAAACAAGTATTATGGCCAGAAGGCAATTACTTGGTGGAAGTAGGGATATTTTCAGCTTTGCGACTACACTGCAAGGTGATCGATTTTGTAATAGAAAAACAAACATAAAACTTGCTGCACATAGACCCCTATAAGATCATCAACTAACAATTGAGGAATATCTGTTTTTAAGTAAAAGAATGCAAAACCGGATAAAACTACAGCAGGCTCGATAACTAAAAGGCTTTGGTTCATGACAAAGCAAATTTGATGGATCGATATATTCAATGACTGTTAATATTTCGCTTGACAGAGAAATACGCAATGCAATATAAATTTTACGACTGCTACAAATATAGTTAAGCTTAATGCCACCCTGCATGTTGATTTCTTTGGACGTCAACATGTATACTCCCGTAGTGGTACCGGCATCTAAATGCAAAATCAAAATAAGCTTGGCCATGTCAAATTATAAGCTATTAGTTTTTATCATCATAAATTAAAGATGTGGCATTGTCAATTACTGATAAACTGATAAGAAATGTAGTTAAGACTGCTTTAAAGACATTCATGCTTACGGAAACATTAATGATGATGATGCACATTTTTAGTTCCATTTAAGTGAGTAGATCTTTGGAAGTAAGGAGTTTCTCAGGAAATATAACGAATACTAACAATCAACTCAGGATAATAACGTATGCTACAGCCAATTTTCCATATTATGCCAATAGTATTTAAAGTATGAAAAAGAACCGCATTTGCCTAAGCTTTGCAAGCTATTCATTGAACTTCTTGATGCGGAAAAAGCCAACTAACAGCTTTTATATATTGAAAAAGGGTGAATTACGCGTAAGTCACTTGCTTGTCTCTATGGAAAGCAATATTTCTATGACCCCTATATAGATGCAACACCAATAGCTGATGCTGTCATTTAGGATATGCAATGCTTGCTTAATTTTTTATTGCCAGAATTTGCATACGTTGTTATAGCTTTTAGGGAAAAAGAAACAAACCAAAGCGATGCGTTATTTGCATGAATTAATCATCCAAACACAACGCTCGTACATAATTAGAGGCACAACATCTTATGTCCCGGATGTCTGCTCGCTTAGGTCATCGGAGCATGGCCTTCAAATATTAAACACTAAGGATATCTAGGATGGGTGTTAAGTTTTCAATAACATATGATTTAGACAGAACACACAACGAAGTGCTTTTGACAGATTTCCCAAAGGCAAATAACGCATTTCATCACTTCCGATGAAAGAACACAAGAACAGTCATAACCGTCCATGGAACCTCCACAAATGAATTTAAGTGTCGATGGGGGCTATCATGGCATGAAATTTGCGATTGAAGCTGCTAATCACAACAAAATTGGCCTGAAAATTTGATAACACAACTCACGGAACAGAATAGCAAGTCATTTTATTTTTGATGATCCAACAGCGTTTGATGTGATATGAGCCAAGCCTTAATAAACCAATGCGTCATCAACGTTGAGGTAGGGTTGTTTTTTGACTTAGAAAGTATAACATGGTATCACTTTGATGCGGCATGTAAGTATGAACTTATATATATATATATATATATATATATATATATATATATATATATATATATATATATATATATATATATATATATATATATATATATATATATATATATATATATATATATATATGTAAATATATACAAACTACCAACCTTTCATTTACGTCCACATCAAGTCAATTAACATATTCTTTCAACAATCTCAAAAATACTCAAATATACAATTACAACAATATGCAAATTAGTTATTTAATTCGAGGGGTGCCAAATACATAAATACAGCCTCACTAACGGAAGATAAGTATAAGGGCACATTTCACATTCTGTATCGGCTAAGTCCTCAATTCTATTTGTCGGTGTTTTTTGTAGCCGGTTGACACGGCGCCTTGACCACCCTTAGCAAGTACGGCACCTCACGGTTATGGCACCAACCACTACAGCGCGCGAGCGAAGTGAGAAATCATTCAGACAGACCCGTAGCTAGGATTTGTAGTTCGGAGAGTGGGTGACTATTTCTTAAGTTCGCCACACGTTCAGTTGGGCTGTATCGATACTACCCCCCCCTTCGATGGTAGTTCTAAAAAGTCCAGTGTTTTTTCATAATATCACATGAAGGAAAGGATTATTCCTGAAAGCATATATATATATAGATAGATAGATAGATATAGATATATATAGAGATAGAGAGAGATATATATAGAGAGAGAGAGATAGAGAGAGATAGAGATAGAGAGATATATAGAGAGAGAGAGATCTCTAGAGATATAGAGATATATAGAGAGAGATATCTCTATCTAGATAGATATAGAGATTTATATATAGAGAGAGTATATCTCTCAGAGATATATATTGAGATATATATGTAGATCTAGAGGCATATAGCTACATATGAATATATATATGTATATATATATATATCGATAGATATATATATATGTGATCTCTCTCTATATATGTATATATGTCTGGTATATATATATATCTCTATATCTAGATATCTGTATAGAGATAGATCTCTATATAAAGATATAGAGATATATCTATATATATATATATATATATATATATCTATATATCTCTATATATATCTCTATCTATATATATATATATATATATATATATATATATATATATATACATTGTGGAATGTACAATGTGCCGCATACACTTCGCTCAATAATTAGTTGAGTGTCACTGATATCTTTCAGAGCACCTAGCATCATCTATGCTAAACGTGATTGCATGGACTGGCAAAGCAATCAATATAGTGCGACTGCAATTACACGGAAGAGACCTTCCGGTAGCTCCCATCACAGTGACAAGGGAATCAAAGGTATTTCGCAGGTAAAAAGTATTTGAACTGAGCGGAAGATGTAATATTTTCCGCTTGTCGACTACACTCTAATATGATTGATTTATGGTTATTAAAAACAAACATAAAACTGGCCGAACATGTGTCCCTCAATGAAAACCAACAAACAATTGCGTAATAACTATTTTTCAAATAAAAGATCGCAATACCGGATCAAACTACAGCAGGCTTGTTGAATAAATAGATTTGGTTCATGACAAAACGATTTGATGGATTCAAAGGCAGTAGATAATTTGCATGACAGAGGAATACGCGGTATAATATTAATTTCAGGACTGCTACACATTTTGCAAAAGCTGAATGCCACCCTGCACATTTCTCTCTATGGAGATCAATGTGTATACTCCTGTAGTGATGCCGACATCCAGATGCCGAATCCGCCGAGCGATATCAAAATATAACATTTTAGTTATTATCATTAACAATCTAAGACGGGGCATTGCCAACAACTGATCAATTGATGAGAGCTATATTTTAAAAATCTGCTTTCAAGCCGTGAACATGCTTACGGACCCATTCATGATGATTATGCATATTTGTACGAGATTCATTCCGCTTAAGTAAATGGTACTTTGGAAGTAAAGATGTTCTTATGAAATATATCGAATAGTAAAGTCAGGAATAATAACGTATGTTTCAAGCAATCTTCCATATTACGCCAATAGTATTTCAATTAAAACAGAAAATCGCGCTTGCTTAAGCTTCGCAAGCTGTTTATCATATTTCTAGATTCGGAAAAAGCGAATGTATGGCTTTTATGGTAACAAAGATGGGGTGAAAACAATGAATTATGCGCAAGACACTTACTTTTCTCTATAGGCATCAATGTATCTATCACCAATGCATTCCGTTTGTTAAATGTTAGGATTATTTCATTACAATTATTTCAAGAAATGTACAAATCGGTATAGAGCCAGCTATGAATGACTGCTGAGCTTATCATATCTGCAGCAGCGTAGTAATTGCACAACTCAATGAATCAGCTTTCGTTATTTAATTAATAACTATTAAACCTCTCTTGATGCACAAAATAGATGCACAAATATGTCCATGTTTAACCTGGCTTACTTCTCGCATGAAAGTTTGTCATACTAATTATAATCACTTTAGTCATAAGTGAATCAGACCATGGTGGAGTAAAGGTATCCATTACAGGCCGTGTATCGATTAAGCTGTTACACTTCGAGAACAGACGAGGACAATGTGATTGCTTTTGGTCAGAGGTACATGGTTGTCCTATATTATGGTCTTTGACTCATTAATCGGCCATATATAATTCTAGTATAAAAATAATCTGTGACTCGATGCATTTTTGCTTAAACCCTTAAATCGGAAACACTTTCATACGATCACAATAGCCCAATTATTTGACTAAGGTAGTTCACGAAATGCCACAATGTCACCCAAGACAACAAGTTTCGCGCATTGTGTTCACGCATTCACTGTAATCACCTAATGTATAGTTTATCCTAAAAAAGTCTGTTGTACTGTTGTTGCTATTCTATTGTGCACTGCAGTAACGGCCATTAGATTAGTTTTTTACACACAGTGACGCATGTTTTTGTTGCCCAATATTATTCATTTCATATTGGTGACTAGCTTGTATTATCTGACGTTCGACGCTGTGTAGAAAACATAATTGAGTTTTATGCGGTTGTTGAATACCTTGCTGGAGAAACCATCAATACTATCTCTGAGTGCTCTCAAAAATGAACCATCATCTACGCTTCGTGAAAAAAAAAACATCATCTGAGTGTAGCGGCATTCCTCTGCCTTTCCCTTCTGACAGCATATCCACGTAATTGATTTGATGTTTCATTTGGCACATGGGAATCACGCCATCGAGTAATATAAATCTAACGTAATATTTCCAACAGTTGATATAAATATGTCATAATGGGATAGATTACATAAATTAGGAATGTGGTTTTATAGTCATTTTCTACGCAGTGACAAACTTCCAACGGGCAACTCTATGCGTGTTTCTATTCTGATACATCCATGGTAACTAATTGACAGATGAGAACAAAAAAGAGGTAATTAAAGTTTTCAGGCTTTGCCGGCAAACAATGCATAACTCGTGTATCAAATGTCTTGTCAGTATTATCACATACAACACCTACCCCAAATCAAAATCTTCTATTCAAGAAACAAGGCAGCTCTGCTGCCGTAAATTTATAATAATAAAATGTATGTCGTAGAAAAAAGGCATCGGCAGAAAGTTGGTAGTGTTTGGTGGTAATACGATTTAACCTGAGACCCAACGCGCAGCATAGTTATTACGCATACGGCGCAGTACGTTTTATGGCTACTGTCATTACGATGTTTGACTCTAACAACACGTGTGGAAATAGATATGATATATATGTAACAAACAATCCATTGGGGAATTGCTCACAGTATTGATCATCGTCGCTTGTCAATCAAACCACAAGGCAAAGGTAAACTTGAACTCATTTCATTCATTGACGTGAAACAGGTATTGTCGTCAGAAACAGGACCTCGCATAGTATCCCTTCCGTCACGAAACTCGCCAAGAGTACCTACCTAGTATACAAAAAGAACTACAATACTAGTGTCATATCAGAGGAACGTATTTTTGCACAATAATGCGACACCGTTTGCATCGCCATCTCATGAAACTATTTTTATCGCAGATCAGGAGGCGTCGCAAACACATATCACAACCTCATTATTTCTGTGCCATGTGATAGATAGGCGGCCGTACAAGCAGGAACATTATTCGATCAATCAATTTTACGTACCTCGTGTTTGCTGCCTCAGGGGGAAATGTACTTGAGCAATGTGAATCCGCAAGGATAGGTGAATGACCAGTGCTGGTTATAATATAACGACTGATGTGTTCCAATCAGGACAATCCGAGCCAAGATACCAATACTCAACAGCAAAAGAGCAGTCATTGTCGACTTGTGAATCTCATTTATGGATAGCGTAGGATATATCACAGCAGCTGATATTGTGATGGCAGTCATTTACTATGATCCGCCCACACATTATGTTCAATCCAATGTATAGGTATTCTGTTCAATATTAAAACGCTTAGAATGTTTATATGAAAGAAATATTTAACTCATGCATTAGTAATCATACATCACCAATTTCGACTAGTTATTTGTGCATATCTGCTGGATCAGAAAAGAATGATTAATGGGGCATCATTCAAATAATCTGTAATATTTTTATGTGGGTTTTACGTCATCGAATTGATTATTAGATCTTGTTTCATATGCAATGTTCAACCTTCGGACATAGGAGCCGGTGCAATGAGTCACGCAGCATACGCGTAGCACTGATAAAACATAAACCGTTTCTTTAAGAATAAGCAAAGTAGCTGTATGTTATAGTTCTAATCAAGCACTGTAGAAGTTTCCTACACCACGACATGAAATAGTAAATTTTAGTCAGTAATACTCTATGTTCTTAGATACAGACGATCACGGTGCATTGAGGTTCGACATACATTGCCTGCACACTTTGAGTGCTGATCAAGCAACAAGATATGCCTAATGGCCTCCATCGCATGATAACAAAAAGTCGCATTGATGGTGTTTCTACCTTTGACGCCATTGCACATTAAACCCCCGCCTACACCAACTTCAATAGCAGATGCGGCCATCTAGGATTTGTAATGCTTGGGATTTTCAAGCTGCCAGAATTGGCGAACGTTTCTTCGTGCAAATAAATTTGCCGCAGTAAAAGCGTTTAAGGAACCTCGCCCGGTAAATAGAAAGGACCAACGCGATGCGTTATTTGAATGAATCAGTCACCAGAACACAAGCTCGTACATAATTAGAGGTACAAAATATCTTGCCTTGGATGTCTGCATGCTAAGGTCACCAAAGCTTGGTCTCCAGATAGTTCTTCACAAATGATATCTAAGAAGGGTGTCAAGTCCTCGGAATGGAACCGCAAACCATTCAACGTATCAAATAACATATGCTTTAGGCAGAACACACAACAATATGCTTTCAATAGATTTCACCGAGACCTAATCACGCATCTAAGCACTTCTGATACAAGATCATAAACACTGCTTTAACCAACCGTGGAACCTTCCACAAACGCTTTCTAGTGTCGATCGAGGCCCTAATGGCATAAACCTTGTGATAAAAACTCCTCATCACCAACAAATTGTTTGAACATTTACTAATATTCCCCACTGGACAGATAAGCAAGACATTTTTTATTGATACTGCATACCACAAACATTATCGTACGCATCCCTAACGCTGCGATGGGATTGAATTTTAATTAGATATTATAATATGTTATAATTTTTTGATGTGGCATACAAATATATAATATATATATATATATATATATATATATATATATATATATATATATATATATATATATATCCATATATATGTATATATATATATATATATATCTATATATATATATAAATATATATATATATATATATATGCATATATATATACATACATATATACATATATTATATATACATATATATATATATATATATATATAGATATATATATATATATATATATATATATATCTATATATATATATATCTATATATATATATATATATATATATCTATATATATATATATATATATCTATATATATCTCTCTATATATATATATATATATATCTCTATATCTCTATATATCTCTATCTATATATATATATATATATATATATATATATATATATATATATGCTTGATATGCTTGAAGCAAACGGCAACGTGAAACGTATTCAACCATGTTCGCAGTTGTCATTGTGTTTGCAGGGTTACCTTTAATGTTTTTTACAGGCTGGTTCATTGCATGGTAGCAATGATATGGTAGCGTCATCAAATAGGGCACAAGTCGAACTTAATTCGTGCCCTCGCGAGCGCACCCTTAACATCAAGTGAGTCTTACCTGTTTAAATGAACTACTGTCCACTGAATTCCTGTGCCAGCAATGAATCATTGTATGCTAGCCAAAATACTTGTTGAGACCCACAAACAAAGATTCAACCAATATGATGTATGATCGACTATATATTGAGCGTATTATAAGTGTGTTATGGACGCAGTGGCTCACGTTGCTGCCTATATGGCTGTTGTGAACGTTATGAGCGCCACAGTCAAACCAATCCAAACAATGGTCATTCAAACAAAGGTATTTTTAATCATCATCGTCACTATCTTGCTGTCTGAGACAAGTAACACTCACAAACGATGTCTACAGTAGCTTTATAGGGGTATACACGCTCAAGTATTCGTAGCTTAATTGGACGTCTAATATAAGCCCGCGTTTACGCAGACACACTGGAAAATGGCAGTTTATGTTATTGCTACAGAGGGCAGTGTAGGACAATACCTAATCACATGTCTAAACATAATTTTGTCCATTTGAGTCGAGATTTATATTGTTTTAGGGATGATGATGAGGTTTTCGGGTTATGACAACGAATGTTTTTTTGTCGTGAAAGGTTAACTTTGTACGTTATTAAAACTAGAATGTAAAATCAAACCCAAATATTTGGGAGCATGTTGATAGAACATGTGAATTGACTTATACGAAAACACAGCACGCAGGGCAGTATGCATAAACAATAAAAAGAATACCCGGCCATTTCACGGTATTATCCAGTACCGTTCAACTCATGCTGGACGCTTGCCTGACTTGCAACAGGTTTGTTTTAAGCCGGTTATTTTGCAATTAAATGATAACGAGTTTCTGAAAGTGGACAGGTAACTGACTTGACTTGCCCGCATCCGCATTCGTTATTGACATTCTCTACTTGTGCGTAAGGAGACTTGTGGGGCGTGACAATGATTCGATTTACAATAGACTTATAGTAGCACTATGAGTTCCATTCATTAATGGAAGTTACACCTATGAAATATATGGTGACCGATCATATGCACTACCTTTACTTGGATGTTGCTGCAATTCGTTTATAGGTCATCACATAACCAATACATAATTCGATCACTGCACAGCTAATATGCCTTGATGAAGAAACCGGGCTCCTCACATGCTAGTCCGGCGAAGACATTGGACCTTTCGTGAGTGCTACCCATTGTGGCGCGCTTCCGCATGTAAAAGCCAACTTCCGTTAATCTATGGTTAGTTCCGTCGCAAATGCATCACTCTGCTAGCTCACATTCTGTAAAACGAAATTAACAATTACACGATAGTCCTTTGCAGATATGTTTTATTCATTGAGAACTGCATCTTTCGATTTGCTTATTAACGAATAATGCTGTGTAACCTATGTTTAAGATAGAAATTTATCTAAATGCACATGTGTAGTTCACTAAGGTATATTTCGCGTGACATGTTTTGCAATTTATTGCCTCCAAGGTTTCGTGTCTACGTTAGGTTCTGCACTTTTGCACAATATATTATTAAATCGGTGCATGATATAATACACAACTAAAAAATATCATGCATAAAGTGGTATGTTTAATTTGCGGGTTCATATATGTTTAGCGAAGGGTAATGAATTCCCTACACTGAAATCGAGGCTGTTAATGCCTGGCTATGGAGCATTTTAAGCGTGTCATACCACGATGATGTGATCTTAACAAGTTTGAGATACTTCGGCTTCGAAACTATTACAATTTTTATTATCCTATTCGTGGTTGCACTCACGGTGGCATTTGCTTAGAAAATGCGTGACAAGGGAAATTTTAAATCAATCGAGACCGTTAGTGTATCATTTCTTATTGCTTGTTGATCTTCCCGACGATACATCGTGAGTTTCTATTATTACCTTGAAGTACATTGCATGATTGTAAGCATAATGTTCATGTTTATTGATTTTTTTGATAGTTTAATATTAATACATCCTTTGTTTAAAGACTGATTATGTATCATAAAACTTGGTGTTGTTTGCAAGTATCGTGAAATAACTTGGGTCAATGACCTTATAAAAGTGAAGGTCCCAATCGTCTTCACGTAATGCTACACTACGCTCATGACGTCAAATGCAAGTATTAATCTGCATCATTTTATGGGATAGCGTGGCTAATCTTTGCATACCTGTAATATGTAATTCCCACCTGACAAATTTCATACATCGAGATTCGTCCAGTGGATAGTACGAAACCGATAATTACACACTGATTACAACTAGACAATCTATGGAATAGCATAGCATGGCCAATCGTTTTTATATCATATTGCTGCGAAGCATCACCGAGGGGCAACTCTCATTCATCCAGAGGCGTCCCGGGGATATAACATACCAGATAATTAATGAGCATGTATGCATATGCGGGTTCCTATAGCATTGCACTAGCAATAGCTAATGAATACAGAACAATTATTGGTTTACAATCATGTTTGCTTTATAATTTGAATGCTACAACAACCGGTTGTGTAGTGTTTCAGCTGGCTTTTCATGCTCTTCTGCCAAAGAAGATTTCAAGATCATCTATACTCTTTAATTCCGGTACTGTAATGAGATTTTATGGTATGTCTATTCGTACTGATGGCATGCAAATATTGTATATTGTCATAAACCATCTGCCTTTTATCGCGATCACAATAACGAAGCACACATACGATTAGTCATAGATTTGACATTATTGAAGTTAAACTTTCCGAAATTTTTTTGTGCCGACTTCATATAATTATAAGAGCCATTTTTTTCGCCCCTTGAAATCGAATGTACTGTGCCTTGGACGTAGTGCGATTTAGTGTACGCCTCCAACTGCAATCTACAATTTACATAGGGGAGATGAGCAAGTTAGTCAGTCATCGAGTCACAATGTGGATGAATGAATCAGGGATGAATGAGCCGCTGGAAGCATATAAGGGGATTAAAAATGAAGTAATAGGACTGACAATTGATTGAATTTCAAATGGAGCATGAGGTAAGCGACATGTAATTGTATGTAAGCACTTTTATGTCTGTACAAAAGCAGTGTTAGTATGTGACGTCCTATTTTCGTGGTTTGATATCATAGGAGAGGATATAATGGTGAAGTAACTCCTATCAAATATAAACGGTTACGTTGCTCTGTACTCATGCAGTGAGCGCTATTTTTAAAACACTCGTATGATAAATGACTCAAAATTCTGTGAGCGCTTTCCTTTATGACGAACATACGAGAGGAAACTGCTGTTTCTCATACTCCTATTAGTTTATGTCTTCACGTCGATCATTGGCTTTTCACAAATTACGAATCATATGGTGTTATGGCTGTTTTATAGACAATGTAGGGCAAAATTACGTGTTGTCGTCGTTTTTCAACATAATAAAGCTGACAGTAATATCCTCTGATTATGAAGCAGAACTTTGTCCACAATTATCAACGCAAGTCAAGTGGCAAGACCATCGACCTAGTATCATGGTATCCGAGGACTATATAAACTTAATATCGTACCTTTATGTGTACGTTAGTACATCTTACTTGGTCAGATTCACAAACTGAATCGATGGAATCCTTAGTAGTCGATTTGTTTTAACCAAGCAATTGGACGTTAATGGTGATGGCTTGCCGATGGAAATACGTGTGATCGCAACTAAATATTCAATCCGTAATATGTCTGTGGGAACATATTCAGCATGAGCATCAATTCACTTCTAAAAAACGGATCAAGAACGGCGACCGCACAAGCAATGTAGATAAGTATAAACCTTCCAAGGTAGGAATATTCTCTTCAGCATAAACTTCCTGTGTTGAGGCAGTTAACTAAGTGGGTGTGCGCGTTCATATGGATAACTCTCTTCATCTATATATTTATTAAAGCAGCCTCTGAATACATATGACGAGGAGTACCTTTTCAATCGCGGTAATCATATCAATTAATGCCATTACCGCGCCATGACTTATTCGGAATGCATTAAATCATAGCCCATGAACGAAAGATATAAAAAAAAATCATCGATGATAAGCTTGTTCAAGAAATATGTGCTGCTCTGGCGTTATTAGTCAAGAGCCCATATAATTCCTCAGCACTGACGGTTTTACTTGGTGAAACGTAGCTGCTGCGCTACATTTTGATACTATCAAAATTACGTGAGAGATTACTTTGTTACCCTTTCAGTCACGTGGTAAGTTCTTCATCCACACAATAATAAAGTAATAGTGTTATTTATGAGCGTTTGCTGTACTTGACTTGTGTTGATAGACACCATGTGCGAGATCCAGAAATTACCTCAGATAATCGGTATCAATTTCTGGTACGGATCCATGTCTCACAAGAAAGTATAATGCACTTCACAGCTCAAAGCTCAAGAGAATGTATAAATAAAATTCAAACAAGCTCACTTTAACTGTCATCTGTACGTATTAAGTCTCCTCTCGAACGTCCAAAACAAAATCGGAATGCATTCAGAGCTGAGATATAGTTTGCACCGTTCTTGGCACGCACATACACGAAACGTTATCAATGACAATTTAAAAAGTTGAGTGATTATAAGATAAAAGAAGATAAGAATTGTTTTATTCAGCGATTTTTACAATGCCATGCCCCGTTTAATGTGCACAATTACAATACACTATACATAAAATAATATGCAACGATAACTGAATATTAATGCAGCAAGTTTAGCAAGTACAAATGTGACATCAATCAACGGTGACTCTTGACATCTACGAATACTGAGTACATGGTAAATGAAAAAAACCGTTAACATTAACCTACAGATATTAAAATAAGGTAATCATTGATTCATTGAATGCAAATTATTCCCAAAGTCCCGATAAGTAAAATAGCATTTTAATTATTCATTGAGATTGTTATACTCTACTTGTCCCATTGACAAGCGTGGGCTTGCCCCTGCCAGTGCTATTTGAGCGTGGGATTATAAATGAGTGATATTGTCTTGTGGAATAGCTATGTGTCGTATGCGTTTGTACAAATGTGGACTGCACGCTATTAATAATGTCGGTTATGGCAAGTATATTTCTTCGCAACCGGGCCATGGCTGCAGGTTATACTGATGAATCAGTCCCCATACCCAGTAATTCCTACCGAATTATCACGTTTGTCAATTTGTCGATGTCATCGCATATACATGAATCAGGATTCTGCCGTGGTAACTTTGTAAATTTCCTAGCATAAAGAGCAGTCATTACTATCTCCCATTGGACTAGGAATCGCATGTGAGTGAATGTTCTTCGATTTGCCGAAATCACTTATCTTCAAAAACCTTGGATCTAACATATTATATGGAGCGAAAAGTCAATTAACATTGCTTTACGAGTATTCAGCAAGCACATGGTCTTAGTCAACGCATTCGCGATTTAATAAGGGACGTACTCGACATTTGGCACGTTCAGTATCGGATGTGATGTATATTATGTTGAACATGCTGTTAATGTATTTCCATTGTGGGAAGTGTTGGTGCCTTAACGATGCTGAGGTCACCAATTGTTGAATTATTCATAGTTGTACATCAACCAAGTGCTTTGGCATAAAGGCGTATTACCGCCCATCATGTTCGCGTAAAATTTCTGTTGAACGTTAGAGTGAGTCATATATTTCGTAGATATTACCAAATGTAGAAGCACTTAGGGTATATTCACTGAACTGCAAGTAAATGGAGGCGGACGGTCAATAAAGGATATTGGAGGCAGTATCGTCATAATTACAGTTATGTTCCCCACTTTTCAAGTTGTTATGTGCATTAAGCAGATATTAAAATAATTCACACATATGCGCTAGGTAATCCACGAATTAAAAATATTCTCTATAATGAGAATTGAATGACTGGGCCAAAATATACAGCCAATTACAGCATGGAGGAGATAGACGATTATAATGGTGAAAATAATTTATTTTAAGTAAAGGAATGTCGCCCTTGCACATTAAAACAGCAAATACAACGAGGAAAATCTAGAGCAATTTGCCTGATACACTCAGTGTCAATTCAAGAATGGCTGGCATTTATCGACACTAAACAGTGGCATTGAGGTTGTTCAATGTGAAATATATTTAATAGTTGTTCACGACAGCAATGTATGTGAACTATGCATCTTATAAACGTACGGTTGGATAATAATGCACTTGACCGAACAATTAAGCGTAAGAGAGACACTTAAATATTAAGTTTAAGCCTGGAATGCCATACTGTCTGAATCCTATGCATTAAAGAATTGCAGCTATATTACACTATATAACTTAAGCGAGAATTAATCTCACATACTTATGCAGTTGCATCGGCGAGGCCATCTGGCAAGTCCCATTACTTGCATTAACACAATCGCAATACTGTAACAGCAAGTATAACAAGCAGTGGCGTTCCATAAAGACTGTTGATACAGAACGCCTTCTGAAATTCTACGCGTGGATTCTGATAAACGAAAGTTTCCAACAACGGTTTGTTGTCAGTCATGTCAAACAAGAACGAACCAATTGATTTGGTGGTATGAGAATATTTTGTGTGGGTTTGCAGAGTGATATTTGTTATCACAGCATTGTACCATTCAGTTGAACTGCCTTGCTGCATATCGGTGTTTGAATTATTCAGCGAACAAAGCGTGCGATTGTTTGGTTTCAACACGTTTATCCAAACAAATATTTTTTCGACATATATCCTGCCCATCCCCTTTTTCAACATATTTACCTTTTACTACTACTGCAAATGTCGGACGGCCTTGACTGTTTGGATTGTCGCAAGCCCAAAGCACCAGTTTTAATAACGCTACAATCAATATGTGTGTGACAGCAAGCAAGCTTTATATATGCGGTTTCTTTAAAGATGGGGCAGGTTGCCTACAATCGTAATTGTACAACAAACGGGTTGGCGCTTCGCAGCAACGGCATTCCGTTATTTTCAATTTATTAAAAGAATCTACAAACATACAATGTTGTGATTAGAAGAGGATTCAGCCTTAGAGTCGTATTTGAGGATGTCTTTCTTCACCTTGCTTTGGTGCAAGACACATATCAAAATTTAACGGCTTATCATGACTCTTGCATTACTTCATTCGATAGTCGGGTTATTGGTTAGCCATATTACATAGGCGTGTCTTAGCACGCCATATTCGATTGCTGGTACCAACTAAGGGTGCGCATGCGTAATTTAGAAACACGGAGAAGCACAACGATTAAAGTAGGCAACAACTCCAGCGATTTGTCATTTCGTGTATTCAATATTATCGCAACTAATACGGTATGCAAATCGATTACCATAATAAACAATATTATCCATACTCATGCACTGATCGTTGGTCAAACGTGATGAATGACTCACATTTCTTAGCCTCATATGTCAATCATGTGACATAAAGCCTCTAATCAGGTTGTGGCAGTTGATCTGTAAACAATATATCGTTCGATGAGAACGACTAATTGTTTTTACGTTTACTTCGGTACGAAAAGCTTCACGTCATATATTATATATGTCCAAGTAATTAATGCCGAATGTTGCTGTGCAACATTAGACATCAAGTAAACTCATTATCGTGAAGGTATGCAGCACATATATGCTATGCTGAGCTGTTATTCGTTTTGATTATATGGTTACCCCTCGCTCTTGATAACAGTAATGAAGGGTTTCAAAATATCTCATTAAGATCATGTCTTACATTCTAGATCTATATATTTGATAACAATTACGTTTTTAAGACCAACAAGTGAATACGCATTGGAGAGCCAATGCAAGCATTTAAAGATTGAGTTCAACGTAATTCTATAGAATTTGTGCTGTATATTGAAACTCACGATGGATACCTGCGGGATAATGAGACCATTTATTCATATCGAAACAATAGCATAACGAAACAATAATTACATGTCTAAAAAAGCGAGAAAAAAGCAACGGATAATTCGAAGTTAACATCAGCAGCATAGCTGAAGCACACAGATGATGAAGTATCTATATCAACTGCAATGTTCACACACGTGATGAGATGATAATAAATATGATGTTTCGCAACAAACTTTTCATTCAACACTGTAATAGCGGATTATCATACACTCAGCGATTGCGCGTCCTCAGTTTGAAATGGTTAGCGCACCATGTTTCTGTTTTCATTCAATATGGCGGAACTATCTGCATGTTATATGACTGAATGGATTTTTCATCTATTCGTCATGTAATGAGACAGTTAGGATTATGAGAACCGTTAATATATAACTTGGACAATCTTATGTGTTTGTATTCCATATTCTTGACCAACATGTAAGGGGTGATAAATGAGCCTTTTGCCACTATGATTAAATAACAGTCTTCTGGAAGCCAGGTTGGGATTAACAGTAAATGGAGAATGTTATTGTTAGATTGTTTTGATACGTCTGATGTTTCCAGATATAGATAGACACCATATCCCATCCGGAATAGACCAGACTGTCAAGTGAAATTGAGATTGAATGGGTGTCTACTCTGTCAGAAAAGTACGATTCGTTACTGCTATGGCTTTGTGAAAAATATTGTAATGTCCCTTGCAGGATGTCCTTGAATCAAATTGTTATTTATGAATGCGGCCCATACGATAAATAAATCATGAAAGGTCAGCTGGAAATGACGATAAAATGAGACATCGAAGTGATTATTTTCTAGTGAATCCAATAGCAAGTTGACAAACACATGCATAATTATGGACGTAAGATTAAGTGAGCATTGTGACTATCAAAAATGACTGCATTGAAAAACATAATATTAACCCGCCGTTTTTCCAAGACTTGGGAACTTAATCAGGCCAAGCAACATAATGTGCTCCCACAATAGTTTGTATTGATCTTGATGCAATGTGAATTGTACAATTGTACCATAACATATAGGCATACCGGAAACGAATTACAGGGGATTAGCGTAGGATAAAACGCTATTTAGTGGCGGTGGTGAGGATATGTTGAGCTACAGGTTGAAGAACGATGTGTACTGAAACCCAAAGATGGTAGTTAAAGGCTGATGTTGCAAAGTATATTGGAACATACTGTCATAAACTATTCAGCGGATAATATCTGAAGGGAGTTAGGGCACAAGCAAATACCATGATTCATTGGTAAGTATACCCGTACAGAAAGGCTGTAATGCTAATTATGTCCGATTGCGTTAATTGGTGAAAATGCTCTAGAATGTGATAAGTACACAAGACATGTTTTAATCACTTATTTTCCGATTGCTGTGATGTTGTATAACATCAATGTCATTTCATATATGGTGTGCCCTAAGAAGTATCTCTCAATGAAATTGGAATGTATTGGCACAGTATTCAAACCCTTTACATGCTCTGTTTACCACCAGGACATGTTTAAAAGAAGACACGTCACTTCAAGTGATGCTAAATAGAAAGCATATCGAACGAAGTCGATGTGAATTTCATGACTGCCATCCAAATTATACTTGTTTTGGGCATAAGCATTCCCTCCCGGCGATAATACCGCTACGTGCAGTGAGCCTGATGAGTATCTGCAGGCACAAGCATATCGACATACGTTTCTTAATAGAGGTTTGCGTCATTCATAACTCTTCATGTTGAATTGCTTCAAAAGAAGATGTTATGATGCATATGTTCAGATATATAGTTAGATACCGTATAATGTATTGCTCAAAAGCGTCTAAGGAGCACATTTAACAACAGCAATATGCGTTGCGTATATATTCAAATGACCGTTGGCACTGTAATCAAACCCTTCTCGTGCTCTGTTAACCGCCATGATATATATTTAAGAAGACACAACGCTCCAAGTGATGCAAAGTAGAGAACATGTCAATCAAAGTGAGTTTCATGACTGCCATCAAAATTCATCTAGTTTTCGACATGAGCATTCCCACCTCAGCGATAATGTCACATTGTGCAGTGAGCTTGGTGTGTACCTGCAAGAACAAGCATACCGACATAGGTTTCTTAGTTGAGGTGGGTCCGTCCTCGAATATGTCATAAACACAGCCTAATTAGAGGTTTGCGTCATTCTAAGCTATTCATGCTGTAACGCCTCGAACAAAGAGGTGAGGTTATGAAGCATAAGTTGAGATCTAAGAGTTATAATTTATTGCTCCAAAAAGGGTAAAAGGCGCATTTGGCCACATCATTATGCGTCGCGTATATTTTCAAGTGACCGCACTTCGATCCGCAGAATAATGTCCATGCGACCATCGTGTAAAATAAAGTCAACAGGCACCTAGAAATATAATCGATCTTGCATCTCTTTCGTTTCACGCCGGTGACCATTGCAAAAGAAAGAACTTTAATCGTCAATGAAAAGGTTGATTTTGCCCATAAGGAAAAGTTTTATCTTTAATATGACAAAATTCACATAATGGTAGGCAATACAACATTTTGCCCAGTGCGTCTCATTGAATCCACTTGCGCTTGAAGACATCATGGACAATGAGCAAAGAATTGGTTTTTATCTGCCGCTCCAAACCATTATTCATTTCATTGTTCTGCTATGAAATTATTGGCTCAAATGTGTTCGCTTGATTGCAAAATGTTCTAAGAGAGTAGACGGGATGCAACGCACATTTCCACACAGAAGGTTGTGCAACATTATTGCACTCGCAAGATGTCCCGACAAGTATTTAGTATTTATTACCGACACATTTTCGCGTTGATCCAGATATGTACATAAACGACCCTAGCAGTAGAATATGAAATAATCGGGCTCACATGACTAATATGCACTTTGGGAAGGTCCGTATGATTGCCATTGTTATAGAAAAAACATCACGAGCTCCATGAATACTGCATTAAGCATCATTATCACTTACACCCTGCAGCATGCAGCTTTCTCAATTGTGATTTCATAAATGCGCTGACTGAAATCGCCATCTGAGACCAAGACATAAGACCTTTTAGTACAACGGACCAAATGTCGCATTTTTGCTACAAAGGCTATGTGAATACAAAAACATGACCGAATACGACGAATCAATTTCATCTCATTAATGTGGTTTTATGCAATGGCAAAACAAGCTATTCGTATATTCCGATATATAACCCGACCTATTTTAGCTATCCTAGTAGTATAGATGTTAGCGGTACTGGCACACCTATCTCATATGGTGCAACCCAGAAAACACACATATACAGGGTGACTCACATGAGCCAGCGAACCGCTCGCACCTCCCCCCACCATATGAGCCCAGCCCTTCCAGGCCCACACAGTAGTTAGTCACCATAGAGGTCATTGAGTGTTAAATATCTGCGACCGTCGCTGTAAGTTCCATTTTTCACGCGGTTGAGGTCCTGTATAAACTGGGCAACCTTAGCGTCGTTCTTCTCTATAAAGTCGGGATCGGGACGAGCGGTTATCAATCTCATCGTAAAGAGCTTCCAACAGTAGAAAGCCCCCGTCGGCCTCTCTGTGATCCCACTCGGTCTTCCCAACCAAGGACCGTGATGCTCCTGTTCCAAGCCCAGGCAACTATTAAACCTCCCGTTCGCACTATAGTCGCCGTCTTCAAGCCCCTCCACCCCCCCGCCCACCCCCAAGCCACCGTCTCCTTATACTTCTTCTGATCCTTGTGATACACCTGGTTATAAGTCTCAGCTCTCCCCAGGTCCTCAAAGGAGCACAACCTGAAAACGCAGTCGACAAACACCCGGATGGTTGCCACCGGACTGTGGTGCAACCCCAACAGAACCTGAGGCTTATACATATTCGAAATCACCCTCCCAGGACTCCTAGTGTAGGGGCACTTTATCTCGAGCAGTACAACCTCCTCAGGATTCCCCAGACAGACAGCATCCACTTCAGCCCGCCGGATCGGGAGCACACAAAAGCCATCCGGAGAGTAGGCCGTCGCTCCGCCCTCAATATAGATATTATTTCCGTAGACCTTGGTGTCGTACACCTTCTCCAATACCGCAATTGCAACCTCCTCAAAAGTCGTACCCCAGAGGCAGGGTGTGCTAAAGCGAACACCCTCGTTGCTAGTTTTTTCTGTCAGCTTCTTGCTATAGCTGCTGAAGTAGTTTTGCCCTATGATAGAGGAGTAGTCACTTCCTCCAACGCAGCCCTTCTTCGTGGTCTCCCACTGGTCCGTATTTTGTTTGACTACAGTATGATCGTTGCAGAAAGATTTTATCGCCGCCTCCATTATATCTAGCAACCCCCACTCTTCAAATGGACTGTCAAGGTCATACCTTAGCAGGTCTAGGGGGCGAATCTGCCGCTTTCAAACATTTTGCTTTAATGTCACTTTTCATTTGACTATATTTCATGATATTTCATGATCTCGACCGAAACGAGCTTAAACTCATCATCTGAGATATACCCATCATCAAGCGCCTCCGATACAATGTCAGCAATGTTATTCAATTTGCTCTGAGCGAGAATGCGGATCTTGTCATGCTTTTTTAACATAATGGTCAGACGCCGACTGATGAATTTTCCAGCAATTACAAGTAGCCCACAAACGGCTCCAGTAGCACCCAACACTGTGGCAATAGGAATGGCAACTACTGTAGACATTACACCTGCACCACTTGCGCCAAGACACATACCCACAGCAACTAAAGCAGTGTCTACAGCGTCCACTGAGTTAACTGCACACCTATTTTTTTTGTACATAGCACCATATTTTTCAATTTCTTTCCCAAGGTATTGCTTCTTAAGACTGATCTCATTCAGCCGATAGGAGTGCCCCAGATCACATGGAGGAGGCTCCGGATTTAACGGTGCAGTCGTTGGTTGTTGTTTCATACTGTCTTTGTATACATAAGTCTATATATCAAGTTCAATTAGGAGTGAAGCTACAGACCAAGTCGCCCCTCTGTCAACTCGGTTCCGGTGGTTCCGGATAGAGGAAGCTTTGACCCTCCGCCAGATACAGATACAGATATGGAACTCTCCTCTCCAGGGCCGGCCCCTATGACCGAGACCGGTCTGCGTGGGGCGCATGAGGATGAGAAAACCGCTCTTATTGTAGGCGGAATCGCTATAGGCTTATCTGTGCTTTGGTTTGCTACGTAGTAAGTCACGGAGTATCAGGAGGATAACTCCCCCCACTGCCACAACTGCGGCCAAAACATGTTCTGCCATCCAACCAGCCACCTTTGCAGCTGACGTAAGCAGCCATGATACGATGGAGCCAATGATTCCTGGAAGGGCAGCTGCTGCCTTACCGGCTAGGGTCTTCAGGACGTTTGCCAAGGAGTTCAGCTGTTTTTTAATCCATTCCTTTACCCCAGGCTTATCAGCTGGCGTTGGCGTTGGTGCCGGGGTTGGACTAGTGCTCCCCCCGCCCGTCAAAGCAACTACAAGGGTCGAGATTGCCAATCCAATCGCAGTGAGTATGGAGGCGATTGTTATACCCTGCTCTCGGAACAGAGTGCGTACACGCTCAGCTAGTGTTGTGTCCTCGTTAAGAAGTCTGTTGATCGTTTCCCTGATGCGGTTAATTTGGGTCCTTAAACGGTTACGGTTTTCAGAGGCAGCCTCAATACGGGCACTCCGCAGCTCCTGCAGCTCTGCAAGCTCATTTGCTTGGAATCTCCATGCTCGACTATCACCCCTCCCTTCCTCCTCCAGGCTTGCCATTTTAGCTTCCCGCTGTTTTATATTCCTTTCTATCTCAGTTATCTTAGCTAGGTTATTGACCAGCTCACCCCTCTGGGTCTGCATAGCCTTATCAAGCCCCATAAGCTCTCTGAGTGGTAGTTCGTTGTCTGTTTGTGTGCCTAGGTCTTCTATGGCGTTATGAACGCCCTCTATGAAGCTTGTTTCTTCCACACCACCTTGCTCTGTCATTGCTTCGGGGCTGCTCATTTCTAACTTTGAAAGTGCAGCTTCCGCTTTAGCAGCAGCTTGGTCAACTCCTTGTAGGGCTTTTGCTGCCTTTGTGGATAGTTCAGGGGTCACTCCAAGAGCCCGAGCAAGCTGTGTACCACCGTAATCTAGGATACTCCTAGGAGAGAGGAATTTGTTGGAATTGTTCTTCCATGTCAGAAGCTTCCATTCTCGGCCCCACTTAACCCAAAGGTCACCTTGTTGAGACGATCTAAACTCCAGAGTGGCCTGCAGCCCATGCTTAGACACTGCCTTCTCCCACCTCGTAACTAAGACTTCAGTTTCTTCTTTGGAACCCACCTGATCTTCTGTTAACCCAGCAGGCATTTCAGTAATAGCCCATGGTGGACTAATCGTACTCGATGTATCTAAAGTTTCGTCAATCAGGTTAGTCTCCTCATCATCAAAGTTAGTGTCATTCCTCTCCCCTCCCATAGCCCCCTCCTCATCTGCATCGTCAAATCCGGGGTTATCAAACTCCATGTCTGTGTGTTAAAGATATAAGTGTAATTAAGCATTCAACATGACGAGTACTTACGAACGCAAACTAAACCCACACCGCCGGATACGCAAACCCCTTGGGGTAAAGGGCGTGCGACAATCTGTAGTCGTTACAAACAATCCAAGCACTATTGATCAGAACAATCAAGATTTCTGGCAATGAGGTCATGTCTATTGATGACAGCGATATGTACCACTGTTACCACGACTTGTGGCGGACAGCACAGGAGAGACAGGGCCTTCAGTATCAGGGCATTGACACATCAGATGATAGAAACGCAACTAAGATACGAGTGGGGGCAGGAGACAAGGATGAGGCGGAGGAAGAGGACAAGGCGGTAGCCGATGTGTATGGTAACAGGTTCTACGTTCTGCTTGATTTTGAACTCCTCGAGAGCCACATGCCATTCTACCAGAGTGCGCTTAGTGACAGACTGGAATACGAGCTCACATTCAACGACTACAACCGCGTGATTCGCGCAACAGGCGACACCGCTGCAAGCTACAAAATTGATGGCATCTCGCTGGAGTATGACATGGTCACCCAAACAGAGTTGGCCCGCATGATACGCACACAGTACACAAGTCGGCTCTCGATTCTGTATGACCGTGTGCTTCGTCACAGGAAGCTTGTATACAATAAAAGAGATACACTGTGGAACATCAACCTGAACGTGCCGGCTCGCAGCATGAAGGGCATCCTATTGCTCTTTGAAGACCCGACCAACGCCTCATTCGCCAGGAAAACAGAGTCGTTCTACAACCCAAAGATTACAAAAGTTGAGGTGACCATTGAGGGCATCCCCAACCAACTCTATGCCCAGGGCATGCGTGGCTACCAGCAGTGGGATGAGGTGAAGAAGGCCTTTGCAGCAATGAGTAAACGAGACCCCAGTGTAGCAATAGCTGCAAAAGACTTGGCATTGTCAGACGTGTCCCTAGGAGAGTACCTAACCACCAAGTATTCTCTGTGGCTCGACTTAAGGACGAGTGATGACGACCAGCTGCACGGTAATGGCAGGGCTGTGGAGAATGCGTCTGAGGGCATCACCATACAGATCACAAAAAAGGCAGAGGCGGCGGGCGCATTGAACGTTTATATGTACATTGTAATGGATGCACAGCTTAACATTAAAGATGGCAGGTTCGTCAGCGCAGTCTACTAAGTTTACATTTCTAGATGGTTCCTGTTCGGCAATTGTTTGTGGGCAGACAGGATGTGGGAAAACCGCATTCATCCTCGACCTACTTGAAGGGCCCTTCTTCGGTGCCTTCGAGCATATTGTAATCCTCTGCCCTACCATACGTTTCAACGAAGCCTATCAGACGCGGTCATGGATGTGGGATGATTCAGAGGTCTACGTCGTTGATCTAGCGGAGCGGCTCCATGACCACCTGAGGGCTTTCTACCATTGTTTTAAGGGCGAGCCTACCCTGTACATTATTGATGACTGTTCGGCAACAAAGGCCCTAACCAAGAAGAAAGACATGTTATCCGAACTGGCCTTTAGCGGCCGCCATGCGCAACAAAGTGTCTGGGTCCTCACCCAAAAGTACAACTCTGTGCTGAAGGACTTACGTGAGCAGACTCGCTGGATGGTGCTCTTTCACACCAAGGACCGTGACTCGTTTGAAGACGCCTTACGTGAAAATGATGTAATTCCAACAAAGCAGGAACGTGCCACAGTACGCCAACTACTAGCAAAGACCAAGCACGCAAAACTGCTGCTGAAGACTGATCAGCCTACTGCATATGCCGTCGATTGAAGTGATATTGGCCTTGATAGCAGCCGCTGCCTCAGTAATCAATTTAGGTTTCTTCATCTGGGTAGCGGTGCAGTATTTTGAAGCTCAAAGGTGTATACGTATATTCATGGATCCTGATACCATTATTGCTAAACTCCTTGAACAGTACTCGACTAGCTTAGTGGAGACAAAGTCTTCTAAGAGAGATAGGCTTACTGCCGTCATAGCCGGCGGTCAGGCCCGTCAGTACCTTGGTTTGGAGCACCTTACAATTGACCAGGTTGAATTAATGTCTGATGAAGAGATCATAAAGCTGTATGTGTGATACGAGGCTCGGCTAGGCGCTAGCATGACGCGCACTCTAGGTCAGACACTGCTACAGCTGTACTCAGGTATTGCTTGTATGTTTCTACCAATCCCACCAGAACACCAGCAAAGGCTAATTACAGACCACGAGACGGACCCGTTTGTTGGATACGCGCTAAGCACTGCCACTTGTGAGCTATATCATCGCTATGGTATGTTTTTAGCTCCCTTAACTGCGGCTTTAACAACAGTTAAGCACTGTCAATTTGGAAAAAACAAGCACCGAAACAACAGGGGCCGGTGGAGAGGAAGACACCACTTCCTTGCTATAGTATGTGTTTAACTCTGATATAGCATGTGCTTAACTCCGCTATAGCATGTGCTTAACTCCGCTATAACAGGTGCTTACTAAGAGCTATCAATTGGACAAATAAATTTAGTAAGTAAACATGGAAGAAACGAACACGAATCAAGGGGAGACAACACCGGTGGAGATAACGTCAGTGACAAAAAACGCTAAAAGGGTTGTGGCAGGACGGAAGGGTGCTGCAGCTTGAAAAGCCAATCAAAATAAGCTTCTGAGAGAGCTCACAGAGGCTAAGGCAGCGCTTACAGATGGTAGAGACGAAGCTGTCGAGTCAATATCAACGAGCAAACCTATGGAAAGGTGGAGGTGGCCAACATGGGCTGTGCCTTTAGTTGTCGGCGGTGTTGGCGTGTTGGCATTGTATTGCTACAGGCACCAGATGGTAGCCTCACACCCTAAACAGGTTTTGGTACAAAAGCCTCCAGACGCTCATTTAAAGGATCCGTTTTATATGGAATAAGATGACAACACCAATTACTGATGGAAAAATGCTCGTAAACGCTCTGTACCACGGTGTAGTTGTTTCCGGTATTTCAATAGGCTATGCCAAGCTTGCTAAGATGGCTCTGGGTGGTGGGGTGCCACGTCTTGATTTCACCCCACGGGACCTGGCTATGGCTGTTGCCGATGTATCACTAGCTATGGCCACAAAGGATATGCTAATTAGACAAGGAATCTTACCAGTTGATATACTGAAGTAATGGCCACACTCGCGCTACTTGTTGGGGGTGCTCTTGTTAACGCCCTTGCATTCTCTGGGAGCAACTTTTTATTCTCTAAATTACGAGGCAGCCAAGTGGACGCGGAACGTAAACGTCATGATATGGCAATCGAGCAGCTTCAATTTGCTCAGGCAGCATGGGCCAAGAAGCGAACTGAGCGTTTAGACTTCATCAGTGAGCAACTACGCCGCCAGGACCATGCCGAGCATACATTTAAGGATGCGGACGAGGCTATGCGTGAGTACGCCCTAATTACGAATAAAACCGTCTACCCGTTGGGCTCTGAGCCGCAACTTTCAGACTTCTAAGAGCCCTCAGATGAACAGAGAGGGGGTGAGGTGGCGTTCATTATACTGGGTATGGCTGCGACTGGGCTGGTTGCATACAGGCTTGCTTAGTAGGTCATTTGGAGACTCGAACGTTTTCTGTATATGGATCGTCGCATGCAAAATATCTACTATAGTCCTAAGGGCTACTGGAAAGGCATTACAGCTATCAAGAAGCTTGCAACAGAAGCAAGGGTTTCTGAGGAAGTTGCCAGGGGGTGGCTAACAAAGCAAGCTATATGGCAAATCTACCTGCCAGTGCCAAAACACATTCCCAGGCCAAAGTTTGATGTCCCTGTCCCCAATGAGGTTCACCAAGCCGATCTCTTATTTCTTCCTCATGACGTTGTGAAGCGCCGGACTTACAAGTGTGCCCTAACATTGGTTGATGTGGCCTCGCGCTACAAAGCCGCTGAGCCATTGACTACAAAAGAGGCTAAGGAGGTCGCAGGTGCACTTGAGAGGATATACAAATGAGGACCGCTGCATTGGCCTAAACTACTTCAGGTGGACCCCGGACGGGAGTTTATGGGTGCAGCGAATCAGCTGTTAGTAAAACATGGAGTATCAGTCAGGCGTGGCCATGTGAATATCCATCGAGACCAGGGTATAGTGGAACGCTTTAACCGAACCCTTGCTGAACGACTCTTTGGTCACCAGTATGCCGTAGAGTTAAGGGATACTGGAAAACGATCGACTGAGTGGGTTTCTCGACTGCAGGCTGTAGTCTCTGCGATAAATAATGAGGTGACCCGCTTGACTGGAAAAAAACCTAAAGATGCTATAAAGGCAAAACGAGTTGCACAAAAGCCCTCTGCAGTCGTACCAGGGCGCCCTCTGGGGGTCAAAGAGCAAAAGCTTCCCTCTGATGTTGGCGTTCGCTACCTCTACCAGCCTGGTGAGGCAGAGCAAGACCACCGGCGGCGGGCCACTGACCCTGTGTGGTCGCTCAATGTTTACCGGATTGGAAGCTCTGTCACTAAATCTGGTGAGCCTGTACTATACTATTTGCTGGATGGACCTCTCCGTGGCTTTGTAAAGGAGGAGTTGCTTGTGGTGCCGTCCGATACCCAGTTGCCGCCAGACGGTATTATCAATTAGACTAATAGATATCTATATATATAACAATGGTAGTATTTGACAATAAGTGCCCAAGGATATTGCTCGGAAAGAAAGTCCTCTGTAACAGGCCCTGTACGCAAGAGCAAGAGTTTTGTAACTTACACAGATATAAGATAAAACATGGTGTTATTAATCGTCTTTGTACGGGTTGTCAGAAGGCTATAAAAAATAATAAGGTAGGATTGTGTATGGATTGTGGGTTCGATAAAGTCAACCACAGTCGTCTTCGTCTTGCCCAAAAAATTGCTTCACAACGGCCTATGGCTGGGGACACGCCAGTCGGCGCCACTGAACGGGGATTCCCCACTGTATAAAAATAGAAATCTTGTGGCGCTGTCAACAACATGGTTTGTCGGCTATGTGCGACGAAGCTTGGCAGCTTGTCAGAGACGGGTGTTTACTGCATAGGTCAAAGTCCGCTCGCTGTATTGTTGTTGCCTTTTGTGTATCAACGAATTCCCTTTTAGACTAATGGAACTGTATAGTAAACATGACTCATAATCAGCGAGCACGTGAAGCCCAAAATGATTATGTTTCAATTCACGGTTTTAAGCCTCCTTATCCACACTCTAAGGTTGCACTCAAAGCACTCCAAGTGCGTAATGAATATGACCGTACATACAAGGAGATGTTGGCTAGATTAAAGGCTGGGGTGCGTGCCACCCCTGTCCACACTACTGCCCCACGCAGACCAGTCCCTGCCCCACGCAGACCTGTCCCTGCCCCACGCATCCCCACAACCCAGTCCCCAGTCCCCACAGCGCGTCTTGCCTTCAAGAAGACTAAGTGGGCTGTTAAAAACTATTTGCGTGGATGGGTGATGAACGTTCCTGAGTCTCACCCCCTTAGCTCGGACCTTATGATGTTCTTTAAGGGCATGCGTCGGAAGATGCATAAAGTTTTGACTGGTGAGCTGGAAGAGCTAGGTGGAATCAAGTGTCAGTTTGCCCTTAAGGTAAGACTCTCCAAGCACTCAGATGATGATAGCACTGAGTATTTTGAGCCTGTATTGCGTAATAAGCAGCAGGTGGTTCTCTCCCTAGAAGATATTAACGATGAGCTGGACCAGTGCAATGCTAATATCCAAGAGCGGTTGGAGAAGTGGACCAACCAAGGTTCTGGCTGGGAGTTTCAGGCGGTCACAACTCTGTGGATTGATATTGCCAACTACCAGCCATTGAAAGGTGGCTCCTACCTGAAACTGCCGAGAAAGCTGGCGGTAAAGAAGGCAATTAGAAACGTAAAAAACACAAACGACCCACACTGCGTTCAATATTCCATTGAAGCGGCTCTGCACCCGGTTGCAAAGAACCCGCAGCGACCGTCGAAATATAACATTAACCCGCTCTTAAGACTCTTAGAAGGAAAAGGTGTGGACTATCCAACACCTATCTCGCAGATTGAGAAGATAGAAAAACATGCTAAAGTAGGCGGCTTGAATGTCTTTGGCTGGGATGGAAAGGCCACCATCGTTCACCGTATCAGCAGACAGCCTGGTCCATGTATAAACCTCATGCTGATTGAGGAGGACGGTAGGTTTCATTACACGCAGATCGAAGACCTTAACCGCCTGCTGTATGACCAGAGTAAGTACGAGCACCGCAAGTTCTTCTGCGAGCGATGCTTGCATGGATACACCACTGAGAAACTGCTCCTGGCGCACAAACCTGAGTGCATGGGTATCGGGCAGACTGCTGTGCGAGTTGACATGCCTGAGGAAGGGAAAAACATATTATCCTTCCAGAACTGGCAGAAACAGCTTGCTGTCCCCTATCTTATCTATGCCGACTTTGAGGCGCTCACAGTGAAGCTTCCGGGACCTGCGCCTAATCCTGGTAAGAGCAACACGCAGAGAAAGCAGGAGCATGAGCCATGTGGTTACGGCTATGTGGTTGTCCGATGTGATGGGCAGACAGAACCCCCCGTGGTTTATAGAGGACTTTGTCTTTGACCAGAGTCCATGGATGAAGCCTTACATAAGATGAATACAGATCTGCGCAAGGCCGCCAACAGCGACTTTGAGAAGGATCTCTATAAACTTATGAATAACTCCGTCTTTGGTAAAACGATGGAGAATCTCCGGAGGCGAGTCGACGTCAAGATTGTGCGCTCATCGGGAAAAGAAAAAATACGTAGGCTTGTGGCCAGCCCCGCCTATGCTCGACAAAAAGTGTTTGACGATGATCTAGCTGCCCTGCATATGCACAAGACTCGCTTAGTGCTGAACCGTCCGGTCTACGTTGGCATGTGCATTCTGGACCTCTCCAAGCACTTGATGTATGACTTTTACTACAATACCATGAAGGCTAGATATGACAGTAATATTAACCTGCTTTACACAGACACAGACTCGCTGCTGCTTGAGATCCATACCACTGACGTCTATGCTGATATAAGGGAGGATGGGCATCTCTTTGACACTAGTAACTTTGACCCTTCTCATGCCCTGCACAGTGACAAAAACAAAAAGGTTCTGGGTAAGATGAAGGATGAGTGCGCTGGCATGCCCATCAAGGAGTACGTTGGTTTGCGCCCTAAGATGTACTCTATCCTGATGTCTGATGAGGGCGAGATAAAAAGAGCTAAGGGTGTGAAGAAGGTGGTGGTGAAGAAGCATCTACGACACGCTCAGTACGTGGAGTCACTGTTCGCCCAAAAGCAGTTTCGCCACGGAATGAACATGCTCAGGAGTGACTGCCATAAAATATATGGGCTCCACGTTAACAAGGTGTCTCTCTCCCCCTTTGACTCAAAGCGGTGGATAGCTCCAGGTGGTGTGGACACTCTGGTCTATGGGCACGCGTCGATATGCTGAACATATGAGAGCTGAGGTATAGAATGAACACCGATGAACATATTGGGGTGGCCGAGCTGCAAGCAGATGTGGAACATATATGGGAGAAGAAGGTGGACCTTGAGATTGAGGTGAGGGATTTGGAATCAAAGTATGAGGACCTTTTGGAGCGCGTGAGTCGTTTAGAAGAGCTTATTCCTCAGGGTCCTGTTGTAGAGGAGAAGGTGAGGGAATTGGAATCGAAGTATGAGGACCTTTTGGAGCGCGTGAGTCGTTTAGAAGAGCTTATTCCTCAGGGTCCTGTTGTAGATGGTTGACATTGCTGTCGCCCTCTTTAGTGGGCCTATACCATAGGGGCTGGAAGGGCTGGGCTCATATGGTGGGGGGAGGTGCGAGCGGTTCGCTGGCTCATGTGAGTCACCCTGTATATGTGTGTTTTCTGGGTTGCACCATATGAGATAAGTGTGTCATAATCATATGAGATAGGTGTGCCAGTACCGCTAACATCTATACTACTATCCTCAATATTCAACATAATATTTGGTGCCACGATAATATCCTTTTTCATACTTGGAATCTCACATGACCCTGCTGATATTTGGAAAATAAGAGACGAGTTTGTTACTTTGAGACAGCTTTTATTTATTTCTAAATCTACCCACTGTTTATGGAAATAACAATATCGTTCAACTTAAACCAAGCGCAAGGCATATGGTATATTTTGCCTTATTACTATGAAATATATCAAGGCGATTACGGAAGGTATTGTGATTATGTGAATTTAATCAGTTTATGCCATAAAGGCTCGCATCATATTCATAGATATACGATATTTGCCACGTCTATCGCTAAATTGTATTTGCAGTTGCATTCAATGTAAATGGTGTCTTCCTAAGATAACTGGTAATGGTTATGACCTGACCCAACCCCCCTTCTCTTTCTGAGGTCTAGTAATGATGTTGTGCGGATATATGTGTTGCAAGTCGCATTGGATATCTTCAAGGCGACCGACCAAAACACACTAAGGATATTTAGGCGCCGTCGTTTTGTGTAAGTGATGGCAATCTGGCGTAAAATCCGGATTCTCTCCGTGCAACATGAAAAGCTTCAGATGGTTACAACGTGTTACATGACCACTATATTGTTTCATTAGCAAATATTCAATGCCATTCGATTGGCTATTTTGTTCGCCTGTAAAGATGGTTTCGTCCAATTGTATATCGGCCTAGCTGATTGCATAAATTGGTACTCGGCTTCGACACCATGACTATGTCAGATGCGTACGGCATTAATATGATGAATGCGTTCCGCAGCAAAACAGTAAGTATCGATGTCACACATGTACACAACCACAAGCAGCGTGCAACGAGATCGGCATTCGCGGGGTGGATTGTCGTATGTGACTGCTACAAAACCTCATATTGCGTCATAAATGTTATTATTCTTACCTCATCTTACTTGACATTTATCAATCAAGCACCAAACAACAGACCTCATTGCCTGGTAATAACTTTAATCGGAATTATATTACTCATCTTATAAATACTAGTTAACATAATGTGTTGTACTAGCTGAAATCATGGATGCTGCTACGCCAGCGTAGAGGATCTTAAAGAGCCAGTCTAATCAAACCGTATACGGCCACATACTTTCTCTGCGGTGACTTAATTACAAACGTTATATTATTTGATTCATATTGCACTCAAGTGGCCGGACAGGAGGTGATTAACAGGCGTTTTACTATGTCTGGACGATTATAAAACAATGCTGTATTGCAATAAATTGACCTTATTCGGACACAATACTCTGGTTCTTAGAATCTCATGCATACAGCTTTAAGCTTGTACGTGATGTATAAATTAAACTTTCATAGTGTTCATGCGTTCAGGAAACCGACGTGCCAAAATTGCCGCATAATGTTTTAAAATCATTGGTTATTGGCCGCGGTCCATGTCACGAGCAAAACAGACAAAATGCCAGTTGCCCAACGTGGCCACATAATGTTTCGAACATCATAAGTTATTGGCCGCGGTCCATGTCACAAACAATACATTACACTGAAAGGAAGATTACATTTGTAGCCATCCCCATAAAAACATGAATACAGTGTGCTTCGTTTTTCAGGCCATTGATGCAGTGCCTGCTTTAGGTGGTAACTGGGGTACCAGTAGTAATCTTGGATAAGAATTCCGGAAGTACTGCGGATTGACCATTTTACTTGTCAATTACTTGCCGCATAAAATTGTTCAAATACCGCAAATGACGGGAATTTTTATCACCCATCACATGTGAAGCGCTTGTTATTGGAAATATAGGCACACCAACTAGCGACCTACTATTCGTCTCCAAATTTGACATCATGCTTAGTGAAGCAAAATTCAACGAGAATCTCACTGCCGGGTATGGAATGCATCAATGAATACATTAAGCTGTTAGTGGTTAAAAGTTTCACATTTCATCTGCCACCGTTCTGCCACTCATTAATAATTTATGATTCTAACTAAATTGCACACGCAATAAGCAAATGGTTTATTCATATTTCTGACATCCTGTCAAAGAATGTCCAGCAATTGTCCATGAAAACATTCAACCAAACAGTTATTTAGGCTAAATATTCATTTGTCCGGAAAAAGATCAATCTGAATGTGCCGGCTCGCAGCATGAAGGGCATCCTACTGCTCTTTGAAAATACAGCCTGGGGTGTCTCTTGGGCCAGGGTAACAGAGGCGTTCTACAACCCTTACGAAATCGAGGTGCCATTGGGGCATCTCCCAACCAGGGTATGCCCAGGGGCATGCGTGGCTACCAGCAGCAGTGGGACGAGGTGAAGAAGGCCTTTGCAGCAATGAGTAAACGAGACCCCAGTGTAGCAATAGCAGCAAAAGACTTGGCATTGTCGGACGTCTCCCTATGAGAGTACCTAACCACCAAGTATGCTCTGTGGCTCGACTTAAGAACGAGTGATGACGACCAGCTGCATGGTAGTGGCAGGGCCATGGAGAATGCGGCTGAGGGTGTCACCATTCAGATCACAAACAAAGGCAGAGACGGCCGGCGCATTGAACGTCTATATGTATATTGTTATGGATGCACATCTTAACATTAAAGATGGCAGGTTCGTCAGCGCAGTCTACTAACAAGGGCTTGATGACCGAGTTTACATTTCCAGATGGTCCCTGTCCGGCAATTGTTTGTGGGCAGACAGGATGTGGGAAAACCGCATTCATCCTCGACCTACTTGAAGGGCCCTTCTTCGGCGCCTTTAAGCATATTGTAATTCTCTGCCCTACCATACGTTTCAACAAGGCCTATCAGACGCGGCTATGGGTGTGGAACGATTCAGAGGTGTATGTGGTTGACCCGGGGGAGCGGCTCCATGAATCACTTGAGGGCTTTCTACCACTGCTTCAAGGGCGAGCCTACCCTCTACATCATCGATGACTGTTCGGCAACAAAGGCCCTAACCAAGAAGAAAGACATGTTATCCAAACTGGCCTTTAGCGGCCGCCATGCGCAGCAAAATGTCTGGGTCCTCACCCAGAAATTCAACGCTGTGCTGAAGGATCTACGTGAACAGACCCGTTGGATGGCACTTTTCCACACCAAGGATCGTGACTCGTTTGAAGACGCCCTACGAGAGAATGATGTGATTCCAACGAGTGAGGAATGTACCACAGTACGCCATCTACTAACAAAGACCAACCAACTGGATATGCCGTCGATTGGGGTGATATTGGCTTTAATAGCAGCCGCTGCTTCAGTAACCAATTTAGGTTTCTTCGTCTGGGGAGCAGTGCAATATATGAGACTTCGAAGGTGTGTACGTATATTCATTGATCCTGATACCATTATTGATCAACTCCTTGAATAAGATGCGGCTATCCCGCCGGCCGAGTGAGCAGAACTCCATTGCACCCCTGGTGAAGATTTATCTTCTAAGAGAGATAGGCTTGCTGCTGTCATAGCTGGGGGTCAGGCCCGTCAGTACCTCGGCGATCAGCACCTGTCGACTGCAAAGATTGAATCAATGTCCGATGAAGAGATTACAAAGCTCTATGCGAAATATGAGGCTCGGCTGGGCGCTAGCATGACGCGGACTCTGGGGCAATCAGTTCTCCAACTGTTTTCTAGCGTTGCTTGTATGTTTCTGCCATTTAGCCCGAGAACATCAGCCAAATCTGATTACGGACCTCGAGACTGACCCGTTTGTCGGGCACGCGCTAAGAACTGCCACATGTGAACTTTATCATCGTTATGGTATGATGTTGGCTCCGCTTACTGCGGCCTTAACAACCGCCAAGTACTGCCAATTTGGAAACGAGCACCCCCGCCATCCGTGACCGGCTGTCCGACACCCCTGCTGCAGAGGACCTGTCTGGGTGCTGTCAATTGGAGGAACAAAATTAGTAGGTAACATGAATAATGCAAATCAAGAGATAACGGCGGTGACTAGTGATCAGCCAGCGCCTCAACCTCAACCTGCACAAAAGGAGAAACCTACAAAAGACGCTAAAAAGGTTGAGGCGGGCCGAAAGGTCGCTGCGGCTCGAAAAGCTAATCAAAATAGACTTCTGAGAGAGATGCGGGAGGCTAAGTCGGGCCCCCAAGTTTGACCGGGACGGTGAAGGGGGGTCCGCCGCAGGGCAGATGGGTTCAACTCAGTCTTGGCCGGTGTGGGCGACATCACCTTTGTTTGTTGGCGGATTAGGGGTGTTCGGACTAGCATTGTATTGTAACAGGCAGAAACTAGTGGCCTCCGCCCCTAAACAGGCTGTGGTCAGGGGAGAGCCAGCGAAGTCAGCACCTCTGGACGTTCATTTAAAGATTCCGTTTTACATGGAATAAGATGACAACACCAATTACTGATGGAAAAATGCTCGTCAACGTGCTGTACCATGGTGCAATTGTTTCCAGTATATCAATAGGTTATGCCAAGCTTGCTAAGATGCTTCTGGGTGGCGGGACTCTACGTCTTGATTTCACCCCACGCGACCTGGCTATGGCTGTAGCCGATGTATCACTAGCCATGGCTACAAAGGATATGCTAATTAAACAAGGGATTATACCAGTTGATATACTGAAGTAATGGCAACAATTGCGCTACTTGTTGGAGGTGCTCTTGTTAACACCCTTGCATTCTCTGGGAGCAACTTTTTATTCTCTAAATTACGAAGCAGCCAAGTGGACGCGGAACGTAAGCGACATGATATGGCAATGGAGCAGCTTCAATCTGCTCAGGCAGCATGGACCAAGAAGCGAACTGAGCGTTTAGACTTCATCATTGAGCAACTGCGCCGCCAGAAACATGCCGAGCATACTTTTAGAGATGCGGACGAGGCTATGCGTGAGTACTCCCTGATTACGAATGAAACCGTCGCCCCGCTGGACTCTGAGCCAGAGCTTTCAGACTTTTACGAACCCTCAGATAAACAGAAGGGGCGTGAGGTGGCGTTCATTATACTGGGTATGGCTGCGACTGGGTTGGTTGCATACAGGCTTGCTAAGTAGTTAATTTGGAGAAGTTGTCAAGTGCCAATGTATTTGTGTATCGTGAAGAGGTTACCAGGGGCCTCTATACCATATACATCTACACCTACTTCCAGTACTGATTTATATCCTGGAGGGGATAGGAATGAGTCACCTGGGGTATGGCCGGCCAGATAACATACAGCCCCCTACTTCCAGTACTGATTCATATCCTGGAGGGGATAGGAATGAGTCACGTGGGTTAGGGCCGTCCAGATAACATACAGCCCCATCTTTGGTGGAGGTGGGGTCGCAGGGGAAATCCCGGTCATTCACATCTTGGCTGATGTTAAAATGACGCCGTTCATTATACTGGGTATGGCTGCGACTGGGCTGGTTGCATACCGGCTTGCTCAGTAGGTCATTTGGAGACTCGGCATTTACTTTGTATGGATCGTCGCATGCAGAAGATATACTACAGTCCTAAGGGGAACTGGAAAGGCATTACAGCTATCAAGAAGCTTGCAACAGAAGCGGGGGTTTCTAAGGAAGTTGCCAGGGGGTGGCTAACAAAGCAAGCTATATGGCAAATCTACCTGCCAGTGCCTGTCCCTATTGAGGTGCACCAAGCCGATCTCTTATTTCTTCCTCATGACGTTGTGAAGCGCCGCACTGACAAGTATGCCCTAACTGTGGTGGATGTGGCCTCGCCCTACAAAGCGGCCGAGCAATTGACTACAAAGGAGGCTAAAGAGGTCGCAGGTGCACTCAAAATGATATACAAGCGAGGACCACTGCATTGGCCTAAACTACTTCAGGTGGACCCCGGACGGAGTTTATGGGAGCAGCGAATCAGCTGCCAGCAAAACATGTATCAGTCAGGCACGGTCGTGTGAATATCCATCGAGACCAGGGTATAGTAGAACGCTTTAACCACACTGTCACTAAATCTGGTGAGCCTGTACTATACTATTTGATGGATGGACCGCTTCGTGGTTTTGTAAAGGAGGAGCTGCTTGTTGTGCCGCCCGGATACCCAGTTACCATCAGACGGTATTACCAATTAAACAAAAGGCAGATAGGTAGTAATGGAAGCAAGTGGAAAGTGCCCTTGGATATTACTAGGGAAGAGAGAACCTTGTGACAGGCCCTGTAAGTTTTACTTTTACGCAATGCACAGGTTTAAGATTAAGCGGGGGATCGTAAATCGACTTGGTGTAGAGTGCCAGAAGGGCATTAAAAATAACCTAAAATTATGTATGGATTATGGATACGAAAGGGTTAACCACAACCTCATGAGGAAGAAGAAGAGTCTTGAGGGCAGGAAGGCCTGGATGGCGACTCACGTTGAGAGTGGTATGACTGAGGAAGGACTGCTAGATAAACCTTCTCGAGATAAGAAGACCCCACGTCCGCCGGGTGGTGCCGCTCTCACACCCCTCAGGCCAGAACGACCACTCCTTTAAACTCTCCCCAGACCACCACCAGTCTCACTATAGCCGGCATGGTGGATGACCTCCTGATTGCGGAAGGCGAGGAAAAGGTGTCCAGCAGTGGTGAGGGAGAGGTGTCCAACAGTGATGTGGGAAGTTCACCATCACCCCTCAGTGGGCGGTCGTAGGTGGAAGGTGTGGATACACCCACGGTTGAACACGATACACACCGTCTGCGTGCCGTCTACGCTGGGTGGTAGGCCTAGGGTGCGGCTATGCCTATAGGCCAGGGTGTGTACACCGCCCGGAGCTATCATCGCTTTGTATCAAATGGAGATATAGACACCTTGTTGACGTGCAGCCCATATATCTTGTGACTGTCACTTCGGAGCATGTTCATCCCATGGCGGAACCGCTTCTGGTCGAACAGCGACTCAAGGTATTGGGCATGGTGCAGGAGTTTCTTGACCACTACCTTTTTATGCCCTTTGCTTTCTTGATTTCCTCCCAGGTGGACATCAGGATGGAGTACATCTTGGGGCGCAGGCCTATATACTCCTTGATGGGGACACCACCGCCCTCGTCTTTCATCTTTTCTAGAACCTTCTTGTTCTCATTGCTGTGGAGTGGGTGGGCTGGGTCGTAGTTGCTGCTGTCAAATAAGTCACTGTCTTTTTTCATGTTGGCGTAGATGTCTGGTGTGCGGATCTCCAGGAGGAGGGAGTCGGTGTCAGTATAGAGTAGGGTGAGATTGCGGCCGTATCGGGGCTTCATGGTGTTGTAGTAAAAGTCGTACATGAGGTGCTTGGACAGGTCGAGGATACACATCCCCACGTAGACTGGGCGGTTGAGGACCAGGTGGGCCTTATGGATGTGGATGGCGGGCAGGTCGTCGTCGAATATTTTCTGGCGGGCAAAGGCGGGGCTGGCGATGAGCTTTCTTATTTTGTTTCTGTCTGCAACTCGGACCAGCTTCACGTCAACCCGCTTGCGGAGGTTCTCCATAGTCTTGCCGAAGACGGAGCTGTTCATTAGTTTGTATAGGTCCTTCTCGAAGTCGCTGGTTGCGGCATTGCGGAGATCTGTGTTCTTCCGGATGTAGGGTTCCATCCAGGTGCTTTGGGTGAAGGATAGGGCGCGGTGAATCTTGGTCAGCCTCATCCCTAGGGCTAGATACAGTTTGAGGTTCCTGTAGTGGAGTACGTACTTCTTATTCCTCAGGTTTGGGACCAGCTTCTCGACTCCGTGACTGCCGTATTCGTTAAGGAGGTTTCTCTGGTAGTCTGAGAGCCACTCGTTTTGGATAAGTAGTCGCTCTTGGGCCAGGGGGTAGTCGTTGTGGTCGTCGTGAAGTTCCGGTGGGTACTCTAGGTCGACCTCAAGGATGTACCCGGTCTCGGCATCGTCTGGGTGGGTGCGAACTATTCTGTAGAGCGACTCTGGCCGGTCCACCAACTCAATGTTTGATGTCGGTAGGGCCTGGCTCATTGCCCATCCATAGAAGTTGTTTGCGTCGAGGTATTGGATATAACTCGTGGGCTTGTCCTGGTCGAAGTCTCCTGCGTAGGGATTGTTCGCCTTGGCGTGGCGCCGGGAGACCATGCTTATTCCTCGCCGCAGACCTTTCTCGATGAAGAAGTGCTTGTCATAGTCGGTGAGGAGTTCGAGCTTTACCCCTGTGCTCTTGAGTAGAGCGTCCGCAAGAGGCCTGGGCTGGTATAGTAGTGGGCTGGGTCCAGGCCATACTGCTTTAGGCTGGTCTTCCTGAAGGTTTCAAACACGTCGGCTAGGAGGAGTACGTCAGTCCGGAGGTAGAGGTCGTGGTAGTCGCCCATGTTCTTGCAACCGAACATGCTCCAGCTTCTCGGTTGTGTAACCATGGAGGCAGCGCTCGCAGAAGAACTTGCGGTGCTGATGCTTTGTCTGGTCGTAAAGCATGCGGTTCAGGCATCTGTTGAGAGTGGTTTCGATTTTTCCGACGTGGGCGACCGGGGTTGGGTAGGACACGCTTGAGCCCGCTAGCTTATCCTTGAGCCACTGGATGCTGTACTTTGATGTCCGCTGCGGATCCTTGCTGGCTTGGTTGATGGCTGAGACGATGGCCCATAGAATGCAGAAGTCGTCTCGGTTCTTCACGTTTATGATGGCCCCTCTGTTTGCTAGTGATGGCGGAAGGGGGAGATAGGAGCTGCCTTTGAGTGGTTGATACTTCGCGATGTCGATCCAGATGGTTTTTACCGCCTCGAACATCCACCCAGAACCTAGGTTAACCCACTTCTCCAGCATTTCCTGGATTTGGGGGCCGGCCGGGTCTATCGCGGAGTCAATGTCGTCTTTGCCTAGGACCACCTGCTGCTTGTTTCGCAGGACTGGCTCTGTGTACTCCATGGCACAATCTTTGTCGGTCTTGTACAGACTTACTTTGACTGTGAGCTGGTTTTTGAGGCCACCTAGCATGTTCAGCTCCTCGGCCAGAACTGAAAGATCAGGAGGTCTGAGGAAAAGGGGTGAGCTTTGGGGACTTTCATTACCCATCCTCGCAGTTGGTTCTTGATGGCCCGCTTGGTTCTCCTGAATTTGAGACGGGGGGTGGGGACCAGTCTGGGTCGCGTGGTGGTTAAACCTTTGGCGGGGGGTTGGAACTAGTCTGGTGGTTGTCCTTGTACGTGGAACTGGTTTTATGGAGGCTGACCTTAGACGTGGAGCCGGCGCTTTCACCACCTCAGACCAGAGACGTGGCTGTGGGGTCGGTACTGGGGGAGGTGGTAGGACTGGTTCACCATCTATCTTGGTCCTCATTATTGCGTAGATCTCCTTGTACGTCCTGTCGAATGCGTTTTTCTTTTCGAATGCTGCGAGGGCGACCTTCGAGCGTTGGTAGTGTGGTGGGGCTGTGCTGTGGATTTCAGCATAGTCAGCTTGGGCCTTTCGGGCGCGTGTGCTGTGAGACGTCATCATTACCTATACTGCGCTGTTAGTTAAAAAGGTGTAAAAATGAAAAAAAACCTTTTTCAATCGCAAGAAATAAATTTCATCGAGATTCAGGGTGAAGCCAAACGGTTTGACTTAAATCTAAACCACGTGAGAGTGCGGGTATAAGTCGAACCGCCTACGCCATAAACCCGTTTGTATAAATCTCTCTCTATTTATATATATATATATATAAATACAATAATATATTAATATATATATATGTAACAGATATAGATAGAAACAGAGAGAGAGAGAGAGAGATAGAGACATATATATATATATATATATATATATATATACATCTACACCATATATATTAAGATATATATATAGGATAAACATATATATATATGTATGTACATATATATATATAAATATATCTGTATATATATGTATACATATATATATACATTAATTTATATTGATAAATATATATATATATATGAATATATATAAATATATATGTATATATTTATACATGTATATATGTATAAATATATATATATGTATATATATAAATCTATTTATAATTATATATTCATATGGAGAGAGAGGGAAAGGTTATATATATATATATATATATATATATATATATATATATATGTATATATATCCTTCTATTTATATATATGAACATATATATATATAAACATATATATATATATGTGTACATATGTATATATATATATATATATATTAATCTATATATATATATGCATATATATATATTTATGAATATGGATAAATATATATATATACATATATATAAATATATCTCTATATCTTATGAATCTAGATAAATATATATATATATTGATACATTTATATATTGTATAAATATACATGTATATATATGTATATATATATAAATATATATATATATATGTACCCCATATATATATATATATATATCTCATATGGAGAAAGAGAAAAGGGTTCCTATCTCTATATAGTATATATATATATCTATATATATTGCAAATATATTAATGTATTTAATATATAGAGATATATATATATATTAATATCATATATTCATATATATATATATATGATATATATATATTGTCATATACATTTACATTTAAATGATTATATTTGGCTTATTTATATATATAGAGAGAGTTCGAGAGAGATTTATACAAACGGGTTTATGGCGTAGGCGGTTCGACTTATACCCGCATTGTCACGTGGTTTACATTTAACTGAATGCGTTTGGCTTCGCCCTGAATCTCGTTCGAATTTATTTCTTGCGATGGAAAAGGTTTATATATATATACATCCTTTTCTCTCTCTCTCTCCATATGAATATATATATATATATATATATATATATATATATATATATATATATATATATATATATATATATATATTTATACTATATATACATATATATAGATATACCTGTATATTTTACACATATATAAATGTACAAATATATACATATTATATTTATATATATTATATATAATAGATATTCATATATATATATATATATATATATATATATATATATATATATATATATATGTATATAGATATGCAAATAAATATGTATATAGATATGTAAATAAATATATATATATGCATATATATATATTAATATATATATGTATATATATATATTTATATATATGTACACAATTATATATATATGTTTTATATATATACATATATATATGTTCATATATATATATATAAATATATATATACATATATATTTATATATATATAACCTTTTCCTCTCTCTCTATATGAATATATATGTATAAATATATTTATATATATTTACATATATATTTATACATATATACGTGTATAAATATATATATATATATTTATATGTATTCAAAAATATATATATATATATATATTTATAAATATTCATAAATATATATATATATATGCATATATATATATATGTACATATATATATATATATGTTTATATATCTATATATATAAATTTATTTGTTTAGATATATATATATATATATATATATCTTATATATATATACATATATGTATATATACATGTTTACATAGATATATATATATATATCCCTAGCTATCCGTCGGCCCCTCCTTGATCTCTCATTATCTCTCTATCTCTCACTCTCTCTTTCTTTATACATATATATATATATACATAAAGATATATTTATATATATACATATATATACATATTAATATATTATTGTATTTTTATATATATATTTATGTATATTTGTAAATATATATATATATATATATATAAATTATATATAGATATCTATATATATGTATATATGTATACATTTATATATATGCATATATATATATGTGTGTGAGTGTATATATACATATATATAAATATATATATACATAAATATATATATATATATTTATATATAAATACATATATATATATATTTTTGTATATATATATGTATATACATTTATATGGAGAGATAAGGAGAGAGAGGGGGGAGAGAGAGAGAAAGAGAGAGAGAGAGAGGGAGTGAGAGCGAGAGAGAGAGAGAGAGAGAGGCGCGAGAGCAGAGATGAAGACTGAGAGAGAGAGAGAGAGCGAGAGAGAGAGAGAGAGAGAGAGAGAGAGAGAGAGAGAGAAGAGAGAGAGAGAGAGAGAGAGAGAGAGAGAGAGAGAGAGAGAGCGGAGAGAGAGAGAGAGAGAGAGAGAGCGGGGTTTACATCGGTTTGTATAATCCATCGACTCCTCTTTCAAACAACCCTCTTCGACATACTTTCGGCACTACGCTATTAATCAGATATGGATGCACATTGTTTTAAGCTGACTGGTTAGCTGGATTCTTATTCTATATATAAACTGATAGTACCAACCTCTAACTGCAATTGTGTAATAAGTGCACAATAAATACGGATCTTATTACAAACACCAGGCCGTAACCTAGGCACTTTATTTGACAGTTATGGCCTCTGGTATTGACTAGGCGCTCCACGCCATGTATGTCGTACATTAAACGGTATTGACGGAAGTTTTATGAGTCTTGGTATTATGATGTTCGACTCTGACAACACGGACTCTAGCTCCTAAGGAAGCAGCATGTGTGAATTAACCTCGATTGGGAATTTGCTCGCATAATTATTCATCGTCTTTTGTCAGTCACCTTAATTTATATCCCGTCCTCCAAAGTAAGTAAACAAGCAGTGGCGTTCCATAAAGACAGTGGATGCAGAACCCCTCCTGAAATTATTTATTTGGATTCTAATAAAGGGAGGTTCCCACATAGGTATGTTGTCAGTCATGTTATACAAGCATACATCCATTGATTTGCTAGTTTGAAATCATTTGTTTGTGGGTTCGCAGAATGGCATTCGTACTCCGGTGATCACAGCATATTACCATTCAGTCGAACTGCCTTGATGCAAACAGGTGTTCGAATTATTCAGCGAACCCAGCGTGCAAATGTGCGATAAAAGAACGTTTTTCCAGACAAATATTTTAGAAACCGGATCCGTCCCACCCCCTTGTTCAGCATAATAACATGTTACTACATCTCCAGATGTCGGACGAACTCCAAATATAAACAGAAAAACTAAAACTCGTAAACATCTATTTACTCAATTGAAATTTAGCACAGCAAGTTTATTATTAGTTATATCCCCAGTCATGTGAGCGAGTTGCTTTCATCAGTTAAATACCAAGGCCACGAAATGATTGTCTTGACACAATTATTGAGTTCTGAGTATCGTCAAATAATTAGCCCCTTCCCGATGAAACCGCTTCAGGGATACCGAATCAATTATTGTCAGCTAATAAAATGCTACTTTGACCAGATGATGAGGGTAAGGGGTAACTTAGCACCGTAGTTTATTGAATGACGAAAAATCATATGTTCATTCCATTCATCCGAGTTTCTAATTTGGGTGACTCCAAAGGCAACAATGTGACCGAGCAGGTGTCTAATCAAGTGAACCGGTAATCGAATTGTTCCATTCCAACAGTGATTGAAATGATTATTGTGCGATTTATTTGAATAACATTCGAATGAGTAGATTAGGGCCTTTGGGCTAATTAAATCAGGGTCGGCCCAAGGATCAGATGAGGGGAGCATGTAATTGATCGTTCCTTATTCTGAAATGGAATAATTCGCCCGAACATAATGAAACTTGTGGCAAAGATAGCCCGCAAGCACACATCGGATTGAAACCATCACACACTGAGACCTGCTTAATTGAATTATTACAAATGCTGGTTCCGCGATACACGTGCAAAATGTCGTGTTGTACCCAATTATATCCATATCGTTCCAACTTAGGTTTATCTCATTTGAAAAAAGATCAATATGCAAACGGCGTTGTTGTGCAAGAATATTTGAGGGATTCACTAGCTATGCATTTGTAAGCTATAGAAAAATCCACCGGTTCCGCATTGTATTTTTTATCGTGTCAGATTTCCTTCTGTTGTATTAGTTGGAGCGAATAGGAGTCTATCGAGACTCGGATGCAATGCATTTTTGATGTATTATGTGATATGTATGAATCCAGGTTTACCGGTTATTAGTCAACGACCGGATCTTAATCGGAAATGAAATTGGGTGACCACTGAAATGTGATACATGACGTCATGACAGGGATATGAATATAAAATATAAGTTCACAGTCGTTGAATGATATGCGGACCGGCATACTTACAAATATTCGTTTCCTTTTTTATATTGTGGATAGCTAGCACGTATCTTAACAAGAAAAGGTAAGTGTAATGCACATTTACTTCATGCCAGTACATTGCAGACAGTGCTATATGTCATGTAGCACATCTGTCATAGAATGAAATGATCGTTGTTTGAATAACCTCGACTTTGATTGGTTTTAATAAGGTCCAAGAACACCATAAAGCAAAGGGATGCAGACTGCTGCGCGAGCACCGGCCTCAATAATGCCTATTGTTTGCCGATGAAGATATAGTTGATCATAACAATATATGCTGTTTATATTTGATGAAAGATATGATGAAAGAACTTTGAATGGCGTGCATTGATTTATGGCTACGGGGGAAAGATTCAACAACATTAGTAGCATGGGGTAATATAAGCCTTCCAGACAGTGGTGACACTCAACGAGAGATTCACCACTACGATATAGGACAAAGAGCATAGACGAGTTAGTGTTTTTCACTTACAAGTTAGCTCATCATCAAGGTAGCTGATCATCAATTAATAGTGCAATATTGTAGCAGCACTACTTATTGCACAGATAATAATCAGTGCAATGGTGAGTTAGATCGTCACTTGCAATTTAGGTGCAGAGGTATGAAACCCTTATTGTTCTGGTAATGATGGAAGTCGGGTTATGCAAATTCTGTTATGGAGGACATTATGCGCTGCTCCAATGCATGGTTATACTAATATGGATATTAACATGAATTCATTAAGCCTTCTCTTGAAAAATCGTAAGAAACATTCAAGAGCTAAACAGCAAAGAAACCAAAGGATAGGCTTCTGAGAGATACGTTGATACACATAAACACATCTGCATATTGTTGACCGTAATGTTGTGGTAACAAATGTGAGCTTTTAGCCATATACGCTATATATAACGCATAAGAAAATTACGCTTAATCATCACATTTTGTCAGCAAATTGTCTAACGGAATTCGAATTGGAGTATCAAAGGTGTGGACAAGCATGGTACGATTACGAACTATCAACTGTACACTAATAAGTCTCGTGTTCACCCCTCTAAGTATAAAACACAATATTGCTCCACTGAGCTCTTGTAGCCCTTAATGTATCAATATTTTTTGGAAAGAGTTGCTCATAGCTACGAAATAAAATCAATTACAATGGGTGGCACAATTCATTCTGCCAATTCATTACACCATTTATATCGTCCACAAATCTGAACTTAAAACATATTTGGTCCTAACGGACCATAATCAGATCGCTTTGAACCCAAAATCATGTAACGGAACTTCGCAATCTAATAAAATCACAGAGCTACGAAGCGAATGTGCACTGGCCATTAATAACGGTTCAACTATTCACCTCGAATGATATGCGGTCCGCCATTTAAATACTAAATAAGTGTTTTCTATAATGCCAACTTAACAATTGAATTATTTTATGTTTCTTATAACAACCGGAAGATTTTCATATATTAGATAGATACAAAGAAGTAAATGCTTCTAGTATATGATGAGCATCAAATAGATTTATTATGTTAATTGTAGGGGCAGGGGGGTCAAGCCATTCGAGTATTAAAAACATTGTTGGTTATTGCATACCAGTTCCTATTTAACTGTACCCGATGACGCGAATGCGATTGCGAGACGGGAAATGGTGCTGCAAAGCGTAGATGCACACAGGCCTGTCTGGATTTAATGTTGGTTGATGCACTTGAACGCGATGGCTGGCACGTATATAGAAACATCCTCGCTCAGCAGCCGAATATGATGATATATATCTTCGAATAAATTACCTTATTCGTTTAGCGCATTCAATCGGTCTGTCATTGACAACAACTTGTACTGGTAATGAGATTTAAGTTTGGCCTCGGCAGTTTGGATTATCGCAAGACAAAAGCATCAGTTTGTATTACACTAAAATCAATATGTGTGTGACAGCAAAAACAACATTATATATTCTTCGTCTTTAGAGATTGCCGACAACCACAATCGTACAATAGGCTGGTTGGCGCGCTATGCAGTGACGGCATTCCGTTATTGGCAAACTATTCAAAGAATCTACAAACATACAATGTTGTTATTAGAAAAGGATTCGGCCGTAGTGTCGTATTTAAGGACGACTTCCTTCACCTGGCTTTCGTGCAAGACACATAAAAGTTTAACGGTTTATAACGACGTTGCATGACTTCATTTTGACAGTTGGGTTATGGATTAGCCATGTTACACACGCGTGTCTAAGCATGACATATTCGATTGCTGGTTCCAAATCCAAGTATGCATGCGTTATTTAAAAACACGAAGAAGCCCAATGATTTACGCACGCAACAACGCAAGCGATTTGTCATTTGGTGTATCAAATAGTATCGCAACTTAAAAGGTATGCTAAGCGATTATCATGATAAAGAATATTGTCCATACTCACGCGCAGGCCGTTGGTCAAACGTGATGAATTACTCGCCTTTCCCAGCATCTTATGACATAACGCCTATAATCAGGTTGTAGCAGTTGATCTGTAAACAATGTATCGTTCGATGAGAACGACCAAAGGTTTTTACGTTTAATTCGGCACGCAAAAGCTTCACGTCAAATATTATATACATGTCAAATCAATTAATGCCGAATGTTGCTGTGCAACATTGAACATCCAGTAAGCTAATTATCGTGAAGGCATGCAGCACCTACATGCTATGTTGAGCTGTCATTCATTTGATGATATGGTTACCCCCGCTTGTTAGCAGTGATCATCGGTTTCAATATATATCATCTAGATCATATTGCAAAGCCAATGCAAACATTTAAAGATTGAGTTCAACGTAATTCTATAAAGCTTGTGCTGTATATTGAAACTCACGATCGATATTTGCGGGATAATGAGACCATTTAATCATAACGAAACAATTAACATAACGAAACAATATTTACAAGTCTAAAAAAGCGACACAAAAGTAACCGATAATTTGAAGTAAACATCAGCAGCATAGCTGAAGCACACAGATGATAAAACATCTGTATTAACTGCAACACCCAGCGGAACTATCAGCGATAGACTCACTTAAGCGTGCTTTAATGCACGCTATATGAGTGAATGGATTCTTCGACTTAGGGCTTTGAGAACCGTTAATATATAACATTGGCAACTTCATGTGTTTGCATTCCATATTCTTGACCTACAATGATAAATGAGCCAATATGATTAAATAACAGGATTATGACTGCCAGGTTGGAATGAACAGCAAATGGAAAATGTTATTGTTAGCTTGGTTCGATACGTCCGATGTTTCCAGATATAGATAGACACTATAGTGATTGAATGCGTGTCTATTCTGTCAGAAAGGTACGATTCGTTACTGGTATGGCTTTGTGACAATTATTGAAATGACCCTTGCATGATGTCCTTGAATTAAATTTTTATCTACGAATGCGGCCCATGGGATAAATCAATCATGACAGGTCAGCTGAAAAGTACGATATAACGAGATATAAAACTCCTTTTCGTCCAGTGATTCCAGCAGCAAGTTGACGAACACATGCTCATCTTAAAGTGGGTTTTTCTTATTGTTTCTGTGGATATAGGATTAAGTGAGCATTATAAATGTTGAAATGGTAGTCTGATAACTTTTGAAAATGCCGGAAATGAATCGAACTTGTCTGAATATGGCCTTATTTAACATTTAAGTATGGTCGATTTCTCAACAACCTTGATATTAACCCGCAGTTATTCGCCAAGACTTGGGACCTTGATCAAGCCGGGCAACATAATGTGCTCTTCAATAAATTGTATTGATCTTGAGTCTACGTGAATGGTACGATGGTGCAATAACATATAGTCATACTGAAAACGGATAACAGGGGTATCGGCGCTATTAAGTAGGGGTGGTGAGATAATGATAAGCCAAAGGTTAAAGAAGGCTGTGTACTGAAACCCAAACGTGGTAGTTAAAGCCCGGTGTGGCAAAGGGTATTTTAAAAAAAAACTGTCAAAAATAACTCAGCGGTAAGTATCATAACTAAATAGGGGTTCAAGCAAATGCCATTGAGTCATACGTTAGTATACTCGTACAGTAAGGTATCTTTCAAATTATAGCCGGTTGCGTCCAATGATTGAAAATGATTTGCACAATATATATATATATATATATATATATATATATATATATATATATATATATATATATATATATATATATATATATATATATATATATATATATATATATATATATATATATATATATATATATGTTGAAACACTTCGAAAGAAGTGGTGAAGTTATGATGCAAAAGTTAAGATTTAATAGTTAAATACCGTACAATATAATGCTCAAAGCTGTCTACGGGGCCACATTTGGCAACAGCGTTATGCGTCGCGTATGTATTCATGTTACCGATCTGCACGATAATGAACCATGCGACTATCGTGTGAAATGCTGCCAGTAGGCAGCTAGAAACATAATCGCAGTGGCATCTCTTTCGTTTCACGCCGGTGAGCATTGCAAAATCATGAACTTTAATCGTCAATGAAAAGGTTGATTTTGCCCACGAGTTTTATTTATCTTAACAATGGCAAGATTCACATAATGGTAGGCAATAACACATTCTGCACAGTGCGTCTCATTGATTCCACTCGCGCGTGAGGACATCACGGACATTGAGCAAGGAGTCGGTTTTTATATGCCGCTCCAAACCATTATTCATTTCATTGTTCTGCTATGAAATAATTGGCTCAAATATGTTCGCATGATTGCAAAATGTTCGAAGAGAGGAGACGGGGTGCAAAGCACAGATCCACACAGAAGGTTGTGCAAAATTATTGAATTCGCACGATGCTCCGACAAGTATTTAGTATTTATGACCAATACGATTTTGCGTCGATAGCAATGAGAACAATCGATCCAAGTATGTACATAAACGACCCTAGCAGTAGATCATAAAATAATCGCGCTAAAATGACTGATATATACTTATGATTACCATTGTTGTGGAAAACTGCATCACAAGCTCAATCAATACTGTATTAACCATTATAATCGCTTGCCCCCTGCAACATGCAGCTTCCTCAATTGTGATTATATAAATTCGCTGACTGCAATCGCTATCTGAGACCAAGATATGTGACCTTCTAGTACAACGGACCCAACGTTGCATTTTTGCTACATAAGCTATTTAAATACAAAACCAACACCGAACATAAAAAATCAATTTTATCTCATTAATGTGGTTTTATGCAATGGCAACACGAGCTATTCGTATATTCCGATAAATTACCCGACCTATTTTAACTATCCTCAATATTCAACATTATATTAGGTGCCGCGATAATATATCAGTGATCGAACTAAAAATCTGACATAACCCTTTTGATATTTGGAAAAAAGAGACGTGTTTGCTACTTTAAGACAGCATTTATTTATTTGTAAGTCTACCCACGGTTTATTGAAATAATAATATCGTTCAACTTAGGCTAAGTGCAAGGTATATGGTCCATTGGTTTTTTTTTTAATATGAAATATATCAGGGCGATAGCGGAAGGTATTTTGATTATGTGAATTCATATAGCTTATACTATATAGGCTCGCATCGTATTCATAGATATACGATATTTGCCACGTCTATTGCTTAAATGTATGTGCAGTTGCATTCAATGCAAATGGTGTCCTTCTAATATAACAAGCTAAGGTTATGACCTGACCAAACCACCCTAATCTTTCGTAGCACTGATAATGATGTTGTATGAATATGTATGTTGCAAGTCGCGTTGGGTATCTTAAAGGCGACCGATCGAATCACAATAATGATATCTAGGCGTCGTCGTTTGGTGTCAGTGATGGAGATTAACAGCACATGGGAGTACAAACGGCGCTGTATTTGAAACTGTCCAGAGACATATAACTATACATAGTCACAAGCTTTGACCATGTTAGGTAGAGAGTATATCTAGCGTGAAGTCCGGAATCTCTCCGTGCAACGCGAAACATGATTACTACCACGGCATTGTATCATAAGCAAACATTCAATGCCGTTCGATTGGGGTTTTTTTTACGCCTCTGAGGATGGTTTTGTCCACATGCATTAAGTGGTAATCGGCTTGGGCATCATGATTGTTATGTCAAATGCGTACGGAAACAATATGATGAATGCGGTCTGCAGCTAAACAGTAAGTATCGATGTTACACGTGTACACAAGCACAATCAGCGTAAAACCAAATCCGCTTGCGTGGGGTGGATTGTCGTATGTGACTGCTACAAAGCCCATAATCATGTTGTTCTTCTTACCTCATCTTACTTGCGCCTTATTCATTAAGCAAAAAATGACCTCATAGACTGTTAATTACCTTAGTCGGAATTATATGACTCACCTTAAAAGTAAAAGCTATTTCATAATGTGTTGTACTAGCCGCAATCATGGTTGCTGCTTCGCCAGCGTATGGGTACTGAAAGTGCCAGTCTAATCGAACAGTACACGGCCACATGCTTTCTCTGCGGCGACTTAATTACGGATGTTACATTATTTGATTGATATTGCACTCAGACGGCCAGACAGCAGGTGATTAACAGGCGTTTTACTATGTCTGGACGATTATATAACACAATGTTGTGTCGCAACAAACTGAGCTTATTCGGACAAAATACTCGTTCTTAGAATCCCATGCAAATAGCTTTAAGCTTATTGTACTTGGTGTATAAATGAAACTTTCATATTGTTTTTGCGATCAGAAAGCCGACGTGGATAATGTTGTCCGATCATTGGTTACTGGCCAATATATGTATATATATATGTATATATATACATACATATGTTTATATGTATATATATATATATATATGTATATATATATTTAGACTAGCAGCTGCATAAAAGGATTAAATAAATTTAAGCATGCACCAGTTGTTTTGATTTTTGCCAGCCAGCGCACACAAAAAAATTAAGAATAGCGTTCTACCGGGCTTTCAAACGAGATTGACAGCAAACTCACTTGTGCACAATCAACGTGCTCTATCCAATTCAGATGTAAGTTGCCACGTGACCACTGACACATCGCTTTTGTGCAGATTGTGAAAATATGAACTTGCCACTGCTACGCCACATGTACCGCATTGTTATGTACATATAGCCAAAATGACCAGAGAGCAATTTCGCGAGTAAACAATTAATTTCGCTGGCTGTTATTAGGTGGATGTAGAAATATTTTCGTCTTGCCGACTGCAACCTAGCGTGATTGATTTATAGTAATAGAAAAACAAACATAAAACTTCAATGAATCCGCTACCGGTCCTGTATTGATTCCCTTTGAAATTCTTTTGGTCCTAATAGATGCACAACAATGTCCATTTATATCCAGACTTCCTTCTAGTTTGAAAAATTGTCATGCTAATTACAATCACCTTAGCCATTAGTGAATCAGACCTTGATTGAGTAACAGTGCCCATTACAGGCCGTGTATTGATTACGCTGTTACACTTCGAGACTCGGGCAATGTGCGTGGCTTTAGGTCAGGGGTACACGGTTGTCTGATATTATGGTCTACGATTCAATAATCGGCCATATATAATTGTAGTAAAAATTAATGATTTGTAACACGATGTATTTTCCAATTTTCCCTTTTATATGGGAACACTTTTATATTGTCACAAACGCACAATGCTTCGATTAAGGTAATACACCGAATGGAACAATTCACCAAAGACAACAAATGCAGCATATCGTGATCACGCTAGCATTGTAATCAGTGAATGCAGAGTTTACCCATACATTGACAGTGTGTGACATCAAATTTGTTACTGAATATTATCAAACACACAGAGACGCATATATGCTAATGGTTGCCCACCATTATTCTATTTATATTGATATCTAGCTGGTAACCCCTGACGTTCAACGCTGTGTAAAAACCGTAATTGAGTTCAATGTGTTTGTTACTGAATATCTTGCTTAAGAAACCCTCTCGTCAATCCAATATATTATTAGTATTATCATCGGCAGCACCGACCTCACTTCGAATTCTACCATTCAAGTACTGAGGACGCTCCGCTAAAGTATACATATAATAGAAAACTGTATGTCGTACAACCGACGGCATTGACAGAACGTTAGTAGCGTTTGGTGGTAATATGATTTAACCTGGGACCCAACGTGCAGCATAGTTATTACAAATATGGCGCAATTTGTATTATGACTCTTGATATTACGATGTTTGACTATAATAAAACGGACTATAGCTCCTGTATAAATTGATCAGCAGTACGCGTAAATAAACATCGTTTGGGGCATTGCTCAAATGATTAATCATCGTCGCTTGACAATCAAAGCGCAAGGCAAAGGTCGAATTTGAACGCATTTTTTTCACTGACGTATTGTCGTCGGAAACAGTATATTGATTAATAGTCCTTCCGCCACGGATCTCGGCGACGGTATCAATCTATTTTACAATACTAGTGTCATATCTGAGAAACGTATTGTTGAAAAAGACATTTCGCCCATGCACGTCAAAACAGAAAATGCAAACATGAAAATCATTAGCAATCTTCCTGACACACTCAGTGTCAATTCGAGAATACTTAGTGTTTATCGACACAAAACAATGACATAGAGACTGTTCAATGTGAAATGAATTTAATAAATGTTCACAACAGCAACGTATGTGAGCTATGCATCTTAAAAATGTACGGACGGATAATAATGCACTTGGCCAAACAATAAGACGTAGGATAGACACATAAATTAGGTGTAAGCTTGGAATGCCAAACTGTCTGAATCCAATGCACTAACAACACAAGAAAACTGCAGCTATATTACAATATGTAAAATTAGTGCAAATTAAACTGTTTTGGGAAGGAGTTGCTATTTTTGGATGATCAGGTAAGTTTTTTATTGAAAAGGTTGAGAAAGGGTTGAATATATGCTAATGATGACTTTGTGAGGGGTCTTAGAAAGGAGTTTGTAAATGGCTATTAAAAGTTAATAAGTGGTGATGGTGTTAATAGATTGAGATGCCAAGGGCAGTGTTATACTTAGCTTGGCGTGAGTTTGCACCTGTTTCTCTTAATATGAAGATGGTCTTTACAGGGTTATTGGTAGCTATTAACTTCCTCTATCCAAGGTTATGAGGTGATATATTGAATCATATATCAACTCTGGGAGATTTCACAATCTCCTCAGATATTTCATCATCGTATGCTGACCTTTGCGACCCTTGCTTAGTTAAGTAATACCTCTTGTCAATACATTGGGGGTGTCTCTCGGAGGGGTCTTTGAAAAGAGTGTGTGAGTGACCATTAATTTCAACTATCCTGGTAATGAGGTATTTAACAAACGGTGGTGCTCTTGGTAGATCTACATGGCAATGGTAGTGTTGTTGCTAGCTTGGAATGAGTGTTCACCTGTTTACAACTATAATTTATCTGAAGATGTACCTAAACTCAACCAGAATAAATTTGCGGCATGCGTTTCAGCCTGGAAAATCAACGGTAGCTATGGATTCTTATTTCGCCACAAAGAAACAGATGAATTGCGCTATATTCACTCGTTAGCAAACAACAATCGAATGTTACCTACACCTCGGGTTGTACCGAATGCAGACGATTTTGACAGGGCTATGCGTGAAATAACACAAACAGACATCTTGACCTACACCCAGAATCGACGACCTGACTCGAAATGGAGTGTGGAGGCAGTGACGAATTTGACCTCTTTGTGAACCCAATCGAGGATCACGCAATCGGCCAACCACCACCTGTTATACCGGATCACATGAAAACAAACTAAGTCATCAACTTGTTAGTAAGTGGCAATTAACTTACCAGAAGGCTGGTGCATACACACGCTTTATTGGGTGTAATGACTTACTATTAAAGATAATGAGGTGTTATATATATTCCACCTGAAGAATCTGTGGTATAATTTCTCAGTTGGGTGATGTGATTTACTGATTGTCGAATTCAGAATGCGCTTCTACAGGCATTAGGTAACGGCTCATGTCAAAAGATTTGAGTCATTGTGAGCTGTGCCTCAAAACGATAAAGACTAGCGTATATCATTGTCAACTCTGGGTGTCGGTCGAGCGTGACCCTCATTTATTATGCAATCTCTCGGGGTGTTTCTATTCATTTGACATTCATACATGAAGGCACTGACATACTCATATTATAACTGAAACAGCTGTACCGCAGATCCAGCCGATTATATTATGGTACACATCAATATTAACGAAAGCGATTATCGGAAGGAAACACGCAAACATCAGGAGAAATATGTGTTCTTCATCAAACTCTTACATGATTTCAACTTGGAGTGGCGGGGTCACTCTCCAATGGAGCAGAGATATGATATTCTACTTGCACCTGACCAACCCACATACATCGCCTTCACTCCTCGCAAAATACAGACACAACGTGCATTTACCCCGGTTTGTAAACTATTACGCCAATAAGCTGATGTATAAATAATTTTGAAATATCGATTATTGAAATAATTATTCATGTAGCATTTTCTTTTACAATTATTTTGTCGTAACTTACGATACGTGTCATAACTAACTCCTGCATATTCTTTCTTAGCACACTTAGTCATAATCATATTTTTATTATACCTGCCTGTCATAACATAATTTCATATTTACTAATTACTTCCACTTTGTATTCTCCTGAGTATTGAAGAATGAATTACAGTTAATCATGTGTCTCATCAATGTCATTAGTAATCACATATTATAACCTATTATCAATACCATATATTCTAAAACTTTATGTTCTATGTACTTACCTCATATTTCAATGTAAGTTGTACATGACAATGACATTGTTAGTATTATACCACCCCATATCAAATTATTAGTTATATACCCTTTGACTTGATTCCTGACTCCTTCACAAAATTATATATTTTTCCAGTTTGTACATATTTACTCCATTAAAATGATTGACACATAAATTTCGAATGTCGACGATTGGATTTGTCTGTCAATGATGTTGTTGTATTTAATTGTCATAATCTAAGGGTCATTTAATTTTTCTGTAATTGGAGATAAGGTTTCTGTAAGGCCACCCTAATTAAACATGTTTCACAAGAAAAAAGAAAGTTAACTAACCCAACAAATATTATATGTGAAAATAATAGTCTTTGTTTATTCACTACTCACAGCAATGTTAACTATTTTCAGATAGCCATTTTTTTTCTATTAGGATATTATGACCCTCAACATCACAATAACTAAGTACTGGATAGCATCAATTGACGACGTGAGTTTTCACCTGATTTTATTAAAACTTTGTTGAAGAGATTAATAACTCGATCTTTGAACGGGGTTAATGATGTTGAGAAATTTATATTCATTTGTTTGGCATACAGCCTCTGTCAGTGAAATAGTATTTAACATTTTGAAGAAAACTGTTAACAAATTCTGAATTTGAAAATTTCGCACGTGAATGAAAATTAATACAATGGCAGTATTCATTTACTGATGAATGAAAACTACAGAAGACTTTTCATAATATACTGAATATATTTTAATTCGAAGGAAGTGTTTTGTAACTCTCGTTTGGAATTTAGTTTGCTGGTGAATGTAACTGTAAGAGATTATGGTGGTGTTAAGGGTTACAAATAGCAGCTGGTGGGTTTATTTGAAAATAGTTTTGATCTGAAATTATTTGCCAGAACAATAATTATGGTACACCATGTTGTTTCCACTGATACCAAAACATTTTTGTGCATGGAATTATCCAGATCCGGTGACAAAAATATATCCAACCTGAATCATGAAGAACAATGGGGTATATAAAAAAATGTTTACTACAAACAGTTTGAGAGTGTAGTGGATGCCACTGGCAATGTCCAGGATTCATTACGACCCCTACCAACTGGATCAAGGCGATTTTGAAGGAGTATTCGTTTTAAACAGGATACATCATAGCATAGATTCGTTGACTTTTGTATATGCTGTAAGTATATATTTCTTTGTATGCAGACAACCAATTGAGCCACATCAGACCTACCGTGAGTGCAAGAAAGCTTAAGATTCTCTTCTCAGGTTTTTGTTTCTTGTTCTTAGCGATTAAAACAATAAGATAATAATTTGTTTTGTTTGTAGAGAGAGGATAGAAGACTCGTTAATTAGTTAGAAATAGATATAAATAAATGTTATACTGGTGTTTGTGTTATTAATCGGACTTGACGAATCTGTGGTTTAATTACACAAGTTAGAAATGTGATTTACTTAATGTCAAACTAACAATGCACTTCTATGGTCATTAGGTAACGGCTTGTGTCAAACGATTTGATAAATTGGTCATTGTGAGTTGCGTCCCCATAGCGATAAAGATTACTCAAGCGTATATCATTGTCAACTCTGGGTATCGGTCAATTTCCCAATCTCCTCAGAAATTACACGATGATTTTTTGCTGAACTTTGCGCGAAAACGCGACAAAAGAACCCTTTTACTCATATATTTTCGTCTTCTGTTTGTTAAGTAATACCTCATGTCAACAACCGGTTTAACATATTAGGGGTGTTGTGGATATAAACACGACATGGTGGTCTGAGTTGATCATTCACGACGGCTGCAAAATAAAATGAAATGAAGCTCGAAATTTTCTCTGAGGAGAGTGAACGCGGTAGATTGATGTGTGATACAGACTTGCTACGAGCTGTGGAACAAATTGAATTTGAAAGCAGCGAGTATGATTTTATTCACACCATTGCATTTATTGAAAGATGCCTCGTATGCACCAGCCTTCCAGTAAGTTAATAGCCACTTCCTTTTCTTTTGGTATAACAAGTTGATGGCTCTGTTTGTTTTCAGGTGATCCGGTATAAGAGTTGGTGGGTAGCCCATCACATGATCCTCGATTGGGTTCACAAAGAGGTCAAATTCGTCACTGCCTCCACAATCCAATTCGAGTCAGGTCGTTGATAATGGGTGTAGGTCAAGACATCTGATTGTGTTATTTCACTCAAAGCCTTGTCAAAATCGTCGGCATTCGGTACAACCCGAGGTGTAGGTAACATTTGATTGTTGTTTACTGACGAGTGAAAATAGCGCAATTCATCTGTTTCTTTGTGGCGTAATAAGAATCCATAGCTACCATTGATTTTAAAGGCTGAATCGCATTCCACAAATATATTCTGGTTGAGGTTGGGTACATCTTCAGATAAATTATAGTTGTTAACAATTTGCAGCCTTCCAAATCGCGTAAGAGTCCGCATAGCTCTTTCATTAGCAGCCAACACAGCTTCTGTCCACATAATCATCAAAAATCTGTCAATATAAAGATCACCAAATGTCATTAAGCTTTTCGTCACAGCAAAGGGTGGACGCTGAAAGAAAGCAAGGGTACTCCCACTTATAAGCCTCCTGTCATTTTCACTCATATGTAATTGAATACTACCATGATATTAATTTTCATTCACCTGAAATCTCCAATATACCAATAACACCAACCCAGGTAATTTCCGCTCTTATGCAATTGAATACTATAGTAATTTTAATTCACCTGAAAACTCCAATCTACCGACAACACCTGAAATCTCCAATATACCAATAACACCAACCCTGGTAATTTCCGCTCTTATGCAATTGAATACTATAGTAATTTTAATTCACCTGAAAACTCCAATCTACCGACAACACCTGAAATCTCCAATATACCAATAACACCAACCCAGGTAATTTCCGCTCTTATGCAATTGAATACTATAGTAATTTTAATTTACCTGAAAACTCCAATCTACCGACAACACCAACTTATCTGCAATTGAATAAGGCACAAAGTAGCGCGTGTATAGCGGTTTCATTTGTCAGTAAACTCCCATCTATCAACAACTCCACCGCTTAATAACTTTTAATACCCATTAACATACTCCAGATCACCCGCTCAAGTTTTTATACACCCCCAATGTATTGACATGAGGTATTACTTAACTTAGCAAAGGTCATCAAACGATGATGAAATATCTGAGGAGATTGTAAAATCATCCAGAGTTGATATACGATTCAATATATCACCTCATTACCTGGGATAGAGGAAGTTAATAGCTACTAATAACCCTGTATAGACCATCTTCATATTAAGAGAAACAGGTGAAAACTCACGCCAAGAACACTACCCTTGGCATCTCAATCTATCAACACCATTACGGCTTATTGACTTTTAATAGCCATTTACTAATTCCTTTCTAAGACCCCTCACAAAGTCATCATTAGCATATCTTCAACACTTTCTAAACCTTTCCAATAAACAACTTACCACATCAACCAAAAAAAGCAGCTCCTTCCCAAAATAGATCCGTCGAAAATGACCTCACCAAAATATCGCACTCCGAATCTAAAAGCGATCCGTCAGCGATAATTATATTGTGCACTCCCCAGCAAAATCAACGCTCCCGAATTGAAGTCCCCAAAAGATCCCCACCTCATCCCTAGATCAAAAATGGGGTGTAAAGAGGTACATACTTCTACTACTAGTATCGTCAAATTATTAACCCCTCCCGATGAAACAGCTTCAGGGATACCGAATCAATTTTTGTCAGCTAACAAAATGCTACTTCGTAAAAGAATGACCAGATGAAGATGGAAAAAATAACTTAACACCGTAATTTATTGAATGTTGAAAAACAATAAGTGCTTTCCATTCAACCGAATTTCTAATTTGGGTGACTCCAAAGACGATAATGTGGCCGAAGAGGTGTCTAATAAAGTAAAACGGTTCTCGAATCGTTCCATTCCAACAGTAATTGTTTATGATTCTCGTGGGATTTATTTGAATAACATTCGCATGAGTAAATTAGAGCCTTTATGCTAATTAAATCAGGCTCAGCCCAAGGATCAAATGAGAGGAGCATGTAATCGATTATCCCTTATTCTGCAATGGAATAAGTTGCCCGAAAATAATGAAACTTGTGGCAAAGATAGCGCGCAAGCAAGCCGCGGATTGAAACCCCAATACAATGTTATCTGTTTGAATGAATTAGTACAAATGCTGATTCTGCTCCTATTCGACACACGTGAAAATGGTATTGTTGTACCTAATAACACCCAAATCGATCAAACTCAGTACTTGTCTTATTAGCAAAACAACAATTACAGACGACGTTGCTGTGCTAGTAATATTCGAGGGAATCTCTAGCTATAGAACAATCCACCGGTTTAGCATTGTATTTTTTATCGCGTCAGATTTACTTCTGTTGCATTCGTTAGAGCGAATAGGAGTCTATGGAGACCCAGATGCATCGAATTTTTGATGTTTTATGTGATATGTAAGACGCACTCAATCCAGGTTTACTAGTTATCAATAAACGACCGGATCTCAATCAGAGCTTGAGTTAGATGACCGTTGATGTGTGATTCAAGACATGATGACAGGAATATGAATATAAAATATTGCGACAAGCAATTTAGCGCTTGATCAGAAATGGTTCTTTTCTGACATCATAGTTAACTAAGTATGTTCGTGTGTTACTGCCACACCAATAGCTGGGTGGTCACATATGGATAGCTAGCATATATCTTACCAAGAGATGTTAGGTGTAGAGCACATTTAATTCATGCCAGTAAATAGCAGTTAGTGTTATATGTCATCAACCGTCATCACTAACTATCTGACGTAGACCTCCAGATTTGTTCAGTAACGCAGCACAGCCAAACACTGAATTTAATGCATGACAAGTTATCGCTATATAAACATCGGTGTATCAACAAGGAATTTCTGCTTAAGTAGCATAGATGATGGTTAAACTTCTTTGTTTGTCTCTTGCTCTTCTCATAGCTATCGATCATCATATGGTTGGCCGCACCATTTCCGATGAGAGTTGGGGTCGATTGACCATTCCATAACTTTAACGGAAGTGCAAACGTCATTTATTGCCTATATTTCAAACAATTACAGTTGCTAATGCCGAAGGGCTTTACAATGAGCCATTAATGGCATCGTGATCGATCACAAATCTACTCTATTCCGAAAAGCCGCGATTTTATAATCTAATACTTTTTTCTTAGATTGAAATGATCGCTGTTTGAATAACCTCGATTTTTAATTGGTTTGAATAAGGCCCTGGAAAACCTTAAGCCATATTGATGCAGACGGCGGCGCGAGCAACTGCCTAAATAATGTCCGTTGTTTGCCGATGAAGATATAGATGATCATGATAATACATGCTTATTCGAGGCTGTTAGTGTTCAACAGTAGTTGTTTCCACCAATTTTCGAACATACCAAACAAAAGTTATCCACAAACCCTGACAAAAGTCAACATGCCGTTCAAGCAGTTATATCAATTAATTGAATTTTAACGCAGAAACGATAATACACATAAGTTGCCCATAGCCAAGAAATAAAAGCAATTGCAATGGGTTTCACAATTAATTCTGCAATTTGATTATACCATTATTATGGGCAAAACATCTTAACGAAAACTATAAACGGTCCTTTCGGACCATAATCAAATCGGCCTGAACCGAAAATAATGTAATTGAACTTTGCAATCTAATGAAAGCACAGAGCTGAAAGCGAATGTGCACTGGTCCTTAATGGTCGTTCAACAATTCACATTCAACGATAAGTGGTCCGCCATTGAATACTTTATATTCATTTTCTGCAAATTAAGCCAATTAACCAATTGGATCACTGTATGGTATAACTACAGGTTTGTAAGCAGTGGTCAACGGTTTCAAGATATCTCATTTATACCATGTTAAGATTACTCTAGATCGTTATATTTGATTGGAATTTCGGTTTAAAGACCAACACGTAAATATGCATTGACAAACCTATGCAAATATTAAGCGATTGAGTTCAACGTAATTCTATAGAGTGTGTACTGTATATTGGAACAATGAATACTTGCGTGATGATGCTACCATTTGTTCATAATACATTCTGATTATGTGATAACATAACGAAACAATATTTACATATCAAAAACAGCGAGACTAAAAGCAACGGATAATTCGACATAAACATCAGCAGCATAGATGAAGCACACAGATGATGAAACATCTGTATTAACTGCAACGTTCACAAACGTGATGAGATGATAATAAATATGATGTTTCGCAGCAAAACTTTTCTTCAGCACTAAAATGACTGATGATCTTACATTCACAGATCGCGCGTTTGAAATGGTTAGCGCACACATGTTCGTTTTTCATTCATTATTGCGTAACCATCTGCGATAAACTCACTTAAGCGTGCTTTAATTGCACGTAATATGAGCGAATGGATTCTTTGTCTATTCGAGAACCGTTGATATATAACTTGGGCAACTTCACGTGTTAGTATTCAATATTCTTGACATACATGTAGGGGGGATAAATGAGCCGGGTTTCGGGATGTCAGAATGGGATGAACGGTCAATGGAGAGCGTTATTGTTAGCTTGTTTCGATACGTAAGATGTTTTCAGGTAAAAATCGACACCATATCTCATCCGGAATAGGCAAGAATGTCGAGTGACGTTTTGATTGAATGGGTGTCTGCGCTGTCAGAAAGGTACGATTCGTAACTGTTATGGCTTTGTAACAGTTAATGAAATGAACCATGCAAGATGTTCTTTAATTAAATTGCCATCATTGAATGCGGCCCATAGGTTAAATCAATCATGAAAGGTCAGCTGGAAAGAACGATAAAACGAGAGATTCAACTGCTTTTCTTCCAGTGATTCTAATAGAAAGTTGACGAACACATGCACGATCTAAAAATGTGTTTATCCTATGGTTTCTGTGGACATACGATTAATTGAGTATTGTTTCTTTTATAATAGTAGTCCGATAGCTTTTGAAAATGACACAATTGGAGCAAATCTTATCTGAACAATTGCTATATTTGGCATTTAAGTATGGTCGATTTCTCAACAGCCATGATATTAACCCGCAGTTTTTCTAAGACTTAAGACCTTAATCAAGCCAGGCAACGTCATGGGCTCCCCTATAAATTGTATTGATCTTGATTCTATGTGAATGGTACCATCACCTACAGGCATACCGGAAACGGAAAAAAGGGGTATCAGCACATAAACACAGCCTTTATAGAGGTTTGCGTCATTCATAGTTATTCATATTGAAACGCCTCGAAAGAAAGGTGAAGTTATGATGCATAAGCTCAGATTTAATAGTAAGATATCGTATAGTTTATTGTTCAAAAGCGTATAAGGGGGCACATTAGGCAACAGCAATATGCGTCGCGTATATATTCAAGTGACCGTACTTAGTACCACACAATAATGACCAGGTGACCATTGTGTGAAATGCTGTCAACAGGCAACTAGAAACATAATCGCAGTGGCATCTCTTTCGTTTCACGCCCGTGAGGATTGCAAAAGCAAGAACTTTATTCGTCAATGATAAGGTTAATTTTGCCCATAATCAAAAGTTGTATTTGTCTTAACAATGGCAAGATTCACATAATGGTAGGCAATAGAGCATTCTGCAAAGCACGTCTCATTGAATCCACTCGCGCGTGAGGACATCATGGACAATGAGCAAAGAATCGGTTTTTATCTGCCGCTCCAAACCATTATTCATTTTATTGTTCTTCTATGAAATAGTAGGCTCAAATGTGTTCGCATGATTGCAAAATTTTCTAAGAGAGGAGACGGGAAGCAAAGCATAGATCCACGTAAACGGATGCGCAAAATTATTGAGCTCGCAAGATGTTGCTACTAGTATTTAGTGTTTATGACCATCACTTTTTTGCGTTGATATCAGTCGACCCAGGTATGTACATAAACGACCCTAGCAGTAGATTATAAAAAAATCGTGCTAAAATGACTAATATATACTTATGATTACCACTATTGTGGGAAAAAACATCATAGGCTCCTCTATTAATATCTGCATTAACCATTATAATCACTTAAACCCTACAACATGCAGCTTCCTCAATTGTGATTTCTGAGACAAAGATATTTGACCTTCTAGTACAATGGACCAAACGTGCATCTTTGTTACATAAGCTATTTGAATACAAAAACATCACCGAATATGATGAATAAATTTATCTCATAAATGTGGTTTTAAGCAATGGCAAAACGAGATATAAATGTTACAAGTCACGTTGGATATCTTAAAGGCGACCGATCGAATCACAATAAGGATGTTTAGGCGCCGTCGTTTTGTTTAAGTGATGGCAATTAACAGCACATCGGAGTACAGACGGCACTGTATTTGAAGCTGTCCAGAATTATATAACTATACGTGAGTCACACGCTTTAACCATGTTAGGCAGAGGGGGGATCTGGCGTAATATCCGTAATCTCTCCGTGCAACATGAAAAGCTTTGCAGGATTACAATTTGTTACACGACCAATGCATTGTATTATTAGCAAACATTCATGCCGTTCGATAGGCTATTTTGCTCGCCTGTAAGGATAGTTTCGTCCTATTTTCAATCGGCCTTGCCGATTGCATAAAGTAGTAATCGGCTTGGACACATTGGTTGCTATGTCAAATACGCACGGCATAACATGATGAATGCGGTGCGCAGCTAAACAGTAAGTATCGATGTTACAAATGTACACAAGCTCACGCAGCGTGCAATAAAATGGCCAATCGCGAGGTGGATTGTCGTATGTGACTACTATAAACCTCATATCACATCATAAATCTTGTTCTTACCTCATCTTACTTGACCTTCATTAATGAAGCGCCAAACAGCATACCTCATTGACTGGGTTTTACTTTAATTGCAATTACCTGACTCACCTTAAACGTAATAGCTATACAAAGTGAATTGCACTAGCCCCAATCATGGTTGCCACTACGCCAGCGTATGGGAACTGAAAGAGCCATCTAATCGAAAAGTACACGGTCATATGCTTTCTCTGCGGTGACTTTATTACGGACGTTATATCATTTGATTGATGTGTGGACGATTATATAACAAAATGCAGGGTAATGTATTGTTTGTGACATGGACCGCGGTCATTAACCAATGATCTGACAACATTATGCTGTAATTGTTGCACGTCGGCTTCCTGAACGCATAAACACTATGAATGTTTAATTTATACATCAAGTACAATAAGCTTAAAGCTATATGCATGAGATTCTAAGAACCAGAGTATTGTGTCCGAATAAACTCAGTTTGTTGCGATACAGCATTGTTAGGGTGGCTCAAAACGCTTGCTCCCCTGGTTTTATTATGTCCCTAATGATGCCCTTATCACACTGAATTTTTTTCAGATTTTTAAAATTAATTTTTTACCCTCCCGTCTAGCGTTTTCTGGAAAAATGACGATTTTCAGCTATTTTTCATGTATTATGCAATTCAATACGTATTACAATTAATATTTCATACTTTCATTATGTTTAACTGTCTAAACATGATTGGTGTATTCTATTTGTATGCTTATATGATGTACTGTGTACAGTTTGGAAGGATAAAAAGTCATTAAAATAGCAAAAACTCAGACAATAGCTTTATTTATCATACCTTCTTGTTCATTACACAATACAAAAACTGAAGCATATGATCACTGAAATATGACTTCCTGTCCATTTATGAAGCAACTTCAGTACAACAAAATGCATTTTAGTATGCATTAGGGTTTCAGTCTCAGTCTTAGATTATGGCATTTAAGTCAGCCTTGTGGAGGTGTAACAGCCGACAGCGTTGATCCGTTCCAACCAATATCACATCGTCAATATGTCCTGCGTCACGTGTAGCATTTGCTTACTCTTGCACGTCCTTGACGGCACGCTCAGCGCAGTCATTAACCACCTTCAGGTCCCTCACTAGCTCCCTCAGCTCCCGATAGGTTGCATCTTGGGGCCAAGTTGCTGGTTCTCGGGGCAGCCAGTCTGTATTGCTTCTGAATAGCTTAAACAGCAGCCACGATCGCTCACGGACGAACACTGCCAGACTTGGGCGGGTTTCTTCCAGTTGGTCAATCACAGGCTGGAAGTTTGGTTTGCCCGGATGGAAGAGCCCTTGCTACCTCCTTCTTTTCATCTTCTGATACACCATCATCGAAGAGGCACAGTACGACCTGCTCTGGCACCAGGTACCAAAGGTGCCGTTTGATGCTCTCGAGCCCTTCCCTGGCAGCATGTTGTCCCACTGAGGCATATGCCTTAACTGCATAGTAGAAGCCAAGATCATTGCGGGGTGCAGGAGCTGTCAGACGAGATTTTAGGAAGTAAGCCCCATACAGAAGGGTGATGATCTGCGACATCTTCAGGAACACAGATTTCAACCGGGGTGTCAATGGCCACAAATTGCTGAGAATCTGCATCTTCATCAGGTAGAGCGAACTGGCCATGAAACGTGCTGAATGGTTGGCACCTGGTCGTCGCATTTTGAATCCCCTGGGTACCTGCAAAGACAGACAGTTCATATATACTAGTGGTGTTTGATATTCAATTCATGAACAGATTATCTAACTAGTAAGGCTTTTATTGAACTCACATCACCCCCCTGGTAGAAGTAGATGAGCTCTGTCAGCTCACGGTAGTCCTCCCTCTCAAAGGTGTTGGCCACCAACTGGTCACTGGCCCACTGCGTTGACTCCAGAGCGAGGGTGGTGACTAAGGTGTATGGTCCAGTTGGAGAACCTGCAAAGTCAGCAGGCCACTCCCACTGTGCCAGCCCATTAGAATCCGGGAACACCTGAGGTGGTACTGCAGCTGCAGCGGCTCTGGCTAGAGGGAGATACCACTCCTGGAAGCGCTTGAATATGGGCTCCACAGGACCTATAAGATATATACTTTTGGTCAAACACACTCCTACTGATTTGCACAATGTACATTAAACTGTACTGGTTTACTAGTATACACAATATAGGTAGACTTGGTGTGTATAGTGTAACTGTAAGTATATATACATACCCTTTGTGGCAGGTATGAAGCTTGACCACATATGCTTGATGTGTAGCTCTGCCATGTGGTGTCTACAAGCATTCCACAGAAACGCATGGCCAACAGCCTGCTCCAAGCGGATGCAACAGCCTTGCTGGATGCCGGTATAAGAGGCTGTGGTATCAAACACACCAGCAACAACAGACTCTCTGGGGATATCATAGACTTAGAGAATGTCTAAGCATGAGTTGCAGAGCTGTTCTCTTGTTCCTCTCCTAACAATAGGGGCTCCTAAGAATGTTGGGGGACAGTCACCTGGTCCACTTAAAACCACGGCATTGCAGTCATCATGCATTACTTATGCATAGTCAATGATCTTGCCATCCCAGTGGACCACGGGGTACCTAGGCCTAAATGTCTTGGCTCGGATTTCTTTAGCCTTTTCTTGTTGGGCTGACTTACGATGGCGTTTGATGGTAGCTGAACTTGCGACAACTTCTTGCATGTCCCCACCAGCAGCTACAACTGTTGCTGATACCATCGCTAGGTGCTGTGTGTAAGACATATGGTATCTGGTAGCCACTTGTGTTGTCAATTTCAATAATGTCTTACGATCCACTCCAGTGCAAGGTATTGTGTCTGTTTTGTTCTTCAGTACCTGCTGGGTCTTTGCACTAGCCACATACTCTGTATCCCTGACATCTTCACAGTTCTCCTCGTGGTCACTGCCAGTGGGAAGATAATTACTACATATAACTACTATATACATGCATCTCTAATACTAAAGCCACCTGTACCACACACTAAACCTCCACCATGTATTTACTTACTGTAGATGAATAGTTTACACACTAAAACAGCTGGAAGTAAATGGTATATACAAAATATACAATTTATTTATGACTAGGCTATGCACTAGTTAATAGTAGTTATCTATATGATGTATCCAATTTGTATATATGTTACCTTTCATTACTTGTGGATACACTGGCTGCTTGAGAAGTCTTGAGTTCTTCACACCGTCTCCTTGTACCTTCCTTCTGTGCCCTGTGTTCTCTTCGGTGCTTAATCCCGAGAATCTTTTTGTCAACACCTAACATGGATGCAATTTTGGTGTCTTATAACTGGGACCTGTAGAATGCAAGATCTTCAATTGCATTTGCATTCTTTGATGCGCCTAACTTCTCCTCAATGTCAGCTGGGGCAATGTTGAGTAGCTTGTCAATTGAATCTGAGTAGACTCCACACTTTGTATCATTTTCCTTCAGACGCTGTATTTTTTTCCATTCTTCCAGCATATCAAGGATTTGTTGCTTCATTTTATCCTGTCGCTTGGTTGGCAATGATGCCCTGTTCCATACTGAAGTTACTTCTTTGGCAAGGTCACCAGCAACGGCACTGTTGGGGTAGTTCTGCGCGGTACCAACCATCTCTCATGCCTCTCCCTCTCCATCTTTTCAGGACATCTTTCTTAGACGGGAGTCTGCATGTTACGAACTGCGCAGTTGCAGGTTCGATCAGAATATGAAGCAGTCCTGAAGTACTGCAGCTGCTTCTTGTAACATGCCTCTTTTCATTTTCTCCACTGGTACTACTTGTTGCACTACAGGTTTCTGCTGGGTTTCCAGTTAAATCATCACTGGAGATTGATCTTTTTGGAGAAGGTTGAGAGGTATCTCTCCTGGGACGACCACGCTAACGACCGCTTTGTGTCGGCAAAGTGGCTGGACAGGCTGGTACACTTGACCAGCGTGGTTTCCGTCCACTTCTACCAGATTTTCCAACCATTTTACACAAATAAATCTGCTTGTTCCTGATAATCTGCACTAGTTGCACGTATTTGCATTCACCACCGAACAATCATTATTCTGCAGAATTCACTCTGTGACACACAGTAATTGTTCTGCTGCATTCATTCAGCACCACACAATTATTGTTTTGCTCCTTGCATCTACTGATACATAGCATATTTAAGGTATAGAGCATTGTCACAGAACATGTATAGTAGAAGGAGTATAATACAACAATATTATATCAAAGACCTTTTCCACTGATGCCACTTTTGTGCGTAAAATGCATGTTTTGCATTAAAATTCCCATTTTGGAGTTGTATAAAAGAACACAAATAGTGCAAAACGCTTATATTATCATGATAAATATGTTTAGTCTGTTGTACTTCACTTGCTTGCAAAATTTGTTAGGAACATTAATATAATATGTGCAAAAATATATGTTTTGGACCAAAAATTGTCATTTTTCCAGAACACGCTAGACGGGAGGGTATAAATTAATTTTAAAAATCTGAAAAAAATCAGTGTGATAAGGGATCATTAGGCACAAAATAAAACCAGGGGAGCAAGCGTTTTCAAAACAATGTTTTTTTGAGCCACCCTAACAATGCTGTATCGCAACAAACTGAGTTTATTCGGACACAATACTCTGGTTCTTAGAATCTCATGCATACAGATTTAAGCTTATTGTACTTGATGTATAAATTAAACTTTCATAGTTTTTATGCGTTCAGGAAGCCGACGTGCAACAATTACAGCATAATGTTGTCAGAGCATTGGTTAATGGCCGCGGTCCATGTCACAAACAATACATTACCCTGAAAGGTAGATTACATTTGTATCCATCCCTATATAAGCATATATGCAGTGAGCTTCATTTTGCACGCCATTGATGCAGTGCCTGCTCTAGGTGTTAACTGAGGTACCAGTGGTAATAATGGAAATGAATCTCCGGAAATACTGCGGACTAGCTATTATACTAGTCAATTACTTGCCGCATAAAATGGCTCAAATACAGCAAATGAAGGGAATTTTTATCACCCATCACATATAAAGCGCTTTGTATTTGAAATATTTGCACCCCAAGTAGCGACCTACTAGTCATCTCAAAATTTGAATTCATGCTCAGTGAAGCAAAATCAAACGAGAATCTCACTGCCGGGTATGGAATACATCAATGAATACATCAAACTATTAGTGGCAAAAAGCTTGAAGGTTTATACTGCCCCCGTTCAGTCACTAATTAATAACTTCTAACCAAATTGCAAACTCAACAAGGAAAAGGTTTATTCATATTTCTGACATCTTGTCAAAGAACGTCCACCAAATGTCCATGAAAACCTTCGAGTCCACCCAAACCGTTATTTAGGCTAAGTTTTCCTTTGTCGGGAAAATTAACAACAAACCATATCATCAGTGCATATATAGCTGTTAAAATGTAATGCGTAATAAAATGCTCTGAAGAATCGATGCCTATGCCAATGCATTCGTTTTAGTTACACAGGCCGCTTCGGATACAAACGGAACATTTCTTAGACATGGTATAACCCCCGGTTCAGCAAACACTTGCAGTCTACGATGCAATGTAGGAGCCAATTCTCAGTTTCTGAAAGAATTATATTTATAATGAAAATTTGTACAATTCGAAACATAAAAGATTAATCACATATATCGCAATAATCTAAGCCCGTAAAGTAGCAAACGATGGATAATTTGCTCATAGCATATGGGACTGGAACAAAAATAATTTTAAGCACTAAATCATTATCGCAAATTATATTTGCAAATCTACCGGATTCTCATTGTATTACATACGCAGTAAACCAGTTGGTAGATAATAATATGACACTGAGTATTGAGACATGGGGACAATAACGGAAACACGGTCAGGTTGATCGTTCCTCACCTATTAATGTAGTATTCTGCAGGATCAAGGGAAGCCAATGAGGCACGATACCTGACTATACATTTAGAATCTTGGTACATCTTCGTTTCGCTGTTTATAAAACGCGATTTAATTCCCAGGAGTTCTACGCCATTTGATATCTAGATTTTGCATGGGTTAATTACTCGTATAATAACTGCCTATAAGAGTAATATATATATATATATATATATATATATATATATATATATATATATATATATATATATATATATATATATATATATATATATATATATATATATATATATATATATATATATATATTATATATATATACGGCTATATACGGATCTCAATCAGAACTTGAGTTGGGTGACCATTGATGTGTGATACAAGACATGATGTCAGGGATATGAATATATAACATAGTTTGCAGTTGTTGAATGATATGCACACCGGCATAATCACAAATATTCATTTCCTTTTTTTATTGCGTTAAGCAGTTTAGCGCTTGATCAGAAATGGTTCGTTTGAACATCAAAGTTAAGTGCGTATGTTCGTATGTTACTGCCACACCAACATCAGTGTGACCAAATGTTGTTATCTAGCTTGTATCTTACTAAGACAAGGTAGGTTTAATGCATATTTGATTCATGCCAGTAAATTGCAGTCAGTGAATTATGTCATCAAGCATCATCGCTATCTATTTGGCATCGGATTCCGGATTTATTCAGAAACATAGCACAACCCTGAATTACATGCACTACAAGTTCTCGCTATATAAACATCACTATAAAATCAATCAATGTCTGCTTAAATAGCATAGGTGATGGTTAAAGTTCTTTGTTTGACTCGTACTCTTCTCATAGCTATCGATCATCATATTGTTGGATGCATCATTTCTAACGGTCAATTGACTATTCCATAACATTGACGCAGGGACAAACGCCGTTCCTTGCCTTTATTTCAAACAATTTCAGTGGCGCGTGCCAAAGAGATTTACAATGAGCCATAAATGGCATCGTGATCGATCACGAATCTAATCAGACTGAAAGGTAGCCATTTTATTATCCGGCACTTCTGTCACAGATTGAAATAGTCGTTGTTTGAATGACCTCAGTTTTGATTGGATTAAATCAGGCCACAGAAAACCTTAAACCATATTGATGCTGACGGCTGAGCAAGATACTGCTTCAATAATGCCCGTTGTTTGCCTCTTTAAATATCGTAAGGAACTTTCAAGAGCTACACGGCTTCCACCATTGATGGATCATACCCTACAAAAATTATTCACAAAACCTGTGGCAATTTAAGGATAACAAACCATGACAAAAGCAGTTTTATCGATGAACTGAATATAAACAAAGAAACGATAAAACACATAAACACATCTGCATATGTTGGCAGTAATGCTATGTTAAGAAATGTGAGCTCTTAGCCATATTCGCTATATATAGCACAAGCATACAGACATATGTTTCTTAGTTGAGGTGCGTTCGTCCTCGAATATATCATAAACACAGCCTAAACAGAGGTTACGTCATTCTTAATTATTCATGTTGAAGCGCTTTTAAAAAGGAGATGAAGTCATGATGTTTAGGTTGTGATTTAATAGTAAGATAACGTGTAAGTTGTTGCTCAAAAGCGTTATTACAAATTTTGTATCACGTAGTCTATAATGTCCACTTTTGCTGGGTTATTGATGCACTAAGCAGAAACAATCTATTGTGATTTCAGGAAGTGGTAGTGGCAAAAGAGAAATCATCCCATGATTTATGAATACATTGAGGCAAGGGAAACAAAAGTGGATGCATATATACGCGTTGGTGTTTTTGAACAAACTAAATAATCTTAAGTACAAGACTAAAGTTACGACGGTGTGGTTGCTGCATAGTGGACAAAACATTAGGGGGTACTAGCAATATGAGGCACTTGCAATAGCATTATGCGTCGCATATATATTGAAGTAACAGTACCTCGATTAGCACAATAATGACCATGCGACCAACGCGTGAAATGCTGTCATCAGGCAACTAAAAACACAATCGAAGTGGCATCTCTTTCGTTTTAAACCGATGAGCATTGCAAAAGCAACGAACAAAGTTTGATTTTGCCTATAGAGAAAAATTTATCTTAACAATGGCATAATGGAAGGCAATCATAAATTCTGCACAGTGGGCCTCATCTCAAATCTACTCGGGCATGAAGACATCACGGCAATGAGCAAAGAATCGGTTTTTATCTGCCACACCAAACCATTATTCATTTCATTGTTCTGCTGTGAAATAGTGGGCCCAAATGTGTTCGCATGGTTGCAAAATGTTCTAAGAATAATGCGTGTAATAGCCGCAATCATGGCAGCTGCTACGCCAGCGTATGGGAACTGAAAAAAAGCCAGTCTAATCAAAAAGTATACGGCCTCATGCTTTCACTGCGGTGACTTAATTACGGACGTTATATTATTAAATTGATATTGCACTCAGGTGGCCGGACAGGAGGTGATTAACTGGCGTTTTACGATGTCTGGACGATTATATAACACAATGCTGTATCGCAACAAACTGAGCTTAGCTTATGGTACATGACGCATAAATTAAACTTTCGTAGTGTTTTTGCGTCCAAGAAGACGACGTGCAACAGTTACCGCATAATAATGTTAGATCATTGATTCCTGGTCGCGAACAAACAAAACAAACTGACAACATTCCCCATCTTTGCCACATAATGTTTGTTAGATCACAAGTAATTGGCCGCGGTCGATGTCACAAACAATATATTACCCTGAAAGGGAGAATACATTTGTAGCCCCCCCCCCCTATAAACATGCGTTCATTGTGCTTCAGTTTACCAGACATTGATGCAGTGCCTGCTTTAGGTGTTAACTGGGGTACCAGCAGTAATCTTGGATAAAAATATGCAAGTAGCGATCACAATTGCTCGTTAAATGCTGTTCGCCTGAGTAAAACATTGTAAACCGTGAGACATGTCTCATCGACAAATGTGGAGATTAACGTAAAGTACAAAAAACATATGAATTCCGGAAATACTCCGGATCAGCCGTTTTACTAGTCAATTACTTGTCGAATAACATGGAATTTTATCACCCATCACATATAAAGCGCTTTGTATTTGAAATATTTGCACCCTAAGTAGCGACCTACTAGTAGTCTCTAAATTTGACATCATGTTCAGTGAAACAAAATCAAACGAGAATCTCACTGCCTCGTATTGAATACATCAATGAGTACATTGCACTATAAGTGGTAAAAAAAATCAACGTTTTACCTGCCACCGTTCAATCATTCATTAATAACTTATGATTCTAACTAAATAAGCAACAGGAAATACGCAATAGGTTTTTTCATATTTTCTGACATTTTGTCACAACACGGCCACCAATGCTCCACGAAAACTTACAAGGCCACTGTTATCTAATCGTTATATCTTTATTTAGGCTAAACTAACATTTGTCCGGCAAAATTAATAGCAAATCATACCAACAGTGATTATACAGCTGTTAAAATGTAATGCAAAATAAAATCCTCCGAAGTATCGATTATTATGCAGTGAATGAACCATTCCTGACCCTCTGAAAATATTAATCAGCCCAACGCATCGAAACTATGCAAATTATTAGACTTGGTTGCACTGTCTGGTATGTCTAGATTAGCAGTAACCAAGGTCCGGAGAGAAGACAATTTAAAATGAAATTTGTTTTCTTCGAAACATGATATAAAATAGCAATCGCAAAATTGCTTATATCATATGGGACTGGTGAGAAATGACTTTTAAGCACTAAATCATTACTGCAAATTATATTGGCAAATCTTATATCATTTCTTCTAGGATAATGGCTCACTTTAGTATTATGAATGTTATGGTGTGCAAAAAAAAGAAGTTCCGCATGATGTAATATTTGCAATACCAAATGCGCGTAATTGGTACACTATTCACGTATTTCTAAAGCTGTAGTCTAAGATGTGACACTTAGTTGTCAACAACCGAGAACTGAATAATTAAGATATAATCCATCCAGAGCCAAATAGGTGATGCTGATGCGAATGTTGTACGGATGTTGTTTTTTAGGCAAAAGATCAGGATATGGTTAAATGTACTGAAGACAGTCACTATGAATAGAAGTGTGCTGGTACGTAAAAGATGGCAGTGTCGTCACTCATCGGCCTCCCGAGAGCTAAATCGTCGTTTTGTGGTCATTTACATGTCCGCCGCATACAATGCGTTCGATGTACTTTTTCACGATCAATGGGGCTTTTCTCACATATCAACAATCGTACCATTCACCCTGTGAACTTCATTTACTTGCAATCGTATATATATATATATATATATATATATATATATATATATATATATATATATATATATATATATATATATATATATATATATATATATATATATATATATATATATATATATATATATATATATATATATATATATATATATATATATATCATATATATATAGATAGAGACAGAGACATTGAGAAAGAGATAAAGAAAGAAGAAAGAAAGAAAGAAAGAAAAAGAAAGAAAGAAAGAAAGAAAGAAAGAAAGAAAGAAAGAAAGAAAGAAAGAAAGTAAGAAAGAAAGAAAGAGAGAGAGCGAGAGAGAGAGATAGATGGAGGGAGAGAGAGAGAAAGATAAAGGGAGGGAGCGACAGAGAGTGAGGGATATATATATATATATATAGAGAGAGAGAGAGGGGGGTTTACATAGGTTTGTATATCCCATCGGCTCATCAATTAAACAGCCCTCTTCGACATACCTGTGGCACTATTCTAACAAGCAGATATTGATGCACTATTTTTGAAAATAAATTTGGAGAAAAAGTGAGCGGATGATTACATTATGCGGTTCTGAAAATGTAGCCGATATGGTCGATTCGCAACTTATTTTTACTATCAAGCGCACATTTTTCTATCAAGGCGATGCAGGAGATCTTAACTAATTGGTTCAACATTAATAACCATATTCCACTTATGGTTAAATAAACATAGAAAAAAAATGATAAATTATTTACGCTTTAAACAAAAATCAATACTTACTGGCAATAGAAAGTTAGTCGCGCTTTCAAAACATATGGCAATTAATGTATGAGTTATTGCTGAATTATACCGAATGTTTGCCTGGATAACATAGGGTAAATTGGTCCAATAACTCATCATCATAAAGTAACTATTGTGCCTTATGAGTATCTCGAGCTGAAGCATCATGTGCTTACATTAATATTTATTGTTACTACAATTACTGGAAACTGTTACAACATAATGTTAATGCGGGTATAAGGGGCCGTTTCACGAGTCATATAACATACACAGCGCTCTTTAATTTACGTTTGATTGATGAGATTTATTATTAAACAATTAATTTCCAAATGTTATGGCACGGAAGTTGATAAATCATACTTTAGGCTAGTTGATTTGAAAGCCCACTAGCAGAGAAAAACCACGAACTTGTTGTGGGGCCTCAACAGTCCTGATATAATGGGAATAGGGCCACTACCCTTCACATCGGCCTGCTTTCTAACCTCTGACCCTCCGTGGTCTTGTGCCCGCTGGAGAGAACTGCCCTCAAACGAATCCGGGTAGTCGTCTAATAGCATCAAACGTGGAACCAAGCGTCAGATGGGAGCATAATGTGAAGGGAGGGTGGGGGTGGGAAGGGAAGTGGACAGACCGTTAACTACTTAGGGTACCGCCTTACGTACTCGCCCCATAACCTACCCCGGTCATTGTCGCTGCTATGTCACCCTTAGGGCCATTGATAGGCCTTTTTGTGTTGGTTGGTTCCACATGGGTCACTATCCCTTCCTGAAACCTGACAGATACTAATCACACCGGAAGTTCCATGTCCGCGGCCAGGTCTGTCAATGGGCAAGGTTGGCCGCACACTACCATTCCAAACTGCGGGAACGACACCACGGCCAGGCGTCAATGTCAGGTCGCTGCTGCAATGACGCTCACCTCGACCCCTGGAGCACCAATAAAAAACATTTGCGGAATATTACCGATTACTATAGAATACGAATTTGATAAATATTTCTAATACACCATCAACCCCCATATCCAGCATCCGCCTACCAAAGGAAGGGGCAGGACTGGGCGTATATATATCTCAGCGATACATTTGTGGCCTCATTTATCAGGGAAAGAGGCGTTGTTGGAGCCTTGCCAAAAGCAATTGTCAGGAACTACATTCCATTACATTGACAAGTTCCCTCTTGAGGAAACAGGAGCCGTTGTCACTTTACCTCCAAGCACCGAGGTGCATTGTACCTCGATTGGCGGTGCAACATGTATTGCTGGGAAGAATTATAGGTAGAAAAGAAACATGAAAGAATAATTGTACTTAACAAAATATAGACGAAGCCAGTCTAAGAGGTAAATAACCCGTCAAGATAGCAAATATTGAACAATGGTTTCACCATAACCCTAATATTTAATAACATCGGCAACCAAGGTTCTCCGGCAATAAAATGGATGATATGAACCGATTTTTCGTATTGACAAACTGACAAGTTCACACTTTTACTACTACAAATCGATTTGTAGAGTTACATTAAATGATTAATATTGCACTCAAAAAAGTCTCAGGGGCTGTTATTAATAAGCATTGTGTAATATGTGTCCGACCACACTAACCTTATTAGGGATTCAAGACAATATGAGCATACTGTGGTTATTCAGATGAGATGTGGTACACTGATTTAATATAAGTGATGCCTTGAAAATATAAATGATAGTACGTGACTGGAATCCGTTGCGAATCAGCTTTGGACATTTCCAGAATAAGCAAACGCTGATAGCAAAAACAATAGATTGTAATCGAATTGATAAATTCATCTTAACCAGGCTATTGATTTCATTTTTTTGGGTACAAAGTTTGCACGTATTTCGTATGTTAATAATGGCCTTTCGCTTCTTGCAGCTTAATGTCGATTCAACATAGGGACTAGGTCGCAGTCCGTGCATGCAATTCGTAACCCCCCGATGGCGGTCAAGTTACGTTACTCGTCATATGTATTGGGGTTGGCCATAAAAGCAATAATGAGTTTGGAAGATCTGAACTCGATACTGAAAGCGTTAGATCGCCCTTTGCATTTTACTTGCAGCGCATGCAATCGGTAGTAATACAGCGCGCATCGTCTGCTACACATCAATCATAAAACCAATGACGGGAGCGCGGTAATCATCGACAATTGTGCAATTACTTCTTACTTTCCAACTGCCACAGCTTACATGATTATTTGGAAAAGGCCTTTCTGCATTCGAAAATGCCGGATTTGTTTAGGTTTTTAAAGCTGATGTTAACAAAATTAATAGAACCAATAATGCGTTTATATTGCCTTGTCCAACTCATTGTGATTAATCAAAACAATCACATTTTGCATTAGGGAATGACTCATGTGTTACGTCTACTAGCCAATGTCATTTAGGCGTGGTATATTTTAGCAATTACAATTAGAGTTTGGTGTCGCATTGGCAAGAATGATAGAAGCCACACAGTAGCTTGAATATGCCCATTGCTGCGATTGCATATCCAGCAAGCTTTGCATGATGTATGTAATCAGAACCTTTTTGATTATGCACCGTTTCTAACTGATATAGATGTTCGCAAAAAAATGACGCTGATGTAAAATTTGGTAAGAGCCGTGGTGCTTCTGGCCAATTGCATTCACCATAAGTAATCTTGGATGATGTCGGATTGCAAGCGGCCGTAGATGTGTCAATTATTAAGTACTGATTGTATCAGAAACTATACAAAAATGACCTCGCGCCGGTATATATTGACAGGTTTTTTATTTATCGCAAATCAAGACATATAGTTTCAATATCATTCAATGGACGCTGTTTAAAACCTGTTTGATTCTGTGCTGGCAAACAATTGCTGCCCCTAGTGGTGTCTGAGGTTTTATTGGTTGGGCAACTGTACTAAGTTGTTTCTATTCTCTTAAGATATAAGGTTTGTAAATTGCCAAAGGGCACATGACATCTCAACTGCGTAATAGCAGCGCGTTGCAACACATACCAGTGCTTATCTCACGTAAGCATCCAGAGAGTTACACAACTACGATAACAGAGCTCAGATCAGGAATTATCTATTGCACCCCTGCTAAATATGTGTTATTCTATGATATATTTTTTTCCACGGACACCAAATCTTGCACCTCGTGCGCTCGATAACTTGATATTTAGTCGCACGGATACTCGTCAAAGTTCACAGCTGATGAATAAGTAACAACAAATATTGGCGATTGAAACATTCTTTGATGCTCTAAAACAATAAACCGGTCAAGAGTCAGATGCATTTTTACTCGGTTATAAACGCCTGATGGCAATACAACTCTGCTGCTGTCGATTTCAATAGAAAATAACCGTTACGAATTATTATTAATCAAGTACACGAGTCACGTGTTAACATAGCTGGTGTTTATAACCAAGTAGCTGGGATATGAGTTTTTAAATTTTAGAATTTTAATATGGCCAAATACACAGATATAGGTATCAATGCTTCAACGCTGCGGAACGTTCCTTCATTTGGAACGAGCAAATTACCCTATATGATGGGACCAGAGAGCTGTCAGAGGATGGCTAGACACTAAAGACGTCATTAATATACCACGATGATATCGTCTAAAAGAGACTATGGGCGGGATGACTGTCAAATAACCGAATTGTGCCTGAGCAAGTCACTCGAGCTAGCATCGCAGCAGAGAGAGCGGAAGCATTGGCCTGCCCAAGCGCATTCTAGCGGCAGACTTGATAGCTTGATGATATATAACAATTTCAAAGTTGAGAAAATTACACTAACTAGCTCATTTCGAATATGTCTCACACTGCCTGCAGAAATAACCACTGTACCTTGAAGTGACCATTACCGCCCAAATTATCCACGTACAACCTGCACAGCGCGCACAATCGGTATAAAGCGACACGCATACATTCCGGAACAATTGCATAAGGGTGTAGTAGCAAGGAGGCCACAATTCAGCTTTATTGGCCAACCATAGGATTTGGAATAGAAGTTTATCCTGAATAAATCTTACCTGGATGTTCCCGATGCTTGTGGGCATGCGCAAGAGCAGCGCATCTTGTACGTCTGGCATATCACTACAACAATGGATATGGTGGCCTCTTCTTTCATGAAACAAAGGCTGTGGCGCTGACTCCATGAATCAACGGCTAAATGGACGACGAAAAATAAATCAGGGATGCACACATTTAATAGAATCTAAACTGCCACAACGCACCAGTATTGATATACCTGGATATGTGCTTGTATTGTATATCCCTTCCACTATGTTCGCTATATATATCATAAGGCTCAACCGTGTCGAGTTACTTGCTGTGAAAACAGTATAATTTCTTTACGAATGCAAAACGTGCTTCCAAGATCATCACGAACTGACTTGCGCATGCTAGCGTCGTTACATGATCCCACAAGCAGGGGATGGGGGGAGGGGGAGGGGTTGGTTTTTCACCACGTCCAACGATCAACAGCGGTATATCGCGTAAGTCCTATGCTTATTTAGTGCTTGTGCAAAAGACAAATCCTTGCGTGCCTTTGTAAATACCCTATAATCTTAGTTAATTCTGCTATTTAGCTGTAAGTGCACTCGGCAAATTGCATATACAGCGAGAAGAAGACATTGTTATAAACGAAAGATTGGCAATTGATCAGCACTGCGTTACCAATATTATGTAGACATACTTATTAAAAACCGATGGCCTTACTTGGGGATTAAATGTGCCTGAGGCGGTTAACACACGAGGCTAGAGCCGTTATGCGACTACCAGATTTTAAATATTCGATGGCATACCATGTGATGCAGAGGCAGACTTGTTCACTACCAGCAGCGCTACCATTATGTGGTCGAACTATTCCCATCAGACTCCACACCCCGACCGGCACAACTCTCTCTGGCTCAAGGTTATTGGTACAGATTACCGCGAAAACTGCGCAATTGCGGACAAATTTCTAGCCGCTCGAATCAAAACCGCCATAACAGATTGGCCAATCCCAAAGATAGCCGACTAAACGCACAATGTTGTTCCGCAATCTTTGTAACGCTGAAGTAATAGAGCGCTCCGCACTAACGCGGTTCAAGAGCGTTGAATTGCAGGCAATAGAACCACGGAAAATACCGAGCATTCTCTCATTTGGAAGCCGCGTTTTTTTCCCGTTGGAGCACTTGGCCACATGTACTGCCCACAGACTCTAAGGCGATGGGGAAAAGCGAACCCCCAGAGTCGAGGGATGTAGACTAGAGCACGGCCATAAATAAATCATCAGTTAGAGGCACTTGGTTGATTTGTTCGGAGGCTGTGAACTGATTGGTGGTTGTAACACATAACAGGCTGTGGTGTAACCCTTCTCGTCGACGACGCCCAGGGCTATATTACGACGCACGGGTATACCTTCGCTTTCCATGCGATGAAATTATGCTGAACAATATGTTCATCTACCATAATAATTCCTACTGCACATTAATATCCTGCCCTCATGAAAACGTCATCAACATAATTAGTATCCGTACATTAAATATTAAGACTAAATTTTCTTAACATCAGTGAAAATGGATTTGACTGTATACCCTTTTATTAGTTCTTATTTTGTGGTTAAATATGGTAATGCTTTGTGTACGCTATGGTTCAAGAAAGTCAAAATGAATAGATGACTTCCTCATTTCAATATCATTTGAATAATACCCCATTCTAAACTATACAAAACCCGAATGGACCAGATGCTGAGATGCAGACAGATAGGAAAACTTATCAAAAGGATCGTAATATGCAGTACTCCCAACACACATACTTACGCATAGACACGCAGTGGCAAACTTTCAAATATTGACTTACACGAAATTTTATGGGGTTTGCACTGTATGTTATAAATCACGAATAGTGAAACAATTTATATATGATACATTCCGATGCGATGAAGAGTGTGTACACCAGGAAGGATATTTTCATGTCTAAAACGAAAGCGAGACAAATACAATGGTTGATTCGATATAAACATCAGCGACATGGCTTGGGAACACAGGTGATGAAATATTGATATTAACTACATCGTTCGCCAACGTTACGCGGCGATGACGAAAGACATGATGTTTCATTCAGCACTGTATTACCTGATTATAGTAAAAAAAAAACAGCCATCGAGCCTTCTCCGTTGGAGAGGATTGGTGCTCCTATGTTCATGTTTCATTCAATATGGCGTCACAATCTGCAATCTACTCACTTAAGTCTTTTTTGGTGTGTGTTTTATACGAGTGAGTAGATTCTTCTTTCATTTGTATGTCACATAACTGGAGAGTTAGGGCTTTGAAAACCATTAATATATCACTGAGGTATGTAATAAAGGGGACGTGCCAAACTGTATGTTTATGTACTCCATATTCTTGACCTACGTGTAACGCGCGCCAATTGGGCCCTTTGACACCATAATTGAATATAGTGCTTCTGGATGCCACGGTAGGACAGACGGTAAATGAAGAATGTTATTGTAACCTCGTATACAACCGGTGCTTCCAGATATAGATAGACAACATATTCCATCCAGGATCGGACACACAATCAAGTGGCCTACCTATCTCTGTCAGAAACATACGATTCCTAACCTTTATATTTGTGTGACCATTATTCAAATGACTCTTGTTGGATGTCCTTGAATTAGCTTGATATCTATTTATGCGGCTTTAGGGATACAATAATCATGAATGATCAGCTTGAAAGGACAAAGAAACGGAATGTTAAACAGCTCTTCTTCCAGTGATTGCAATGGTAAGTTGACGGACGCATGTACTATCTTGGAACGTGTTTATCAACACAGTCCCGTTTAAATTGGCAGCCCGATATCTTTGAAACATAACGGTATAGGAGCGAATTTGTGTAAACATGGCCAGATTTAGCGATTGAGTATGGTCGATTTGCTAATAGCTATGATCTCAACCGCTGTGTTGTGACAAGGCAATGAATTTATGCAACCTCTTATCAAGCCAGGCAGCATAATATGTTAGCCATTACATTATATGCAAAATGAGTTGATAATGCTTGGGAAGGCTCGCGAATGTGATCCGCACATGTTGTAACAACATATTTTCCGCTTGCCGCAGATGTTGTATGATAACCGTGCGTTGATAGCATTATGTGTTCCAAATATGTCACTCAATGAAATTTCGGAAATAATCAAACCCTTCCCAAGCTACGAAAATATCGATTATGTCCACATAATCTAGTGTATTGATGTTTCTAAACGAATTAATCAATCTAAAATAAAAAATTTAAGTTACTAATATGTGGTTCTTGCGTGATAGACACAACATTAGGGGGCATATATTTGCCAGTAAAATTATGCTTCTAAAGTATATTTAAGTGCCCAACATTGAGCATGTGCTAATCGTGAGAAATGCTACCAACAGGCAACTATAAACATTATCGCTGTTGCATCTCTTTCGTTATACGCATGGGAGCATTGCAAAAGCAAGAAGCTTAATCGTTAATGGAGAGGTTAATTTTTCCGATGAGGGAAAGTTTTATGTATTGTAACAATGGCAAGATTCACACGATGACAGGTCATCCATACAATCTGCACAGTGCGTCTCTACTCGCGCATGATGACATCACGGACATTGAGCAGAGGATCGGTTCTCATCGGGAGCGTTAAAGGTAGGTTTTGCGTTCGTAACTATGAGAACAATCGATCAATGTATGTGCAAAAACGGCCCTTGAATCAGATTATAAAATAATCGTGCTGTAAAATTACAATTGCTATGATAGAACACTGCATTAATCAGTTCAATCGCTTGTACCCTCGAACATGCAGCTCTCTCAAGTACGATTACATATATGCGCTAACCGCTGTCGCTATCTGCGACCAAGATACCGTAACCTTCAAGCCCAACGGACCAACTTTTAATTGGTGCTAGATTAGCTAACTACATAAATCAAAGTATTTGACCGAATTGGAAGTTGCAACATATGCAACCGTCAAGTCTAACTGACCAGCGTTAAATTGGTGGTACTTAAAAGAACAAAAGAATTAGACCGTATCAGAAGTAGCAATTGTACCCTTTTATCCCTCACGTGTGGTTTTATCTAATTGCAAGACTAGCTATTTGTATATTCTTATTTATATCCTATGTCAGCACCCTTAATAACCAACTATACATTTGGTGCCTCGATAATATTCCCAGGCTCTAATTTTATACTTGTAATCTGACAAAACAATGTTGAAATGGGAAACGCTCAGATATAAGGTTTTCACCTTTTTCTAAATCTGCTTAAAATACATGAAAATGACAATATCGTTCAACGTCGACCAACGTAAGGTATATGATCGATTAAGCGATGAATGTATTTCACGGCAAGCATGTAGTTTAAGTACAGGCTTGCATCTTATTCATTGATATTAGATATTTGGCAGGTGACACTGCTTTGAACTATTTAGTTCACCGGAATGTCATCATTGATTATGCGTATTGCATTCTGTTCAGACCGACCGGAAAATGCACTAAGCTATTAGTTCTGGAAGCAACATAATGCTTTAACCTACAACATGTGCGTAATAGTTTTTTGCTGATGTTTTGCATGGATTCATGCCTTAGTTTTAACCTTTTCGCAATTCGGATACTGCTCGCAGTTAAAAATGAAAAACTTAAAACTCGCTTGCAAGCATTTCCATTTCCTTACATAAAACTGAATTGAAATCATGTAGGGAATATCAACGATTACGAGTCAATCGATGACTGCGTCATGGTTAATTGCATGTAAAGCATAATGTTTATGATATGTTGTAGCGAATGTGTAGATATATATCAGTCAACGTCAGCTATCTTACATATTAAAGGAGCATTAGGATTCTGAGGAAAGGTTTTTTTTGTACATGCACTGGCGACGGTATGCTTTGCTTGCCGTATCTCAAAACCCTGTCTTGAGTGATTTCGTTTGACAATGTAATCGTGGTTCATATTCTCGATACGCAATCTATGATAATATTACCACAAGATTATACTCCTGATGGATATATATACCCTAAAGTGTTCTCTTTATGTGCGAAAGAGTCAGATTCGATGGCTACATAGTAATTATAAAAGACCATATATACATGTATGCCTTATCAATACAGCTCTGAGCTATATTAACATGTAGCTTGGAGTAAACATGTCACTGAGCTGAAAGGATTATATCTACAAAATATGTAATGTAATAATTTATGAAGATAAAGGCACCAGACATGTCGGAATCCATAAACGATAATGCAGCATTAGATAGACACTGCAGAGTCTTGAGGATTTACAGTCAATGCAACTTGTGTCTATCCAATGTAACAGGCTAGGGTTATATTGCAATCCAACCAGCCCTCGTTTCGAACACTAATAATAATGTTGTACGTATATATATGGCACAATTCAACCAATGAAGGAATGTTGCAATCCAATTATTCCGCATGTCGTATTAATAAATGATAGATTTCAAACTTAACTTCTGATACCCAACCTAAATGAGCTTCCGTGTTAGTTAATATATAACAATCGGTGCGAAATTACTGTGCCAACTAGAAATCAAAACAGTACAGACGTATCTGTTTGGTAAGTTGCGTTGGATATCTTACAAACCGGCCGATCAAATTTCCAACAAAGATATTTAGTCGTTGTGTGTAAGTGATGAGCTGCTCATCGGAAAACACATGGCCATGGTGTTTTGTAAGTCATACTGTTAGCGTTTTATTTGTAATTGTCCAGAGACATATACCTTCACTGAAGTCACACCCTATGACTATGTTAGGGCAGAGTGTAGCTCTTGTATGCAACTCCAGCGTTATGTGCGAAGTCCATCTATGCCAAGTCAAAAGCTTCCCAGGAGTATTACTTGTTACATGACTACTGCATTCTATCATCAGCACCACCCATTCAATGACGCTCAATGGATAATTTTCGCCTTTAAGGATGGTTACGCCCAATTGTCAACCAGCCACCGCATGATCAGCATGTAATATCTTGCCAGAGGCAAAAGTTTACTGTTTTCACATAGCTAACATTGCTGATAAATTAAGTAAAGAAGCGTTATTACATGTAGATTATATGCCAACAGACAAGCACATTCGTGCGCTTGGTAATAACAATAGGTCAAATGGATGCTCTTCCGGGAAACATAAGAAAACACTATTGCGCATCGTGTAGATCGTGTAATTTGAATTTTACTGCTACTCGGGACAATTATTTAAGTCAGCATCGCAAAGGGTCGATTTGGAAATGGACAAGCGATCTGCACATTGGATTGTGTTTTGAAAATATCAAGGATTATAATTTTCACTACAATCCAATGTTCGCCTTTCCGTTTCGGCGTTCCTCGGTGAAGGAGAGAAACAGTCATTTCACTGAAGTGCACTACAGCCTCTAATTCATTGTGCTCAAAAATGATACCGCTGTTTAAAACGGATACAGGGAAACCCGACGTTCCTTTAGATATTGGACGAATGAGTTGCATATAAGGTAATAATGTGGTCTGCTCTTGAGACATATATTTCCAGCAATAACTTACGTACCTTTGCGTGGTTGGCGCTAAATGTAAACAACTACCTTTTTAGTGTTTCTAGCAATAGAAGCTACGCCTCTTCAAGGTTTTCAGGTCGGGGAACGATGATTTATGTCTTATAACCGTTGCTCTTGTTCAACGAGTTGTTGCCCAATATTATATTACAGCTAAACTATTTGTATTTAAATATATATATATATGCATAAATTTATAAATATATATATATATATTTATATATATACATATTTATCAATATATATGTGTGTATATATATATATTTATATATATATACATACATATATAGATGTATATATATATATAATATATATATATATCTATATATATATACATATATATATATATATATATATGAAAGGATTTTTTTTTGGCCAATAATGTATACATGTATCTGTTGTATTATATATATATATATATATATATATATATATATATATATATATATATATAGATATATATATTATATATATATATATATATATATATATATATATATACATATGTATATATATATTTTATATATATATTTATAGATATATACATATATATTTGTATACATATGTATATATATATATGTATATATATGTATGTATGTGTATGTATATATATATATATATATATACATATATATATATATATATATATTTATACATATATATATATATTCATATACAAATAATCATATATATATATTCTTTATTTTCCCAAAAATAGTCAGCGTTGCGTATTTTAAAAGACATATGCTAGGAGCATATGGACTGCTAATGCTGTCTTCGATTATTTGTCACGTCATATATTGTCCTTGCAAGGAGCATTTTGCAAAACGCTAGTATTGTGGCGCCTAATGGATGTTAAATGCTCTCCGGAAGCCGGACTTATACTTGTCCATCGACCTTTTGGCATTGACGGATGCATCTGTATTGAATTATTAAGAGTAGCAGCATGACTCTTGTCATGACAGTATGTCTTTTTTTATCTTGCACTACTTCATGGCATCATTAAGTTAGGCATTGTAGTTTTCATTAACAAATAAATAAGTCACAATGCACACGCAGTTAGCATTTCTAGGTAAAGGCATATGTAAATCGTTTCAATGCTTAGCTACGTCTCAGCTCTTCGCCGGGGACAAGCCAGTGCCAATTGAGTATATGCTTTCATAAAATTATTAATTGACACTGATATTTTACCCTATGTGAATATGATGAACAGTAACAATTAATGTACAGGACTAAATGGGTGAAAAGATAATTTACAGTCTCAAGAATAAGCGTAAGCTTTCATGAGCACGATTAATGGCGGCAACTTCAATGATAATGACCCCATCATGGGATGGCTATGCCATGCCATTTCTACGTAACCGAAGTGCATCTGTGGCGATGCAATGGCTATGTGAATTTAAAAGTGACCAGTCTAGCACGGCATTTTGTCTATAGATAGCTACTGTGTCAATATCAAACCAGCTGATTATTTGATCAACCGATGCTCGCAAATTAGAAAGTTAAGAATTTGTAGCGGGATTTGAGCAGGAGTGTTACATTTCGCTGGAGTGGAGGTTCTGTTGCAGTCATAATGCATCTGTGCAACAGCTTATGCACTGTCCTGTGGATCCAAACGGGCCTATTCAAAAGTACCGATGGCTAACCGCAATACCAAAGTGTATGCTGCCCACTTTCAGTACTGGGATGGGATTCAATGTATTCAAACCCAATTAATTATGTTAACCTATTCGCCCTTCCCAGTGGTTTCTGAGGTTTAATTTGCAGGGCTACTGTACTGTGCTGTTTTATTCTCGTTGGGAATAAGGTTTGTAAATTGCCAAGAGCATAAAAAGGTCCCCCTTGCAAAACGGAAGCGCGTTGCAAATCATACCAGTACTATCTCACATAGGTCGCCAGAGAACTACACAATAATGATAAGAGAGCTCAGATTAGAAAGTATCTATTGCACACACTGGATATGCGGTATTCCATAAGATATGTGTTTTTCAAGGAAACCATATCTTGCACCACTTTAAACCTTAATATGCTCTCAGTGTACTTTTTGTTATGCGTTCTTTGTACAAATAAAGGAATGTAGCAAAGCATGATTAGAATAACGTTATTCGAGCCCTCTTTGTTGTTGCCAATTTAGTCTCATAGATACACGTCCAAGTTTACTGCTGATGAACTAGTAAATACAAATATTTGAAAATGAAAAATTCTTCGTCGCTGCAATACAAAATACTGCTCAAGAGTTAGATACGTTTAAAGCGTAGCTTTTGTGATTATTAACCGGTTACTTGGTTAAAAACCGTCAGATGTAAATACAACTCTGCTGCTGCTGCTTGTTTTAATGGGGTATACCCGTTACGAGTTAGTAGGGATAAAGTACATTTGCCAACTGTTTAATGGCTGGCGTTTATCGTTGATTGGCTCGAATTTTAACATGCAAATATTCTACAAACATTTCCATGGATATATGTCATAGTTTATTAACTGAGCAATGGTCGCACGGTGCGGACATTTCTTTCTTTAGGAACGAGCAACATTACTAATGATAAACTGCCAAAAGACAATTTGGTTGCAAAGATATACGATGCTGGTTAATCTCGCGTGTCGTCGCGTATAATCTTGATACGACCGCTTATTCACTTTTACCTTCTTTGATGATGGGCACTTTAACATCAACGCCAAACAAACAATTGTCTTTATTATTGCACAGCGACTTATATGTGAAATCGTCGCACCACACAACACTGTTACAATAAATTCTTATTTGGATTGATATGTAAGTAACTGCTAGTTGGCCGCGTCCACAGCGAACGTTGCGGAGGCTTTTGTAGCTGGTGCTTGTCACTGCTTCAAAGCGAAATAAAGGCACACGATACTAGACGGTGTTGTTGCTGTTGTTGTTGTTGCTGCGTGTTGTTTTGATGCGATATTGGTTACAACTGAGCACAGAATCAGGGATTTCTCTTACCTTGCATTGGTGAACAGTCGAGTGATAATATGTTATACCCGATATCTATTTCCAGCAACACAACATAATTTACTACATATTTAATAAAATAATCTTGTAAAATTAAGAGTATGTCGAACGTTAGTCGTGATTATTGGCACTGCGGAAATCTGACCCAAATTGTTTCTAGGAACACATGCTACACCTTATAAAACTAAGGACTGCATTATGCATCGGTGCAGCTGCAGTTATGTGAACACTCAATCTTGATTTGGTCCAGTGTATTATTCATAACCTCCTTCTTGTCTTGTTAGACACGAGTGTCAAACGAAAGCCACTGGAAGCAAACACCATCCAACATCGTCTTATGCTTTCTAGGAATGTTTACCGAAATGTGATCTGAACATATGCATGCATGGTAGTTGTGAACGAACATCGCTCAAATTATATTCATCAACCTCTGAGCAAATTTGGACAAAATCGGGATTAATTTTCGCTCAGTGTAGTGCAATCAAGCTGATGCTGAAGTAGCATGGTATGCTTCTGTCATAAAGTTTAAAAATGCATGCTGATGCTGATTAAAGGGAAATATGACGACAAGATGCCCAACAAGTTGGTAAAAAAACATTAATCATTTTTGGGTGTTATCATGCGTCGCAATTGAACCACTCGTTAATCTGAATGATCTTAGCTGGCACGCCTGCACCAAACCTTCCTAGTAAAACGCTTTGACAGACAGCATGATATCGGTGAGAATCTGGCCGTTGTTATGCATGAAAGACGCGACCGCTACTGTTTCAGACATTCAGCGCCACTCGGTGAGAAATATATATGAACGCTTACTTGATGATATCAGGAAAGCAACAAATAAGTAAGCACGGTGATGTTTCTGTTATTTCTGGGCGTAACGGCTATGTGAATGTCCACAATTAAATCGGAATGAGTAATATTTATGGAATCTCAACTTCCCTAGTCCACAAGCATGATTATGCAAGGAGATTGTCTGCTATTATACTTCCACTAAGTGAGCCCAGACTGATAAAACCTCAACTGTGTCGCGCTGCACATAAAATAATAATGCTGTGTATCTTCAAACAGCATACAATGCAAATAGCTAAAGCGTTTTTGTCGTCAGCGGATATCATAATTGCATATTCAGTTATCAAAATAAGCTGTCATCTATTTTGTTAACATGTGTTTGAAAGGTTAACCAGATGTGAAGTGCGCACGCAATGTCGAGATGTGATGCCATAAGGGAATGGGGGTGGTGGGGGGGTCGGGTTATTACCATTTACAACGAGTTACTGCGGTATATTGTGTTGGTCATATGACTGCGCATTTGCGAGTCATGGGTATTCCCGCATTGCTAAGGATAGTATGATCCTTCGGTACAACGACATTCGATACCATATCCATCCTTACAAGCTTTATTTTGACTCGATGAAATGGAAATATGATTACAAAAGGCTTAGCATATAAATGATATATTGTACCATGAGATTGAATAAGGAACTAATCCACTGTTGGCGGTTTTAACTGAGGAATCGATCATAAATGCTAGTGAACTGCTCTAAAAAGCATTCATGTCTCTGAGATGCTTACATGTGCCAATCTGTTGTGATAATTAACCGCCTCAACTCTTTACATGTTATTCATGCTTAATATTAACCATATCAGGCAATTCCGTGTCTTCGGACTAAGATAGTATGATATCAACACAACTCACAACATGCGCTATTAAACATATGTTGTAATGGTAGGCGAACTGGTACCTTTAACGTGTCGACACTAAAGTTCTACGTGATCTTTGTTATATAACAATTGTCAGAAATCCAGGTTAAGTACAACAAATACAGTTAAAATAGCCTGAAACATTCGTTTAACAATTGGTAGTTAAAATCCCAGGCGACATTATGCACATTTTCGACATTCTTCAGAATTTGCCCATCATTTTTTTTTGCATTATGAACAGGTAAAATATTTGCTTGTTGCATACGGGGTTATTGCTCCGTAAAACGTATGTGAGACTGAAAACAGAACTCACCATTAAAATGGGGAAAAAAACACTCCCAAGTAAAAAAATCTGCATCGTTTCTTATGAAGGCTTTTAAACGATCAACCTAAATTGAATAGTCTATTGTAATGTTCAATGCTTTTATTATTGATCGTGGTACTATTCATTGTTTCAAACCAACTGACGTTTATTACATTGTTTATTTAACAGTCTTCATTATCACCGTGCGCTACATATATCACCCATGTCAAATATCGTATACCCTCCTTACAATAAAATGCACCATTCAACGTTTACAATGGAAATTCATTACGAGTGTTGATTGGGTAGGAGTTTCATGAATTTCCCTCAACAAATTGCGAAACCAGGTAACCATTAGATGTTTTAATATAATGTGTTGGCAAATTTAACATTGTCACCAAGGAATCTGTTGCAACGACCTGCAATCTTCACAGAGATATCTACTGGTTGCAAAGTGGACATATGTATGCAATTGGCAGTTGATTTCATTACTCGGGAACTGATTAATTTGAAATTTTCCACCAACGAACCATGCTACTACCTCAAACTACCAAGTCACTGGGTGAAGCATAATACATGTCGTATTTGTATCTATCTGTACGAATGCTAGCGCCTTGTGGTCTCAAAATACAATAAACAGCAGCATTATTGTTCAGTTATCCAGCTATGTTAATGATTAATCGTGCAAAGAAAGCGCTAAGAGGGTACACATAATGTGAGTTAAAGTAAAAGAGGATGGTGATAGTGAAATAAGTGAGTGAATAAATAAATAAATAATTTAACCAAAGAGTGATGTAGGCAGCGTTAGTGAACGCAAGATAATTAAAGAGCATGTAGGCGAATAAGCTATTTAGTAAATGGGTGATTAATACAATCAGCTAATGGGCACCAGGAACTAAGTAAGGATATTTATAATGGCATTACTACTATTTAAAAGTCAGTGACATTTCAAGCATATGTATGGAACGTTAAGCATAAACCAGAAACTGTGACCATGGGGTAAATAAATGGTGAATGCCCAAGATTGACATAGGTGATTAACGTGATATTTGTTATTGCGCTGCCTATATGGACAATCCTTATGTCGCTCAAAAATGCTAATCATCTTGTGAGAGCTTCGAACATATTTATGGAGTTTTAAAAACAGGCACACGTAAGGACTAGCAGTTGCGCTGAACACCTAATACAACAGGAAATGTTCTTGCAATCCTGTAGAGATAAAATTGACGTACTGTTTGTTCCATGGACTTGCATTTCAATTGTTACTGTCAACATCGGTAATTGAAACCAGACGGTGGACAACTCAAACACGACCCTTCTGCGATGTACGGTAATAAATACCGTACCATAGGATTGACTGACTGCGCCACTAGTAGGCCCAAAGGGCAGGTATTAGGATTGCAATATCGTAAGCATTATATTGAGTTGCTGCTTAAATGAATGGCCTACGCTATCATCTGACGCTATCATTGTAATATATTATCATCGGAGGATGGGCAAAATGTTAAGGTGACAAATTACCAAATATCAGGGGTTACGGTGGCTCCTAACTATGTCGTAAGAGCAATTTGTGAAACTATCGCAATATAAAAGTAATCATTATTTCGTGAGTACTTTCCATTAAGATGAACATCCGAGGAATAATAGCTACTTTCCGTCGCTTACGAGGCAGACACTTCATAAAGTTTTCTAGACATTTACCTTATCATATCGATCACTGAATATTCACAATCAGGTTGAAGGCTGTTTTCTATCAATTTAAGAAAGTTTGCTAAAAAATATGAATGTTTTGTAGGCCATATCCCGCGCAAAGGGGCAAACAATATCTTGCTTTTTGCTATACCAATTAACGATAAAAGCTTGAGTTTCTGCAATGCATGTGCAGGCTAATGTACCATAAATGATGACGACGGCGTTACTGTTTTTAGGGAAAGCGACGAGAACACCTACTGCGGCTATAGTTTATAACTACATCCTGCTAATTTTTCTAAGTTAATGAGGATATATATGAGGCACTTGCAAAAAAATCTAAATGCTGATGTCGGATAGTTTTGAAAACTCCGGCATTAAATTATGTTGTTTTGCTGAGCTAACAAATGATAACAGCAGATGAATCGTCGGTGTTGGTTAATTACTGTCCAACAATGAGGAAGTTTTTACATGACTTAATGGTAAATTGTTAGCGACAATTCGGTCATTTCTGGATTACTTACAACTTTAAAACAAGTAGTGGCTCGCATACGCTGCGCTAATATTTGCTTTGGTTACGGCTATTACGTTTTTCAATACGATCATTTGGCCCCACCTTCACCCAATGCCCATGGGACCCAAACCTCCGCAAGGCAGCAACCAGCGACTTCGAAAAAGACCTCTACAAACTAATGAACAACTCCGTCTTCGGCAAGACCATGGAGAACCTTCGCAAGCGAGTTGACGTGAAGCTGGTCGAAGACCATGGAGAAAGCCGCCAGCCCCGCCTTTGCCCGTCATCCATATCCAGAAGGCCCACCTAGTCCTCAACCGCCCAGTCTACGTGGGGATGTGCATACTCAACCTGCCCAAGCACCTCATGTACGACTTCTACTACAACACCATGAAGCCCTGATACTGCAGTGATCTAACCCTACTCTACACCGACACCGACTCCCTACTCCTGGAGATCCGCACACCGGACATCTACACCAACATGAAAAAAGACAGTCACCTATTCGACACCAGCAACTACAACCAAGCCCACCCGCTTCACAGCAGCGAGAACAAGAAGGTTGTGAAAAGACGAAGGACGAGTGCGGTGGTGTACCCATCAGAGAATATGTAGGCCTGCGCCCAAATATTAACTCCATCCTGACCAGGGAGGAAATCAAGAAACCAAAGGGCATAAAAATGGTAGTGGTCAAAAAACACCTGTGCCACACCCAATACCTTGACTCGCTGTTAGACCAGAAGCGGTTTCACCATGGGATGAACATGCTCCGGAGTAACAGCCACATGATATATGGGTCGCATGTCAACAAGGTGTCCCTCTCCCCTTTGATACAAAGCGGTGGATAGCTCCTGGTGGTGTACACACCCTGGCCTACGGGCATACACAGGCCTACCCCCCGGCCTAGACTGCCGGCAGATGGGGTGTGTCGTATTCAACCGTGGGTGTATCCACCCCCAACCGGCCACTGATTCCTGATGGTTAACTTCCCGCATTACTGTTGGACACCTCTACCCCGCTCTCTGCCACGATCAGAAGGTCATCCACTCACATATGCCGGCTATAGTGAGACTAACGGCTGGTCCCGGATGGCGGGGGTGCTCGTTTCCAAATTGGCAGTACTTGGCGGTTGTTAAGGCTGCGGTAAGCGAAGCAAACATTATACCAAAGCAATGATAAAGTTCACATGTGGCAGTTCTTAGCGCGTGCCCGACAAACGGGTCAGTCTCGAGGTCTGTAATCAGACTTGGCTGATGTTCTGGGGGGATTGGCAGAAACATACAAGCAACGCTAGAAAACAGTTGGAGAACTGACTGCCCCAGAGTCCGTGTCATGCTAGTGCCCAGCCGAGCCTCATATTTCGCATAGAGCTTTGTAATCTCTTCATCGGACATTGATTCAATCTTTGCAGTCGACAGGTGCTGATCGCCGAGGTACTGACGGGCCTGACCCCCAGCTATGACAGCAGCAAGCCTATCTCTCTTAGAAGATAAATCTTCACCAGGGGTGCAATGGGGTTCTGCTCACTCGGCCGGCGGGATAGCCGCATCTTATTCAAGGAGTTGATCAATAATGGTATCAGGATCAATGAATATACGTTCACACCTTCGAAGTCTAATATATCGCACTGCACCCCAGATGAAGAAACATAAGTTGGTTAGTGAGCAGCGGCTGCTATTAAAGCCAATATCACCTCAATCGACGGCATATCCAGTTGGTTGATCAGTCTTCAGCAGCAGTTTTGCGTGCTTAGTCTTTGCTAGTAGATGGCGTACTGTGGTACATTCCTCACTCGTTGGAATCACATCATTCTCTCGTGGGGCGTCTTCAAAAAAGTCACGATCCTTGGTATGGAAAAGTGCCATCCAACGGGTCAGTTCACGTAGATCCTTCAGCACAGAGTTGAATTTCTGGGTGAGGACCAAGACACTTTGCTGCGCATAGCGGCCGCTAAAGGCCAGTTCGGATAACATTTTTTTCTTCTTGGTTAGGGCCTTTGTTGCCGAACAGTCATCGATGATGTAGAGGGCAGGCTCGCCCTTGAAGCAGTGGTATAAAACCCTCAAGTGGTCACTGAGCCGCTCCTTGGGTCAACCACGTACACCTCTGAATCATCCCACACCCATGACCGCGTCTGATAGGCCTCGTTGAAACGTATTGTAGGGCTGGGGATTACAATATGCTTTAAGGCGCCAAAGAAGGGCCCTTCAAGTAGGTCGAGGATCAATGCGGTTTTCCCACATCCTGTCTGCCCACAAACAATTGCCGAACAGGGATCATCTGGAAATGTAAACTCTTCTCCCCCCGAGTTGTCCTTTGTCTGATCACGTCGTACTGGGGGAATGTTAGTAAACTGCGCCTGCGAACCTGCCATTTTTAATGCTGTCCATCCATAGCAATATACATATAGACGTTCAATGCGTCGGCCGCCTCTGCTTTTTTCGTGATCTGAGTGGTTATACCTGCATACGCATTCTCCATGGCCCTGCCACTACCATGCATCTGGTCGTCATCGCTCGTCTTTTAGTCGAGCCACAGAGCATACTTACTGGTTAGGTATTCTCATAGGTAGACGTCCGACAATGCCAAGTCTTTTGCTGCTATTGCTACACTGGGGTCTATTTACTCGTTGCTGCAAAGGCCTTCTTCACCTCATCCCACTGCCGGTAGCCACGCATGCCTTGGGCATAGAGTTGGTTGGGGATGCCCGCAATGGTCACCTCAACATTTGTAATCTTTGGGTTGTAGAACGACTCTGCCCTGGGGGTCTTCAAAGAGCAGTACGATGCCCTTCATGCTGCAAGCTGGCACGTTCAGTTTTTTTTTGTTTCACAGTGTATCTCTTTTATTGTATACAAGCTTCCTGTGGCGAAGCACACGAGAGCCAACATGTGTACTGGGTGCGTATTATACGGGCCAACTCTTGTTGGGTAACCATGTCATACTCCAGCGAGATGCCATCAATTTTGTAACTGGCGTCGGTGTTGCCTGTTGATAAATTACGCAGTTGTATTCATTGAACATGAGCTCGTATTCCAGTTTGTCATTAAGCGCGCTCTGTTAGAATGGGATGCGGCTCTCAACGAGTTCAAAGTCATGCCGAATATAGAACCTATTACTATACACATCGGCTACAGCCTTGTCCTCTTCCTTGGTCTCATCCTTGACTCCTGCCCCCACTCGTATCTTAGTTGTGTTTCTGTCATCTGATGTGTCAATGCCCTGGTACTGGAGGCCCTGTCTCTCCTGTGCAGTCCGCCACGAGTCGTGGTAACAGTTTGCGTCCGTAAGTACTCGTCATGTTGAACAAGTATATCTTTAACACACAAGCATGGAGCTTGATAACCCAAGATTTAACGACGCCGTGGAGGAGGATTACGAACCTGGAATAGAGGATGAGGAACTCTCTGCGGTCCATGTCCCAGAGGCCCCCTCTCTCCCGCATGTTATGGAAGGGGACACTTAGATGGATAAGTCTATAGGACAGGGAGGCCGACTCGTTATAGGCGCTGTCAATGATTATTACGATACATTAGCTGAAAAAGGTCACACACCAGCCCTCGGCGGGATTATACAAAGTTTGAGCTTATTGGAGGAGGGTTACGCTTGAAGGACTACCCTGACATTAGTATTACAAATTCTCGCACCAAAAAACCGCTTTCACTTCAAACAATTGCTAGTAACCTTTGGGGGCTTAAGGCCATTAGTAATGAGCGGCCCTGAAGCCATGACCGGATGGGGGCTGGCGCGGAAGAAACAAGCTTCATAGAGAACCTTCATAACGCTATAGAAGACGTGGGCATGCAGACAGATGATCTGACATACCGAGAGCTTGTGGGGCTTGACAAGGCTATGCAGACCTAGAGGGGTGAACTGGTCAATAACCTAGCTAAGATAACTGAGATAGAAAGGGATATAAAGCATGGGGAAGCTAAAATGGCAGGCTTGGAGGAGGATGGGAGGGGCGAAAGCGGAGCATGGAGATTCCAAGCAAATGAGCTTGCAGAGCTGCAGGATCTTCAGAGTGCCCGAGTTGAGGCTGCCTCTGCAATCAGTGAACATCTGGGAACCCAAATCAACCGCATCAGGGAAACGATTAACAGACTTCTTAACGATGACACAACGCTAGCTGAGCGTGTATGCACCCATACTCACTGCGATTGGATTGGCAATCGCGGCCCTGGTAGTTGCTTTGACGGGTGGAGGGAGCACTAGTCTAACCCTGGCACCACCGCCAGCTGATAAGCCCGGCTTGAAGGAGTGGATTAAAAAGCAGCTGAACTCCTTGGCAAGCGTCCTGAAGGGCCTAGCCAGTAAGGCAGCAGCCACCCTTCCAGGTATAATTGACTCCATCGTATCATGGCTGCTTAAGTCAGCTGGAATGGTAGCTGGTTGGATGGCAGAACATGTATGGGCCGCAGCTGTGGCGGTGGGGGGAGTTATCCTACTTATACTCCGAGACCTACTATGTAGCAAACCAAAGCACAGCTAAGCCTATAACGATTCCGCCTACAATAACAGCGGTTTTCTCATCCTTGTGCGTAGATGGCGGAGCAGCAGGTGGAAGGTCTTCGGAGGTGGGCGTAGGGTCACACGGTGGCGCGGCAGGCTGAGGGTCAAAGCTTCCTCTGTCTGGAGGTACAGCAACCACATTGACATCAGCATTGCTACCAATTTGCTGTTCCTCAGTTGCAATTGTAATCAGATTCATGTACCCAACAACGTGTCCAATGGCGAGGCTCATATCCGACGGAGCCATGTACAGGCCCGTTCCAAACACATAATCAACCTTTGAAGAAGCTTGATACCTGCGGATGGATAAGGGAATGTCCACTGGGGAGTTGATGGCATCCTCAAGTTAGCCTGAAATTGTTTCTGAGCAACAAAGGACGTGCCAACACCTAGTATCTCTGAGCGGGTCTGTGCCTGTGCACCAAGAATGGCCCAGACATTGATCCGAATGCTGAACCCCTCAGATTTTCCAGGATGAAAGTGCTCCAAGCGATGTTTGCCCCGCCTTGGTTTTGCTCTATGAAATCAATGTGCAGCTTGCCGCCCTGGAAAACAAACCCATAGGTTGATTTCTCAAATGTTTGCCTGATGGATTCGGAGATGTTGTAGTTTCCGTAATGAGTGATGATCCGTACCTCGTGAGTTTCAGGGTCGGTGAAGTAGATCTGCCCTAGGCCCTGGTTGCCGCTCTTTATCCTCCAGTCGCTGTTTTCGTCAAACCCAAACTCGTGGCAGAGCTGGTGGTAGATTCTCTTGTCAAAGGTGTTGTTGGTAGCCAACCATGTGGCGTCATCCGGTAGTGCTATACACATTTCGTCTAAAAGTCTCCGGATGGTGTATTATACGTAGAACCTGTAGAGGTTACTTAGTGCATGGGAGTCAGATTTGAGGTGGTCTAGAGCAGAAACCCCGCAGCCGCTTGTTGCACACCATACAACAAAGTTTACCTGGTTCGGCCAGTATTGCATGTGGTTGGTTCTCCAGCCAACTACAAGGCTGTCGTCGCTTATGTCTGGTACTAAGTATTTATCAAACAGGTTGGAGAACTCCACCCGAAACGCATCTGCGATATTATCTGATTTCACCTGAATGGTTAGATGTGTCAGATCCTCGGCGGCAATATGGGGTGGGTATACCGGACCGGGTTTTTACCTTTTATTCGTATTGAATGAAAAGCTTCTTTATTCATAGTGCTATGCATCACACTCTGTCAAATGTTCAAAGCGGCAAGGCTGTCTCCCTGCAAAATGCTGTTGACAATAGTGGAGGTGATCTATGCGTGGGTCTTAGGTCAATCACGTATACTGTAGGCTGGTATAACATTGAATCAGCTATGCCCATTACAAAGGGGCAAATTTCTACAGGGGAAGAAGTAGGTGTCGTTTTGCCCCCTGGCCTCTGGAACTTCAAACTTGTCCAGGATGTATTTTCAGATTTAGGTCTTACTTTGGAGGATAATGCTGCAGATGGGACTATTACCCTCTCAATTCCTGATGATTGGGCTTTACAATGTGACGACGGTGTGTTAAAAATATTGGGTCTTGATACCGGTCTGGGTGGAGGATAGATTCCTTCAGGTCTTCACAAAGGTGACCGGCCCGTGAACTTTAGCATCTTTAACCCACTTTATGTCCACCTGGATCAAGTCAGTACCACGCGCAACATACTTGATGGTGCGCCCACTACGCTTCTTGAAGTTGTGGGCTGTGGGGGCGGCTCTCTCGGTGATATTATGACCACAAACATCGCTAATCCTGTGTCAAAACGTGTTACTGTCGGAGCTGTGAATGAGTTAAAGGTTCAGATAAGAGATAGTAAGGGACGTCTACTGAACAACCACGACTTACCTATTGGTGTTGTTCTCGAATTTACAAGATGTCAATAAAAGCGAGTATTTATAGAACTCAACAGGAAGCGTATCTGGGCGCCGACCTCTCTAAATATACAACAAAGACCTATGTAGACTCACACCTCTCCAAATATACAACGACGACCTATGTAGACTCACAAAAAAAATGATAAAGCTGGTAGTACTACGACTGGAGACCTTGAAATTGGGAGATAATAAAATCGTTGAGCTGGGAGACCCAATATCGCCTAACGATGCTGCTAACAAAAAGTATGTTGATAACAGACACAGACAGCAGAACAGGGACCTGAGACAACACGTGGCTGAAAAAACGAAACCTCTCATTACTTTTTGGGCAGATGCAAGTGGCGCTCTTCACTCCTAATTGATCTTGACTTATAGACTTATGTGCCTATAAGCGTAGTATGAAACAACAACCAACTGCACCGCCTGATGAGAATCGAGGCCATTCCTATCGGCTGAATGCGATCAGTCTCAAGAAGCAATACCTTGAGAAAGAAATTAAAAAATGTGGTGTTATGTATAAAAAATATAGGTGTGCAGTAAACTCGGTGGACGCTGTAGACACTGCTTTAGTTGCTGTGGGTTTGTGTCTTGAGCAAACTAAACACGGTTACAGATATTATTTCGGCGGCGCTTGAAGACGGCTTTATCTCAGACGATGAGTTTAAGCTCATTTCAGCCGAGATCGAAAAATATACTCAAATGAAAAGTGACATTAAGGCTAAAACATTGGCTAGGGCATCTCCACCCCACTCATTACCTAGGTCGACCACCTTGGTCGCAGGAGGTGATCGTGCCGGTACCGCGGTAAGTGCAGCCGACCGAATGACCATTTAAAGAGTGGTGTTTGCTGTGTATAATGGAGTTGGCGATAAAATCTTTCTGCAACGATCATACCGGAGTCAAGCAAAATTCGGACCAGTGGGAAACAACGAGGAAGGGCTGCGTTGGAGGAAGTGACTACTCCGCTATCATAGGGCAAAATTACTTTAGCAGCTATAGTAAGAAGCTGACTAAAAAAAACTAGCAACGATTGTGTTCGCTTTAGCGCGCCCTGCCTCTGGTGTCAGATATTTGAGGAGGTTGCAACTGCGGTATTGGAGAAGGTGTACGCCAAGGTCTACGGAAACAGTATCTATATTCAAGGCGGTACGACGGCCTACTCTCCGGATGGCTTTTGTGTGCTCCCGATCCGGCGTGGTGGGGTGGACGTCGTCTGTCGGGGGATCCTGATGAGATTGTGCTGCTCGAGATAAAATGCCCGTACACACAGAGTCCTGGAAGGGTGATACCGAACATGTATAAGCCTCAGGTTCTGTTGGGGCTGCACCACAGTCCGGTGGCGACCATCGGGGTGTTTGTTGCCTGCGTTTTCAGGTTTGCTCTTTTGAGGACCTGGGGAGGGCTGAGTCGTATAACCAGGTGTATCACAAGGATCGGAAGAAGTATAAAGAGACGGTGGCTTGGGGGTGGGCGTCCATCGAGGGCCTCAAAGACGGCGAGTATGGCGCGAACGGGAAGTTTAATAGTTGCCTGGACGTGGAACAGGAGCATCACGGTCCTTGGCTGGGACCGAGTGGGACCGCGTAGAGGCCGACGGGGGCGTTCTACTGTTGGAAGCTCTTTACGATGAGGTTGATAACTGCTCGTCCTGATCCCAACAGCACTTGACGATGGCAATATCTCCGACCACGAGGTACCCAGTCACCCTCATCATCGTGACACGGCATGTAGTTACGATGATAATAACAGTGGTATAATGATACATGCTGGGCGGATAAACAAATCACTTATTAGATATGTTTTTCTATGCGCCTACATCATTGCGCAGCGCAATGTTGGTGACGGCCAACGGATTGACTATAGCTGCAGACACCTCCTCCTGTCTGCAATTTCGTCATAAATATTGAATATCAAATCTGTCTTATTTCGCAAAACTTGGGAGCAATCGTTTATAGAAACACATGCTGCATCCCATGTACATGTTATATGCGTTGGGGCATATGCATGTACCCAGATGTTCAGGTTTAGCTGTGTCTAGTGTACAATGCACAGCCTTTGTTTTGCCTTTATTTATGCCAAAACTCTGTCACCGATGAGCCAACTAGATCTGCCATGCCTCCATGGGCAACATCAGCTGTACTTTGTCCCGTTACTGATGACATAAAACGTTGCTGTATCATTCATGTATATCGAACAAGTTCGTTATTTTCTTGTGTGTAAAACGGAGCTTTCAATAGATAGTTACCGCACCAGAAATATAATCTCTTGCTAAACAGAACGTTATCCATGTCATGCAGTAAAATGAGGCCGGACGCCTACGTTATTTCTTGGCTCTCTGCCAGAATCAAGATCTCGCCTCTCGCAGAATGAAGACATGCAGATTTCTGCTGGTGTATGACATTATATGGTCGTGTATGTCGACAAAAAGTAGACAGTACGGATAAGGATAATTTCAAGCCAGACTTTTTGTTCATGGATATTTGGTGATGGATATAAAAGGTTTATTATTGGTAGACACAACAGGGATTCATGATTGTCTCTGCTCTTTGTTTTTTTTTGCTTGACGATGGACTAAAATCCGATAGGAACAATTTTAATATCTATTGTTTGTTGAATTGATCGTTCTTGTCGCAGTGCGAGTAGCTCTTCATTCGGAGTCTAACCGATCCGCTGATTTGATTCTCTGTATTTCTACTCAGCTGTCAATTGCTCGCAAATCGTAAGACGTCCGCTACAAGTCAAGTTTACGCTGTGTATTGTAATCAATAATATATTCTCGCGGACAAACTTTCCACTGAGCCAATGTATGACTCTCATTCGCCTCAGCAATCACACACGCTGTAACATTACAATATATCAGGCTTTCACTGATGACTTGACATTGTCGTGGAATCAGCCGCTTTTGTTACTATCATTAGATAAAGCTCGCTAAAATGAAAACATAGTAAAACAGAACATTAGCCGTGAAATGCCTGTAAACATCCAGTATTTTTGATATAAGGGAAATTCTCACCTTCTTTACTGCGCATGTGACTAAAAAGGGGGATTGGTGCTTCCATTCGAGCCGAACAAATTGCATACTGCATATGGTTGTATGGTACTAACCAAATTACAAGACGTTCGTTTTATAGGCCAAGCAGCGCCAAGATCGCTTATTGAAACACTTTAAGATGTAGATCATATTTTGATGGCAATAATGTAAAGGATCCAGTGATATCATTCGTGATTAGATAAAAAGTGATAAAGTTACAAATATCTAATCCATAATAAAATTATTTTAAATCCCTGTAAATACAACCATCTTATCTGGCAACACCTAGGCCAAGTTGTTAATCGAATCTTGCAACATGGTATCACAGCAAATTGGCAATGACATTATATCCCTTGCTTCGTTGATGGTAACGTCAGACAAATTAATATATCCGGCGGTATTTTATGTAATTGCCATGATTTGTGAAGCACTTATCCTCAAGTGGCTTGTTAGGGCACCTTTATTGTACAGCACTGATAAATAATTAGCCTCCAGGGAGCTGCTGAATTTGAAGATGGCGCTTTATTTTACATGGTACAATATATAAGACGATGGTCGAGGGAAGCAAAAGATTTGGTGGCTTTTATTCGTACAAAAGTCAGTCACCATCCTGACGACTTATATTTAGACATAAATTTTTCAATAGACAAGCGGTTGAGATAATAGCAATTACAAATAATAAACGCTGCACAAAACCAAATTATTCTGTTTGCAGAGGAGATTAAAAACGAATCAACTGCATATAATAAACCGTTCTGCCAACCAATATACCGCACGTGTGTACGTTCGTACCATTTAGTATACATGTATCTATTTTGTTAGGCTTAGATGAACCTTCTCACACACCAGCGTACATATTATCGATCGGGCGTATATCTGCATGTGCACACATACCTTTCTGTAACGACATTTCAAACTTCGTCTCGACTATCTATGATCTCTTAAAGCCTAGATCAAACACATATTTTCATGCACTCCAGCATGCATTTTTATATGAATCGTGCGTGCAATAAACACAGTGGTATGTATACGGTCAGGTATCATCAGTATCATCTTGATTATAGATGACAGTCACAATATTAATCGTCAATAAATATATCGTTTCCAAAGCTATAAGCCAAAAATCTTTTGGCTTTAAGTAAAAATAAAATATCCGGAAAATGCGAGCCGAGTAAAACTAGGATCCATTAGCGGTCGAATTTTTTCCACTATGTCAAATGTTGCTGACATGTTTTGACAATGAACACGTTCTAAATAAAGCCATGTTGGCACTTCAATGTCACCAATTACGACCCCTGTTCTAACACTGAGACCATCCCGAACTGCGCTAAACACAATGATGTTCTGACATTGAAGGAAGGGATGCCGATTTTGTCGTTCCACTCTTGCGTTACTGCTGTCACGTTTCTCTTTTATGGATGGCATCTACTTTCATCTACTTAGTTTACTTTTGCTGTTCATAGTTTACAACCAAGGTATGTGTCATGGTTTAAACATTAACGACAACCCTGTGTCAATTATGTAATCCCGGCTCACATAATCTCATCACTGGCCTTGAATATCACCTAGTTTTCTATTGCTTAGATGCCATAAACATTTACAAGACTATGTCCCCGCGACATTAAGATTTGAAGCGGCACAATTCATACGCACAATTAGTAGAAAAGTGGACGAGGCGGAGCGTAGATGGTCGTGTATGAACTCTGTCTGGCGCCAAAAAGAAACAGAAATAACCACCTGTTCATTAGGTACTGTAACGTAACTGTGCATCACGCCAAGTGTAATAAGTGTTTTAGTACTTTAAAATACACGTTATAATACAATTATGCTTGATGTATGCTTAGACCAGATAATCAACATAAAGGCTGCATATTTGCATTTTAACAGATGCATGTGCAGCTGGTAAATCACTCAAGCTACATAAGTGTATTGATCTATACAACGTATATCAGAGGTAAAGTGCTATGACCGGCAATTGCTATCGTTGTAAATTACACCATGACATTGCTTAACAGGGAAAGCGGCACCCTATCGCAGCCTCACCTAACGGACGGCTTATATACGTTAAGCGTCAAATACATAGCAAATGCAATTAGAATCGATCAATTACAAAAACGCATTATCACAGCCATTCGTGGAAGGATGTTTTACAAACATCTGTAAAGCAGTCGCATGAAACGCTACATCAATAATGATGCTTAGGCTATGCCACCAAAAGGCAACATAGTTAACGTTGGAACTTTGCATCAATCGAAACGTTCATGTTACCATCATATTGCTGGATATAATCCACACGGTACATAATGCAAACACAAGGCTACGGCAAACGACACATTTGCTTTTGATGAGCATTCAATGGTTTCCGGGAGTAAGTCAAAAGATAATAATTTTTGCTGAAACCTTAACATATACCTCGCAAGTCATGTAATCTTAAGTAAGCAAAATAGACTATTTTACTCTGTTTCTAGCAGATGACAGAAATGTGTTGTCTTTGCTCAGCGTACGTAAATGCGCAGTATTCCGAAGGCGGTAGGCTTCGGATTGACACGGGCCGCAGGCATTTTCTCGTGTTGTCGCGTCTATGTCATGAATATTGAACAATCACGACGCTCCTTAAAAACACGAACGCAGACGTTCATATGAACACATGCCGCATCCGGCAGACATAATGATGCAGCGGAGCAGCTGCACACATGGGACGACTCACTCATAGCTTGTCTAGTGTGTGATGCAAGACGTTTGACTGACATTATGAAAACTACAACACGCCTGCTGTCGATAAAATGCGGTCAGATGTGAACGCTTTCTTGAGATGCCATCTTTATCTAATCATCATTCCATTATATAGAAATAACTCCCTTTATTAACTATCTTTATTCATACGTAGCGGTTCTAATCGTAGCTATGTTCGGCTGATGCATATCCTGACAAATACTTATACTTCCTTTATATGGTCATATGCTGAATGTCGACTTCCGTGATCAAGTATTCGCCAACGCGTAATCCGTAACCCCCTGTACATTAAACATCTGTAATACTCCGTCTTGCATTATGCCCAGGAACACAAATAGCCAATGGCGTTCAAAGATGCCAAGGGCTCTTTTTATATGAACTATACCGACAGGTTACCAAATATACATATCTTTATGGCTGCCTGTATGCACCGCAAAGTGATGCCGAATATTCTCCATTTCATGACTCAATCAAAAAAAGAAATTTGTACCGATAATCATTCCAGGTAAAATATAATATTACTGTATCAATCATAAATATCAAACTGGCCCCGTGCAAATCATGGAATAAAGATTAAATGTCAGAGAGGTGGTTGAATTACGACACGGTGTATGGCAACGTTAAGACGCATACTTGTGAAGTAGATCGGAATCACCGGGATTTGGACAAAGACAAAGGGTATATCTATATATCACAGAAGTGTCGGTTAAGAACTCGACAGCGTCGCCAATAAGCGATTTCACGGCCATGTATTCTGTGAGCTGACAATAAATAAGGCTTTTCAATGATGCCATGATTGGGAGATGAATAAGTTGCACACATACAATACAGGAAGTACAAAAATCCCAACGAAAGAACATCTGTTTTTCAACTGTCAACGACCCAGCGAGCCCATTCAAGGTTTTGCAAATTTAGACAACAAAGCGAGTACGGACACTGAAAGCAAAGTTTCATGTTGACATATAACACATGCAGCAGTGTGTGTTCGTAAAGTGATGTGCCACAATGATACTGACTTTCTATTTTTCCGCTCTGATAACGTTTGGAGTCACGTCTGAAAGAGCGTTATGTTCATGCAGGTTGCCCACCATAGCAACTTGGTGTAATGTGTATTCATACAGCAAGCTACGAAAATAAATCCCAGTCATCTGCTAGTGCTACAAATACAGCCTTTGTTTATTTTTGAAGGTATACACGATATAAAAAAACACAACTTGATAAATGATAGAATAGCCACTTCAGCGAAAGATGAACAGCGCTTGCATTTATTCGTAAGGCCGAATATCATTCAAGTACAATTACTATCAACGTACATTATTGAACTACGAATATAACAAACCATACGTTGTAATTCTTATGCTTAAATGCGTGTTAGTCTTTGCTCAAGTGCATCAAAATGTGCGAGCACATATTAAAGATTGAATGTTAACAGTTGCAATGCAAATGTATTGGATCGGATGAGGGATTTTGTCTGTCGTAATATAAATCTTGCGTATTCTGCTTTGCTCTTCTTGGAACAGGGCGCATGCGTCATTACACATTGCTCTCAAACACAACAGAGGACGGCAATTATGGTGTGGTTCAGATTGATTCTTAGCTGCTTTCCTTTGGTATGTTATTTTGCGTGTTGAATTATATGCGTGTGATTTGTCTAGGTACTATGATCACGGGGATGACATATAAATCTAGAAATGGTTGATGTCCTGCGACATTATACCGTCACGTTTGTCATATGTTGTGCACCCCATTTTTCTAAAATGACCTGCTAAGCCACCTTTTTCATAGTTGCTGATGATCAATCCGTCATTAGGGGGCCGCTTTATTTCAGTATGTAGCCTAACATCATGAAAAGTTATCTACCATTGAAATATTCCCTTTACGAAGCCGTTAAAGATGCCTAGTTGCTCTATTATGTATTACACCACTTTTATTCCAGGATTTGTATGTTCTTGCAAAACAAGCTTGAATGCTATAAAGGTGAACACACTCCAAGGCTAGCCATATTGGTGATTGCGCTTCTTATTTCATACAACATATGCCCAACTGATGAGCTTGGCGTCCATGGACGACAAAAGGTAAAGTGACGGGGAGGAGTGTTCGCGCTTCCAGAAAACTGGAAAGCATCCACCTTCCCCTGATTAGCCTAAAATTTCTGTACATAGTGTGCGACTGACCCATGTGAAATGATGATGAATGGCTAGGATCACATCAAGCTAGCGTAGGCAATTATCAAATTTTTACATAGGGAACGTTCTGTATCAGAATGTAGATATATTCATGACCTTATTATTTGACTCAGGATCGTATATGCGCTGACATATTATTATGCCCTGGTCACCCAATATCTAAAAGTAGTGGCTGACCATCGTTGTATAATAATTTCGACACATAAAAATAATTCATGTATTCGAATTGTAAAGCCTATTCTTACATATTTCTTTACGTCTATTGATAGCACTCGAGTAATTTACCTCCTTATTTACCTCGTAAGAAGAAATAAGTCACCATTAATATCCTTCCGTAATCTTACGAGTGATTTCCTGCGTACATGATTGCATTCATGGACACTACAATGGTGTAGAGAGGCCCTCATTTAACTCACTAAACATTTGACGGCGATTCTTAGTGTAATACATGGATTTTGCTATACATACATTTAATGATTGTGAATATTATTGTTTGAAGAAAACTTGCCGGACATAAATGGACACACAATCATCATGTAAGCGTTGGATGGGTAGAATCTATCCACCTCTGCCATGTAAGATAGCACACCATGCAGCGGCAGGCTCAAGCAAGACATGCATGTGTATATAGAGAGAGAGATAGAGAGAGATATATATAGATAGATATATAGATAGAGAGATATATATAGAGAGAGAGATAGAGATAGAGAGAGAGATAGAGAGAGAGAGAGAGAGAGATAGAGAGAGAGAGAGAGAGAGAGAGAGATAGAGAGAGAGAGAGAGATAGAGACATATATAGATATATATATATATATAGATATATATATAGTTATACATATATATATATACATATATATATATAATACATATATATATAAATATATATCTCCCTATATATAGATATATATCTTATATATATATCTCTATATCTATCTATATATATATATATATATATATATATATCTCTATATATTTGCATATATATAATAATGGACCTTTTAAAATCTTTCTATGCCGAATAGTTTGCAGTATTACACGGTTTGCGAGGAAAATATTTCTCTTTCAATTTCATAACATGCAATAACACCAATGCGTTTTAAGCGAAACAGGGCCGGATCATACCAAATATTCATTATTCTACACAGTTTAAAAGTTGATTCGACGGCATGCGGTATTGTTATATGTCCATTTCAAAGCATAGGACCTACTTCGTAGGGTTCACATGCTTTGTCTTTTACAAATAAGGAGCTAGTCTTCGTGCATGACGTTATGATATTCGTGGTTGAAATTGGATTCGTTCTTTGTCAAGTTCATCAGTGATAACAACCGTTTTTTCCTGATAGCAGAATGGACAACTGGTAACACATTTACAATCATATTATACATATAGCGTACATTTAATGTGTTTGCTTTAGTCTACATGAGTGCTAAGCGCTTCTGGGAAGTTTCTTACTTTTGTAATTAAACATGGCCGCATATTGCTTGGACAGCCTTGTCACATATAGTCAATAACGGTTATAAACTTACATGGATGATAAACAATAGGACCAGGACACACAAGACAATAATGCACCGAAGAGGTATATATGATGTTTTTTTTAAGAAGGTATTGCTTTTTATATGATATCTGATCGACCTTAATCGTACGCGAGCAGGTTATCAATTTAGATTAATTAAGTCAGAATTGCCGGTGGTCACTTATCATACACGGCAAATGTAAAATTGTCCATTTGCACGATCTTTTAGCATGAATTGAATTTTATAAAAATATGTAATAAATGCAAATTACACATGACAAATGAATCCATGTTAGCACAATTTGTGCATTTTGTTCCAAGACCTGTGACTGCATGTCTGTAATTGCCGAGCATGTAACTCACCATCAAGCGCTGTGCCAAGAACGCATTGATCAGCAGCGCCCGTTGGTGATTGCCTGAGGTGGAGCAGATGGGTTCGTATTATTTCTAAAGACGCACAACAGCTCTGGTAGTAATGAACCGGCTGAAGATATTTGAATTCTGTGCTGTTATGCTGTAATGCAGCAGCAAACATACGTTTTATGTTCGAGTTTGACACATTCCCTGAATGTTATCTGTTTTGATCACAGCTTGAAATATCTGGAAAACAACTAAATAATGCTGCTAAAATATCAACATATGTAATGCAATGTATATGCAGCTGCACTTGCATGGGAATAATTTATGATTAAGAAAGGCAGAATGACAGGCGCCCTAATGTGCATTGTCTAGGATACAGAAAAACCGAATTCAGGAGAGCTAGGTAATGATGTAGTACTATTATAAATATACATGAAAGTAACTTGCTGCTAAAGATGCAACACACACAAGGTGTGTATTTTCGTTTGCTGAGTAAAGCCCATATCGCTCATTCCAAATGGTGGTTAAGCTTTCCCATTGATTGCAATGGAACTGGAGTAATATTAAAAGCCGTTATGATCCGACCTACCTGATCCTGTGCGTTGTATATCGCGTCGTGCAGATCTTATTGCAACTAACGAAAGCTCTTGCGCCAATGCATACAAAGACGTGTTCACTACGGCAGGGATAAACACATAAAAAAATAATGAAGAACTTACTGGCTAGACATTATTTTATTATCATCCCACGAAATGCATTACCATAAGACGAAAGCGTCTAGGTAGATAAAATGATCGATCATTCTAATCATAGACTCTGGATGACCTATGATTATCAGGCGGCATTTAAACCTCCATCACTTTCCATGCTCATCGTTTTATTTGTAACGAATTCCGAAAAATAGCGAATTTCAAATGAATTACTGCCTGTCAAGGTTAAATGATGTATGAATTATCGCTAGATAGCCTAACACTAAAGCATTCGTCCCCGTTCTTACCAAACAATTAAATTTGATGCGGACTTAATTGATCATGCAACTAAACCCAGCCCATGCCATGGGCTAAATTTCAAATAATTTAGCCCCTCGGTGTCGTTATGCTGCCGTGCAGAATACCCACAACCAAGCAATGTGTGTTGTCGTGACAACCTCTGCATATAATCAACCAATCACTGGATATGTGAGCTTCTCGATAATGGCGATGTGTTTCCCTTACGACATCTACAGATTAGGTTCACAAACCAAATACTGGATCTGTAAGCTTCTCGATAATGGCGCTAATGTATGTTTCCTTGGAGGGCTCACTTCCCACAACATATGCATGCACGCCACATGTTTGCAGCCCGACTGCTGTCATAACGCCTATTATACAATCACATGCAAATGAGGAGGCGCGGTCGACTCGACAACTTCATTAGTCAATGCACCACAGTTCATTGTGCTTTTGTCGAGTTCATGGCAGCGTCAAATGACGGTCTGCGTGCGGGGAACGCTCTTCGCGTAATCCAATTAGAGTGATAGTGATAGCTAATATGCCGACACCTCGCCACTCAAATCGTTATAAATTATCGACATTTACGAAGGTGATTCTGTCCAACAATCCAGAGTACATGAAGGCGAATAGAACCAACCAGCAATTTCAATCAATCTCTGACGGTCCGTCCCCGCATGAAGTGGCATGTATGACGTGCTGCAATATGAGGAAACCGACAATGATGAATACTTCCTTCTATTTTAGCCAAACCCTGACCCCAGGTCATGCTACAGTTGGCGGACCACCAGTGAAGCACCACTGGTCAAATGACAATGATTAGCAGTGTGTTTATTGACATTTTTACCGGGTAAACTTTTGCACTATCAAACAGTCAAGAAAGTACTACGAAACGTTTAATGTAAGTTTAACGACGGGCTGGAAAGAGTTAAAGCTTATACTGAGGTGTAAATTATATCATAAGGTAACATGTATTTGTTTACGCGTGTAGTAGGATGATGAATACACCTTTGATGAGGAGTGTGACTGGGCAGTTTGACGTCAACAATATTTCATATAATATATATATATATATATATATATATATATATATATATATATATATATATATATATATATATATATATATATATATATATATATATATATATATATATATATATATATATATATATATATATATATATATGCAAATAATTATGATGGTTATGATAACATGCTACAGTCCTTCCCGTAATTATGCCGTTAGGTTGTTCTAGAGGACAGCATGACCTATCACATTGATGTCACATTTCCGTAGTTTTATCTCGCGGCTATTCTCATTCATCAAGCTCACGCTTGTCAGTATATCACGACTCCTGATAAATGAACGGGTGCTTGCAGGTGTGGCCCTATTGTTTGAGAAACAGGCGGCGTAAAGCTTACATGGTATTATATGCGATTATATGCATGATGCACGTCCGAGTATGTGAAAATATCAAAACTGATAGAAAGACCCATTTTCGTAATATTTTTTTCTATTTATTAATAGTATTGATGATTGTTATTCATCCCGAAGGTAATCGGTATTAGTGGTATAAATATATACCAGTGCTTATCCTTGTTAGTTTTAGACAACTATTTTGGCCTTCAGTCTCGCTCATATGGGGTACATTTGAGTGCCACTGAGACTATCTCGACGCTCGAACCACGCAATGAATTATTCAAACTCTGCTGCAGCAGGTATTCAAAAGAGACCATTTGTCGGTCAGATGATAAACCACACGGCTGGAGATAAATGCAGCATTAACTACCTCGACACAAAGTGTTGCAAGCATAAAATTAACAACATATTTACATATATATATATACGTGTATCAAGGGCGATGTTCTGCTTGCCATCATAACGGATATGTAGATTGAAAGGTAATTTATGGAACATAACGATCGTTACTGTAGCCACTATTGCATTGACGAGGTAGCGATTTGACGTAAGTGACTGCACTATATCTGTATTTACCCTACATTAAGATCCTCGTAAATACCTCTTTCTTCATAACCTAATGCATTTCTCATATTATCTCCAGTGCACTTAAGGGTGGCTGTCCATGGGAACCAGTGTTTAAGTAACATCTCTCTGCTGGCCGAGTAAGTTAATCACTCGCAAATGAGCGCTATTTCTCAAAACAAGAAAGTGTTCGATTTATCTACTAACTAAATTAAGTTATTTCCGATGAAGCTGGTTGTGCATAGTGGTGGTCGCCATCTTTTATGCTCAGCGATTTAGCAAATAGCGCATAGACACAATCCTGGTCTGAAAAGTTCACAACTAGTAATATAGTCATAAATAATTTTATTTTAAATTACGAAGGCTTCTGCTTGTTCTGGCATCTTAACACTTTAAAACCTACTAGACGTCAATATAATCATATTTTGTTTTAGTTTTATTTTAATTACAATCAGAGAAAAAGGTACGTATTCAAACTAAATGTATCCAAGCGATTATTAACATCATCCGCCCGGGTAATGCATGTGCATATAATAACTTCGTTTTACAATCGCGCCATAGAACCGTCAACTACTGCGGCATCTCTATAATACATGACGTTCATGCGATCGGCCGTTAGCATTGATAATCTGAATCACGATTGGCCTGGCTTTCTTAGACTAAAGATATAGGAATTACTGTCATGAATTGTTTGCTTTATATACATGACGCGGCAAAATCCGTAATTCCATCGAACGTCGGTAAACATGCTATGCTAAATCAATAATTACATTCTTGTTGTGACCTTAACGTAACGCCAAATCAAATGATTCTTGAATCACAATATTAACTTCCATCTCTCAAATCCCCACTAGAATGTTACAGAGAAAGGGCAAACCTTTTAGTTCGACACACATTTGAAAGGCGAAGGATGCGCCGGAAACGTATAAGCGCGAGGTCATATTTAACATTAGCTGGCACTCACAAAACATAAACACCAGCCTATAAATTACATGACTATCAAATACCAACCTACTTATTTAAGAGTGCTGCAGTGTGCTTCCTATTCTGACTACTCTAATTTATTACACACCGAAGCGGGCCAAATGATTTTAAGAAATGGAAGCCAATTGCTATTCAGAGCACATGCAAAACAAATTCGACACTATTTCACTAATTTATTTTTTGATAATAAGCCCGAAACTTTGAGAGTCAGTATTCAAGGGCATAACTCAGACAAATAGAAGCATTCACATCATTCTACTAAATAAGGCATGTGAATGTAGTATCGACCCGGGCCACCAGTGGAACTTGGTGCCGACCATATATAGAAGAACAATGCTAACTCAGCATCCTTCTAAGCCTTTCAGTGAACTGCGAATATTGCAATTAGAAATTATCCCATCAGTATATAGTATATAGCCTTATGTGCAATGTGTCCAATGACGCGATGGGGAGGCCAGACAGAATATTGCAGTGGCGGATGCACCTTTTGTTGCCGTCATAGGACGTATGATGAGATATATCGCTAGTTTTCATGCGTAACATCAGTTAACGATAGCTCGAAATCTTACAGAAAGCACCATGTCACGTCACGTATCGTTTTTGATAATCTGATCGTTTTCTTTTGAGCTCTGACTCTCCAGTTGAATATAAGATTTAGTTGACTTAAGAACTTTTGACATGTCAGCGTTATATATGACCGATCATGTTATTATCGGTTTAGAATGTAGTCATCATGTTCTTACCCATGGTTAGGATGTGCCTATGCATTGCTTAAAAAAAGCGCTGAAACGTCTTACATTTAATGCACATAATTACAAAGTTCACATTGTGTCGTAAGATTGGAAAGATTATAGCGCCCTAATGAAGCTTTCTCGAGTATGTGCAACGCACTTCATTCCACGTAAGTCAAACAGTTGCCGGCATAATTCGTTACACTTATATTCAAGTCCATAGCACTGATGCAGCTGGCCTTTTAAAATTACCACCGCTGGAGCTAATGTAAGCTCACCTCATAACAGTCCTAGGTGTTATACATGGCAATTACTCATGTCAGAAACAGAAGCGTCAACCGATAAAACATGGAACTACATTACTTCCATTCGCGTGAACATTTGCACTTTTTGCAGTATCTAAAGCATTGTTCAATAATTCATACTGCGCTGACGACCCAGTTCAATGCCAAGTAGCCAACTACCTTTTTTTCGATAAAGCACGTTGTTAAAATTTAACAAAGATATGCGTGTTTTTTGTGCCTTGTTTAAATTGCCATATCCATTGATGCCTAGTTTAGTTTTACTAATGCATGCTCTAATGACAAACCGGACATTAATTTTGGCTTCTTAAAATATAACATATCGAAGAGATCCGTAAAATGTTGTCGCACAGCTAACCAAAGCTATCTGAAGATAATTCCTAAATATATCAAAACACTCATGAATTTCCCCTGTGATGTTGCGTTTGCAGATGAGTTAGCCACAAATATGTTTTTCACATATTCAAGGGACCGGTTCGTCCAGCTTGAGCCGTTTCTGCTTCTTATCAAATATACTGCGGCCAGATTTGCATGTAGTGGCAGAAGAATAATAAATGGCTTCATATATAGATATGGAATTGTATGGGTCCGCGGAGACAATTGGCACTGTAGGGGTTTATTTCTTTCAAATGTTGATAGTGGAGTATATATTGCTTTGGTGTATTTCTAGCTGGTGGTAAATGACTGACCAGAACACAAAGTTTAATCAGAAGTGGTACATGTTAAACTTACCTATAACCCAAACTGATGCAAATATCACACCGCTTTTGCTCGTCGTTCTCGACAGAGGGCTATCATTAATTCCAATACGTTAGCTGCCATCCAAAATGATAACAGCACGCATGTTACATAATATGATGCTGTCGTCGTCACATGTTGCACTGGAATGGCATCACAATCACGAAATCCGTATGTTTCTGAATCGTAGAATGTTGCAAAGCATATGAATCGTCACTATCACATCTCTGTACTGCATTTTGATATTGATATTAGGAAGCCCCAGCCTCAACATAAGCTGATAGTACAATATAATCATCATGTTCTCTTAAGGCGTTTTAGTTATACCCTACTGTGACGTTTCCGAGTTAGCTGTTGCATAGGATGTAGAAAACGTTAGCAGGGTATTATGCTCCCAAGAGGATATTCCGGAAATGGACAAAACGGAAGGTACCCATTTATGAGGAAGTCGTTATCTGCAAGCACACCATTATTTAAATAACCACACAGTGGGGCCTTCTATGACAAATTACCAACCAGGTTTTCCTATTCAGTGGGAGTTAAATGCTGAAGGCACTTATGTTGTTCTGGCTTTCGTGAATGTTTTTTTTCCCCCTAAATTGAAACGCCCCAGTTTTGTGTTCGGCTCACCGACCAGAATATCCAATAAGCATAATTACATTTTGTCTCTTCACATGGTACATAATGTTGGCAGCACAAAACGCATTAACTAAATATGTTGCCAAACCCAAACCCAATGCCGTGATGTATAAAAGAATATATCCAATTTATCACGAAACGGCTTTTAATTTTGTTTCTCCCAATAAAATTCCATAAGGAATTGGCACATAATATCTACAAACCATTTTGACGATTTTTCAAATAATTCCTCTTCAAATATAAATGGAATTGAAAATTCTGATAATTTACATATTCCACTCGAAAGCGATGCTTCAAAAACATCGTTCTTGCCTTATCCAATAACGGATTATCGGGATTGAAGAATTGGGATTATCGTCAGCCATTGAGTAACGAACGAGTGTAGTATTGGTGTCAGAACAGCACAGTTAGTGACAATGCTTGACCATGGCACAATTCCATTACATCTTCACATCTTCCTAGCATAGTGACAAATATTAAGCAAGAGTCGCTATGTGTAATTACTGGGCCCGGTAACGACCGTATGTAAATGGCAAGCAGCTAATAAGAATAATCTAACCACCTGATGCTGACTTACAAGAAAAACAACTCACCAATGTGTGTTGGGAGAGAGGTGGGGGAGAGTATGTGTGGTAGTTCAATCAATGATTGCCTAGACCAACCAGTTGATTTAAATGAAATAAACTTCAGGATTTATTCAGAAATTCCAATTGAATACACACACACACACACACACACACACACACACACACACACACACACACACACACACACACACACACACACACACACACACACACACACACACATATATATATATATATATATATATATATATATATATATATATATATATATATGCATATATATATAAATATATGTATATATATATATAAATATATATATATATATGACAAGTTTATTTCATATATATATATATATCTATATATCTATATATATATATCTATCTCTATCTATATATCTCTATATATCTCTCTATCTCTCTCTCTATCTCTCTATATATATATATCTCTCTATCTATATATATATATATATATATATATATATATATATAACTCGCGTAGTCTCGCTAGCATCAGGGGAGTGTTGCCACGCAGTGGTGCCCCTAGCGGCTAGTATGATAACCAGAATTGTCACGGCGAGTGTTCGGTTAAGACGAGAAAAATCGAGCAATATTCTCTATGATTGGGACATTACTTGTGAAAATATATTAATTCGTAAGGACAAGACGTTATTCCGTGCTAACACACTAAAGCGCCTCTATAATAAATAGATATTTGAGTTGATATTTTTCATTGTTGTAGATTTCCGACTCGAACAGAAAGTCCCGGGTACACGTCTAATATATTAAACATATACGAAGCTTCATTCGGTCGACGGTAATATAAGAACCATTTCATTATAATTATGACTAGTTTATTTTTATATTCATAGTATGCTCTCCTATGTTTTCACTGATTGTTTTCATGTACTGTGAATCAACGAAGGTTCATTGACGATCTATGCAGTCTTGTCAAACGACCAGCACAGTGTATTGGGGTGTTAACCGCGAAGGATCGGTTTGTAACAGCTTATTCTGTCGCAGGAGTTGGTGTTGAACTGTAGTTTCGGTTTGACAATCGTAAAAATGTCGCATAATGATTTTTTGTAGGATATGCCCCGGGACCGACTCATTTAATCGATCTGGTAAAAGTATACTTTTTGTATATGGTCGATGAGTTCCAGGAGATGAATCCATGGTAAGTTTTAATGCTTAGACGAACAATATGATGAATCAGGGCAGGTTAAAATGGCGGCTTAGGGTCCAAATTTAGATTTTCTATAATATAGCAGCCTAATGCATGTTTTCAAAAGAAAGCCGTAAACTCGGAGTGCCTCAGTATGATAGATCAAGTGCATCTAATTCCGTGTAGAGATTGCACAGCAGAAATACCAAGGAAACTTGCACCGCTTTTCCCGTTTATATTGACGTCTCGTGAGTTAGTTTGTCCCGCGGCCTTTCACTCTCTCCTTTGCCATGATTTGCTCGCCACTTATCCTCAAGTGACTTGCCAAGGCACCTGTTTCGTACTTCGTTAATGATTAATGGGTCCTTCGGGGAATGCATGACTTCAAGAAGGCGCATTAAATAAGGAAAGGTTTTCTTGCATGGTAATATTACGCTTACACAAAAATAAATTTGCATCGACAGCTCATAAAAACGGGACGCCAGAAAACTGTAAATATACGATAATATTGGTTGGGGAGGGGTTGGTTTAATGATAGCGACGACAGCATGATAAATTAAACATATGTGTTGAAATAACTGAGAAAACGGAAATATTATCGATATTAAATGCCAGACATTATGCTTTTTAGGCTTGCAGGATAAATGTAAAGCAAATAATTATCAAATAATATATTTTCCTGGGTAGCAGTATAATATATAAGTGTATGTTTGTAGCCTCTATTCAGATCGGTATTTACTCGGGCATTGGTTCATTTACATGAGCCTACATACTTGCAATCAAGCCCTCGTAAACAACTCCGGACTATCTATATGTTCATATGAACACTTGCAATTAAGCATTAAAACTCAAACTCTTGAAACAACTCGCATTTATATGCAAAAACCTTAACAACCCCATACACTTTGACATGCAGAATGTTATGGGATAGTTATTAGCGCCTTTATTATCCAAGGTAAATCCGAATATTCTTGAAAAGACAGTACTAATAACAGATAGGGTGTAATGTCAGTAGTCAAATGATGGCGAGCCAAAACGACAGATCCGACTTGATTCACACAGTGGCTGTAAATCCGTTGGACGGTTTCATTGCTTGCGTTTGAAAAATCGTAATTGAAAGCGAGCTATCGAGCAGGATGTATAGGCAAATCACGCTTTGCAATAAAGACAGCGGTTTGTTGCACGTGGAATGTCGTGTCAATCAGTGTTAATCCTACGCAAGTCTCGTGTAAGACTTAACACGGTAACAAAGGAACACTTCGCTGCAGAATGTATCGTCGTACACACGTTTAACAGATGTTAACAACGTTACAGGCGCCACCAGATGTCGCTTGGCTCAGCGTATTAAATTTGTGATTCTTCTCTGCACCGAAACAGCAAGGTATATTGACAGACGCCAAATACCATTATGCCTGTTCAATGATTCTACGTAAGGTATTGGTGTACATGTCAATATCATGGTCTGGTTGTTGCGCCGTAAGGTATTGGTGTACATGTCAATATCATGGTCTGGTTGTTGCGCCGTTGAATAATACATTGTGTCGATGTTTGCGAACGGAACACGTGAATTGAGTTAATCAATTTCGGTGATTGCTCCGGCAAATAGACAGCAGCGAGCATCAGTCAAGCAACAGCGTTATTATTCATGGGCTCGAACTTGAAATATGAGTAAAAAAATGCCCATGGTAATTTTATGGCAATATTCTATTGATAAGCGCAGGTGTTCAAGGCAACTGATATATTCAACACAAACGGCCGTCATCGATAGCCCCTACATTCCCCCTGTGTGAAAACGATGGAAAGTCCCATACGCGCAGTTAAATGCTGTCTAAATCATATGCGATATGTTGCGGGCCTATGATGAATTCGCAGTCTTGAGGATAAACATTGCTGTATTTTTTTCGGCATTTATGTACAGTTATTTGGCAATTGTCTTTATTATAAGCTACCTTGTCCTTTAATTCGAGTTCTGCCGTGTGGTTATGCTTACGGTATTTACGAAATTCATTTTGGCTGGGGCCACGTGGTGCTAATTCGTTTAGTTACGCCGCCGTCGCACTCCGAGATTCTCGCGGTGGAGCCAACGGGATTACCATCATACAGCTGTAGCAGTGCTCTTAGAAAATGAACAACCATCCTGCCGATGCTTTACGAAGGGTGGAGTATAGAAGTGCAGTTCTTAGCTCGCCAACTAAAATCGATATGCTGTGATAAGAAGCAGAGAGATGTTGTCAGTTTCTGGTTATATTATAGTGCGTGGCCCGATATGCTCGGGTATCCAACACATCGTCAATAATCTATGCACATTTATATTTTGGAAATGCAAGCGCATTGGGCTGAATTGCACGTCGCGTCTGCCATTGTGTGAAATTAATCATGTAATTTGATATTCATGGATACAATAAGAAACCACAGGGCCATTGTTCTGTGTTATTCTCACCATCTTCCTTAGCAGGGTCAATGTATTTGATATGCGAGGTGATAAAGATCGGTGGGTGTTTATTTATATGCTGTCAGGATAAAAAGCAAAGAACCACCTGCTGAGTAGGTAATCGAGTGTGCGGACGCGGCAATATTTCAGTTGGGAGCATTATCTTATCCCTAATATATCACTGACACATAGAGAATCAAACGGTTTCCGGGTTGACTTCCTCTTTGGGAGGGCTCCCCTACATTGCGCAGCATATAAGCAGGCGATCAACGAGATGATAGCAGTAATAGAGTGCCGCTTTCTTCGTCATTTCATGGCATTGTCCAGTATTAGATTCCTGTCGAAATAGATCACAGCGACTCGCAGTGTTGAGAACAATACAGGCTAATAGCGTGAATAGTGACATATCATGTGGTATTAGGGGTATCATATGCCGTTTTCACGATGATCTACATCGTTCGAATACGTGATCCTGATGTCAGAGATTGTACAAATGCAGGATATACTCAGGATTTAACATTACGCGTAATAAGTGGTAACTCATGCTAAGAAGTATCCTTCTGCATATGCAATTTAGTGGTAAGTGTCATGTTTAGTTGCAATTGTAAGTGATACACTGGCGTTTGGCACAGCACCATCATTTTGTTTTAAGCTTACTAATAAGGGTACGCCTGTCACTATTGCCGAGCATCCCAGCCCAGCATGTGCTGATGAGGTCCTATTCAATTCGAGGAAAACTGCGTGCAGCAAATTACTGGAGTTCGCCTAGACAGGAACGTATATTGATTACCTATGTAAGCGTACTCTACGTGACAGCGTGGCGTGTATTCGGACGTCATATCGATTTCCCAGCAGCGGCCAGGTGAGTTCGGGTACTGGGCCGCAAGAGTAAACAATGTTCTCACATGTAAGCATGCCATTAGCCGAATGGTGATAAAGTTGTTATCCACTTGTTCTGAGGGATGTTTAGCTTACTGTCTATCTGTCTATGGGGTCGGAATGGTGCATTCTAGTTGTTTACGGCACGAGATAACGGCACGATTGATGTTACACCCCGTCGAGTTCTATGGAGATACATTTCGGCATGGTAATCGTTTTTCTCCAATATATGATATCAAATGAGATTCTGAGGCTTGTATATGTGATATTGAGATGTGTGTGTGTGTGTGTGTTGGAGGGGGTAGGAGGGGTGGGGGAGAAAGGAGGGGGTTGCTGCTGGCCGTAGCTTTCGTGTGTGCCTAAATAAGTATATAAATCTAGTTGTCGGTATCTATTATTTCATAAATATTGGCTGTAATTCATCGTGATTCGAATCAGTTGATCATTTCATCCATTGATTATTTCAATATATGACAATATTTAGAAACCTGGCTGTCATATCCGACCACAATATGCCCAGAATTATTGTCAGTAAGACTCGCAACTGATCGCAATATACGTAAGGCATATGACAGATGTATATTCGTGTTACTGGAATCCCGAGTGGCGGCGTCTTCCTTATTACACACATGCTTACCAAAGTCAACAAACAGGAATCTGCCATTATCATACCGTGTGTTGTTGCAACATCCATTCGTCTATATACACCACAGCTCTATCGGAGTCTTGCAATGATAGGACGCAATAACTTGGTTGTAAGCGCACTATCGGTAGAACTAGTATCTTATGGTCTGCCATTAGAATAAGTAGGTTGCACTGCCATGCTTTTCACCTCTGTTACACGTAGAGTGACTACTGCTGCAGCGAGCCAATAGGGAGAGAGTGACTCCTTCTATAAGGACGGCCCCGTGCCAAGCGCGTAGGCAATAAGGGCGCCGCTCGCAAACGGGGACTAATCCTGTACCGGGCGAATATATGCTGTAGTCTGCAGCTGAAGACAGCGAACGTGTTCTGTCAGCGCTGAAGCAGAAGGCTTGTGTCTTCGCTTCATACACTCTCATTAGCCTGTAAAGACACGTGTCCCATCCGGAAGAACGTAGCCTTGCGCTAAGACTTTCTAGGATTACCAAACTGTCTGACTGCATGGTAAGTGCTAATTTTGCCTTTCTGTACAGAAGTGCTTCACAGATGTCTTCTGGTGACGCTATATTTTGAATACATCGCGTCGGGTTACTTTAGCAATGCAATATCAGGTCGTTTACTGAAGGCATTCGCATCTATTTTGCGTAAGATGCCGTTCGTGCCGCACTGTCAAGCTGTATTCGTCTTTCGCAGATACATATTACTTTCGTTTCATAATCCGAGCCCGATATGTACTCATGATATAACTTTTTGCAAAGGCGCCAGCACAAACAGAGTTAATTTTGACGCACACAGAAGTGTTCTGTAGCGAGTCGGAACGAAGCCGAGCCATAGGGAATGGCGAGTCGTTTCGATCTTTTTAGCAAATGTCAATCGCTCCTTGCTGCAAATCAAAAATATCCTGTATATGTGTGACATAGGCCACAGACTAGCGAGGAAAAATTGACTTACTTCCCCGTTAGTTTGAAAGGCGTTATGGAGAGTAACTCTGAAGAATCGGTGTTAAATATCAGCTCAGCAAACATTCATTTCCGTCATTCGTACACTGTGTGGGAAGAAAGCCAGACAGTAATCAGTCTAAGGAAACTGTTTCTCGCATAGTGTTAGTAAGAAACTAGACCCCATTTCACTCACAGCAACATGTGATTGCAACGTGATTATCGCTGCGAAGTAATTAGACGGGGAGGGTTGAATAACAACTACCTCCACCGGGTAATTACGGCATGCATTCTTCAAGGCAACTGGAGATCGCAGATTGCTGTGACACATACATCACCCACTATTGTGTCCTTAATAACTTTTATTGTCAAGAGAATGTCCAATGTTCGTAGTTGCATCGATTACGAAATACACAATTACTCCCGCAATGCAGGATCGATCATGCAATCTGTTAACTACTGGCACATCCCGTCACTTCCGTTTTTGAGGCTTATTAGCGATAAATATTCCTAATATCAATGAAAACTGTTACATCGCATTCTCTCTGTGTCACTTCGAGTTGCAAATAATCCTCTGCTTTCAACTGTGCCTGGCGATCTTCAATATATTGTTTGAGGATTTTTTAGATCACAATTTTCGTTGCTCTTAAGTTATCTGCCGTACCAGTTTGGTGATGTATTAGTCATAACATGCATACTTCTTTGCAAATCAATGTCCCTTTATGCTTCCTGGTGTTATATTTACGATGTTATTCGGACATAGTCAAATCGTGGTTTCCCCCAATGAACGTTCTAACGAGGTGAGGTCATACTGTAATGCCTCGATATTCCGCCGTCATCATGTGTTACCTTCGTAATTACATAATTAGAATAGAGATACGTTGGTAACAACAGTTGTATATTGTTAATACCGACAGCTACAATTCCATGTCACAAACAGCCGCCTCATATAAATACTAGAGAATGCTTGTACCTTACAACAGCCCAATAAAAAGTCGTTCGTATCTATCAGACCCTCACAGACAATCCATGCTTTTCGGACCGATGAAAGCATTCTTGTACTTCTGCTATATCCTTCACGATTCATTCATTGCACGGGAAATCGAATTTCGCAAGAAAGTGCAGAATAATGCCGGGAATCGTCTTCTCTTGCGCGTTGGTAATGCCATTTAGCACCATACCGCGGCCAGACGATGTTTCTCTGACAAATAACCTATGTTGAAAAAGCAAGGCTTTGGACCGCCGACATTCATGATAAATACGTTAGATTGAATCTAGCGAAACATCTTATGTAAAAATTCAATTGTCAATGTAACGAAAACGATGCCGATAGAAGCAGGAAACAGCCCAGAGCTAACCATTGTTTATCGACGTATTGCAACTCATCCAAGCGTGGTTTAATAAGAAAATTCGTAATTGTCATGTGACTTCCATTGACCCACGTGATTCACAAAAAACCGTACGCCTCAACTGAAGGTTTTTTGTCCGGAAATGTATTAATAAAATATTACACAATTATTATCATTGTTATGGTGCTGTCCGTTATGGTTAGGCGTGGCACTATCACACATCCAACCTCCGGGAAATCGACTGATTGCCTCTAATCAAGTTGGTAATAGCAAATGATTAATATATATATATATATATATATATATATATATATATATATATACGCTTTGTCCAAATACGCCCATATATACATATATATATATATATATATATATATATATATATATATATATATATATATATATATATATATATATATATATATATATATATCTATATATATATATATATATATATATATATATATATATATATATATATACATATATATCGATGTCGTGTAGGTAAATTATAGGGAATAGCCGAGACTCTCGGGCACTTTCGGTAGAACAGCTAGTTTACGGATGTCTTATTGCCCCGCTGTGTTGGCCTGAAAGCAGTCGAACGCTCATGGAACGCGGTGAGAAGTGTATTGACGTAATCCTGACACATGGTCACTAAACAACGGGCAGCTTATTAACACCTCATGGGCGCTCACCACTGCAGTTCCCTTACGGATAACCTTAGGCGGGGCGTGGCAGCACTGTACACAAAACGGTGAGGCGCTAGCTCGCCAAAGAGCCCCGTAACTCATGTCCATAGGAGCAACCGAGGAAGCCGACGGGGCTGTTTCGTTATCTCATCTGTCACCTATCTCATGTCTACGTATCATGCACCCGCGAAGAAGCGGTGAGCGCTTCAAGGGCCTTGTCGCCTTCAACATACGTCGGTGATGACGCATATGTAACGTTTATTTTCTGCCTGATCTAGCGCATTTCCACAACTACAAGCGAGCGCAGGTTTCGTTGTCGTTCGTTACCGTTACAGTTACACCTCGCATCCATTTGTTCTTATTCGCGTGGTGTCCTTACACGTCACCATTTATAAAATGTGCGCCGCTCTGAAGCATGGTTTATTGACACGATTGACTTTGATATGTTGCAGGTTTGAACGAGGAACGGCCAATCATGGGTTACGACAATTTGATAGAATTCCCGGAATGCAATGCCACTTTCAACAGTTCGGATGTCAGCAATGTCTCCATTGGCAATGCAAGCGACGATTGTGGCATAGTGTTGGGCAATTGGATGATGCCCAAATCCGATTTCGACATACTATGGTTACCCGCTGTTAAATCAATTGTCATATTCCTGTATGTTATAGTTATTGCATTTGGTGGTCTAGGTAACCTGTTAGTAGTAATTACTGTGACCAAAACGAAACAGCTTTGGAATGCAACAAATATGTTTATAGTAAACCTGGCAGTAGCTGATATATTTGTGTGCGTGTTCGACTTGCCGCTTTCCCTGCACTATCAACTGACCGGAAACTGGGCGTTTGGCAAGGTACTGTGTCACGTTATCATGATGGTGTTTGGCGTGGTAGTATATACCAGTACACTGACGCTTACTATGATAGCAATTGATAGATACATACTCATTGTGCATCCCCACAAGCGACGGATGTCTGTATCTAACGCCTTACTCATTATGCTTCTCATTGCCATAGTATCAATGGCAGTAGCGTCCCCTATAGCGGTCTATAGCAAGTATGTGGAATTTAACATATCCGATCTGTCGATACATCGCATTCTGTGCAAGGAAAGTTTCCCGTCAACAAAGCAGAAGAAACTCTACACCGTGATGACGCTGTTGGTGCAGTTTATCCTTCCTGTTGCACTTATTCTCGTACTGTATTCGAGAATATTCCTCTCACTGCGAAGAAAAATGCAGCGAAAGAGTAGCCGGAAAACAAAAACCACAAAAATGTTGGTTGCTGTGGTAACGGTGTTTGCCGTCATGTGGACGCCGTTCCATCTGTATGCGCTGATTATCGACTTTAAACCTGACGTAGTGCCCGGAAGATATTTGCTCTTGATCGATGTATTACTTAAAGTGTTTGCCCTAAGTTCATCGTGCGTAAATCCATTACTTTACGGCTGGATGAACGATAATTACCGCACAGCTTTCTTCAGCATCATCCGCAGACCAACGAAGACACCAGCAGGCATACACCGCGAAGACTCCGAGGAGGTATCCAAAGCTGCCCACGGTGCGAATACCGTCAATGTCACTAAAACTGACTCCGTTGTTGTTTATCAAAACATGAAGCCTGGTTCGCCTTCTGTTAATATTGCAAAGAATGAAAAGTTGGAGATGGTACCGATTCGTTCTGGGTCGTTGGATGCGGCCACACCGGTCAGCGTCACTGCCGCTGTCAATAATGGGCACTGTAACCCCAGTTACGCGACGCCACAAACGCCGCTTCTGACGTAGACGGGAAATTAACCAAACTTCGACGTAACGACCGCGGCATACATATCGGACTCGCGCTTTTCTTTACCTCTTCAACATTCACCATTGTCGGACATTAATGGAATTTAACTTTGCTTGTATAATATTTCGTATGTGGCACACAGATAGACTCTTTCGAATTCATGAAATATCGTCTATTTAGATCGAAGAGGACACGTGACAGATTCTATGATCGAAACGAGGACAAAGCCTAGCATTGAAGGAGAATTGTTCTTTTTCGCTCGACAATCTTGTATTTTGCTTCACTAGTAGAAGCTGCTCCGCATTGAGGCAATGTTGAAGCCTAATTCTCGCGATGCCTTATGATCTGGTTAAAGAGTGCCTGTGTATTTGACATCATTGCATACAGCAAATCGTAGTATTTACTATTTCTATATGATATGTGGCTTAACAAGTAAAATGTATACACTATGAATATCAGGCGCCTTTAAAAATGCGCTTTAACGATATGATCTGTTGATTCAAATCAAACTGCTCTTGTCCATAAAAGGATCATAATCCGTTTGATAATAATGATAAGATCACAGATATCAATCTGACACATATCGGCTGAACCACGCTTTGCCTCTGTATGGTATGTAATTGTGGATTTTAGTACTCGTAGATGCTGATTATGTATATACGAATTCAAGTCGGTATTCCTGTCCATATTTCTAATACATTTTTATCGAAACAGTTTATCGTTGAAGTCAAACGTTAATGAAGTTATTGCGATTTGTGGTCTGTAAAAATTGGTTGCACGTTACAGATATGTTTCATCATCTCAATAAAAATGATGGCCAAGCTGGTTACTATATTTCACGACGGGACGCACACATAGGTTGTAAGAAGTGGGGGGATGGGGAGTATGCCATTTGTAATCGCTGTGCGGCATATGATTGCTAACATCGGACCTTTCCTAATTGTAACTTGCAAACATATAAATTCTATCAATAATAACAAGGGATCTGCGTCACAGAAAAGATATACGTCTGTGAACGTTATGATTACCCGATGACGTTGCATTGCCAGTAGCGTGTTGGATATAGAGGTGATTTCGGAATTGATGCACACAGTGTCGTCTAATTCAGCACCATATAGTCCAGACGATTCCTATGTATTCCACTCATACCTGCCTAATGCAATGTCTTTTAACCATTGTTATGCAGCTTTAATTTAAATGTCACCCAATCTGTGAATTGTGTCGTCTATAGAAACGCAGACGCTTGAGGGTGTTAGAGGCCCGGAGAGAATACTAACCTTCAATGTTGACAGCTGCGAGCCAGTTCCAGGCTAATAATAATTACGAACACCCTTGTTAACAAGGCGTCAGGGGAAATTGTATTGACTATTATATTAACACTTCAAATGGTTAGGGAATATATCAGCAATCCATGGGCGTGAGGTTGTTTCAATATTGGAGTCGTTGAATCGGTCGGTCGATCATATCAAAACTCTTCGGATTTTGCCGAACCTTCCCAAACATTTTAGTCCAAATTCGTACCAAAACATCATCGTTAAACACGTCCGGTCATTGGCTTGTGTCACCCTGGCAAGCATTAGCTCAATATTCACATATTGGGTACATCCATGCTAGCCTTCAGATGTTATGGAAATTGCTTCAGTGGCAGTTAATTAGTACATTTGATTACAAACAGTGATGGGAGCAGTCGATTCGAGCAATGGTTTACTGAGTGGAAAAGGCCAATCAATGTATGAGCAAGACCAAGGAACCCCATTTCGCTGCTAGAAATTAAGAGAACTGACGACGTCTCGAAAGTGGTTTTGAATAAAAAACAATAACAATTTTCAGGAGCGCCCATGATTACATCATATCATATCGCACAGGCGGCGTCTAATGCATTTGAACGCCAATTATAAGTGACACTTTCAACACGATTGGCTGTTTATGTGTATTGTAGTTCTCAGCCTCTATGTGACCGCGGACAATGATGCGCATGTCAAATATAACGTCGTCAGTCTATTCATGATTACAACCTGTAGTGCTGTGCCGCGTCGGATCTCATGGTAGACATTTAATGAACTAAAATAGGTGAACGATATATTCGACGCAAAAAAGATACCACAGTCGTTATCGCCTCAAGAAAGAACGTGCGCCGCCATTTAATTTGCTTGTTGGGAATATTAGAGTGCATGATACATTATGGGTGTTGGTCCGTGCATATAAGGGACTGGCGTGGAACGAGGCAATGAATAAAACGCGACGTGAAAGCCAACGTCTGCCTTAATAAGCATCTGACACAAAGATCAAAATCCTCCTACAAAGCCTGCGCCTGCAAAAATATAAGGACTGATAGCGCATCGCCGTGTCTCTGAAGTAACCTATTACCGTTCCTTGACGCAACAAACAGCCTCTAGACAAGCGACAGAATTTAGGATTACTTTCCCCGAGCAATCAATTTATTGCGTAGTCTGAAATAGTATTCGTCACAATAAAGTACCAGTTCGTGTGTTCTAATAGGCCCTTCGTGCTAAAAAAGAACCATTTGGCGTGGTTTGAGATGCTTCTCGTCCCAACAGAGAAAGATGTCGCGTGGTTTGGGTGGCTCTTCGTCCCAAAAGAGGATGATTTGAAGTGGTCTGAGACGATCTTCGTCCATTTTGCGTGGTATGAGATGCTTCTCGTCCCAATAATGAACTAGTTTACGTAGTCTGAGAGGATCTTCGTCCTAATAAAGGACGAGTTTACGTGGGTTATGAGACTCTTCGTCCCCGAAGAGAACCCTTTGGCATTGTTTGAGAGGCTCTTCGTCGCAATATATGACCATTTGGCGCAGGTTGAGGTGCTCATCGTCCCAACAGAGGATGATTTGTCGTTGTCTTTGTCCCAATAGAGGACCCGTTTACGTAGTCTGGGAGCCTTTTCCTCCCAATACACCTCCACGTTGCATAGTTTGAGAGGCTCCTCGACCCAGCAGATGACGATTTCACGTGGTCTGAGAGACTCTTCCTACCAAAAGAGGATGTTTGGTGCGGTTTGAGACTATCTTCGAACCTAGGATGGACCATTTGGCGTGGTTTGAGAGGCTCTACGTCCCAATAAAGGATAATTGGAAGTGGTTTACGAGGCTCTTCGTCCAAATAAAGGGCCACTTGGCGTAGCTTAAGAGCCTCTTTGTCCCAACAGAGGACCACTTAGCGTGGCTTGAGATGCTTCTCGTCCCAGAAAGGAAGATTTGATGTGGTCTGAGAGGCTCTTTGTCCCAAAAGAGTACGATTTTATATTGTCTTGGAGGCTCTTCGGTCAGAAAGAGGGAAATTTGGCGTGGTTTGAGAGGCTGTACGTCCCAATAGAGGACGATTTCACGTGGTCTGAGAGACTTTTCGTGCCAAAAGAGGATGATTTAATGTGGTCTGAGACGATCTTCGTCCTAAAGATAGACCATTTGGCATGGTTTGAGAGGCTCTACGTCCCAATTGAGGACCCCGTGTCGTGGCTTGAGATTTGACGTGGTGTGCTAGGCTCTTTGTCCAAACAAAGGCGTTGTTTGAGAGGCTCTTCGTCCCAATAGAGGACCACTTGGCGTGGCTTGAGATACTCTTCGTCCCAGAAATGAAGATTTGATGTGGTCGGAGAGGCTTTTTTGGTTGCTTTGACAGGCTTTACGTCCCAATAGTGGATGATTTAATGCGGTCTGAGAGGCGCTTCGTCCCAATAATCGACCAGTTAACTTGGTCTGAGGGGATAATCTTCCAAATAAAGAACCAGTTTAAGCTATTTTGGAGGGTTTTCGTCCCAAACGAGAACCCTTTGGCTTTGTTTGAGATGATCCATGTGCCAATAGCGGAAGATTTGATGTGGTCTGAGAGGCACATTGTTCCGAAAGGGGATGACTTTTCGTGTTCTGAGATGATCTTCGTCTCAAGGGAGGACCATTTTGCGTGGTTTGAGAAGCGTTTTGTACCAATACAGGATGATTTGACGTGGTTTTAGACGATCTTCGTCCCAAGGGAGGACCATTGTGGGTGGTTTGAGATACTTCTAGTTCCATCAGTGGAAGATTTGATGTGGCCTGCGAGGCTCTCTGTCCCCAAAAAGGATGATGTCACGTGATTTAATCAGCTTTTCGTTCCAATGAAGGACCATTTGATGTGGTCTGAGATATACTTCCACCCCTGATATATGTATAGATAGCTCATCTACTAATTAGCGCGATTATTTCGGAGAAGAAACTGTGGTAATGTGTTATAACGGCGAACGGATAAAACAGTCATGTCTCGCCGGGCCTTTCATTTGAATTATAAAGTTCCTGCGCTGCTATTTCAATGCGCGACAAAGTTTGTTGATTCGTTCGCTATTCTCTTCATCAACTAAAAACATTTGTACACCGCAATATACGTATTGATTACGTTGGTTAGGTTTGGTGCTCTTGGTGACAGACACCTTCGATTAACTAAGCGTCTTGAATTGACTTCTAGTCGTAAAGTGCGCAAATGTTAAGTTAAATAAGGTGCTGAGCATAGGTTACGTCGATTAAAAGCCTCGATGCCTACATGTGGGAAAATACAAATGCAAAGTTATAGACAATGGGTGTTATAATAACCTGATTGCTATATCCGATATAATATTATGTTGCCTGCACAACTAGGTGCATAATTATATTACACGAATAATATAACGCGCATTCATCAAGCGTAGAGCTATATTCTAGATATGTTTTACAGCGCTCTTCTGGTTCGGCATTCCTTGCGGTATTGTGTGCTGATACGACTGCCGAGAGAGCTATTTCCTAATAATGGTTGCCGTGACTCAATCATGTCTAGAATGTTTATTGCTTTTAGTCATATTGGTATTGTGAATGGAATATATATAACGTAAGACATATTTTCAATGTGCAGGGAATAAGCAGAGTTCGAGCCACAATTACACTAAGATATCCGACCCATGTCGTCGCTTTATCCAAGCGCTGATTGTGCGTAATAAGATACATCGCCACCTCTCTTAGTGGCTACCAGATTGAATTGGATAATTACCCACGTTCGCTAAAATTATGTTTGCCATAATGATGTGTTAATTACACCATTTGTGCGCCGTTAATGCATTGATCCTACCCACGCCCGTCATATTCGTGAAAGAGCATCACCCGACCTGAATGCTTTTCGAGAAGTAGCTGTGACAATAATATACTCTGCGTAAAAGTACATTGAAATCAGAGTTCTGCTCGAACATTCGTTCGATAAAATCGCATATTTGAATATTCCATAAAAATAAGTTGCTAGCCGATTTCCGTCACAAACTTTCGTAATTAAATAATGTGTATGATCTCTTTACAAATGGTGTAATTAACACATCACCATGGCAAACATAATTCTCATAAAGGTTATAAATGGTAATAGGGTTGGGATAAGTGATTTGTTGGAGGATAATGGTTAGGCATACATAGGTAAAATGCACATGTCTATGATTTGTTCTGCACGAGGCATGTTGTAGATAATGTGTCCACTTTCCAAAAAAACATTATCCAATTCAATCTGGTAGCATCCGCGAGTTTGTAAAACTGGTCAAAGACCCAGGATATCACTCTCTGGAAACCACTATGAAGAGGTGGCGATGTATCTTATTACTCACAATCAGCGCTTGGATAAAGCGACGACATGGGTCGGATATCTTTGTGTAATTGTGGCTCTAACTCTGCTTATTCCCTGCACATTTGAAAATATGCCTTACGGTTATATTTATTCCATTCACAATACCAATATGACTAAAAGCAACAAATATTGTAGACATTATTAAGTCACGGCAACCATTAATAGGAAATAAACATATATAGATATATATATAGATATATATATATATATATAGATAGATAGAGATATATATATATAGAGAGAGAGAGATAGATAGAGAGATAGATAGAGATATATAGAGAGATATATATATAGCTAGAGAGATATATATATATATATATATATATATATATAAATATATATATATATAT
>CM067353.1:13620509-13903009 GCA_034190875.2 Urechis unicinctus
TTGCCGTATTTTTCGATTACGCATATTCAACCTGATGTCTATCGCATCGGTGGTGATATAATGTTGCCGATGAAACCAATCAGTCCAAGAACGCCCAGTTAACAACCGTTTTAACATCAAAATGAAGATGCTCGGTGGCTAAGTATAAATGCAATATTGCCAAGATCATTTCATTCACAACCTAATAACATTCCACCCCATGCGATTTACAATTGTCTCGCAATGTTCTTCCATTGAGAATATCTCTCGCCGTGATCTACCCATCGCCTTAATTACACCAGTGGCTTAAATAGGGGATTGTCCACGCGTTAACACACATCGCTGCTGGCTCGTCATGTTTTCAGTTTGAATAAAGTTCTGAAGCATGCCGCAATTATTTGTCTTTAGCCATACACAATCCGTCCACGGACATGCACTGTCGAAAACTATATTGATATCGCAGTAAACACTCGCAGATGCTTAAAGGTTTCTCATCGCTACTGTCACACGTTAATCAGCTATATCCCCGCGGAATGTCTAATTGAACGACAAAGCCAAGTGAATTATCTGCCTGCACGAAGCGTTGTAGTGACATGGTAAACTCATTTGTTGCATGGCTGCTCCAGCCCACAGTGTATGCGATCGACCTAGGGCCTGTGTATATTTCACCTTCAGGGCTGGCAATTTAATACGATGAAGCGGTACCACTTTCACTTTTCTTTAGGTTCATTTGGTTGACTTTTAAGTTTCATGCGTATTTCATAACACCAATCCAAACGTTATCAACACAAGGGAACTTGTGTATGGTTGCGATGAATACCCGATTGCATGGGTACTGACTTTAATAGGATGATCGCAGTTGCTTGATACATTGCCTATATCAGGGTAGTTAAAAAGAAATGTCTGCGACTGGTTTTGATACAAAATTGCGAATTCGTTAATGGGGACTAGGATGGACTTTGTTCTTTGTATGGGCCACTACATGGAACCAAGCAACATGCATATTCATGCATCCAACAGAGTGATTAGCCTTGCAAGCAAGCAACAGAATATTGGCATCAACACAGATATCAAAATGAGCGTGCCATGCCATAAACGAAGTCATGAGAGCAATGACCCGAGCCCAGCGGAGCCACCAGCTTACCACTGAAAAGACTTCGACTGCAGTGCACGAAGCTGACTTTTGCCCGCAGTGCTCTGCCACCCAACCGCTGAACTGTTAATTCCTCCAGAGCAACACGCTCTTCAACCAAAGCAAGCTTACTAATAGACTTGAGTACGACATCACGTTTAAGGACGAGCGGCGCGTGAGGCGTTACTGGCTGCACCGACGCCAGCTACAAAATCGAAGGGATCTCTCTTGACAAAACCACCCAGCAAGTGCTGACCAGCACGATCTGGGTACAGTGCAAGCAGCGGCTTGCAATCATGCACGTAAAGTTGGCGTAAAATAAAAGTCGCATCCACCTGAACGTATTGGCTCGCATTACGAAAAGCATCTTGCTTTTCTTTGAGGAGCATGACGCTGCATTTGCCGGGAAGCCACTACGATGGTTGAGGTGACCCAATCCAGCTGCACGCCCAAGCCATGCGCGACTACCAATTGTGGGTTAGGCAAATAATCCAAAACACAGTTCGACGTCAATCCCAACATCAAGCAAATTTTGTATGATACTCTGACGGATACGATCTATGCGTTCCAGCGCCAGCAGGTAGGTGTTGCACCTCCCACGCAGCCCCTGCGTAAAAACTTTAAAGTTAACTTTAGAAATGGAGGCTTCTGAGCTGTCATTCGGTTGGCAATAAGCAACTGCTCCCTATCCATTCTATAAAATCTGTCTGTTTGTTAAGGCAGACCTTCGCTCACCCATACAAGCTGTGGAAACTAGGGAGAAGTTGGGATCAGGGGCTTTGAAACATCAACGCCGTCGAGCAGTTAATTTTTACCCATGTGTAGCGCTGCGAGAAAATGGATATTCCACCTCGCATCTTGCAAACCACTAGTTGAAATATTCATCTTTGCCAATGTTTTATTCAATGCAAAAATGCTTAAGTATATGCTCTGAAAGCTCAATATGTAATTGAGCGTGTTCTGTGACCCTACAGGTGTAGACTCATCATGTGCTCATGGGGCGTCTGCACCATACATTGAGCAGAAGTATTTACCACCAACTGCGACCTTTCAGAACAAACGTCAACTACGCATTTTAAGCAGAAGTACGATAATGTTATCATCAACCTCAGGCAACCGCGAAATTGCTTACGTTGCTCAATTACGCAGGAAACATCGCACTGGTCAGATTGTTGATCCTCAGCAAGCTACACATGTTTTCATATTTATTATTGGTATGTGCAAGGTGTTGTGGATGGCTGCTAACAGTTTTGAAATATACCGAACAGCGGTCGATTTCCCTTAGACAGGCACTGCAGCACATTCGAGGATAGCATGCAGAAGATGCCGATTAACCGAGCTTGAGTGCGATGAGCACTGTGTGGTTTCGTTCTATATATGCACCAATATTCAGGGAAGATACTCATGTTAAGGATGTGCAGCCATTTCGGCGCATTCATGATAACTTTACGTATAAAGAGAAGCAATTCCGTTCTATGATACGACATATTGGTGAACTCCATTAGTCAGCCAAAGCAAAGTACCTTTGATCGCCAGAGCAGAATCAACCCTGTCTTCACCGGATGCTGTAAATTATGCATTGTACGAATGAATGCATTGGAGCGCAGAAATCATTGAGTGGTAGTTGGGCTATAATCTGCATCTGCGCCGGAGCCTTTCATAAAGCTGTCAAGCAGTTCAAACAACTTTTAGATACAGTTAAGCACCACTGGCAGACCTAGACTTAGATAGGAATTTCTATGGCGGGATCAACACGCTATAATTCATGTGCCGTAAAATTATTGTCCAGCATTTATTTATGGTTGCAACATCTTTGATTCTAGACTAGCATTTACTTAACATCTCATATTCCTTAACATAACGTTTTCCACAACAAAGCAGAGTTGTTGGCCATTAATATTTGAGGTATGTTGTTTATATTATTAACTGCTCTCAATCACGGCGATGTAGATAAGTTAGAAGTATAATACGAAACTAAGTATGTGTAAGTTAACTGCTATAATACATTCCTATGTTCGCTTCACAACGCGGCGTCTTAATCTGCAGATTCACCCATTGTTTATCAGATCTACGCCTTAAGTATTATTGATGCAAGTCAAGATAGAAGCTTGACAACGAATCAATCGCTGATATGAGCAAACCATCCACTTTATAAAACAAAACCTGCAGTTGCAATTAGATAAACAGAGAGACATGCAACAAAACAATTATATACGCTAGATACTGTTCGAAAACGGGATCATAATTGACATTGTGTATTTGGGTTACTGCTCGTATATTTGGGACAGAAAGAAACTTGACTTTTTCATCATTGTTTAGGGAAACAATCTATAGGGACATAAACACGCATGTTCTCACTGTTCTTATCATTTTGACATGCTAATGATAGTCTCGATCATGAAAATTGTGATCTAAAAACAATTTAATGTACAAAACTGGGCGTCACAAATCTTGGTTATTGATGATGTACGGATGGCTTATTTAATGTATTTTAGATTATTCGTGAACCCTGCATTTTGTCGCCACATGTTAATGGGAGATCATTTGAAACTTCAAGCAAGCAAACGAGTCAACAAATGTTGAAAAACACCAGCCAGTTCCAATCAGGTTATACATGATCCGCAAATCGAAACCACAGTCTCTCGTATACTTTAAGAACGACTATAAAATGAGTAGACAATCAAAATTTTCGATGGCAAGAAATAAATAGATTAAAACATATTTATTTGTTATGTCTATGACACTAAATACGTTAAGCCGGAAACTCGTTAAATCCTGATGTGTAATGTTTAAATGAGCTGGAAGTAAACAGTACTTGGGATGATGAAGCAATCAATAGTATACCTCTGTCATCCTAATTAACCTGTGGTGTCGGTGCCATAATCAATCATCACTATCTGTGTATCGATTCTTCATTCATAATAACTGTTACCGCACATTACGAATCATAAAGTAACTAAACTGGTACGCTCTGCGTTCAATATTAGACATGGGACTACATATGTGGATAAGCACTGACTTCCTTTAACGACACAAAATATCTCAAATGTACCATAAACGACTCTTTATGTTATGCGTCTTAGGTACTTGCCCAATATTCGAAATAAGCACTAATTGAAGTAAATGTACTATTTAATGCGGGATATGTAGTATTTGCTCAATTAAAAGGGTACATGAGTAGTTATCGTATACGATTCTATTGATTTTTCATGTTTGAGAGTAATATTCAATGACCCCATAAACAGTACGTATACTTTTCAAAGTTGGTTTTTATTTCTATACTATATAATAAACACAATATTTGACAGACACCTATCAGCATATTTAGACTGATTCGCAATATGGCGGAATATTCTGTGTGTCTATGGTCATGAGACCATGCACACATATTCGAAATTGCCCATTCTAGCATGAAGAGCGAGTGAGGGCAAATGCAAGAATAAGCGCGCTCCAACATGGAGACAGCGAGCATCTGCGTGACGGCAGTATTGGCGCTGGCGAAGGTGAATAGGGTTACTGATAAGATAAGTTGATACAACCAGCACGCTCTTGATCGGCAGCAGCCGGGACGCAGACAAGAGGGAGGTGATAACGATGCGACAGAGAGGCAGCGAAATGGCAGACATGAGACAGCAACAGAACGGGAGAGGGGCAGGAGAGAGGCAGCAGCAGGGCAGCAGTCGGGACGGCATAAGACAAAGGATGAAAGAAGTAACACACTATTCAAATCATTGAGTGTATAACAGTCATGCGTGCGTAATAAGGCCAATGATTCAAACCGTTATCATTACCGTTAGCTCTCAACATTGTAACATCAATGCGTTTCCGGTCATTGAACGTGTCGGTATCTGCACAACTACGACAAAGAAAATTACAGGTTGCAATATGTGTTGTGCTCAGTCAAGTAGAATGCATGGATATAACATAATCAATAGCTACTTACTACAAGAATCCCTGAAAACCACTATTCCTTGATTGGAAGCAATACAAATTTGGCGTAAACACTCTGTATCATGTTATTTAACGATTTCTTATGAAGATGTTGGTGCCGTCACAACCAAGCTTAAGCATTCCTTATATTCATATTATATTTGATTAACTATATCACTAAAATGTTATCTTAGTACCCATGGTACATCATATGAGACTTGCACAATCAACTGCGTGCTCTATCTCTTAGTGATTATCGCTGTTATGTACATAACACTAACAATGCATTCGATAGGTTCAGGCGTCCTGTGTCATCGTATATCTCAAGAAATGTGTTCATTAAGGTATCAATTTGAGTTTGACAGTAAGCCTGAAAGAATGATGTCTTTCTGAGCATTCTTGTTGTATGAAGCGTGGATTATCCATGTGTTTACAGCCCCATCCTATTTCGAGACAGTCGCTATGCCCAGCACACAACAATGCATTTGAGTTATTATCGATAAAACGCTAAGTATGCGCGCCGTTACAATCACACATTAAGGAGCAATATTTTTCTACACTGACGTGACAGAAAAATAGCAGTCGTTGACGCCACTGACGAGATCACAATCAAAAGCCGAATCCACTATCAATACCCGATGTAGCTCACTCATGCATTTGATTGAAAATCGTTACTGGGATGCAAAGCATTAATTTTTTCCCTTTTATGCTAAATGTTGTTCAATACTTTGAATACGAAAGGTTGGACACCTAATATATGTAAATTATCACTATTCCCCTTCAATATCTCAAAGCTATGTGGGAAGCAATAAAGTTTATATCTATCCTGAGTGACCTTTTCACTATTTAACAAACATCCAAGAAATAATTTGACGAGGGATTTAATCTTTGGCTTATAATTACTGTTGGACTGAATTAAGGTACTGAGTAATAAATCATTGTAGTATATTATTGTTCCTCCAAACGTCCATAGGTTCCTCTGATGTTAGTTCACAGTGTTCATGCAACACATACCAGCGCCTGTTCTATCTGATATAGCAGCTGTTATTCTCTCAAGTTTTATTCGAAAATACGTTTATCGGCAAAGGTCAAACGAGTGCAGTGAAATCCAACGCTGTGATACTGCACAATGTAAATATTGTGGCTCACGTATAGCAATGCAGAGTAATATTGCCAGGCACCTGAAACAAGGCTTGCTTTACTACCGCAGCGATTATCTTTTACCATTGACAACCATTGATGTGTCTTTTGATAGCTTCCATTCTTTTCTCGCATGATTCTGCGGAGAAATCAATATGTCCCAAAAAATTATATGATTATAACGTTATTGATTTATATTGTTTACCACTGTTAAAATCGCGGTATATTCATTACGTTACACGAGGTCAATAAGACAGTATAACAATTGAAGCTAAAAATCATGTCAAGGCTGAAAGCAATAACCCTAGTCCACAATAACGTTTTTACTTCGTCTACCTTCGAAGAAAGTCTTCGATATTTGCACATTTAATGTTCCATTATGGCGTTGGAATTATATCCATTACCGTCTCTGTAAAAATTACATAAATGAACGGTATGGTATGCCTAGATACTGCTAATCGATTTAACTCTGCAAAGTCGATTAGACAACCGAGATGGACTGAATGAAAACAGTGAAAAAATGAATTGTATCGATGATGATGCTCTGGGTGGTTTTGACACGCTCTTTATATTATTTGTCATCATTTTACATTGTCAACATGTCACATTTCACATTCGCTATTTCATGACAATCACTATTTCTTGGCAATCGCGGCGTGAGTTTTTTGCAATGATATGTTAACCTTAGATGATATACGCACTTAAAAGTCAATAGCTACCGATTAAACCACGATTTACTTTGGGGATTATTAAATATAAATATCACCATGCATCGCAACGTCGGGAGTAGAAATCAATAATTTATACAAATAAGTTTCCATGATCTCATTGATAATTATATTTCAGGATGTAATTCAAAAACTGCAGGCAGTGTCCAGGTTGTCAGTTAACGCTTAACGCGGTCAATTGGTAAATTATGCCAACATATTATGCAACATTTTTAACCCCAATTAATCAGGAATACCTAGTGCATTCATCGAGGCACACTGCAATAGTCTTTATGATTATTATTTTTATAATAACGCATGTCATCTATTCATGTGAGTGGAAATACATGGTAATGGAGCGTTCGAAATCGTAGATGTCCTACGACTCGTACGCCTTTGTATACGGTTACGTTTGTAGATGAACCGCTGAGCTTTGATAATATCTCCCTCCTGAACCCAAGAATTATTGCGTATATTTTCTACACACTAGCTTTCTACTTATTGGCTTCATTAAGACATTTCACTAATACTTCGTAAATGAATATAATACCTGCGATTCATACCAATACAAGGGTGTATTGCCCTGTTTCGACAATGCTGCTAACGTCACAGTTAGTTATTGAACTACAGAGATGCATGGGGTACTTCCAATTACGGTGTCGAGTGGGACATGGTGTCTGACAGGCGAAGAACAATGGATACGAACTCGTTTATCATTGGGTTTATGTGACAGCAGTTGCAATAACTAATGTTTCAAACCGCAAAAACTACCCGGCCATAACCTCGGCCATAGCCACATTCGAAATACGTTTCTGACAAATATGCGCCTTGTAGAGTGGCTAAAGCAATGTTATATTGCTTTCGGTGCATAGTGCCATTTCACTCGATCCCAGGCAAAATGTATAAATTTCCCATCCATGATATGTTGCTGCATCAACAATGTATCGATAATGTATCGTATGATTCATTGCAGGACGTAATCTTTTGTTAACCATTCGACGCTAAAATCACCACACATTTTCGCGGCTTCCATAGCTATATCTTGAGAACAATATCACACCTACATTTCATGTTTATTTTGAGTTCGCTGCTACCGTTTTGGCACAGCGCGCTCTGAACAGTGGCTGTTTTAATGAGAAATTGAGATCGTGCTTAGAATGGAAACAGTTTTTTTATTGATGTTTTACTTGTATTAAAGTTAAATGCGGCGTATAAAGCGCTCTGTTTGTGCTGATGTAAATATCAGCAAAAACTCTTTAGCTTTTCTGAATTATGAAAAGCAAGCTGGTGAAGCGTTGAATATTTCCGTTCTTGTGTGAGAGGTTTAAGTAGATGGCACTCAATTTCGATTAAACGGGATAAAACTATATATTTCTCTAGGTTCTGGGTTTTCCATAATAATTACTGGCGTTTTTATTAAGGTGTTCTGTCCTATGATCTAAACTACCAGTGTGAAGTATTGGTAATCACCCGAGGGAAAGGTGATTATATGGACATGTTTCGGATCGGTTTATCTGACTCGTTTATGGCGCCAAGTGGTTATGTCGGTAGGAAGTTAATGCCGCACAAACAATCAGTATTTTCTTTTCTGTGAAATGAAATTGACAAAGAAAGAATACAGTATGCTCAATATACTATGAATGTCTTACCAATACAAGCTAAGAATGAACATTTTTACCGAATAAATTCTCGTACATCTATGTGCTGTTACTTTGGTCTGCTTAATGGTGCTTGTCTGGTGGAAAGTTGGTCCACTTCAATATGCATTGCCTATGGCCTCGTTAAGGCAGTATGACTTTTGCCAATCTAGATAAGGGTCATATTTGGATCACGTACTTAAGTTAAACTGATTTGGATGTGAATCACTCTGCCAAAGAAATACATCCTCTCGCTCATTAGATATACCAGATGGCAGGCCCTGTTTGATAGGCGACATTATTTATCAGAGCTGTCACTGTTTAGTATGAATAGAGCCAACTCTGTGCGTCCAATGCTGGTACATACATGTTTACTTAGATGTCGACTTTCTAATACGAAGAATGACTATGATTATGCAACGAAAAGGAAGCATACAGCGTCGAGCTGGTGATAGCAATCCTTCCAGTAGTACGGGTACTCTTATCTACAGGGCGATCACCGATATATTGCCTGCCTCACCCGACTGGCGTGCTGCCGAATAAATGTGTGAAAGAAGCAGCGATAGTCGTGTACAAAGATGTGAACCCACTTTTAGGGGGTCGATTTGCTATACATAGAGGGTATCTACATTAGCTTAAGATTAGACCAGGTGTATACGTTAAGCGCGATTTAGGACTTAATGAGTTGTGAAGAAGTTGAATATTTGATCACAGAACGCAATGACGCATCGGCCAGATACCAAGCATATCTGACTCGATATTAATATTGCAAAATGTCAATAAGACCCTTAGGTATTGGAAGCACCTAATTTGCGTCAAATGGCCGTTTATTTGATTACACTGCTCAGTCGACATTACAAATCGCAATTAATGATCTCACATTGGTGAAACTACTAACACATCCCCTGGGCTCAATGCACTATTGCTTGCAAAAACATGATCGTTATGATGCATTGTCCAGTGTATGTATAAATAGATTCAATTAGTTACCTCTTATGATAAACAAATCAGCGACAAAAACCAATATTCGCCGACATACTTCAACTGATTAGAGCTGTGGTGTTTTATCAGAATAATAACAGAAATATTCGCTAATGCCGTCAGCAGTTCTTCGACGGCATATTATAATGCGGCATAATATCGATTTTTTTTTCTAAGAATGATTTATTATTGACCAATTTGGTATATATAACGAGATAATGACACTAGGCGACAAAGCAGCAACCAAAATAATAATGTTTTACGCAATCTTAGTAGCGCCGTTTGGTTTCCCCCGGCCTAAGACGAATATCAGCTGAGTCTGCTGGGCGGCCTTTGCCGATTGCCGTTAACGCAAATGTTTACTTTAAAAGTGACCTTTTTCATAGATGAATGACAAGTGATTGATTTTTACCCTACAGTATGCAGTTGGAATGTTATCTAACAAACCATACGCGATGAATGGCAAGACACAAGACATGGCAGTCAGATGTTGATTACATAAAGCTACATTGTACACCATTTGCACAGTTGTTTTGCTTTAGCTGCGCCTACTTCTATACACCATACACAGTTGACTGGCGATAGTGTTTTGTACATTTGTAGTACATCTCATGCAGGTTAGTGTTATTAAAGATAGACAGCAGCTGCAAAGGCATTATTTGATATAATTAAATTTGATTGCGGAAAGACCGGGTGAGGAAAAACCGCCTTTGGGATCGACCTGGGTGTGAAATTACCCTCAAGGCGTGGGTGGTTAACCATGGCAAGCGGCTGCAAGAGCACATGTAGGGATTTCATTACGCTTTACATTGTCGACGACTGTTCAGCCTCAAAGATGATGACAGCGAAATAGGAAATGCTCTCCAAACTGGCCTTCTGCGGGAGTCAACCCCAGCGTAGCTTTTTTGTTCGCGCCAAAGAGTACAAGCTACCCTTCTTCTTGACTCGCACAAGCATGAAATCCACCTGCTTTCTGAGGTTTCCAATCGTCTTCACAAAACCAGCCTTATTAATTAGTTTGTGCAAGTTCTTTTTGTAGTCATTGGGGACTTGCTTACAAAACAAGGTATTTGCTCTGATATTAGGCTTCATTAATAGGCTCTGCCTGAAAGTAAGGTTCTGATGAGATATAATGTTGCACGTTGCGAGAAAATCTAGATTGAAAACACTGGTACCGTGTATCAACAGCAGTGATCCGCCGAAAAGTCAATTATACTGGCCGTTCATTCAGGAATCTCACATGGAATCTCACCTACAGTCAGCTGAATAGAGCAAACATCAGCATTGTGTGAGGTTAAGCCTCTCATGGACATTGCTCTCAAACACTCTTTTGCATTCTTCTGTTCGTTTGATCGAATGACCAAAACTTGTATCAATTTAAGCCAATAGAAATACTTGTCGGAATGCAAATAAAGAATGCTTAACACCAGAGATAATAACCGCGATAGAGCTGCATAACGTCATTTGAATTGCAATGTCTTCTTTCATACTTGTTGTAATGTTTGCCACCGTTTGGCTGATGCATTTCCTCGGACACTGCGTCCATGATATTGAAAGCTTAATTATCTCGCCTGAACGAATCTTAAAAGTGGCACTGATCGCGTGCAGATGGTTTTCAATTTACTCCCCACAAAAAACGATCGCCTGCAACAATAAGTAATTACGCTCCATGTGATATAGCGTCCTATGGATGAAATAACTCTATCGATCGATGTTCTCATTGCGCGTAAACAAAAAAAACGTCGTTCTAAAGCATTTGCAAGCAATCGCCAGAGAATCTGTTATTGACAATGCTCCATCAATTGCTGAATCACTTGTTAGGCTGCTACTTAAAGGAAATATGCTCTTTAGATGACATTCTCATATCTGTGCATTCCGATATCACATTATACATGGTAACTACTGCTAGCTAGTTGTGCAATTCCATTTAGTGTGAGAATCCTCTACGAGTTGTTGTATGCGACTACCAGGCATCGCATCACCTGATAACAATTTGCTGTGCTTAATCTGCAATCAATGAGTAACTACATATATTTTGCCTAGAAAAGAATAGTATTCATATGGGCGTTGCTAGTCGCAAGCTCATATCGCAACCCGTGATCTAAAATGCAAACTGTCTTCGTGACACAGTCTGGTTTCGTGACCGAAATCCGTCCGAAATCGTTTAGCACCCGATCGACTTAGAGAGATGATGAACTACACAATCACTTGATATATTACCTGCATACATCTGCCCGACACAATTAACATTACAGTTAACAAGGAGGAAGCACCGTCGTGGTTGGTGCCGTCACAGCCAAGCTTAAGCATTCCTTATATTCATATATTATTTGATTAACTAAATCACTAAAATGTTATCTTGCGTACCCATGGTACATCATATGAGACTTGCACAATCAACTGCGTTCTCTATCTCTTGGTGATTATCGCTGTTATGTACATAACACTAACAATTCATTCGATAGGTTCAGGCGTCCTGTGTCATCGTATATCTCAAGAAATGTGTTCGTTAAGGTATCAATTTGAGTTTGACAGTAAGCCTGAAAGAATGATGTCTTTCTGAACATTCTTGTAGTAAACAGCGTGGATTATCCATGTGTTTACAGCCCCATCCTATTTCGAGACAGTCGCTATGCCCAGCACACAACAATGCATTTGAGTTATTATCGATAAAACGCTAAGTATGCGCGCCGTTACAATCACACATTAAGGAGCAATATTTTTTCTACACTGACGTGACAGAAAAATAGCAGTCGTTGACGCCACTGACGAGATCACAATCAAAAGCCGAATCCCAGATCAATACACGATGTAGCTCACTCATGCATTTGATTGAAAATCGTTACTGGGATGCAAAGCATTAATATTTTCCCTTTTATGCTAAATGTTGTTCAACACTTTGAATACGAAAGTTTGGACACCTAATATATGTAAATTATCACTATTCCCCTTTAATATCTCTAACCTATGTGGGAAGCAATAAAGTTTATATCTATCCTGAGTGACCTTTTTCACTTTTTAACAAACATCCAAGAAATAATTTGAGGAGGGATTTAATCTTTGGCTTATAATTTCTGTTGGACTGAATTAAGGTACTGAGTAATAAAACTTTTTGTAGTATTTATTGTGTTCCCCAAACGTCCATAGGGTTACTCTAATGTTAGTTCACAGTATTCATACAACACATATCAGCGCCTGTGCTATCTGACATAGCAGCTGCTATTCTCTGAAGTTTTATTCGAAAATACGTTTATCGGCAAATGTCAAACGAATGCAGTGAAATCCAACGCTGTGATACTACACAATGTAAATATTGTGGCTCACGTATAGCAATGCAGAGTAATATTGCCAGGCACCTGAAGCAATGCTTGCTTTACTACCGCAGCGATTATCTTTTACCATTGACAGCACATGTCTTTTGATAGCTTCCATTCTTTTCTCGCATGATTCTGCGGAGAAATCAATATGTCCCAAAAAATATTATATGATTATAACGTTATTGATTTATATTGTTTACCACTGTTAAAATCGCGGTACATTCATTACGTTACACCAGGTCAATATGACAGTACAACAATTGAAGCTAAAAATCATGTCAAGGCTGAAAGCAATAACCCTAGTCCACAATAACGTTTTTACTTCGTCTACCTTCGAAGAAAGTCTTCGATATTTGCACATTTAATGTTCCATTATGGCGTTGGAATTATATCCTTTACCTTCTCTGTAAAAATTACATAAATGAAGGGTATGGTATGCCTAGATACTGCTAATCGATTTAACTTTGCAAAGTCGATTAGACAACCGAGATGGACTGAATGAAAACAGTGAAAAAATTAATTGTATCGATGATGCTCTGGGTGGTATTGACACGCTCTTTATATTATTTGTCATCCTTTTACATTGCCAAATGGCACATTTCACATTCGCTATTTCATGGCAATCACTATTTCTTGGCAATCGCGGCGTGAGGTTTTGCAAAGATATATTAACCTTAGATGATATATGCACTTACAAGTCAAAAGCTACCGATTTAACCCACGATTTACTTTGGGGATTATTAAATATAAATATCGCCATGCAACGCTACGTCGGGAGTAGAAATCAATAAATTATACCATGAAGTTTCAATGATCTCGTTGATAATTATATTTCAGGATGTAATTCAAAAACTGCAGGCAGTGTCCAGGTTGTCAGTTAACGCTTAACGCGAATATTCGGTCAATTGGTAAATTATGCAAACATATAATGCAACATTTTAACCCAAATTAATCAGGAATACCTAGTGCATTCATCGAGGCACACTGCAATAGTCTTTATGATTATTATTTTTATAATAACGCATGTCATCTATTCATGTGAGTGGAAATACATGGTAATGGAGCGTTCGAAATCGTAGATGTCCTACGACTCGTACGCCTTTGTATACGGTTACGTTTGTAGATGAACCGCTGAGCTTTGATAATATCTCCCTCCTGAACCCAAGAATTATTGCGTATATTTTCTACACACTAGCTTTCTACTAATTGGCTTCATTAAGACATTTCACTAATACTTCGTATATGAATATAATACCTGCGATTCATACCAATACAAGGGTGTATTGCCCAGTTTCGACAATGTTGCTGCTAACGTCACAGTTAGTTATTGAACTACAGAGATGCATGGGGTACTTCCAATTACGGTGTCGAGTGGGACATGGTGTCTGACAGGCGAAGAACAATGGATACGAACTCGTTTATCATTGGGTTTATGTGACAGCAGTTGCAATAACTAATGTTTCAAACCGCAAAAAACTACCCGGCCATGACCTCGGCCATAGCCACATTCAAAATACGTTTCTGACAAATATGCGCCTTGTAGAGTGGCTAAAGCAATGTTATATTGCTTTCGGTGCATAGTGCCATTTCACTCGATCCCAGGCAAAATGTATAAATTTTCCATCCATGATATGTTGCTGCATCAACAATGTATCGATAATGTATCGTATGATTCATTGCAGGACGTAATCTTTTGTTAACCATTCGACGCTAAAATCACCACACATTTCCGCGGCTTCCATAGCTATATCTTGAGAACAATATCACACCTACATTTCATGTTTATTTTGAGTTCACTGCTACCGTTTTGGCACAGCGCGCTCTGAACAGTGGCTGTTTTAATGAGAAATTGAGATCGTGCTTAGAATGGAAACAGTTTTTTTATTGATGTTTTACTTGTATTAAAGTTAAATGCGGCGTATAAAGCGCTCTGTTTGTGCTGATGTAAATATCAGCAAAAACTCTTTAGCTTTTCTGAATTATGAAAAGCAAGCTGGTGAAGCGTTGAATATTTCCGTTCTTGTGTGAGAGGTTTAAGTAGATGGCACTCAATTTCGATTAAACGGGATAAAAAACTATATATTTCTCTAGGTTCTGGGTTTTCCATAATAATTTCTGGCGTTTTTATTAAGGTGTTCTGTCCTATGATCTAAACTACCAGTGTGAAGTATTGGTAATCACCCGAGGGAAGGTGATTATATGGGACATGTTTCGGATCGGTTTATCTGACTCGTTTATGGCGCCAAGTGGTTATGTCGGTAGGAAGTTAATGCCGCACAAACAATCAGTATTTTCTTTTCTGTGAAATTGACAAAGAAAGAATACAGTATGCTCAATATACTATGAATGTCTTACCAATACAAGCTAAGAATGAACATTTTTACCGAATAAATTCTCGTACATCTATGTGCTGTTACTTTGGTCTGCTTAATGGTGCTTGTCTGGTGGAAAGTTGGTCCACTTCAATATGCATTGCCTATGGCCTCGTTAAGGCAGTATGACTTTTGCCAATCTAGATAAGGGTCATATTTGGATCACGTACTTAAGTTAAACTGATTTGGATGTGAATCACTCTGCCAAAGAAATACATCCTCTCGCTCATTAGATATACCAGATGGCAGGCCCTGTTTGATAGGCGACATTATTTATCAGAGCTGTCACTGTTTAGTATGAATAGAGCCAACTCTGTGCGTCCAATGCTGGTACATACATGTTTACTTAGATGTCGACTTTCTAATACGAAGAATGACTATGATTATGCAACGAAAAGGAAGCATACAGCGTCGAGCTGGTGATAGCAATCCTTCCAGTAGTACGGGTACTCTTATCTACAGGGCGATCACCGATATATTGCCTGCCTCACCCGACTGGCGTGCTGCCGAATAAATGTGTGAAAGAAGCAGCGATAGTCGTGTACAAAGATGTGAACCCACTTTTAGGGGGTCGATTTGCTATACATAGAGGGTATCTACATTAGCTTAAGATTAGACCAGGTGTATACGTTAAGCGCGATTAGGACTTAATGAGTTGTGAAGAAGTTGAATATTTGATCACAGAACGCAATGACGCATCGGCCAGATACCAAGCATATCTGACTCGATATTAATATTGCAAAATGTCAATAAGACCCTTAGGTATTGGAAGGACCTAATTTGCGTCAAATGGCCGTTTATTTGATTACACTGCTCAGTCGACATTACAAATCGCAATTAATGATCTCACATTGGTGAAACTACTAACACATCCCCTGGGCTCAATGCACTATTGCTTTCAAAAACATGATCGTTATGATGCATTGTCCAGTGTATAAATAGATTCAATTAGTTACCTCTTATGATAAACAAATCAGCGACAAAAACCAATATTCGCCGACATACTTCAACTGATTAGAGCTGTGGTGTTTTATCAGAATAATAACAGAAATATTCGCTAATGCCGTCAGCAGTTCTTCGACGGCATATTATAATGCGGCATAATATCGATTTTTTTTTCTAAGAATGATTTATTATTGACCAATTTGGTATATATAACGAGATAATGACACTAGGCGACAAAGCAGCAACCAAAATAATAATGTTTTACGCAATCTTAGTAGCGCCGTTTGGTTTCCCCCGGCCTAAGACGAATATCAGCTGAGTCTGCTGGGCGGCCTTTGCCGATTGCCGTTAACGCAAATGTTTACTTTAAAAGTGACCTTTTTCATAGATGAATGACAAGTGATTGATTTTTACCCTACAGTATGCAGTTGGAATGTTATCTAACAAACCATACGCGATGAATGGCAAGACACAAGACATGGCAGTCAGATGTTGATTACATAAAGCTACATTGTACACCATTTGCACAGTTGTTTTGCTTTAGCTGCGCCTACTTCTATACACCATACACAGTTGACTGGCGATAGTGTTTTGTACATTTGTAGTACATCTCATGCAGGTTAGTGTTATTAAAGATAGACAGCAGCTGCAAAGGCATTATTTGATATAATTAAATTTGATTGCGGAAAGACCGGGTGAGGAAAAACCGCCTTTGGGATCGACCTGGGTGTGAAATTACCCTCAAGGCGTGGGTGGTTAACCATGGCAAGCGGCTGCAAGAGCACATGTAGGGATTTCATTACGCTTTACATTGTCGACGACTGTTCAGCCTCAAAGATGATGACAGCGAAATAGGAAATGCTCTCCAAACTGGCCTTCTGCGGGAGTCAACCCCAGCGTAGCTTTTTTGTTCGCGCCAAAGAGTACAAGCTACCCTTCTTCTTGACTCGCACAAGCATGAAATCCACCTGCTTTCTGAGGTTTCCAATCGTCTTCACAAAACCAGCCTTATTAATTAGTTTGTGCAAGTTCTTTTTGTAGTCATTGGGGACTTGCTTACAAAACAAGGTATTTGCTCTGATATTAGGCTTCATTAATAGGCTCTGCCTGAAAGTAAGGTTCTGATGAGATATAATGTTGCACGTTGCGAGAAAATCTAGATTGAAAACACTGGTACCGTGTATCAAACAGCAGTGATCCGCCGAAAAGTCAATTATACTGGCCGTTCATTCAGGAATCTCACATGGAATCTCACCTACAGTCAGCTGAATAGAGCAAACATCAGCATTGTGTGAGGTTAAGCCTCTCATGGACATTGCTCTCAAACACTCTTTTGCATTCTTCTGTTCGTTTGATCGAATGACCAAAACTTGTATCAATTTAAGCCAATAGAAATACTTGTCGGAATGCAAATAAAGAATGCTTAACACCAGAGATAATAACCGCGATAGAGCTGCATAACGTCATTTGAATTGCAATGTCTTCTTTCATACTTGTTGTAATGTTTGCCACCGTTTGGCTGATGCATTTCCTCGGACACTGCGTCCATGATATTGAAAGCTTAATTATCTCGCCTGAACGAATCTTAAAAGTGGCACTGATCGCGTGCAGATGGTTTTCAATTTACTCCCCACAAAAAACGATCGCCTGCAACAATAAGTAATTACGCTCCATGTGATATAGCGTCCTATGGATGAAATAACTCTATCGATCGATGTTCTCATTGCGCGTAAACAAAAAACGTCGTTCTAAAGCATTTGCAAGCAATCGCCAGAGAATCTGTTATTGACAATGCTCCATCAATTGCTGAATCACTTGTTAGGCTGCTACTTAAAGGAAATATGCTCTTTAGATGACATTCTCATATCTGTGCATTCCGATATCACATTATACATGGTAACTACTGCTAGCTAGTTGTGCAATTCCATTTAGTGTGAGAATCCTCTACGAGTTGTTGTATGCGACTACCAGGCATCGCATCACCTGATAACAATTTGCTGTGCTTAATCTGCAATCAATGAGTAACTACATATCTTTTGCCTAGAAAAGAATGTTTCTTAAATTGATTGACTTTGCTAGCCGCAAACTCCGGAATAGATATAGTATTCATATGGGCGTTTGTCCCAAGCTCAATCGCAACCCGTGATCTAAAATGCAAACTGTCTTCGTGACACAGCCTGGTTTCCGTCCGAAATCGTTTAGCACCCGATCGACTTAGAGAGATGCTGAACTACACAATCACTTGATATATTATCTGCATACATCTGCCCGACACAATTAACATTACAGTTAACAAGGAGGAAGCACCGTCGTGGTTGGTGCCGTCACAACCAAGCTTAAGCATTCCTTATATTCATATATTATTTGATTAACTAAATCACTAAAATGTTATCTTGCGTACCCATGGTACATCATATGAGACTTGCACAATCAACTGCGTACTCTATCTCTTGGTGATTATCGCTGTTATGTACATAACACTAACAATTCATTCGATAGGTTCAGGCGTCCTGTGTCATCGTATATCTCAAGAAATGTGTTCATTAAGGTATCAATTTGAGTTTGACAGTAAGCCTGAAAGAATGATGTCTTTCTGAACATTCTTGTTGTAAACAAGCGTGGATTATCCATGTGTTTACAGCCCCATCCTATTTCGAGACAGTCGCTATGCCCAGCACACAACAATGCATTTGAGTTATTATCGATAAAACGCTAAGTATGCGCGCCGTTACAATCACACATTAAGGAGCAATATTTTTTCTACACTGACGTGACAGAAAAATAGCAGTCGTTGACGCCACTGACGAGATCACAATCAAAAGCCGAATCCCAGATCAATACCCGATGTAGCTCACTCATGCATTTGATTGAAAATCGTTACTGGGATGCAAAGCATTAATTTTTTCCCTTTTATGCTAAATGTTGTTCAATACTTTGAATACGAAAGGTTGGACACCTAATATATGTAAATTATCACTATTCCCCTTCAATATCTCAAAGCTATGTGGGAAGCAATAAAGTTTATATCTATCCTGAGTGACCTTTTCACTATTTAACAAACATCCAAGAAATAATTTGACGAGGGATTTAATCTTTGGCTTATAATTACTGTTGGACTGAATTAAGGTACTGAGTAATAAATCATTGTAGTATATTATTGTTCCTCCAAACGTCCATAGGTTCCTCTGATGTTAGTTCACAGTGTTCATGCAATACATACCAGCGCCTGTTCTATCTGACATAGCAGCTGTTATTCTCTGAAGTTTTATTCGAAAATACGTTTATCGGCAAAGGTCAAACGAATGCAGTGAAATCCAACGCTGTGATACTGCACAATGTAAATATTGTGGCTCACGTATAGCAATGCAGAGTAATATTGCCAGGCACCTGAAGCAATGCTTGCTTTACTACCGCAGCGATTATCTTTTACGATCATCGTAAACCATTGACACCACATGTCTTTTGATAGCTTCCATTCTTTTCTCGCATGATTCTGCGGAGAAATCAATATGTCCCAAAAAATATTATATGATTATAACGTTATTGATTTATATTGTTTACCACTGTTAAAATCGCGGTATATTCATTACGTTACACGAGGTCAATATGACAGTATAACAATTGAAGCTAAAAATCATGTCAAGGCTGAAAGCAATAACCCTAGTCCACAATAACGTTTTTACTTCGTCTACCTTCGAAGAAAGTCTTCGATATTTGCACATTTAATGTTCCATTATGGCGTTGGAATTATATCCATTACCGTCTCTGTAAAAATTACATAAATGAAGGGTATGGTATGCCTAGATACTGCTAATCGATTTAACTTTGCAAAGTCGATTAGACAACCGAGATGGACTGAATGAAAACAGTGAAAAAATGAATTGTATCGATGATGCTCTGGGTGGTTTTGACACGCTCTTTATATTATTTGTCATCCTTTTACATTGCCAAAATGGCACATTTCACGTTCGCTATTTCATGGCAATCACTATTTCTTGGCAATCGCGGCGTGAGGTTTTGCAAAGATATATTAACCTTAGATGATATACGCACTTACAAGTCAAAAGCTACCGATTTAACCCACGATTTACTTGGGGATTATTAAATATAAATATCGCCATGCAACGCAACGTCGGGAGTAGAAATCAATAATTTATACCATTAAGTTTCAATGATCTCGTTGATCATTATATTTCAGGATAAAATGCAAAAACTGATGGCAGTGTCCAGGTTGTCAGTAAGCGTTTAACGCGAATATTCGGTCAATTGGTAAATTATGCAAACATATTATGCAACAATTTAACCCAAATTAATCAGGAATGCCTAGTGCATTAATCGAGCCACACTGCAATAGTCTTCATGATTATTAGTCCATAATAATACATGTCATCTATTCATGCGAGTGGAAATACATGGTAATGGAGCGTTCGAAATCGTAGATGTCCTACGACTCGGACGCCTTTGTATACGGTTACGTTTGTAGATGAACCGCTGAGCTTTGACAATATCTCCCTTTTGATCCCAAGATCTATTGCGTATATTTTCTACACACTAGGTTTTTACTAATTGGCTTCTTTAAGACATTTCAATAATACTTCGTACATAAATATAATACCTGCGAATCATAACAATACAAGGGTGTATTGCGCAGTTTCGACAATGTTGTTGCTAACGTCACCGTTAGTTATTGAACTACAAAGATGCATGGGGTACTTCCAATTACGGTGTCGAGTGGAACATGGTGTCTGACAGGCGAAGAACAAGAACTGTTTGTGCTGATGTAAATATCAGCAAAAACTCTTTAGCTTTTCTGAATTTTGAAAAGCAAGCTTGTGAAGCGGTGATTATTTTAGTTCTTGTGTGAGAGGTTTGAGCAGATCGTACTCAATTTCGATTAAACGGGATAAAAACTATATATTTCGGTAGGTTCTTGTTTTTCCATAATATTTACGGGCGTATTTATAAAGGTGTTCTGTCCTATGTTCTTAACTACCCTTAAGAAGTATTGGTAATCACACGAGGGAGCCAAAAACAATAAAGGTGATCAAATGGACATGTTTCTAATTGGTTTAATCTGACGCCAAGTGGATATGTCGGTAGGAAGTCAATGCCGCACAAACAATCAGTATTTTCGTTGTTGTGAAATTAACAAAGAAAGAGCACAGTATGCACAATATACTGAGAATGTCTTACCAATACAAGCTAAGACGAGGAGTGAACATTTTTACCGTATAAATTCTCGTACATCTATGTGCTGTTACTTTGGTCTGCTTAATGGTGCAATGCTTGTGTGGTGGAAAGATGGTCCACTTCAATAAGCATTGCCAATGGCCTCGTTAGAGCAGTATGACTTTTGCCAATCTAGATAAGGGTCATATTTTGATCACGTACTTAAGTTAAACTGATTTGTATATGAATCACTCTGCCAAAGAAATACACTCTATCGCTCATTAGATATACCAGATGAAAGGCCCCGTTTGATAGGCGACATTTATCATTAGAACTCTCACTGTTTAGTATGAATAGAGCCAACTCTGTGCGTCCAATGCTATTACGTAAATGTTTACATAGATGTCGACTTTCTAATACGAAGAATGATTATGATTATGCAACGAAAAGGAAGCATACAACGTCAAGCTGGTGATAGCAATCCTTCCAGTAGTACGGGTACTCTTATCTACAGGGCAACCACCGATATATTGACTGCCTCACCCGACTGGCGTGCTGCAGAACAAATGTGTGAAAGAAGCAGCGATAGTCGTGAACAAAGATGTGAACTCACTGTTAGGTGGTCTTTTTGCTGTACCGGCTAAGACAGGGCATCTACAGTAGCTTAAGATTAGACAAGGTGAGTAAGTTAAGCGCGATTAGGACTTAATGAGTTGTGAAGAAGTTGAGGGTTTGATCACAGCATATCTGACTCGATATTAATATTGCTAAATGTCAATAAGACCCTTAGGTATTGGAAGCACCTCATTTGCGTCAAATGGCCGTTTATTTGATTACAATGCTCAGTCGACATTACAAATCGCAATTAATGATCTCACATTGGTGAAACTACTATTACATCCCCCGGGCTCAATGCACTATTGCTTGCAAAAGCATGATCGTTATGATGCATTGTCCAGTGTATAAAGAGATTCAATTAGTTACCTCTTATGATAAACAAATCAGCGACAAAAACCAATATTCGCGGACAAACTTCAACTGATTAGAGCTGTGGTGTTTTATTAGAATAATAACAGAAATATTCGCCAATGCTGTCAGTGGTACTTCGGACGGCATATTATAGTGCGGCATAATATCGAATTATTGTCAAAGAATGATTTATTATTGACCAATTTGATATATATAACGAGATAATGATACCACTAAGCGACAAAGCAGCAACCAAAATTATAATGTTTTACGCCATTTTAATAGCGTCGATTTTGTTCCCCCCGACCACACACACATATCATGCAGGTTAGTGTAATTAAAGATAGAGAGCAGGTGCAAAGGCAGTATTTGATGCAATTAAATTTTACCTAGCCGCAATTGTTTGGAATAAACATAATTACATTAACCATAAGTTCTTCGCTGTCCGTTATGAGATACTCTTGGCATTGCTGGAGTTTTAATGTCTGCAAAATGCTGTGGTTATAATATGTTGAGTTAGCTTAAAAGCAACATTTAATTCTACTGAGACAAGACAATTAATGTTATGTGCTTCGCCATGTTTGGTGCTGGCCAAGCTTGCTCAACTGCATGCATATCACATAATGCAAAACGTTTTAAAATTTTAGATATCGCTTCTGTTGCGGAAATTTCAGGGGAAATATATGTTGGTGTTCTAGTGGTATGTTGCTTCATAAACAATGTAGAGGAGCAGCTACAAACGCAAATTGGGAATGACTGCTGTCGCTCGAAGGGATATGTCATAGCTATATAAGGCTATAAGGCGTCAATTGGACGTCACGGGTATTCACGACCTTTGTAAAATGGAGAGGAATAACCCAATCAGAATAATACAGGTAATTCTGCAGATTTATCATATGGAAGATTCGTCTTTTCTCTATCAACAAAGTTCCTTATCTTGTATTTCAATGTTACAGTGACTATTTAGCGAGGGGTTTAGTCTGCCAGCTTTGTGGTATCATTTTGTAGCCATAAATATCAATTATTTGGTAAGGTTTATGAATCAAACGACAATTATCCCTTGTATTTTGGTTTTTCGCCGGTAACAGGTGGCCGCAATGCAACATATGGACTATGAAATATGGGTATGAATGCACTTAGATCTATCATGATAGAATCATTATGTGTAAACGAGTATGTACGGTTTTGGTTTTGGCCATTGCATTGGCGGGTAGATCGTATTTACTACCTGCCATATCGAGCCAATAAATCGATAATCAATGAGGATTGGTCGACCAAGCAGAACTTTGGGCTACCAAATTGCCAGGCTTGGTGTTCCACACTATGTTTTTGGGCCACCAACCACCCCGGCTGAGTTTCTAGCGCAGTAATAGTGCATAAATGGTGATCATCAATCAAGTCTTAATCACACGGTTTTCTTAAACTTTTTGTCTTAACGGTTGCGACGTCGTTAACACCCATTACCCAATCGTTCGGAATGCAGTTATTTATGAAGCTTGGCGTTGTTTGTACAGGATTGTCTAACGTGCTGCCAAGTTTCAGACTGTGTGGCATCTCGATTCTAGCTGATTTGCACGCTCTTTCGGCATTTTATTCTGCCAATGTTCTCGCATTGCGATATTTTGAAATGTGTATTTTACTTGACATTCGAGTTTGATACTATAGCTGTGAACGGCTAATGTCATTAACCAGTTCTATGTATCATTCCTTTCATGGATCCGATGGATAGGCTCAGTGCGTGTGGAGTAAGTGATGCAATCATTGCTTACATAGACTGGTGTGCATTTGTATGAGCTATTGTCATCAATAGCAGGTTCTAATTCAGACGACCTGTCGCTCTCTCTTTAGACTGAGCTAGGTGAAGATTCTCAACCATCCTGGTTACCTGGTTACTCCTTCTTACCAGAATATGGCTGCTGTAGTTAATAACGTAAATAAAGCCAATACTTTAGCCCTTACTATGAATGGACCGCCGTGTCATTACAGGCTTATGCAGAAGCAGGCGATTTACGTTATGGGATTCGAGCGCCATGTGGAGTCCTCGATCTAGGTTTTCATGAAATTATGCTATGTTAACGGTAAGACGGACCATTTCACGTAAGACGGATCATCAATGGCCTTTGGATAGGAAAATTTTTGATGAACAACAAAATGCGCAATTCTTTAGGTAAACTTGTTTAGACATTCATCATACAGACCTGAAGTCACCAGAGCTCTCTGTTTTGATTCACCGGTAACAGCAAGCGTCTTTGTTACTGGCAGTCTCCGATGTGTATCATTTTGTTTCGAATGCACTAAGAGCATTAGCACATTACTCAGCAGTTAGTCTTTTCTTTGGCCTTTTCCAGTGCAGTCGTTACCAAACCTGTAAGTGTACCGGAAGAGCACGATTTTAATGCCAAGTTATATGCAAGTAGTATAAACCTCCGCGTCTAAAACTATTCATGGTGTAAGGGACTCTGGTCGACCATTCCGTAACAGCATACTCGACCTCTTTCCGCACTTATTGCTGCCAGCTAGATTCTTGGGCGATCCTTACATCATATCAGTCAGGCATTGAACGGGTGCCTTAAATACAGTCATGCCCCGCTCTTATGCAACAACCTTTGCTTTTGTTTGTTTAAGGAGCTGGTATGCCCATGTTTAGGACACGTGCAATCATTTTCATGGGAGGTTGCCAATGTCTTAGAGGCTTTCTGAGGCTGCGGTCGTCTCCTTGAACCTTGTGTATTCTCTTCAATTGTACTCTGCCCTTGTGTTCAAATATTATTCACCTAGATTGTGCCCACATGTCTTCTTGTTCAGTTTAACCATGTCAGTCAAGGCTCCCTCGGAGTCGACGGGCTGAAGCGATCAGCGGCATATTTAGGGATCACTTGTCTATAATCAGGAAAGACAATAATTCATGCTGGGTAAATTTGCAGAGCTTGGCAGAGAACTTACATATATACAAAAATCTGCCCATTTATCTCACCCAGTGTTTTATACGATATGTAATTCCCGCGGTTTGGCTTCTTGTTCAAATTGTCCAACATATATTTAGGCTCTTATCAAGGCACACTTTTAGTCATTTCTTAAGGAGCGATTGAAGTGAATTGAAAAAAAAACGCGTGTTTATTATGTCCCATTGCTTTTTAATTGTGCTCTCGACTGGCCAGCGAACGGCAGCCTCTCTTCTAAATACATTTATCACATTTGCACTCACTGCCGAATATTTTGCATTTCAATATAAGTCGTAAATAGTTAAATATGCTTCTTTTATTCTCTATCCCTTATTAAATATTCCGCAATAACGTGCTATTTCCTGGATAAAGTGGCCCCTCTTGAACAAAATTGCTGTAAAGTGTCGCCATATGTTCACCCATATAGGTTTATTTTAGGTCGTTTAAGAAATTACTTCCATGGCCGTACAACCTGATTTAGTTAATAGCATGAGTAATTGACTCACAACTATTCCTGTGATTAACCCTAGACTGTATAAAATACCGGAACTAGTGGGACTCACAACTATTCCCTGAACAACCCTCAATGGCCTATATAAAATACCGGAACTAGTGTATGATTATCGGATGCTATCACTTTGAATGCATAGTCATAATTCCAGCACGGCGCTCGACCGATTGCACCACCAACTTGAACGGGCGTATTGCTGGCGTCTTTGTAACAGGCCCATGCGATGAAAGGATTTTAGGCTATTAGCATAGTCAACTTAGATAGCAGGAATATCAGTGGGGAACTCAGCAATCACACTGAGACACTATTCCAAGAACATATTAATGTTCATTAATGAAAATATGGCGGTAAACAGTTCTATCGAAACAGAGATTAAATTAACGTATTATATAGGTTTAATGTGGAAACAATTAGAAGTAAAAGTTATCTAATTACCCATTAGCATGCCAAGAAATGTACAACTAAAGATAGATCATACAATGACGTCAAAAGTAATCTCTAGTGACAATAGTACTTACGTCATTCATACATTACCATACAGTAGAACGAAAATCCAATTAAAATCGGTAACTTGTAATCAACCCAAATACATCGTGTTTGTATGTACCGGGGACCCAGAAGAAGTATAGCATGTATTGCAATGCGCGCTTCTTACAATTGGTAATTGTATCTGTCGCAGTTCTTATCTCATTTATTTGTATGTAATCACCAGATTTCGCCTTATCAATCACTTGCGTAGCTTCGCGAATTTTACACGATAGGGTTGTCTTAGTAAAACATTACATATTTATTCAAAAGGATTATGTGATATATCTAGAGCTAGCTCTTCTAGATCCAGATACAAGTTGCATTGACAGATGTACCCTATTCTGTACATACTAAGGAAACGTTGTAGTATATTCACATTAGCATGGAATTTGTTCTACGCCAATGCTTTGCTATGTATCAATCAGACAAATTGACGACCACAACGTACAAGGGCACATGGGTAAATGTCGTTACAAGCAAATTTCAATATGTGTACGTGTATCAACAAATCAATCAATGTAAATATGTTAATTCACCTTCAGTTTATGGTCAGCCTGAATATTTCAGGTGGTGCCGTTAATTGCATATGACGTGGGAAATGGATAACGATTGGTTCATTAAACGTTACGCTCTGTTACGGATATGATAAAAAGAGCGCCATGGTTATGAGTTATATACAGTTAACGGTTAGGTGTGTCATTTAAGGACTAGCTTCATCTGGGCACCTCTATGTATATGCCCACGACTTGATGACCGTATAAAGGTGGGCAGTATGTCCCACAAAGTGCAATGTTCCATACTATTTTACAAAGCGCAGTTATATCAGTGATCGATAATACAAACAGTATCTGCCATTCTACATAATTGTAGGCGTCAAGTGTCAGCATTTAACATATAAATTGACTTAACATAGCTTACACTTTAGATGCGTTTATTGTAACATGAGCCATAAGACACGAAGTGAACGTATGCATTGCAATAATTGTGTATAATCAACAATTAATGTTTTATTATGGAACGGAAAGGGGCTGTACGTCCACTCCAACAACAATGACAGAGCCCGGAAAACTATACGCATTGACACCCCGTTATAACGTTAAATCAATTTACATCATCAAATGTCAGACTTTATATTTGTGCGGGAAATAAATCGTAATAGATTTGTTAGTGATACCTACAAGAAGCTACATATAAATATGATACACTGGGAAAATTTGAGGCCGTATGAATGAGGGAGATTAATGAGGGCAAATATTCCATAACTTTGCTTGTTAATTTCCGCAGCTACTTGCAGATACTGTCTGATATAAACAATCACACGCGCTGTCATTAAGGGTACGACTCACATTCAATATTGGTTAATTCTGATATTACGAATAACAGTTAGGGTTCCATAAAAAGTATCAGGTATAAATAAGAGTTTATATCGATTGCCTGGAATACTTATACGTTTAAAGCGCCCCGTTTAACACAAACCAAGATGGCAAGGCGCACCAGTATACAGCCTTAATACATAGCAGTGGGATACAGCAAAGATACAAATCGCCCACATCCTAAAGGGCAGCACTAGAACTTCTCCTCTCTCTTTGGTTGTTTCTACCTACTACCTTGGAAAGGTTTGTTTGGTACTGTGATCCTTTCCCGTGGCATTACGTCTTATCATCTGACTATATACACCGCATCAGTGGTTTAAATAACCCTTTATCGTCCCATAATAAATACTCAATAACATTTACTGATACATATATACACTACTTATCCTATCGTGCGTACAATAGTTTTTTCCCTTGTCGGCAAATCATTTGCCACTATCATTTTATTTTAAGTATAACTTAAGCGTTATTAATCGTGACAACAAGCTCGATAGTGCATACGAATCAATGCATTAACATAATTAGCCATTTTAGGCAAGATAATTGATTGCTTGCCTGACAGCCATTTTTGGCAATGTATAATTTAGATAAAGATACATCGCTCATTATTAACAGATATACATTGAACAATAAGTGCGTTGGGCAAGTATGTAAATGATCAAGATATTCCATATAACATCCGTTTTAGAATGGTTTATTGTATTCATCAGCAAAATTGCTGAATTGTGCTATCATAAATATCGCGTTTAAGTATCCAAGCTCATTGGCCGGTGCATGCAGTGCAGCATCCGTTGAATTTGCGAGCCTGATTGGCACATTTGTCATGGTTTGTAAACAGCCATACACGTTTATTTACAGTAGAACAGAGGAGTCGCTATCAGCATGGAACACATGTAGATGTGCTGTTTTGTTTGCTATAGCTTGTGATGAGGCATCACACGATCAGTGTAAATTGGTTTGTTACCTTATCTGTCACTAATAACATACATACGTGTGAACATAATGGTTGCCTTTGTATTACTTTAGCAATATTGACAGTAAATACCAGTGCCACAATTATTGAACCGACTATCAACATGGTATATTTTGAAGGCTCTATTGGATTCCTTCATACAATTACTGTGAGCATGGATATATATGTTTATGTTATAGCAGAGGTTTGGTAATTGAGAAATATGACCAAGACCAAGCATCAGTCGACAACGTCAGATTGTTATTGGAATGCAGAATTTTTGATATTATTTCGACAAACGCCGTTGGATCCATTGATGTATTTGAGGCTTACCAAATAGCAGACGCTGTTCCTTGAAAATAAGGTACAAATATAATGCAAAGGGTAATAGTGGTAATGGTTGACATTATTAAGCCGTGTTAGCTACTCAGGCCACGTACAGCTAATACTGTTAGGGTGTTGGGGTGGTGAAGGGGTATATAATAAGATTTGTTTGAGCAGCATGTGGTCGGATCGATCGAATCCCTGAGTTTAAGACACAAATAAATGCCGAGCCTCATTTACCTGTGTTTTATATGTCTTGATGAACTCAATATTATTTTACGGGTAATGGACGTCTATTGTGTTTGAGATATTTAATGCTTCGAGGCATATTGGATTCGTGGTTAGACTCATAACGAGAAGAGATAACGAGCTTCTTATGCTGAACTATGCTACCTACTGGGGAAATTATGTATACGTGATCCTGTTATTGTAGTGGTAGACATGACATTGTGATGTTGTCTGACGCGATTATAGTCCACTTAAATATGCAGTGACCGTTTTCCAATTGAAACACACGTGTCTACCTTTATGACAGGCAGTTCCCAAACATTAGGATTGCCAATAAGTAGTTGTCAAAGAGCATGTATTATTAATCAAACTAATCGAACACCTGGGTTGATGTAGTTTTCATTAAATCACGTTGTTAAGTCTGTGGACATATTTTTATATGATGGAATACAATCCTTGCGAATGTGACATTTACTATAAAATAGAGTATAATTTATAAGGCGGCACCAATCGAAAACCATCTTCAATCATAGAAAAACAACACACGTCCAACTTGTCATGACGATGTACAACTGCTTTTTCCACTTAGGTCAGCCTTTAGTGGCGGTTTGTGGCTGCATGGTACAGGAATTATTTCTTCTGCTGTATCAATATTCACTGTTGAAAGCGCCGTTTCGTTCCGATGATGGGAGTTAACTCATATTGTACTTATAATATTTATTGTTTTACGTTGAATTGGAATCGTGCATAGAACACTAATAAATTTTGACTGACGAGGTAGTGACGCTATTTTGGAAACAATTAATGTGCTATTTGGAGCTTGGCTTTTATGTAGATCGAAATATCGGACAAAACTCTTAATTTTCTCGTGAACACGCTGCATGTGTTGGTTTCAAAGTGTTATTGAATTAGCGTTAATGGAAATAGTACATCCTAATGCCCCTGTCTTTATTAGTTACCCCATTATCTGTGGAGGAAATTACATCATATTACATCAAGTACAGTAAACGAAGGTTTTTTTCATGTTATGTCTACGGTATCGCAAGCCATGGACAAATAAAAAGTACATTTCTACGGGTTAGTACGGCTAGTCTTCAGTGGTGTTATTCTGTTGCGCCAAATAAGAACAATTACCAACTTTTACATGGACAGTCATTATAGAATTTGATAACTATTGTGCGAGAGACATCTCACCAATCAATTGAATCTCCAGCTTGATGTTGACTGAAACATGCACGTTTTACATACTTTATACCATTATTTGGATGGTTGATACACAATGTACACTGAAATAGCTCAGAGATGATTTTTATTCATAACAAATGAGTGTGATTCATCATCAATCCGCTTCTTTTTTGCACTGATAGATTATTGATGATTTATTTTGCGCTCCGAGGCAGTACTAGAGGTTTCAAGCTCCTCACCTGCGGACGTTTGTTTAACCAGAAAAACAGGCCTGATGTACATCGCTATATCAAAGTTCACCGGAAGAAGGCAATCCGAGCGCACGCTATGTGTTGAGTATTCTAAAACAACCACCAAGAAACCCAACAATCATCACACTCCCTGTTAATCCAACCTGTCTAAGAACACCACTCCATATCCGTTAGCAAACAATCCGCAAGATGGTGTTCGTTACCTAATACAAAATACCTGGCGTACCTATCGTACCGATACGGATACAGCCGTACTTGCCCACGCGGGAAGTAATGTTTAATGTAATGTTTATATGCTACTGGTCAAATTATATAAAAGGGTATTAATATGGACCAGTAAGATATTCCACTCGGCAGTAATCTGCATCTACACAGACATGCATTCTTGGCTAATCAGATAGCTTCTCTGCAACATAGTGTGCAATAGCGTTTATGAACAGACCCACAAGGTGTTTCGTTTCACTGCAGAAACACTGACTCCTTTGAAGGTTACCATCATCAACATCAGAAGAATGCGTAACATATATGCTATCAATGCTATCAATATTAGGTGCAGAATTGAAGAGCAGTACATTAATTACTGTGGCCCATAAGCCTAATGCACAGGTCAATGCCCCATTATTATATCGTTATAATTGAACATCCTAACAGCCATAAATAACTTATTAAAGTGTGAAACGTTATGGGAATTGCAAAAATAACGCCATATGCATGTAAGCTGTACTGAGCGGATTCCTAGCCAAAAGCCAAAGTTTGGACGCCATAATCAGCGTTGATCTACATGTATCACAATTAATGCCATCGCACCTAATATTTCGGGGTGCTACTTGTACAGGCTCAGAATATCTCCGGCTGAGCAGTCTATACCATCAAAGCGAGAATATGGAAAATATATGAATTTACAACGTATCAGATAATGTCATATAGCTGTCACGATTCCAAGAGCTACCCTCCCTTGATACTTCAATGCTTCTAATATCAATCGACACTGACTTCGTCAAACATGTTTTCAGAATTAGCCGTGTTGATCAGCGGCTGCTACCTGTCAATAAATAAATCAATATATATATATATAATTTATATATATATATATATATATATATATATATATATATATATATATATATATATATATATATAATATATAGTTATATATATAGCTATATAGTATATATATATAATATATCACATATAATCTATATATCTATATATATATATATATATATATATATATATATATATATATTATATATATATATATATATATATATATATATATATATTGCCAAGCGCTACAAGTATTATGTAGTTATAACTGGTAACTGCTTCGTTACAAGACGCAACGCGTAATCTTGATATATTGGGTAGACCATTTTGAAGCGTATTCCCAAATGAAACGTCCGAATGTATAAATGTATCAGCCAGCCGGTGTATTCTTCGTGCAATTGTTATTAATCGAACCATAGCAATGGCATTCCACCGCCTTTGCAAAGCCCATTCGCAGACAATTGTTATGAATCATTCTGAATGCTCGTTGTAGTGCAGTTTGCTACCTCTGTGAAATTAGGTACATACTATAAAACTGAAATATCACAGACACTCAGAATGAAACTGCTAAATAGTTGTGGCAGCTGGACGGCAATCTTTGCATGCAAATTCTTCAGACTAATATCATCGGATACACAGGTCACGTTAGAAACTATTAAGACTTACTGCTCCTCTCTAGCAATCGCTGCGATGCACGCAAATGCCAATTAGTCATCGTGCTCTTATACGAAAATGTGTTGAACGCAATTATTTGTGTAATCATATCTTAATTGGTATCAAAACACCCATGATTAGAATGGTATTTATACAAAGCTGTCAGTTCAATATCTTCGTATGAGTGAACACCTTGACACTTATATTCCACGCTCCGGATGAATAAAAAACCTACTTAAACTTTCCGGTACTTGAGCGACTTAAATAGGTTGCTAATCGTGAATTGCACGAAGATGGTCACATACAGCTTCCAAATCCAATCTTGGCATACATTGGTTCTGAAAGAATTTTTTATACCGATAGAACCCAAAGATAGTGACATTCCTATCAGATGATGTTAAGCATCAGTTAATCTACAATGCGAAGAAAGCGATTGAATCACTGGACAACAAGTCACAGACGCTGGTCGATGCCGACAGGCACCCGCGCTGCTAAATAAGGAGCTTTGACATCCCAGCATTGTGAGACACATCCACCCGCTGTTGTCGGAGCTGGCAGCCAGCACATGATTGTTTGATTGACCAGGTGCACAGCTCCCCCAACCCCATGGCCGCTGATATACAGCTAGCGAGTCCCTGCGCTTATTCTACTTCGAACCAAGTTAACATCAGTGGTGACCACAGGTGCTCGGGAGCCTTAAAAAACCTTTGAAGCCTCAAGTCGTGCCAGCAATAGATGTGGTTAGGCCGATATACAGCTCGAGACTCGGCTCTTGGAAGCATGGCATTGGGAGTCGAGCTTCTGTAATGGTGACAACCCCTTGAACATAATGAATTGCATGCGAGCTAAGCACATAGTATTTAGTTACCGCTAATAGTGTTTATGCTGTCTCTTGGTAGAAGACACTAGTATATGTAAGACCGGAACATACAATTACAGTAATGACTGGCTGGCTGGTACAGAAACCTTGCTGACAAATAAAGTAAAGGATCTGTTGAGTTGATAAAGCGCTTTTCACGAAAAAGCCAGGATCGAAAAAACAGCGTTGATAAAAATAACTTAGAACTGCAAAGGTGGGAGCACACAACCACCGATAAAAAGAGTATCAAGTACACAAAAGATACACAAATGAAATACACCGTGCAAACAAGAATGACATGGGATGGGAAAAACGAAGATCGCTTTATTCGGTCATGCCAAGGCCAACTGGCGGGTATCCAGTAATAACAAACAATCACCAGTTTGAAAATTGCACGCCGTAAAGTTGTAAATATACTGCATTAGTAATGCAAACCCACCGACTAGCGGAATAACAAAAAAAAACCGAAACAGCACACTTTACAAACACCAACATATAATTAATTTACGCTGTGCATTATTTTTTTTATAATGATGATTGATACTGTGATATACTCATCTCGATAGATAGAAACCATACTTTCAATGTATCCTACGTTTGTTTGCTGCCCCGGGAAACATCCAATGGTTCCTTAATTTTGGGTAGGGACCCTTTAAGCTCTCACTCCTGAGATCTTTGTTCCTTGAGACACTTAGGCTAGTGAAGCTCTGAACATATTCAGTATGGTCAAAATGTGTTGATAGATATTTTGAAAACAACTTTGATATGATTGCTCGCTCCTCGTCAATACTTTAAAACAGGATACTAAATGTAATAAAGATTTACCTAATTACTCATCAGCAGTATACAGACAAGTATAAGTCCTATTTTACATCCCAACTGTATATTTACATATGGACAGGGCGCTTTCATGTCTTTCCATTTGCTACGCATGTTAACTGAGGGCAGAAAACGTATTGTTTTCAGATTGGGCTTATTAATGCAGAGCGTTTATGCCATATTGCAAACGTTATTACCTCCTGGCCGAAAATTTACAGCCGAATTGATCTTTGATTATCGCTACCGACGCTTGGTAACCTGCGTAGCGTTATTAGCGATTTTATCAAGGGCCTCAATAGATATGTTATATATATATATATATATATATATATATATATATATATATATATATTATATCCATATATATATATATATATATATATATAGATATATATATAATATATATATATATATATGGTATCTCTATATATATATATATATATATATATATATATATATATATATATATATATATATATATATTATATATATATATATATATATATATGCGGCCTTTTGATACAATCGACCTACTATTTTGGCACTCAGTCACATCTTGGCACACGATCTGAGTGCCAAAATAGTCAAGAGCTTTTTGTGTGCTTTGTTCTGCAAATTTTTATTTAAAATTTGTGTTACCTGGTAAATTATCTCCATTCACATTCATCCATTGCAAGACTTTAACCCTTGCATCGCGCAGATGGTAGTTCGGGACGTTTGAAAAATTTTATATATTGGACTGACGACCATTTTGGTACTCTGCATTTAACAGCTTGTTTCTGGTTATTATCCGATATATCATAATCCCAACTTCTGATGTATTGCTTAGAATTACTTCCTTCACAAATATATTCCATCCACGTGACATTCGACAGAGGTAATTAAAAATATATATATTTGGTCTCGATGTTTTCCAATGATCTATATTCGCCCTGAAAACCGAAACGCTTCGGCTGATCGGATAATTCGTAAGGCACCTCGTGCTTTGAGATGAAGTTGCGTTGCGGGCCGAAAATATCTTACGATTTGGTAAGCAATAACCACAACTTGAATATATTTTGGCGTTATTTAAGACACTTATACCCAAGTCAACCAGATGATAGCGAGAAAATATATATAATGTCGCTTAAGTGTATTCGATAACCTCGGTTCTTAGCCTGGGCTTTCTAATATCGCCCACTGTGACATTTTGTGATTGATCTAAATCATGACAACGCTGGTTCGTTAGATTGGATAAATTGTGTAGTATACTCAATATCACATATAAATGAAATCTGGTCAATGTTGAGGTACTTTACTTTAGCTATATGGAGTCAAGCCGGCCTTGGCTAATCGCATGTCTGTCTGTCTGTCTGTCTGTCTGTCTGTCTGTCTGTCTGTCTGTCTGTATGTCTGTATGTCTGTCTGTCTGTCTGTCTGTCTGTCTGTCTGTATGTATGTATGTATGTATGTATGTATGTATGTATGTATGTATGTATGTATGTATGTATGTATGTATGTATGTATGTATGTATGTATGTATGTATGTATGTATGTATGTATGTATGTATGTATGTATGTATGTATGTATGTATGTATGTATGTAAGTATGTATGTATGTATGTATGTATGTATGTATGTATGTATGTATGTATGTATGTATGTATGTATGTATGTATGTATGTATGTATGTATGTATGTATGTATGTATGTATGTATGTATGTATGTAAACGACTTTTTGCCAATCGTAAGGCGTCAATAATGCGCAAAAACGGAGAGGTTTTGATTCGACATTGATCTGAAACTTATGTCAAGGTAATCGAATAAGTGAAAAACTAGTATCTCGAATAACTCCGTTAATTACTTATCATCAATAAATTTTTAGACTTTGATGTATAATGTTATGAATCCTATACACAGAGGATGATGTTCATTGGCCTTTGAAGTCACTGTAGATAGCATGCTATAGAGCAAGTTAATTGTTTAAGCAGAAAGGTTGGAAAATAACAAGTCCATGTAAACTGAGCTATTTAACAACAATTGGTATGTTGCATTTCATTTCAGCATATCATTTTACCTTTATGGCAGTCCTGATATAGCTGTATATGGAATTATCACTATGTATATTCTTGATAATTTCTGTATCAGTTACTGATTAGTCACGGAGGCACCATAAATGGTATAAAATGGGATATGTGTTTATTTACTACTAAAGGTGTCATGTTGATTCAAAAGTAACTCTTATCACCAACCTTTCATTACATTGGGAAGCGTAAGTGATAGTATTATTGATTTCATAGAATCGACGAAAGTTTGCACACTTATTCATAACCCCTCTAAATGCTTTTATTGAGAAACAGCCACTCACTAATAGCCATTGATATCACATAACCACAAGCAGCGTTATTTTGCTGTTCCCCACTTAAAAGCTGCTCTCGCGCTCTGAGTGACACGAGCGCCTATCCAGTCCGCTAAGACCTCCAAACGATTCATATACCCCCAGACACCTCCGTATACTCCAGTGACCCAGTTAACTGTAGCGCTGTATGTTTCTAAACCCCGTACGCATCCTTCTTCAACGCGAGAATGCTCTTCTGTCTTTACCCACCAGGCGACTATCATCTTACACCGTGGTAACTGTTTATTCCACATATCGATTACTATCGTTTACGTAATAAGAATATCTCCTCGAATAATACCCTCTTTGTTGTATTCGGAGTAAGATGACAGAGTTCTTCCGTATTTGTTAAAAGATACGGGATGGAGAGAAAAGGAGAGTTTCCCAATAGTTCATTGGATGTTCCAATAAGCAGGGTTGATAGATTCAGCGGGATGACATAAAAACAATTTAAAGTATTTTAAGCATGACAACAGTTTCTGTCACACACGCAAAATGGCTGTGAATCGTGCAAATGACTACAACAGTCCAATTGAATTTGTAAATCAGTTTAATTTCATATCGACTAACTTACAAAAACGTGACCTACTCAGATTCGCCAACCTTTGACAAAGTCGCAATATGAAATCTCCCAAGGACCCAGGTTGGTATGGCGCCGAAGCTATATATCGTTGAGAGATTTGTCTGGGTCAATTGCGACCATAAAAGTCAGGTACCTTCTTGACAAACTACCAAATATACATTATTCACACAGTATTCAACACTGTTGGATCATTTAATACCATATAATAACAAAACACTTGAAATAAAAACACATTACTACGATCGAAGCTACCAAATATCATTCTTTGACCCTAGCCATGATAATCTGGCTTCGAACTTTGACCCTAGACGAACGATAGATCGGCGAAATATAGAGCGAAAAACTAGGAGACGATTATCAAAGTCAAGTCACATAAAATTGCTAATCTGACAAATAATGATCATTAAAATTAAATTTAACTTATTTCGTCACAGCCCTGGTTAGGAATGATACGATTGTTACAGTATTTCGGCTAAAAATGACATTTCACAAATTAAGAAACTCGTAAACAATAACTCTACATTAGGACACTTACTTCTACCTCGTGAATTCGCGGAAAGCATGGACATTCGTTGTTAAATACGGATTTCCCCAACAAATACATTCCGACATGGACAGAAAAGAAGCTGTGTCGGTAAAGTAATATACAATATCTATTACTGCGTGTTCTGTATTACCTAATCCGCGTTTGTCCTCTACCCATACCAAATTTATATCCATGACCCAATTTCCTCGACCGAACGTCCCCGATCAGCTGATCGGTGATACACAATTTAGGCGTTAGCAGTATTCGTTTCAATACTGTTGGATGGTTCTGTAAAGTTGAAAAACAAATTGTTGTTTGACAGACTTGTTTGGCTATTATAGCTAGGACTGTTCGTTGATATGTAAATGCAAAAGAACTTGACTATGAAACATCAACTTAATAATTTTAACAATTAATGGTTGCCCTTCACTAAGCCCTACAAGACGTTTGAGTATAAATTCATGTTACCGTTCGACCGGAGCTACCCTTCACTCCCTTCACTAGGCTGCAGCCATGAAGATAGATATGATGTTATATGGACATTATGGTCGGACATAACCATAATGTGTATAGTTCTGTGCTGTTTGGCAAGTTGTGATTGAAGAGACTAATCTAATGTTGCAGTACCATTGATGGTTTTAACTGCCCTGCATGATTTGCATGGTAGGTTTTATCAATTTATCAACACATATCAGTGACTGCTTATCCACTGTCACTTGGTGTTTCATAAACTTAACTATTGCCAATTGTCTTAATATGGTAGACCTCAAAGGTCAACGGGTCCTCAGATTGCAATTATAAACAATACTTGGGGGTAGGCATATTTCTGAAGTTGGATCTAAATTGTAAAGAGGTTGTCGATGTCATGACCAAATATCAATTACAATTTGAAGTCACAACATCACATGCATATTGGGCTGTTGCCTATCTAGGCAATGGCCAATGTGATGGTCTATCAAAAGAGGGAATAAGTTGATGGTGCAAAAACAGACTTGAAAGTGTCAGATATTACCAGAGGGTCACCTAATACAAATAACACCAGTCATTAAATAAACAGCCTCTGAACTGCATAATTATTTGATAGCATAATCAATGAGCATCTGTGCTGTAAAAACCATGACTATGCTTATTATGTAATTTGACAGTAGATAATATTGAATGTTCTCAGCTGAACAGCTGATGTGGCCTCACATAAGTTTCCTGGCATTGAATTATGTGATCTGACCTTGGAAGGTATCGTATAAGTGAGTGTGGAAACATTTTACGAGGTGTTATATTGTGAAAATAAATAACCAGCATCTGTATACTGGGTCTCTATGTTCTAACCGCATTGCTCTCCATGCTTCCATTCCTATTTAGTTCTCTAATAAAGATGCAGAATGAAATGCATTGTCATTTATATAGAGCTCTGTTTAAATTTGGGCCCATGTACTGTGAATATGGAAGAAATTCTATTTTGAACCAACCGGATATGTATATTTCCACAAATTTTCAACCATACCGACATTTTTGTAACATGGTCCGATTTTTATCAAATTATCAATTAAATGGTTCTGAAAACTCACACAACAAGCAGGTCACATTATTATGAACAATTGTGTAGCAATTGCAGAAATATGCATTGTTTCTCATTGTTTACATCTTAATTAATGCATAGTATGTTATGTGTCAATTATATTATTTTTGCAATGCATATTGTAAAATGTACGTGCTTTTTTTTAATTAGATACTGTACCAGCAGCCCAAGCAAGTACCAGCTATGCCACAAGTCTGCCTAAAACAACAAGCCCTGTAGACCCCAGACTTAACTATGCCAACAAAAACAATTTGATTTCTAGTGACTCCGGAGTCAGATCAGGATGTCTCGAGCAGAACATGCATTAAAGATACAAGTGAGTATTTTTCATTCCTCAGTGATCTGTTAACTAGTGACAAGGTATAAACCAAAGAAAGGCGTCTTTGCATTATAAATGAATTCTAGTTACGTGACCTTCATATAAAAGGCACTACCCAATGCATGGTCTATAAAGGCCTGTGCTATATTATGAAAGTCAATACAAGTCTGTTATAACTAGAAACTAATAGCGAAATGTGAAAACAATATATCAATGCACGTTCAGACCGCTTCCAATGGGATACAAGGTAGACCCAAGCTCTACAACTTGCCTTCAGAAGTTTCCAGATCCCCAGTCTAAGGAAACTACTCCCAGGTATGGTATATATACTTCAGAATATATTGTATTAATCAGGATAAATTTGACAAACAGATCATTCCCAGTTTCTCTGTTATGGTAGATGCCATACATTATATACAATTGTTGCACAATTGTGATGTAGGCTGAATTGTTATTTAAGCTTGTAGATTAGCCATGCATTGCCATGTGATGTTGCATGATTAAGTCACTTTATCTGATGCTTTATCAGTAAGTTATATCTTCTATTCTCAGCATTACATTGCAGACAGATTATTACAAAAGTTGTAGCTACACTGACTTAATGTGCAATCTGTGTAGCTCTACAATAATCTCTCTTATTGTTCTGTGCATCTTTCTGAAGATGTCCTGGTCAATCTAAAACCTGCTGAGGTGCTGCAATCTTGAGTTCAACAGCAATTTAGTCTGTAAAACATTTATGGTCAATATCTTATACAGAATGCATGTGACACTATTCATTTGACACTACCCTCACACACAACCTCACTTTGACACCTGGAGTTGTTCTACACCATTCAGTCAGACAAATGGTAGGTTATAGCTGTACCAGCAAGGAACACTACCTAACATATTGTGGGATAACCCATCAATCTTAACCACACATCTCTCGCCTCCAGTTTTGGTTGAATAATAGAACTGTTATTTCTGGATTAGTGGTGCCAAGTAATTTACTTAATATGTGTACATGTTGATTGTTTCAGGGAAGAAAGATGTTCTTAAGTCAAAGCTGCCAATGGGACCTTCCCTAAAATATGAATGTGCAGCTCAAAATCCAATGGCCCTTGTACCACCTCTTAATTATGCTTGAAATGTCATTAACTATGCATAATTGTAATAAGCAGTGCTGGTTTCAAATAAATGTGGCACAAACTCTTAATTATGCTTGAAATGTCTATAAACATGCATAATTGTCATACAAGTGACCTTTTTTAATCACTTTATATTTTATAGACAATATAACACATGCCCAGTTCACTCAGTTAATGATGCAATAATAATTTCATCATAGCTTTTGACAGTAAAAAACGATTAAACTATATTTACCCATGGCCTCAGTTTTAAAATTGTGTTTACAAGTGGCCATACTTGTTCGATAGCTGTGATATTAATATGTTACCTGCATTTCAAATCCAACCCCTTTGTAACAAATTATGGCCATGTGAAATCTGTTCTCTAGGGAGAACTATGAATTTAGTACTATAACAGATGATATAATCAGAAATAATAGAGATTACATAGCGCTAGTACGATTATCATTAAGTTATTAGCGTATATTTCTATGAACTAGAGCTTGCCTGTCTGTGAGCTACATTGGATGATCAAGCGTGATGATGAACAAAGGAGACGCCTCCATGGACAAACAAACAACCATATCGAGCTGAAGAGTGGAAGCCAAAGTGATTTATATAAATCGTCTACAGTGCCACCTCGTTGAACGAAACCTCGCCAATAGGGATTCCTCGATGATGGGGACGCAGACCGGGAAACCATTCCAAGCAATACTATTTCACTCGGTTAATCGGGACATTCCAGACGAATCGCCTCGTTAAAAGTGACGCGTTGCCATCGATCGATTTTAAATACCATCGACTGTAACAGCTTAATCCTGATTACTTAACGATCTCTGATCACCCGACCTCTGATCACCCGAGTTAAACGAAGTTGATGAGGTAGTTAAATCATCTAGAGGGTGCTGGCGGCTGACTAACAAGCGTGACTTACCATTGGAGATTACGATTGTGCACTGTCAGCGTGCCCAATTCCCGTTTTCGGTGGCTGCGGAGCCCAGCGAGTTCACATTGACGCCTTGACTCCATGATTAAAAGTCAAGTCGGGTGGTTTAAAAGATAGAAGTGTCATCATTCATCATCAAACTGCCAAAGAAACTGTCACAATGCCTCGAAGAAAAGACCTCATCCTACAGACGAAGGTAGAGATCCTGAAAGAACTAAAAAGAAGTCGCCAAAGCCAAGCCAATACAAAAGCCGAACAAGAAAGAGAGCGGGTGGAGACGGAGAACTGGATGAGGCACTGTTTTCGTGGTTCAAACAGAAGTGGGCCCAAGGCGCACGACTGTTCGGAACAGAAATTCAATCAAAGGCTCTCCAGCTAGCGGAAATGAAGAGGGTGCAGAGTTTCAAAGCATCATCTGGTTGGCAGTGGCGCTTGAAATCACGGTTCAACGTAGCCTTCAAAAAGCAGCAAGGTGAAAAACAAGACGCCGATAACCCTTCCGCCCGCCACTGGCTCCAAGACAAATTTCCTGAAATTCCCGCCGACTTCAGTGACCAGGACATATTCAACGCAGACGAGACGGCCCTGTACTTCCGGGCCTTCAACAGTTCAATGACAAGGAACACTGCCTGCCCATGGAGGAATTCGCCGGAGGGAAAGCCGCCAAGGAAAGGATCACAGTCCTACTTTACGCCAATATGGACGGATCGGAAACGCTGCCGCTGCTCGTCATCAGTAAAAGTCGTCGCCCGTGCTATTTTCCGAAAGATACCACAAAACTGCCGGTCGAGTACGCTTCATCGAAAAATGCATGGATGACGGGAGAGATCTTCGCAAACTGGCTGGCTAAATGGGACGGAAAGCTCTACTTCAACCAACATAAGGTCTGCCTGTTGATCGACAACTGTGCTGCCCACTCACCGCAGGTGACGCTGACCAACATCACTTTACACTTCCTGCCGCCCAACACCACGAGTCTGATCCATCCGATGGTCCAAGGAGTGATACGGATACTACAAAGGACATTACCGCAGCGCGTTGAATGGACGAATCATAAATGCCCTTGACGCTGACGAATCGGTACAAGCACTACGAGTTGCCCGACAGATCAACCTTCTCGACGCCATCCACCTTGCCAAGTCTTTGTGGTCGATGGTAAAGGCCGTGGCCATCGCCAGCTATTACCGTAAAGCCGGCTTCACTCGAACCGACTAGCCCGCCGTTGAAGATTTCGAGAGTGACCTGTACGACGTCTCTTTGCCGCCAACAATGCCAAGAGAGGAGTTCGATCGACTCGTGTCACTCGATGATCCCGTTCCGACAAGCGGCGAATACGACGATGCCACTCTCCTCGAGCAAGTCAGTCAAAAACGCGCTGCCCCAACAACGACGACTCTGACGACGACGAAGAAAGAACGACATATGCTCGTGGATTATCTGAGACGATTCGCTCAAGATCAAGGCTATGGCGATGATCACGTTGTGTATTGTAGTTTGCGCCACATCGAAAACGTGTAAATGGACTTAGCGCCGAAGAAACCACCCAATCGCGTTTGGACCAATTCTTCAAAAGTAATTAGACACCGGATATGTGGATGTATAAATGCAATACGAACTCTGATGGGACAAGCCAAGCCGATTTGACCGTATGTTCATTGTACACAATTGTCTGTGTTTTTTTGTTATTTGTAATAAATAATAAATTCAAGTTGTAAAATGATTTAATTGTTCACATTTTACTTGCTTTTTGTGCGTTGGGTAGGGCCCTTTAGTTTTCTGTTGGTTATGGACACCTGCATGTTCTTTAGTTGTGTAGGGTTGGTGGGACCTTGCTATTGGGGATGCCTCGTTAAAGGGGATGTTAGTCCGGCCACGGAGGCGTCCCCTTTAACGAGGTTGCACTGTATTACTATAACTACATCAGTGTTGTTATATCAGTAGCAGAGGATAATACTTATGTGGAATGTGTGCAAGACTGGGGCTTAACCTCGCTTGCAACATCAAAGATCACTTAGCGACGGAGCGTATAGGTCTCGGACAGGATGTGGAATGATACTGAACTATGTTCGTGTTTTCTCAATGATAAGAAAGCCGACCCCTGTCAAGTTCATATTCAGACTCTCGACACATATTGCACGTTCCATCCCACGAGTTCCTGTCCGACTTCCAGTTTCACAGTGTGCGTATCTCGGTGTAGATATATCTATACATGCGCCTGACCCGGCACTCGAAAGCGCCAGACATTTAAAGCTGCTCCATGTTTGAATTACGTTGAATAGTACTTCTTTCAATGTGTATAAATATATCGTCGTTAATTAAACATGCATTGCCCCTTAACTGCACGTTAATTCTATCGCTTATTATCATTTCAAATTAAGATTCCCCGTCATACAGACAGGGGGGAAGGCATACCACATGGCATAGATGCAAACATTTAATTCCCGCCACAACCAGTTCACCACACTGTCGCAAAATGGTTTTTGTTGCGTCGTAAAGCGTTTGGGTTTCTGTTATGTACCAAAATAGTAGGTTTTTGTGATGTACCAAAATGGTTGGTTTTTGGTTATGTCCTAAAATAGTTTGTTTTTTGTTATGTTCCAAAATAGTTTGTTTTTTGCTATGTACCAAAATAGTTGTTTTTTTACATGACCCTAATACCCGAACTATTTTGGAACGTCCATTTTGGTACACAAAATATATAAGTTTAATAAAACAATGAAAAACCAAGATAAGTTTACGAAACCGAAACCTGTTACCGACAGACCAACGGAAAACAAGAAATAATCATCATATTGACTATATGTTTTGTCGCCTTCTAGGGTCCCCAAAATGGTTGGTTTTTTTGCTAAATGTCCAAAATGGTCGCATTCGTATGTATATATATATATATATGATATATATATATATATATATATATATATATATATAATATATATATATATATATATATATATATATATATATATATATATATATATATATATATATATACTGACGATTACAACCATTCGTGGACTCCAACCATTCGTGGACAAATTTGTATGGTGCATTTTTGCTATCATTAATTATCAATTATTTATTCGGCATCTTTTAATTGATACAATTAAATAATTTAAAGCGAATTAAAATCTTTTTGTCACATTTTATTGCTGGTATATACTTTTTGTCCTCGAAACGTCGTCCACGAAAGGTTAAGATATTAATTTATACGTATAAATCCAACCTTTCGTGCCCATATATATTTTTGAATATTTGCGGAATACCGAAATATTTTAATCATTTTCAGTCATCATGGATTAGAAACATAATGTTTGTTGTAGATGTGATCAATTATGAACCATTGATAGAATTTCGCGATCTAATTCAATGTTGTATATTAATGAAAAAGGAGAAAAATAGAGTTTTTCGGTAAAAGAATTTAAGAATAAATCAAATATTTTAATTTTTCAAATAAATATATCCAACACATATGATTAAACAGTATTTCGGAAATTTGGATCGAAGTATATACGGTTGTATGGAAGATATTGAGGTGTGCGTGTTATGTCCACGAATGGTTAGTTGTTAAAATTTTATTTCTCTATTATATTCAAAATCCAAAGAAATCACGCGTGAAAGATTATTTGCGTACGTTACTAAGACTAGACTATCACATTCGAGTGGTCAAATCAAAATATTTTCATTTATTTTGGACGAAAATGAGCTTTGACTTTATGTGGACATACTGGTATATCCTTTCGTGGACCAAAGTCTACGAAAGGTTGTCGGTTTGTCCACTAAAGGTCGCGTTCGTGCTAATATATATATATATATATATATATATATATATATATATATATATATATATATATATATATATATATATATATATATATATATATATATATATATATATATATATATATATATATACAAGTCCGACCATTTTGGTACAAATCACCAACCATCTTGGCCCATACTTACATTTTGGCCGATGATCATTGGGCCAAAATAGTCAGCGTCATCCCATAGGCTTACACAACTGCGCTTCCCCACAAAATCGTAACTTTATTTGCTACTTCTCTCCTCCTAAGGTTGGAATCTTATTATTAGGGATAACTATCCACTTTTTCTTGGCGTTAAATGCATTTGCCTGAATTTACATTTTGGCCAAAACGACCATTTTGGCCATGTTGAATAATCGGTCATTATATGGCTTTGTTCGATGTATATTTGCTTCAAACTTAGATTCATGATCTGTGTGACTTCAATGAACAATTCTTTGTTTTAAATTATCGCTTGAAATAAAACACATACAAATTTTGAACGAATATATAAATCAGCAGATTTACGAATAACGGGCGGCACACGCTCAAATGTCTTTACGGACGGATATAAAAAAAATGGCGATTTTACTGGGAAATCCGTGGTTGTAAGTCTTTGTCAACTCATTTTTGGTGTTTTTTTCTCAGTATATATCCGTCTGATAATGTTTAATTTAGATAAATAAGAGCAAATGTAGTACTTAAGCTGGGAATTCTAGACGCAGATCAGCATTTAAAATGTTTTAAGAATCTCACTGAAATGAAATACCGGTTTTTTCGATCTATGTTGTGCAAAGTTTCAAGTAATCAATGAAATCATATCGTATCAACGGACTGTTTTTATCAAGTGATTAATTAAAAGATTGTTCTGCGTTATCAGTTGGCTCGTGTCGTAAAATCCAAGTGTTCCCCACTAACGCACCCGCGGGCTCAAGCTGAGGTACATTTTGGGATTGTAACAATTCCAGCCTGCCATACCTCGTGATATTTCGGTACACGAGCGAACATAAAAACAAAGACAATCGGTCAGCCATGACAATTTTGCACGCACTGTTTCCATGTGATTCTCGCTCGGTCAGTATGATTCTAACGTTTATAGATTGAATATCATTCATGTGACAATGAACGTTATTGTTGCGGAAAAAGAAATTTCATGTACGACAAATTACGAAATACCCGTAGTTTACAGTGGTTAGCGAGCTTCACCGGGCTGTTCCGCACGTGGGCTCTAGCGTTCAGACTCACACTTGCCGATCACGAACACCCTTCCAACGGCCAACAATACCCAGATACCACGTTAATGTCTCAAGATGCCTGCAGTTTGGTTGGATAGATCTATCGATTACCAATTATTTTTTTTAAAATGTATTTCCTAACGTACATTTATCCGTATCGACTATTGCCTACGGCTTTTGCTGTCATCTGTCAGATGTAAACATTGCCTAATCCGCTCCAGTATCACAATAACCCAAACAGACTTCAGACTTTATGCCCTGTAACTAACAATGTTGTATGGTGGACTATGACACGAGCCACCCCTAGCCATTATGATGGCTAGTGTCATAGTGCACTATATAAGTTATAACTACTCTGGTGGTAGTGCGTTAGTGCGGTGGGTTTACTCTTTCAAATGATAAATAATAGCTATCCAAAACAAGCTGTGCTAGTTTTAGCTGACAACTAAGTTCAACAGCGGCTTGTCAAATAATTAGAACCCAGGTAGGTTTTTAAAGTCCAGAGCCTCTTTTGTCAGGGTATCAGCCACATCAATATTGGTAGTAAAATTGTCGTCAAATGTTCAATGTTTGTTTTCCAAACAAGTGTTCAATAGTACAATCACATCATTTGAATATATCATGTATAAGCTATAAATGCCATGGTCATCTGTCAGTTAGTCTTAAAAGCTGTGCATCTGATCTAGTGTTGATAGAGGTATTAAGCATATCTGAAATCCCAAATCACACATGACACAGTACAGTTTTGCCCTGTCAATCTGTCTGCTTGTGAACGTTCGGTGTCACATTTTCTTAATAATGCAAGTCACTCATATATTGATTGTGACATTATTGAAAAAATATTTCTTAGCTATGTTAACCAAATAGAGAATACCTGTCTCAAATTAAACATGAACCACTCTTATATTGATGATCACTTACAAAGTAAATATCAGCGCTGCATGACCTTTTGTTCCTGAGTGATTTACTCAATGGGGAATAATTCTTGATGGCACGTTCTCTTATAATGCAAGCTTGCAACTTCATATTGACCAAATCTTGCAAACTTTAACTCATAGCTTTATGGCTCTTGACCTCTGACTTGCTAAATAAAAGCAAATTAAAATTGCTTGTTCCAGGAAAAATGTAGCTAAGTTATTATTAGCTCATGGGTGTTAGGGTGAATCATTTCTTAATAACTTAAATAATTAGGCTTAAATGCTAAAACTTTTTGCATACTTGGGGATGGACTATTGTTGCTAGACAAGTGGGTTTGGAAGTTATTATTCAGCCCTGGTGTGTCATTGAATACAACGATATACTATTAAAGCTATGATTAAATGCTGTCAAAAGCAGCAGAGTTCAATAGCCATAGGTCTTCTGTCTTTATTGTTAGGCAGTGAGATTGACTAGGTGTTTGTGATGACATTTTGCTCAGCAGCACTCACAATCTGGTAGTGATATACTGCTTTACCTCCTGTTCTGGGTTTAATATTATGGACCCAGTATCTCAATTGAATCATATTGGAGATTAATATCCTCTGTGTTGGTTAATCTGCCCAATTTAGAAAATTTATTTTTTCAAGATGGGCAACAGTATCAGCTGTCCAAACATCTCAATTATGCTCATCTATCTCTGCAAGACACCTCCTCATATCAAATGGAACAGTGGTTTGCTTTAGGGCCACTAGGCTCTTGCTAAATGAAGAGAAATATTCTTTAGTCTTTTCATTTCACGACATTTGGTGATTTAATATAATATGAATAGTTAAAGATAAGAATAGTGAGGAGGTCATGTGGCTTCGTCTACAACACTGACAGTAATGTAGATGAAGCCACATGACCTCCTCACTATTCTACATAATGAGTTACATTTGCAATATTAAGGTCCATGTGCTTAACCACCATGAAAACAAGTTTTATGTTAATGGTAAATTCACAACTTCATCAATATTGTGGTTTTTCACCAGTTTTGTGGCTTTTCAATTTTGTGGCTTCACCAATATTGTGGCTTCACCAATACTGTGGCTTCAATAATATTGTGGCTTCATCAATATTGTAGTTTCACCAATATTGTGGCCTCACCAATACTGTGGCTTTACCAATACTGTGGCTTCAATAATACTGTGGCTTCACCAATATTGTGTGGCTTCATAAATATTGTGGCTTCATAAATATTGTGACCTCACCAGTGTTGTGGCTTCATCAATGTTATGGCTTCATCAGAATTTTTGCTTCACCAGTGTTGTGGCTTCACCAATATTGAGGCTTCACAAATACTGTTGCGACACCAATATTTTGGCTTCACCAATGTTGTGACTTAACCAGTGTTGTGGCTTTACCAATATTGAGGTTTCACAAATACTATGGAATCACCAATGTTGTGGCTTCACCAGTGTTGTGTTTTCACCAATGTTGTGGCTTCACCAATTCTGTGGCTTCATCAATATTTTGGCTTCACCAATGTTGTGGCTTCACCAGTATTGTGGCTTTACCAATATTGAGGCTTCACAAATACTGTGGCATCACCAATGTTGGGGCTTCACCAGTGTTGTGTTTTCACCAATGTTGTGGCTTCACCAATACTGTGGCTTCATCAATTTTTTGAGGCTTCACCAGTGTTGTGTTTTCACTAATGTTGTTGCTTCACAAATGCTGTGGCTTCATTAATATTTCGGCTTCAACATTGTTGCGGCTTCACCAGTGTTGTGGATTTAATGATATTGTGGCTTAATCAATATTGTGACTTCACTAATATTGTGGCTTTACCAATATTGTTGCTTTACAAATACTGTGGCATCACCAATGCTATGGCTTCATAACATTTTAGCTTCAACAGTGTTGTGGCTTCACCAGTATTGTGGCTTCAACATTGTTGCGGCTTCACCAGTGTTGTGGATTCAATGATATTGTGGCTTCATCAATATTGTGGCTTCACCAGTGTTGTGGTTTCACCAATATTGTGGCTTCACCAATATTGTGGCTTCACCAACACTGTGACTTCACCAATTTGTGACTTCGTCAATGTTGTGGCTTCATCAATGTTGTAGCTTCACCAGTGTTGTGGCTTCATCAATATTGTGGCTTTACCAATATTGTGGCTTCAACAATACTGTGGTTTCACCAATATTGTGGCTTCACCAATACTGTGGTTTCACCAATATAATGGCTTCACCAAAACTGTGGCTTCACCAATTTTGTGACTTCGTCAATGTTGTAGCTTCATCAATGTTGTAGCTTCATCAATGTTTTTCTTCTCTTGTTTATCATATTCCGTTGAGATATATCAATCACTGGGGCTTAAAAAGTCATGTTATGTCTAAATGTAATTTTTGTTCAAACCATCAGAATGACCAAAATGACCGAAACAATGAGTATTATCTGTTTTTGTTGTGTTTGAGTATGGCTTCAACAGTCTGTTTAAGTACAAGTTTTTTATCAGAAGTTCTGTTTACCCTGTATGACTGTTAAGCTCCACCTGGTCCTGATTGATGGTCTTGCAGTTATGATGTATGCACCTGTGTATAGTGTCTCATTGTTGTATACTTAATCTGCTCTGTATTTATCTGCAATTCATATCACCTCCTCATCGCCAGCCCAGCATGACACAGACCTTTTTATTACCAGCCAGTCGTTACAGTGACCTGTAAGGCAAGACAATGATGCTATTCCGTGAACAGATAAAACATGCAATAAAGAATGCACAATTAATCAATTGGAGGTCAGTTTGACACTTGATGAAGCAAATTGTGAATAGATGCATGAACATATGCAGTTGGACACATCATTATATGACATGCACATACTTTGATTAGTGTCCTGTTGCCTTAACTTCTCGGCTGGTTTGCATTATTGCAGTTAATATTTAACAATACGAAAATAAATTATTGAACCATATAATATACCCAGTATGCGAGTTGTCGGCCATGACACCTGACGCCGAAGGCCCACCGGAAATCGGTGGTCTACAAAATCAAAACATTGGTGTGTAATGGCTTCTCCCCGGCGGAACGTTTTTGCGCTTCGTGAGATTCAGCTCGCCAATTGCGATATATCACCCGAAAGTGCCGTGCGATGTAGTTCAGAGATGACAGAAAGTACTAGAGCCTCATTTAGTTCATATACTGTGCATTATTTGGGAGAAATACGACTGAAAGTTGAAGAATCAAAGCAGGAGCTTGCGACTTTGGCCTTTTGGGCTTGGAAATGGAAACTCAACCTTCCCAAAAACCCCACAGGTATGGAGTTATTATACAGATATGTATCTTCTATTTTGTGTTTTTTTAGACCCAATGTTATTTGTATTGATTTTATTTTGTTATACTGCAATATGCGTATGATTAACTCGGTAAAGAAATCAATTGCTAATCAACATTTTGTATTCTTGGGTGGTGATTTATCCAAATTAATCAAATAATTGGGATATTGTGTCACATTTGGTATTGCTCTGGCCCTTGATTTTTGTTGTGGTCAATGTATTTATTTTTAAAAATTGTATTATCCTGAAGACACATTTGTTCCAGAAATTGAAACACAGCAACTTGCCAAACAGCCTCTGGACTGTCTTCTTCAGCTTGATGGTGAAGCCTCACTTCCCCATCCACAAAGTCTAACAAACTGGTCGTCCCACAATTTCAGTATGGTAACCTCTACAACTAATTGATTGACACACCAGGTATTTTTTTTGTTTAGTTGCTTTTGATTTCTTATCAGTCATACTTGCTTAGAAATGTTTGTTCATATTTCAACACTACTTACTATTAACCTGTAGTATGAAATGGCCCTTTAATTCACTTACACTGCTAATGAATTATTGCTTCAGTCATTTACAACAAGAATTCTTTGGGTGCATTCAAGGCCTTGGATGCATACAACTATGTTTACTGTGGCTGGGTAGACCAGCTTGGTCTTCACATGACGGCAAGCAAGTTTGAGTTTGTGGCAACAGCTGTCCGTCCATCTCAGCACACCACAATCGCCCCGTATGATGTGTGGGCCCTCATTCACCAAGAAGGATGGGTCAAGGGAGCAAGGTGCTACTGCATGGCTGGGCTTGGGGAAGCAAGCAGTCATAGTTACCACATTTGTGTGACGTGGACATCATGCCAATGACTGTCATTAATATTTATATAAATAACTTTTATGATTCATAGTTATTCATTTGTTGTTTGTCCCTTTAGGACAGATCTTGTCCCCATGAAGCTGCAGAATATCGGCTTCTCAATGCCCCAGTATGGGAAGCGTAACAAGCAACCTAAAGAGATGAAGAATCCCTCTGGGATATTGTAGCTGAGGCTGCACCGAATGCAGTCATTCTAACTGCCATCGACCCAGTTGGACACCAACAGAATTCCATTGGTGAGTTGGTACACTTATGGTTACAGCAAATCAGATCTCATGGAACTATTATATTTATGCATCTCCTTTCTTGAATAATCTAATTAACTGATATTTGTCTGTTCTTCAGCTGATGTTTCAAGTCATGTAGTCATATCAGAGACATCTGAGTATGTAGCCCCTGCCCAAACAATTGCTTTGGTCATTGCTGACAATGCTGATGTGGACCTCATTGCCATCAAGTCCAGCATCAACCCTGCCCAGTCAGACCGGTTGTACCAGTCCACAAAACTTTAGGGGAGATGTGCATTGCATGGAAAATCCTTTTTTAATACTGATAATCTATCAGCTTGTACATTTAATTCATACATTTGGCACATGGCTAAACTTATTGTGTGTTACTAATTATTTGTTTGTAGTCAAGGTAATGTTTTTTTTCTTCCATACTATGACGGTATGCATAGAACAACTGTCTCGCTTACATTACAAAATATTGTTTATTTTCATAAAATGTGTAATCATAGTGAAATATTTACAGGGGGCAAATGATGTAATAAATTACATTGTTTCCATATATTGCGTACTGTTATCAAGTCAAGTTTCAAGGTCACTATCTTGTACTAAAGGAGGGAGATTTGTTTTGGCACAAACAATTGTCATAATATTGTCAAGCTGGCTAATCTGACTCGGGGAGAAAACAGCCTGCTACACTCATAAGTCCTTTATTCGCTCTATTGCTCTCAACGTGAATCCTGAGGCTGGACACTTTTCTGTGGCGTTCGACTTCACATTGGCTAAGCTGTGTCTTTCCTTTGGTGAATGGGGGTATATTGAGCGTGACACATCTGGGGGCCAGAAGATCTGCAATGTCAAAACCCCGGTCTGCCATAATCTGGTCGTGTGGGTCCAACTGATCAAAGAACTCTGCTCCTGTAAACATTTTGAAAAGCAAATGATATAAACGGGTATATGTACATATTATACAGGCAAGCAACAAGTTAAGTTACACAAGACCAATGATACTCCCTTACCTGAGTTTTTTTACAAGTGCTTGTCTGAAGCCCGACCACCCCACATCTTACTGAGTGTAAAAACCCGAGAAATGATGCAATAAAACTAAGGTACTACAGGTGAAATAACAACTATTGCATTTAAACAATATTTCATCATTTTGTATGGGACTCTTACCAGGGGGTAACTGCTTTGACAACTTGAGCCTAGATTCATATTCACGGCGAGAGGACAATCTGAACCTGGAAGTATAACATTCAAATTAAGATTCTCAAACAGAAGTAGATTTTAGCTGTATGACATAGCTTTACTGATGTATTACAATAAATCAAACAGTCACCTTGTCTTAAGTATCTTCCATGGGTAACCCATGTTAAGGCATGGTGTTGGATGTTGAAGTGTTGGCATACCTTCTACAAAATGCTTGGAACAAACAACAGTGTGTGGTTTGATAGCTAAGTTCTTCCTGCTAACTGCCTTGACCCATGCCTTGTACCTGGGTAGCGAATCTGCCCCGGGAATTTGAAGAATTTAGGTTTGGAGCCATCCTGGTGTGTAGTTCTTGAGCTTGTGATGCAATCGACAACGCAGCAGTGATTCACCATTGTGATATATACCATAATTATTGAGATTAACCCCTTTATATACCCAGTGGCGTGCATGGTTACGAGCGGTGTTGCATTTGAGCAGATCATAATAAACCGTGAGCGAGAGGCCAGCCTCAATGCATTGACTTTCTGCATGATCAAAGGTATCGACATCTACGAAATGCGTCCTTTAATCCTTCCAAACCGCGACACACCCGAAATCAAAGACATTACATCTACCACACGACGACCTGTCTTCCACCTATTTCACAGCTGTCAAAATCGCGTTCCTCGACCACCGATTTCCGGTTTAGCGATCCAAGATGGCGGAACTCGCCTAGTCGGTATAAGAGCGAGGACTGGGTTCATAACGCTATGTGATGCTGCCTGCACTGCTCCGTGTCATTCAGTGTATAGCTAGCTAGCTGCTCAGAACTTCACAGAAGCCTGTCAACGCGACCGATTTGGGAGACACCCATATAGCTTCAGTTGAAAGTTATTTTCTCTCAAATTACCATATCTTATTTGCCTTTTATTTACTATGCATAAACACTTCTTTTTTCATTTAATTGGAACTGATTTAAGATTATCACCTTTGTTGTTTTGTTGCACCAAATTTAAGCGGATTGTGCAACTTTGGCCATGTGCGGCAAAACAGTCGCCATGTCGCACGGAGATAAATAGTGACAGCTGTTTGGACTCTCCCGATTCAAGGGACGAGTGATGTTGTCCGACATCGTTGACAGACAGATTACAGTGTTCCGAGTGGTTAAATAACATTAATCTGCCCAAAGCAATCGATATGTATAATAGTTACAGCAATTACTTCAATGATGGCAGTTTAATTATCCATGAATCAGAATATAAATACGTTAAAACATATGACCTACGTGCATTTTTGACTTGGAATCGTCCGTGCTCCAATATTAGAGACGACAATCTTCAGAATGTTAAGTGTCACTAATTCTTGTTAAAACTCACAGTACCTAAGTATAAACTTGTATCCAAATTAATAACGGGTACGTTGAAGAACTCCATTCCTTAAAATAGGTGACTTTAATGCATATTTACTCCGTTCTCCACCTGCCGCTCGGCAAGGTTCGGAACTTTTCGGAGCAAGACATTGCGTCAGTATTTCGTGGAATCGCGCCGATAATTAACTTCATTTTTTTCTTCATGGCTCGTTGAATATTGTGAATGTACAGTTCGAATTATGCATAAACAATGAGAAAACGAAAAAATTTCTTTCGGTTCCCGAAAAACCTAAAAAAGCTTGTTTGTAGGAATTTAATTTAAGTCGTTTATGGTTTCATTGACCTTCTAAGCTTTGTAACTCAAGGTTGTATAAACGATGGTCTGTCAGTAGTAGGTTGGTTTGGATAATATATGTTGGTAATATCGGAGGTCAAAAAGGGCTGGTCGGCTCATTTGTTTATTCTAATCGCCAATATGGTTGGATATATAAAATGGTCAAAATGGTTGGTTATATAAAAAGGCCAAAATGGTTGGTTTTATAAAAAAGTTCCAAAATAGTTGTTTTTTGGCATGACAAAACTATTACGACTATTTTGGTACAGCCATTTTGACCTAGGATTTTTATAATATTCTAAAATAAGTTTTGAATGAAGATATTAACTAAAAGCTGTACAAGGCAAATGTATAATGTTTTGCATCCGTGATATCACATAATTTGAGCTCCAAAAAGCGAAAAAATCGAATGACCCAAAATGGTCGGTTTTGTCGATATTGTCCTAAATGGTTGCAATTGTAAGTATATATATATATATATATATATATATATATATATATATATATATATATATATATATATATATATATATATATATTTATATATGAATATGTATGTATATATGAATATGTATATATATATAAATATGTATATATATATATATATATATTTAAAGCCAACCATATTCGCCCTTTTATAAAACCAACCATTTTGGCCATTTTATATAACCAACCAATTTGGCCATTCTATATAACCAACCATTTTGGCCATTTTATATATCCAACCATTTTTTTTTCTTTTAATCGACCATATTGGCCATTTAAGTAAACACAAGAGCCGGCCAGCCCTTTTTGCCTTCCGATATTACCAACCATTATTATCCCAACCAACCTACTTACCACTGACAGACCATCGTTTATACAATCTTGGGTTACATAGCTCACACAAAAGTATTATGCGTGTTTAGTTCTTTCGCGAACCGAAAGATACTTTTTTCGATTTGTCAGTGTTTAAACTTAATTTGATCTGCGCAGAAGCTATTCATAAACATATATTCACATTATTCAACGAGCCATGAAGAAAAATGTGAGGCTTATTTAGCGGCGCGATTCCACGAAATGCTGTCGCAATGTCTTGTTCCGAAAAGTTCCGAACCTTGCCGAGATGTACCGGGGAAACGGAGAAACTGTGTATTTAAGTCACCTTTTCAAAGGAAGAGAGTTCTTCAACGTAACCGTTGTTAATTTGAATAAAATTTTAAACTTAGGAACTGCGAGTTTAACAAGTATCAGTGATACTTAACATTCTGAACATTGTCGTGTCTAATGTTGCAGCACGGACGATTCTAAGTCAAAAATGCACGTAGGCTATATATTTTAACATTTTTATTCTCCGATTCTTGGATAATCCAATTGCCATCATTGATGTTATTGCTGTTACTATTATACATATCGATTGCTTTGAGCAACATTAATTCTTACCAACCTGATTAGGTTGATCATCAATACAAGATGTCACATGAATCACTCTCTAGTTATTAAGTAAAGGAAGTAAAAATTAATCCACTCTCATATGGCAGAAACTGAATCTACATTTGAATATTAGCTAAAAGAATATTGGTAAAAACACATTGTAAGCCTGATCTTATCTATATGCACTTAAACTGCAATTATATAACCAATAACAAACAACACACCCATCAATAATTAATGTAACCTTCTTTCATTGACCACTGATGGCAACTTTAACATTCTCTTTCTGAATACTGAGATGACAGGCATTGAATAGTGACCACCAGGAGCTGAGCATGGATAAATATACTAGTATTCAATGCTTGGATGCTCCCCTGGGTTGGCTTTAGGACATCTCCCATGGTCACTTAATCATTGATTAAAAGGTGCACATCTGAAAATTAGAATATAGTGAGGATGAGGACATACATATCTGACGTGCATCTGGAGTTGATTCTGTGACAAAGCATTCACTAGATGTTCAGAATAAGTCCACAGCCCAGAGAGCATAGTTCAGTCATCAGTAACAGGGCTGGAAATTAACTTAAATGGCCACCCGTCATCAGGACGAGTGGCCAGGAGATGGTACCAGTCCTTAACAGATTCTACCCGTCCCAACCAAAGAGATGCCATGCTAAAAGAACCCCAGGTCAGTGACATACTGGGCTGATGATATGAACCCCCGGTCAGTGTCATGAAGGGTTGGTGATAAGAACCCAAGGTCAGTGACATACTGGGCTGGTGATAAGAACCCCAGGTCAGTGTCACGACGGGTTGGTAATAAGAACCCCAGGTCAGTGTCACGATTGGCTGGTGATAAGAACCCCAGCTCAGTGACATACTGGGCTTGTGATAAGAACCCCAGGTCAGTGTCACCATGGGCTGATAATAAGAAGTATCCCAGGTCAATGTCATGCTGGGCTGGTGATGAGGAGGTGATATGAATTGCAGATAAATACAAAGCAGATTAACTGTACAACAATGTGACACTATACACAGGCGCATACATTATAACTGCAGGACCATCAATCATGACCAGTTGGAGCTAAACATTCTTACTGGGTTAACAGAACCTCAGGTAATTTTTTTTTTACTTAGCCGGTCTGATGAAGCCATACTCACACACAACAAATACAGATAGTATTGATTATTACAGTAATTTTTGTCATTCTGATGGTTTTAACAACAATGACATTTAGACATAACATGTCTTTTAAAGCCCCAGTGATTGACATATCTCAACGGGATATAATCCACAAGTGAAGCCAAAACATTTGTGAAGCCACAACATTAGTGAAGCCAAAACATTGATGATGCCACAACATTGAAGAAGCCACAATACTGGTGAAGCCACACAATTGGTGAAGCCATAGTATAGGTTAAGCAACAATATTGGTGAAGCCACAACACTGGCGAAGCCACAACATTGACAAAGCCGCAACACTGGTGAAGCCACAACATTGATGAAGCCAAAATAGTGATGAAGCCACAACATTGATGAGGCTACAACATGGACAAAGGCACAACATTGACAAAGCCGCAACACTGGTGAAGCCACAACATTGATGAAGCCAAAATATTGATGAAGCCACAACATTGATGAGGCTACAACATGGACAAAGCCACAATACTGGTGAAGCTATAACATTGGTGAAGTCACAGTATTGGTGAAGCCACAGTATTGGTGAAGCCACAGTATTGGTGAGGCCTCAATATTGATGAAGCCACAACATTGATGAAGTCACAACGTAGATGAAGCCACAACACTGGTGAAGCCACAAAATTGGTGAAGCCACATCATTGGTGAAGCAACAGTATTGGTGAAGCCTCAACACTGGTGAAGCCACAATATTGATGAAGCCACAACACTGGTGAAGCCATCCCATCAGTGAATTTACCACTAACATGCATGCATAAGAAAATACATTTTCATCAAGGTCGAGCACATGGACCTTTATATTGCCAATGTGACTCATTATGTAGAATAGTGAGGAGGTCTTGTGGCTTCATCTACATTACTGTCAGTAATGTAGATGAAGCCACATAACCTCATCTCAATTCTTATATTTAACTATACATTTATCTCAATTCACCAAATGTCATGAAATGACAAGACTAAGGAATATTCATTTTCACTAAGCAAGACCCTAGTGGCCCTAAAGCAAAACACTGCTCCCTTTGATTAGAGGAGGCATCTTGCAGAGATAGATGAGCATAATTATGATTTTGGACAGCGGATACTGTTGCCCATCTTTAACAAATACATTTCCTAAATAGGGCTGATAAACAAACACAGCCGATATAAATCTTCAATATGATTCAATTGCGATGCTGGGTCTATAATATTAAACCCAGAACAGGAGGCAGAACAGTCAATCACTACCAGATCATGAGTGCTTCTGTCAAAATGTAATCACAAACACCTAGTAAATCTCACCACCTTACAATAGAGACAGAAGGCCAATGACTATTGAACTCTGCTGCGTTTGACACGATTTTCATTAACATGTTATGGCAGCATTAAATCATAGCTTTTATAGAATAACAATGTATTCAATTACACACCAGGGCTGAACAATAACCCCCAAACCCACTTGTCTGACAACAATAGTCAATCGATAAGTAGTTATGCAAATAGTTTTAGCATTTAAGCCTAATAATAAGTTTTTAAGAAATGATTCACCCAAACAGCCATGGGCGATTAATTACATTTTTCCTGGAACAAGAAATTTTAATCTGCTTTTATTTAGCAAGTCAGGGATCAAGAGCGATAAAGCTATGTTAAAGTTTGCAAGGAGATATGGACATGATAAAACACATTTGTCACTTGACCAGTATAATTGATAATAATCCTAACATTGTGGCTGAGGTCAAGGACCATGCATATCTGATTTCTAGTTAGCAAAGAGATACTGACATGAGAAGTTCCTTTGAAGGATTTGAGATCACTAGCATGATTTATAACAAAATGTGTCATCAAAACTTTCAATACCCCATTGGGTTTATAGGCACTGGAGATTATTCAATAATAATCCAGGGGTCAAAAGGTTATGCAGCATGAAGATTTGGTCAATGTGGAGTTGCTAGCTTGTATTATAAGAACATGTGCCATCAAGAATTATTCCCCATTGAGTAAATTTCTCAGGAACAAAATATAAAAAATATAATAGTGGTTTATGTTTAATTTGAGACAGGTATTCCCTATTTGGTTGACATAGCTAATGAGATTATTTTTCAATAATAAGGTCACAAAGGGCTGATATTTTGCTTGTAACTGACAATCAATATAACAGTGGCTTGCATTATTTAAAAAATGTGACACCAAAAGTTTACAAGCAGACAGATGGACAGGGCAAAGCTGCGCTGAGGGGCATAACTATTATTGGTTACTGCCTAATGGTCCCATAAATTTTACCTTATAAGTGGCATGCAACAGGTTCTGGATGGCAACCAATCAAAGTGACCATCCAAGTCATGCATTACCAGTCAGTTTGTGACATCTTGGGAACCGCACTGACCTAAAAAGGCCTCATGTGTGATTTTAGGTTTCAAATATGCTTAATACCACTATCAAAACTAAACCAGATGCACAGATTTTAAGATTAACTAACAGATGACCATGGCATTTATAGCCTATATCTGATAGATTCAAATTACGTGATTGTGCTATTACCGAATTGTTTGGATTACAAACATTGAACATTTGGCAACAATTTGAATACAAATATTGATGTAGAAGATACTGTGACAAATGGGCTCTTGACTTCGAAAACCTTTTTATGGCTAGCTGCTGATTAACTTGGTTGTAAACTCAAACCAGCACAATTCGTGTTGGATAGCTTCCATTGATATCTAAAGGATCACTTTTCTGACTAATTGATGGCAAAAGTGTGACACTGTTCATGACTGAGCTATCATATAACAAATAATCAAACTTATAGGAATGTAATAAAGAACTCCTGTTTTAGTGTAGTGGAAATAATAATTAATTTTAGCAGATCATGCTATATTCATGCACAATAAAAGTACTTTGAAAGGTAGGTTTAAGGGTAACATTACTGATGCAAGTATATAATTCAAGGATGTCGAATGCAAAATATGAATCTTCAACCTTTGTAAAAAAAAATCGCATATGAAACAGTACAACCTACACCCCCACCGCGCTACGACCAGGATTTTTGTATGATGGACTGTTGTGTGGTGGACTATGCCATCCTAGTGGCCAGTGTCATAGTCCACCACACAACAATGTAAGTTACAGGGTATGAAGTCGGAAGACGAGTGGGATTGATGATCCAGGATCCCCTAACTTACTTAACAAGACAATTGGAGCGTCTGGGGTACTGTGATACCGGAGCGCATGTCCGCTGTCAAGATCAGCAGATACCACACACCAAAATACCAGGCTGACAGTGGGCGAAATGGCATTGTTTACATCTGACAGATAGTGCAAAAACCGTTCGCTGAAATGGCCAATACGGTTAAATGTACGTTCGGAAATGCAGTTTTTAAAGAAAATCAATGGTAATCGGTAGCTCTGTCCAACCAAGCTGCTGACATCTAGTAACATTGACGTGGTATCTGGGTATTGTTGGTCGTTGGAAAAATAATCGGTAAGTGTGACTGTGAGTGGTAGAGCCCACGTCCGGAACAGCCCGATGAAGCTCGTTAACCACTGTAAACTACGGGTATTTCATAATTTGTCGTACATGAAATTTCTTCCCGCAACAAAAAAGTTCATAGTCACATGAATGATATTCAATATATAAACGTTGGAATCACAATGACCACATAAGAATCAAATGGAAACAGAGCGTGTAAAAATGGTCATGACCGACCGCATTTGTTTATATTCGTTTGTGTTCCGGAAATTCAACGCGGTATGGAAAGCTGGAATTGTTACAGTCCCAAAATGTACCTTCAGCTTGAGCCTGCGGTACCGTTCGTGGGGACTATTGGATTTTACGATATGAGAAAACTGATAACACAAAACAATCTGGCAAAATATTTCCTTTTAAAAACAGTCCGCTAATACGATATGATTGCATTTATTACTTGAAACTTTACACATCACAGATCGATAAAACCGGTATCTCATTTCAGTGATATTCTTCAAAGTTATGTATACTGATCTGCCTCTCCCAGCTTAAGTGATGCATTTGGTCTTATTTATCTAAATTAAACATTATCAGACGGATACATATTGAGCAAAAAAACACCTAAAATGAGTTGACAAAGACTTACAACCCCAAATTTTCACGCTAAAATCGCCATTTTTTAATACCCGTCCGTTAAGATATTTATGCATGTGTCGTTATTCGTTAAACTGCTGATTTATATATTTATTCAAAATTTGTATGTTTTTCACTTAAAGAGATAATTAAAAACCAAGAATTGTTCATTCAAGTTAAAAGTAACACAAATAATGACTCCCATTTTGAAGCAAATATACATCGAACAAAGCCATATAATGACCAATTATTCAACATGGCAAAAATGGTCGTTGGGGCCAAAATGTAAATTCAGGAATAGGCATTTAACGCCCCAAAAAGTGGATAGTTACCTCGAATAATAACATTCCACTCCTTAGGCGGAGTGGTAGCAAACAATGTTACACTTTGGTGGGGTAGCGGTTGTGTGAGTCTTTGAGATGACGCTGACGATTTTGACCCCATGTTCTTCGACCAAAATGTAAGTAGGGGCCAAAATGGTCGGTGAATTGTACTAAATTGATCGGACTTGTATAAATATATATATATATATATATATATATATATATATATATATATATATATATAGATATATATATAGAGAGATATATATAGATATAGATCTATATATATCTATATCTATCTATATATATATAGATATAAATAAGAGATATATCAGAGATTTATATATCCCTATAAATATATGTATATATATATATATATCAATATGTATTTACATATATATATAAGGAGAATTTTTTTATTCTTCTATATATATATATATGTGTTTATATATTTATATTTTCATTTATATTGATATATAGATATACATACAAACATAAATATATATATATATCATACATATATATATATATATATAGATATAAAAGCATATATAAAAAAGATATATATAAATATATTATATCTCCCTCTCTAGATATATAGATATATCTCTCTATATCTCTATATATATATATCTATATATATATATCTATCTCTATATATATATATCTCTCTATATATATATATATATATATATATATATATATATATATAGATACGACCGAATGCGACTATAATAGCAATAAAACTACCATTAAGGGACATTGGAGGCGATGAAACATATATTCAATATGATGGTCATTTCTTGTTTAATGTTGGTCTGTCAGTACCATGTTTCGGTTTCGTAAACTTATTTTTAATTTTCATTGTTTCATTAAAATTTTATATTTTGCGTACCAAAAAAATGTGTTCAAATATTGTTTGGGTATAAGGGACACGTAACAATGCAAATATTTTGGAACATAGCAAAAAAAGAGCTATCTTGGGACGTAAAAACAGGAGGATCTTTACCAAATTTGCCGACCTGCTTAAATATCTCGGTTTGTCCAGACAAATATAAGTCTGACTCAAGCTGATTGGAAAACGTCGAGGCCAAATATCTATCCTTTTTTCTCGCTATCGAATGTCACGTGGATAGGCTATATTCATGAAAGAGGTAATTCTAAACAATATACCAGAAGTCGGGATAATGATATAATGGATAATATTGAGAAACAAGCTGCTAAAGTCACAGTACCTAAAAGGTCGTTGTGCAATATATCAAATTTTTCGAACGCCCCTTACCAATTTCCGCGCGATGCATGAGCCAAAACCTTGCAACGAATAAAAATTAATGAAAATAATGTACAGTGTAGCATCACTTTTAAATAAGCAATTGCTCAATAGAGCACTCGAAAAGTTCTTTTTACTTTTTTGAACTCATGTCGTGTGCCAAGATGTGACTCTGCTCTCAAAAAGGTTAGTCGATTGTCTGCATCTGATTTGTCTCATATATTATATATATATATATATATATATATATATATATATATATATATATATATATATATATATATATATATATATATATATATATATATATATATATATAACTAGATATATATATATATATATATATATATATATATATATATATATGTATGTATGTATATATATAAATATATGCTTATATGTAATATATGTATATATATAATGCGTATATGTATATATAGATATACATCTATGTCTATGTATGCATATGTATATATATATATATATATATGAATGATATATAAACATACATATTTTTAAATATATATATATATATATAAATATATATGTATATGCATATTTATGTATATATATATTTATATATTTATATATATATACATATATTATATATATATATATTTATCGTTAGAGAGAGAGCTATATATATATATGCATATATTTATATATATATATCTATACATATATATATATAATGCATATATATTTCTATACATACATATATATATATATATATATATGTGTGCATATATATATATATATATATATATAGAGAGAGAGAGAGAGAGAGAGAGAGAGAGAGAGAGAGAGAGAGAGAGAGAGAGAGAGAGAGAGAGAGAGAGAGAGAGAGAGAGAGAGAGAGAGAGAGAGAGAGAGAGAGCTAGGTTTATGTCATTGCAAAGAATTGGCGTATGAAAATTATGATGGAGACCAAGTCGTGGTCATAGTCGTCTGATGGTGAGTTTAGTGCAATACTCCTGACAATAATTTGACTGACACTTCTCAATCCTTTGATGCATTTGAGACTAACCAAATCAGTGGTGATGGTCAACATTATAAGGCCGTGTTAGCTACACAGGCCAAGCACAGCTTCTACTGTCATGGGGTTGGGGTGTTGGAAGAGGATATATTGTGATTTTTTCTAGCGATCAATCGTTTCCATGTGCTTAATTCTAGCTTATTGGTCACATATAAAGGCATAGCCGTATTTTATTTTGTTTTGATGTAAGTAATGATATTTCACTATATATTTCACTTGCCCGATGAACGCGGTATCATAGATATTAAAGCTGCATGCATCAAATTATATATTCCCATTTAATGATGCCATCGACCAACACATAACAATTAGCAATGATAACATACAGCCTCGACATTTTATGGAAGTTAGCCGCTTCATTTATGATGCTGTCCTTCGAGGATCATTAGTCACCCGTATCGAATCACTCTTCAACATTAGGCATCTCTTAGGTAATATTACTGTCAAAACGCCATATACTTGCAATGGCGTTAGGTAGCGTCTTAACTGGTTGAAACATTTAATGCTGTGAGGCATATTGGATTCGTGCTTAGACTCATAACGAGAAGAGTTAAAGAGCTTTTTATGCTGAACCATGCTACTTTGGACAATTATGTATACGTGATCCTGTTATTGTTTAAGTAGACACCACATAATGTTGTAGCCAGACTCGATGATGGTATGACTTCAGTATGCAGTGACAGTTTTCCTAATGCAACAAACGTGGCTCCCGATAAGCCAGGCAGTTCCGAAAGTTATTTGTTCAGACTAGGATTGCTAATTAGTAATTATCTGACAACATGTACAATGACTCAAACTAATCGAACAACTGGGTTGATATATATTTCACCAAAGCACATTGTTAAGTCTGTGGACATCCAGTATCTATGTTACAGGTTCAGCATATTTTGATACGATGGAATACAATCATTGCACATATGACAATCACTATAAAATATATTATAATTTATAGTGAGGCACCAATCGAAAACCATATTCACTCATAGGATAATAACACACATCACACTTAGCATAGCATCCGTTATGACGATGTGCAGCTGATTTAGCTACTTCTGTCAGCCTTTCGTGACGGGCCGTTGATGGTACCGTCGCTCTGGAAATTTATTTCGTTTCCTGCATTCATATTGCCTGCAAAGTGAATTGTTCGCTGTTGAAAGCGCAGTTTCGTTCCGATTATGGTAGTAAACTAATATATATGTTATTACGTACTCTAGGTACCTTCATACAAATTAACTTGAATCAGTAGTTCAAACTATAAACCTACATTCAGCGGAATCAAACTGTCACGATGCTAAAATACCTCGAATTATCAAATCTATCTTTCATCGACGAATCCATCAATCATAATTACATTGTTTTTAAAACGATGCAATGTACTACAAGCACAGGCCAATGCCTTTTGTTCATTTGTTAACGAATCGTTCTTAATAATTTGCGTAATATTTCAACGCCACATCTTTATATACATTAATGTTATGTATATGTCGGAGATATGCAATATTGTGTCCCAAAGGTGAAAGGACATTAGAGCAAGAATGTTTGATCACACACAAAACTACAGCATTTTCATTTTAATAAATTTGGACGATCATTTCATCGTTTTTGTGCATAAAGAAACGCTAATGTAAGCGACGAGATCGGGAAATATCTCCTAACAGCCTTATTCCACTGAAGACATATTTTCGTATATCCATCAGAATCAATGGTCAATATTTGTGAGCCATAAAAACTGCAGCAATATAAATTAAATAATTTACACAATGTTGTTTTGCAACTCACCAAAGTTTCCAAACATTTTGTTAGATGCTGCATTAAGCATAGAACATTGTGATGTACAATCACTATAATCAGTCAATATTGTTCCCAAAGTGTGCGGCCCATTCGATAATGGAGCGTTATCAAATTCACTTACTGCCTTGCTATATTTTCATGCATTTTGTTTAGCAAGGGATTAAAAGTCACATTATATTCATCAGCAAATCGTTCGCATATTTTCAAAACATTATTCAATGCAATGAGACGGACTAAGTATGGTAATGTCATCGACACAGCTAAGCACACCTACATGTTCGTTGCCTATATTACAGCCTAGTCCAGGCCTTTAACCTCTGAATTAATTCATCAATGCAAACAGTGAATAATATCGGTGATATAATATAAACTCTATTAGCACAGTTTCATTCATTAAACTCTTTCGATAAACCATCATTCCATTCACGATAAACCACCATTCTATTTACGATAAACCACCATTCCATTCAACATATATAGTGTGCCCAGTATAACTATCCACAAGGAACCTAACTAGAAGAGGAGACACTGCTGCAGCAATTGATATAATGGTTCATAATGTACACTATCGAACGCTTTACTAGCATCGCTATTTCTTTGCATATAAAAAGCTAATTGTTTCGTATATATGCAGTCGTGCATTGGATTGTACAATGTCCCTTTTTTAAGCCAAATTGAAGAACAGACTTATATAGATAATCGCCATACTGTTTTAGTATTATCATATCTAAAACTTAACGATTCGCAACTTTCCATGAAAAAGGCTTCTTTGGCAGAATATTTTCTCTACCAGCTTTAGTACAACAGCCAACAATTGGTTTGCGTGATAGCTGTTTTGTGACTGCTCTCACGCCACCACTTATCGCTGCATTGAAACTCATTATGCGATATACATACATTAAGCAAAATATCAAATTCACTCTTGTGGCGTTTAACAACTACCTCGGTTGCCTCACTACACGCGCGATTCCATGACTATCTTTATACATAACGTAGCAAGTATGTACATCGGATGTGATGGATATGCCATTATGATTCGACGGGTTATAGCGTACTTAGAATAATCATTGTTTTATGGTATATTGGACTCGTGCATAGAATACTAACAAACATAACAAACGTCGTATTTATGCTTTTCTTGGAAATAAAGTTGAAGAAACCACTTTCAATGTGCTATTTTGGCCTTTGCCTTTACGCAGAGCAAATATCGGACAGAATTCGTCAGCTTCTTTTGATCAAGCTGCATGTGATTAGTTTAGTATTGTGGCATAGTGTTACTGTAAATAGTGCATCCTAATGCCCCTGTCAACAATGATGTGTTTGGGAAATTACGGCGTGTTCAGCAAGTTCAGTGAACGAAGGTTACAGCAATTTTAATTAATGTCAACGGTATCCATGAAAAAAATAAATAGTATATTTCTTAGGACCGTGTACGGCTAGGCATCAGTATTTGCATTAAATTGCGCCCAATATGAACAATTACTAACTAACTTTGTAGTGGACGGTTATTATGGAATTAAAGGAATATTGTACGACAGACATCGCACAAATAAGGCACGTTTGACATTTTAAACCATTATTTTGAAAGATGATACACAACGTATACACAAGTACCTCCGGAATGTTTTTCCCCATCCATATGTGTAATGGAGTGCTCTATAGCAATTCACAAACTGGTGCTGCAGTGGCAGCAATGACATAGTATCACACATCACTCATGGTGGACAGAATTTTTGTAATATACTATAATTTTTGATGGTTGATATACGGCATGGCGATATAACTCAGAATTCACCGTGCGAACATTTGTTTATGTGACCTCAGTTTATATATATTATTCAGCTAGAGAATATCTAAGTTGGATAAGTGCTTTTAACCTGATTAAGAAAAATTACGAAAGCTGCGTTTATCTTTATCTCTGCCCCATAAATTTCACTATTCGAGCAACAGTGTGAATTAATGATGCTTTACAGGGTTTTACAAGAATCTATCTTCTTTCTGTCATCGGCAACGGCTGGCGTGTTGCCGGGTGGATTGCCCGAAATTTGGGTGTGATTCATAAAGCATTTATATATGTTTGATAAGTTGTTTTGCGCCTCGAGTCAATACTAGAGGCTGTTTCTTGTACCAGACACAGACATGATGTACATTTCTATATCAATGTTAATTAGAGAAATACAATCCGAGCGCACGTTTGTGTCTTGCACTCTATGGCAAGCAGCCCAACAATCATCAAACTTCCTGCACATCCAACCTGTTAAAGCACACCACTCAATTAATATGACGCAACAACAACATATCTTTTTAGACAAAACCCCACAAGGTGGTGTGGGTTGTACCATGCTACTGGCCTTGCAGACATATTGTACATATAACGAAGCCAACACAAATGTCACCATACTTGCCAATACGGGAGTTAATGTTCAATGTTATGTTAATATGTATGTGGTTTTGGTTAAATAGCTCGCAAATTAAATGTAGAACCATTTGTTAAGGTTATTTATATAGACACAGCAAGATAACTGCACACGGCAATAATCTGCATCTATACAGAAATTCATTCTTAGCCGATCAGAGGGCTGTTTAAAAGAAACACTTCCTCATCTTCTCTGCCATATGGTGTGCAATAGCGTTTGTGAACACACCAGCCAGGAGGCTTTGTTTCGCTGCAGAGACACCGACTCCGTTGAAGATTACCATAATCTAAATCGGAAAAATGCCTAACATTAATGCTATTATTGCCATCCATAATTGGTACTTAATTGAAGAGATTTAAATTACCTGATTAGGCTCATCTGCTTGATGCAAAGCTCATTATATCATTGAACATCAAAACAGCCATGTATGATAGATAAAAGTGCAAGAGATTACTAATTCCATATGTATGTAAGCAGTGCTATGCAGATTCCTGGCCAAAATCCAAAGTTGTCTGCATATGTTACATAAGCCAGCACCATGACGCTGTATTATATTGCCCACGATAGTATGTTGAACACTACGTGCTAAATTAAGATAGAACTGCATACATACTTATCGAGTCATATGCACATTCAGCTATCTATTTCGTTTTGTTAAGTCATCGAATTTGGTCCGCGGTGAGTTAATATACCTTACACAGTTTCAATCATGAATAAGTAAAGCATAGGATATAACTTAGACTGCTCATTAAAAGCATAACCACGTCAACCTAGTCAGGTAGCGCGACGACGATACATGCCATTTCTCCGAGGAGATGTGAGAACTATTGATACAGCCCTAAGCAGTGGCTTCCTAAAACTTGCGTTGGACCACCGTTAATGTGTGCACTGCATCGACCTTAATGCATTACAATCATTGTATTGGTGAAATAGCTAAATTATCGGTTTGCACTCGGCAACATGTTTGACATAAAGCGCGTATAAAAATTTAACGGTCGACACATACTATTTGAAGATCACACTATATGATTTGTATCATCCATAATACACATAATGAAGTTGCGTCAACATTTGTTATGAATTGTTATGTCGGCTTGACTGGTTTAGTTGTTTCATAATGAAGATGCAGGAGTACGATAGGGATGTCGAGTTTCGTATGTGATTTCGACCTTTAATACACAGTGAGCAGTAATTTATCTGGAATAAAAAGTTGAATAAAACAATAATGAATTCATAAGGGTCATCCAAAATCATACTGCAAAGGTTTTACAATCTATTGCTCGAATAGTAGATATTAAAGGACAAGTTATGTTCATCTTGGTTAAATAATGGGTTGACGCATTGGATCAATAAAGATAGGATTGAACTGAGAGGTCTATTGAGACATTCCTAAGCAGTGGCTTCTTGGAACTATCAACATTTGAGATGGACCTCTCCTGACGTGTCTACTACTTTTGAATCATTCCCCTATACACATTATAATCTTGGTATTTGAGAATTAGCTACATAATCGGCTTGCACTCGTCCATTGTTAGAATGCCATATCTACATGTATCCCAAATCAATATCATCACACCTAATATTTCGAGCTTAAATTTGTGTTTAGAATATGTATTTACAGCGTATCGTTGGATGTCAAATAACAGTCACCTTTCCATGAGTTGCCGTTACTTGATACTCCAATGCTTCTAATTTCCTTTTACACTGACTTCGTCGAGCATGGCCTTGGAATTATCCGTCTAGTTCAGCAGCGGCTGCCTGTCTACTAATCAAGCAATTAAGTTGGGCGATGAGACTGGACCTCTGCACGCAACACACGTACCGGTTCTATCGAAAGCCGCGCAAACATTGAATCAGAAATACCCGAATTGTGCAAAGTGGGGCTTATTCAACAACAACAAGCTGATCTGAAATTTCTGTAGGAGATTAATCAATGTGCGTATGAACAATAGCGAGTTAGTGTTGTTATACACGTTATTAAGCTATAGGTGGCTAAACTTGTATATTAATTGACTTGTATGTTATTCAGTGCGTGCATAAGCATATATTTTTATATATATAAATATATATATATAAATATATTTATATATATATTTATATATTATATATATATATATATATATATATATATATATATATATATATATATATATATATATATATATATATATATATATATATATATGAATGCAACCTTTTTGATGCAGTCGAACAACTTTTTGGGCACACAGTCACATCTTGGCACACGATGTGAGTGCCAAAAAAATAGATCTTTTTGAGTGCTTTGTTCTGCATTTTCTTATTTAAAATTGATGTTGCCTTGTTAATTATCTCCATTCACATTTATCCATTGCAAGGTTTTGACCCATGCTTCGCGCTGGAATTAGTAAGGGACTTTGAAAATTTGTATATATTGGACGGACGACCATTTGGTACTCTGCATTTAACAGCTATTTTCTCGTTATTATCCGATATATCATAATCCCAACTTCTGATATATTGCTTAGATTTACTTCCTTCACATATATATTCTATCCACGTAACACTCAATAGGGGGAATAAGAATATATATATTTGTTTCGACGTTTTCCAATGAGATGGAGACAAATATAAATTCGCCCGGACAAACCGAAATGCTTCGGCTAGTCGGATAATTCGTAAGGCACCTTGTGCTTGCCGAGAATATCTTATGATTTGGTTAGCAATAACCACACCTCTTGAATATATTATGGCTTTATTTAAGATACTAATACCGAAGTCAACCAGATGATAGCGAGAACACATATATGATGTCGATAAAGTGACTCGACAACCAGGGTTCTCAGCCTGAGTTTTTAAATATTGCCCACTGTGACATTTTGTCGTTTATCTAAATTATGACCACGCTGGTTTAATAGATTGGATATATTGTGAAGTATACTCAATCGGACATATAAATGGAATCTGGTCAATGTTTGAGGTACTTTATTTTAGTTATGTAGAGTCAAACGGCCATGATCTGTTGGTTAGTCGCGTTTGTCATAATGTATGTATGTTTGTATGTAAACAATATTTTGATCCGCAATACAGGTCGCAATCTTTTTTTCTAATCGTTAGGCGTCAATAATACGCAAAACCGAGAGTGTCAAGGTCATCGAATAGGTAAAAAACTAGTATCTCGAGTAAATCCGTTAATAATGGTCGGATTGTAAAAAAAATGCATCATTGTGTACCTCATTCTGATTGCAATTTTTTCCGAAAATAAAAATATTGACATCAAACCAAAAGTTTTCTCAAGCGCCCCAGCCCCACTGTAATTGGAGCCTTATTTAAGCACAATGACTTGTTGGAGTCAGAGCCTCATAACAATTTATCAGCGCTAATTTTAATGATTATTTTGTTTTATAATTGGCTTTTTGGACAGTACACGACTTAAAACTTCACAAAAAGCTTATGGAAGGTTGTCAAATCCATTAATAGGTCCTAAAAGTATATTCCTAACCACAGATATACTTCACTTACTCAATAACCACCCTATGAACATCAGATATCCGGAATGCATTACACAGCAATATTGGATCCCGAACATTCAGAAAATATATGTGCTTGCTACACCTGAGGAGATATTGCCATGAAAATTTGGCATAACAATTCCTCTGTGATATGTTAACTAGTGACAAGGTATAGACCAAAGAAAGGCTTCGTTGCATTATAAATGAATTCTAGTTAAGTGACCGTCATATAAAAGTCACTACCTACTGCATGGTCTATAAAAGCCTGTGCTATAATACGAATGTCATTACAAGTCTGCTATAACTAGACGCTAATAGCGAAATATGAAAGCACTATATCAATGCACATGCAGACCACTTCTAATAGGATACATGGCAGACCGAAGCTGTACCACTTGCCTTCAGAAGTTATATTCAGCTCCCAAGTCCAAGTTTACCATTTACAGCTATGGTATATATACTTCAGAATATATTGTTTTAATCAGGATAAATTTGACAGAAAGATCATTCCAAATATCTCTTTTATGGTAGTTGTCATATATTATATACAATTGATTCATAATTGTGGTTAAGGCTGAATTGTTATTTAAGCTTGTAGATTCGCCATGCACTGCCATGTGATGTTTCATGATTAAGTAACATTATCTGATGCTTTATCAGTAAGTTACATCTTCTATTATCAGCATTGCACTGCAGACAGATTATTACAAAAGTTGTAGCTTCACTGACTAATGAACAATATGTGTAGCTCTAAAATATTCTCTCTTATTGATCTGTGCATCTTTCTGAAGATGTCCTGGTCAATCTTAAACTTGCTGAGGTGCTGCAATCTTGTGATCAACAGCAATTTAGTCTGTAAAAGATTTGGTCACATCATCTTATACAGGATGCATGTGACACTATTCATATGACACTGCCCTCACACCCAATCTTACTTTGACACCTGGAGTTGTTCTACATTCAATCAGACAAATGGTAGGTTATAGCTGTACTAGCATGGAACACTACCTAACATTCTGTGGGATGACCCATAAATCTCTTGCCTCCAGTTTTGGTTGAATAATCGAACTGTTATCTCTGGACTTGTGGGGGCCAAGTAATTTGCTTATTATGTGTGCATGTTGATTGTCAGAGAAGAGAGAAGTTCTTAAGTCGCAGCTGCCAATGGGACGTTTCCTACTTAAAAGTTGGGAAAAAATTATGAATGAGCAGCGCAAGTTCCAATGGGCCTTGTACCACCTCTAAATGATGCTTGTGCTAGTTCCAAATGGATGTGCCACAAACTTCTAATTATGGTTAAAATGTCAATAAACATTCATAATGGTCATACAAGTTAATCACTATGTAGTTTATTGACAATATTACACATGCCCAGTTTAATCAGTTAATGATGCAATAATATTTCATCATAGCTTTTGACAGTAGAAAACTATATAGTCAGAAATAATAGAGATAACATAGCGGTAGTACGATTATCATAAAGTAATTAGCGTATATTTGTATGAATTAGAACAAAAGAAACATGCCTGCCTGTGAGCTACATGGGTTGAGAATAAATGAAAGAGTGCATAAGACAGAGCTTGAACGATTAAGCGTTATGCTGAACCACGGGGACGCCTCAATGGACAAACAAACAACCATATCAAGCTAAAGAGCCACAGGGATTTATATAAATCGTCTATTACTATAACTACATCGGTGTTGTTATATTAGTGGCAGAAGATGACCATTGGATATAATAAAACTTTATGCGGAGTGTGTACAAGATTGGGGCCTAACCTCGCTTACAATATCGAAGATCACTAAGCGACGGAGCGTACAGGTCTAGGACAGGATGTGGAAGGGATGTGCAAGGCTACTGAACTATGTTCTCGTTTTCTAAATGATAAGACAAGTTCATATTCAGAATCTCGCCACATATTGCGTGTTCCATCCCACGAGTTCCTCTACGACCTCCGATTTCAAAGTGTGCATATCCTGGTGTAGATATATCTATTCATGCGCCGGGCTCGGCATTCGAAAGCGCCAGACATTTAGAGCCTTTGCTCTCTCTCTCTCTCTCTCTCTCTCTCTCTCTCTCTCTCTCTCTCTCTCTCTCTCTCTCTCTCTCTCTCTCTCTCCTCTCTCTCTCTCTCTCTCTCTCTCTCTCTCTCTCTCTCTCTCTCTCTCTCTCTCTCTCTATATATCTCTCTCTCTCTCTCTCTCTTCTCTCTCTCTCTCTGACGTTGTGACGAATTACAGTGGTTTCGGACCGTTTCCCTTTCGCCCCCCCCACCCCAGAATCAGTTCGAGCTGTCCCTAGTTCAGCCCGTCATCACCTCGGACTGTATCAAGTTCGGTCCGTCACTCATTCGACCTGTGTTTATTTTTTCCGTGCAAATATAATAATACTATTATTAATAGTTTATTTCAGTAACCGGGCCCATAATAAATATGACATGCATGTAAGTTATTGTCAATGTGGTGCGTGTAAGATACGGTACCAATGGCACCAGACAGTACGCTGTAACATTCATGCTAAGATTTTATTGTTAAAAAGTTATTGGAGAGTTCTATCCTCCTTACAAATGCGTAGGTCGATATCTTATATATGCTTAAAATCCTTGGATATTCTTTGAGGCTCAATTATGACTGACCCTGTCTATTTTGGATACTCACAATATATTTCGGTACATGTTATTGTGAGCATCTCTTACTATATTAAGCGGATTTTGTTTATAATTAACCCATAGATATGAACAATAAAGTGCGCGGCAGTAAGTTTGACCAATTTTAAGTTTTTCATGCAATGAGCATTAGGAAAAAGTTTGCTAAAGTCTGTTTGAATGACCATATAAAACAGGCATTTGCCTCAGCGTGTCATCATCATCATTGGAATTGGCATTTTTCATAAGTCGTAAATATTTTCATTTTTCGACATACTGCAATTGCATATCATTCAACAATACTTATGGACAGAACAGTTGACGGGTCTTTGGTTGAGTCACAATGCAAACAGATTTCAAAGGATTGAACACTATATAATGGAGAGCTCCGAATCGAGAACCAAGGTCAAGAAGTTTTTGCTACCCATTGGCACTAGGCGACATCAGACATAGATTGTCCGCATAAAATACATTGTTTATACAAATATCATTAGTATAACAGCCGGTGCATGATTTCAACAACAGACTTATAAGATCATCGACATACACATTAAATAATTAAGGAGATAAAATTCCAACTTGTCGACAGCCACTGGATACAGTAAAATACGATTCAACATCCCATTCAATACAGATTAACTGTTTCTTAAACCAAAACATTAAAACCAATGGCATGGCACGGTTGATGAGCTTTTCAAACAGCAACCAATGATTGTCTTTGTCATAAGCCTTAGACGCATCTATAAAACGTGTGTACACAGGACGGCCAAGATCTTATGTCTTTCCTTTCCTAATCATGAAAACTGTGGTGGAGAAAACGTTTTGTTGTTCCTTATGACGAATAACATACAGATTTCAGATTGGACTTATCAATGCAGAGTGCTGATGTCATATTGCAAACGTCATTCACTCCTGGTTGAATGTTTCGAATTGTGTCATACGCTATATCATCAAGGGCCTCAATAGCAATGTAAGCTTATACTACAAAGGACTAGAGAAAAAGATAACAAAAAACCTTATTCTTCAGCTTAATCGAATCAAACGTATTTCATTGCAAAAACAAGTAATTAATTTGGACTCGCAGAGCGTGCACAATCATTAATAAGATTTGATATCACAATATATCGGTAAAAGCTCATACGACATTGTATTAGAAGACCGAGCCCAATCCATGCCCCAAACGAGGGTTGAACGCTATTGATAGCTGAATGAATATGTTTATATCATTTGACTACGCATATAAGTTGCCAGACATTGCGCAACATAAAGTGACGGTAAGAATTGGCCACACCTTGTTATATCAAATCAGTTGCGACCGCATGAATGTGACAACTGTGCTTGTTGCCATTTCGGACAACCTGGCAATCCCACAAAAGGCCTCGATTCAGTGTTTTTCTTTGCGAGCGATGTAGGAATGGTTGCAAAGCAGAATCGTATAGTCGTGATTGCCTTACGTTTTTGTTTCTGATGTCATAGTAATATACGAGTTAAAGAACAGTGCCTTGCTGATACACTTTTCTGGTGTCTGATATTGAGGCTCTGGAATTAGAAAGTGCTTCACAAGGAATGCTCTGGGCGTATCATTACAAGAGTGTTTTATGCACAAACGTCAGTGCACTTGGGAATAAACGCAATTTTGGAAAATACAAGTCACCCTCGGCAATAACCGTAAAACGTGATTGGGTAAAGGTACACTATGAAATTTGTTCACAAAAGTGCATTTAATGCAAGCATGTTATAAATCATCATGACACATTTCCCATGTCTGTGCAATAAAGCTAAGTTTAGGTCTGTGGACGTAGCTAATGCTAACAGTATGCGCCAGTGAACCAAGAGCAGAGATTAAGGCATAACAAAAATGCGTATCGTCCTCTTCAAGCGAATGATTAGTTTCTCTAGTTTCATTTGAAATTACCCGCTGAATCCATAAAAACCCTAAAAACACTTGTCCGCTGATGAATAAACCGATCGTCATCGCCTACAAGTTACAATTGTTGCATTATCGAAAATATTAAAACAATTAAATTTGTTAAATGTAGCGTGACCAACGCGGTCCATATCACCCCGGATTTTTTTTATAGGCGAACAGGGAAAGCAGTTGTAAACTTTGCGAGATTTATGATCATTCGTTTTTCTGATTTGCCTATGTAATGTGCCGTAAATCTTAGATCTTAGGTCAAGCGGTTTTAAAGCATGATGATATAAATCATGTCTCAACGAATAAAATCCACGTAAAAAGCAGCGGCATCAAAATCTGCATGTTTATGCAAACCTATTGACTTAGGTTCGTGTCATCGTTATGCGCGCGTTATAGATAATGAATTTCGGCGCATTGGAATTGCACCAGCACATAAAAGAATCTCTAGTTGGTCGCGCTTACTTCTTTGCACACTGTGCATTATCTATGTGAACTGCAAGGCCAATCAAATGATAGATGAGGATGATTATGATGTTTGGACACCTCCCCTTAAGGCCCAGTGCCCACTTGACCAAGCTGCGAAACCCACGCCGCTGAGACAAAGGTCCAGTACTGCTGGGTGCATCCCCTTACCAGAGATTGGTCCAACATTCAACATAATCATCCGAGTCACGGGGAACCAGTAAGTTTTTTGCACCTTGGTTGTATGAGGCATAGCACGGGGAAAGCAGCAGCCTAAATGAAACGCGCTCCGCCGAGGCATAGGCAAGAAGCCAGCGAACTGCAGCTCTGTGCTCTGATACGGCAGCATAACGAGTGGGGCTATGGGCGTAGACATGGGTGCACCAACAAAGGGCCAAAATATATGTTTATACCAGTATCGCATTGACAAACGCAATCAAAGATCCCCGACCACTTTGAGTAGAGTTACAACAAAATGACTCAAGTCACAGTCATTTATGCGATGCTAATGTTGATCAGTATTTGTGTTGAATGCAGTGGAGCTCCTATCCAACATGCGTATGCTAATTTAGGCGTTGTAAATTATCCTTGTGTTTACTCGACCAATAGCAATGTACGTATCACGTGAATACACATCTGTTGGTGGGATCGAGACATATCAGCAATTTATTATTCGGGTGTGATACGATTAGGCGTTGAGCATTAAGTGACTAAATATTTCAAGAAATATGCAATATCTAGCATTTAATAGCCTTCTAGTCGATTATCCGGGTTGATTGCATCATTTGGTTTGAGTTCGAGGGTGAGCACAGTTTCGGTCAAATATTGCGATTAAAGGCATCGTCACAGCTCATGGGTTCTTATCGTTGCTTTCGCATGTTATCTGCCAATGATATCTACAATAAATACTCTATCGAATTTCCACCTGATGATGAGGACCAGAACAGCGTTTGCCCATATATTTTTGTAGATTGTTTTCATATGTTAATCGAACATTCCGTTTGTTAGTACACAGTCAACTTTGCGCCAATAAACCTATTGTGCGTACGATGTATGCAGATCCCGTGACATAATGTTTTTGATATGCACTATCATTTATTGACGGAACAAGCTGGCATTTACATTAAAATCAATATTTCGAAGCTTCACCTAAACAATCCTGCCAGAGAACACGATCAAATAAAAAGGACCAATAAGATGTTTTATTTCGCCGATATATTGCCGGCCAAACCCGACTAGTAAGCTACAGAGTAAATGTAAAAGAAACAGCGATAGTCATTTGCAAAGATTTGAACTCGTATTTAGTAGGTCGATTTGCTGTACAGACTGAGGCAGGGTATATTCAGTAGCTTAAGATCAGACAAGGTGCAGACGTTAAGCGCGATCGGGACTAAATGAGTTGCGAAGAAGTTGAGTGTTATGACACATTACGCATCAGCCAGATACCAAGCATATCTGACTCGATATAAATATCACAAAACGTCAACGAGACCACACCCTTGTTATTGGAAGTACATCGTTTGCTTCATATGGCAGTTTATTAGGCTACAATGTTCAGTCGACAATACAAATATCAATTAATGACCTCACATGGGTGGCACTACCAACACATTTTCCGAACCCAATACATTATTGCTTACAAAATCATAAGCACTAAAAGTTATTGTCCAATGTGAAATTAACTTTGAAAGTTACCTCAAATGATAAACAAACAACCCAAACCCAATATCCGCCAACAAAGTCCAACTAATTGGAGCTGTGGTGTTTTATTAGATAAATAACAGAAATATTCGCCAATATTATCAGTGGTACTTGGGACGGCAGATTGAAGTTCGACGTAATAACTTGAAAGAATGATTTATTATTTTCTCATTTGGCATATATTACGAGATAGTGACACCATTAGGCGACAAAGCAACAACCAATGTGATAAAGTTACTGCGCGATTTTAGGTGCGTTGCTTTGTCTCCCTCGGCGTACGTCAAATATCAGCAGGGTCAAGTGGGCGACCTCTGCCGATCGCCAATAGCGCGAATGGTTACTAGTGGCGTTTGCAGCGGATGAGCAGCGCCACCAAGCGATTATCACATTGACGGTTAGGGTCCGACGACACTGATAACTAACTTTTACCGAAATGAAAATCGAGCATAGAATGTAATAACCAAACAAATGACGAATTACTTTCAGTACAAAATAGTTTCAACATATTTAATTTTATAAGCAACTTTAACATGTGTCCAGATTGTCGGGATGAATCGCATATTGCCTACCAAACCCGTCAAGAATGCTACAGAGTAAATGTGTGAAAGAAGCAGCAGTAGTCGTTTACAAAGATATGAACTCATTTTTAGTTGGTCGATTTGCGGTACAGACTGAGACAGATTAATTACAGTAGCTTAAGAATAGACAAGGTGTATACGTTAAGCGCGATCGGGACTTATTGAGTTGTTAAGAAGTTGAGAATTTGATTACAGAACGCAATGACGCATCAGTCAGATAGCAAGCATGTCTGACTCGATATTAATATTAAAAATGTCAATATGAACCCACCCTTGGTATTGGAGGCACTGCATTTGCTTTATAGGGCCGCTTATTTGATTACAATGCTCAGTCGACATTAAAAATCGCAATTAATGATCTCACATTGGTGAACAACCAACATGTCTCTCGAGCTCAATACACTATTGCCTGCAAAAACATAATCATTATGATGCATTGTCCAGAGTATAATGAGATTTAATTAGTTGCCTCTAATGATACACAAATCAACCTAACCCAATATTCGCCAACAAAGTCCAACTGATTGGAGAAGTGATGTTTTATTAGGTTAATAACAGAAATATTCGCCAATTACGTTAGCGGTATTTAGGATAGCACATTAGAGTGCAGCATAATATCAAATTATTTTCAAAGAATGATTTATAATTGACTCATTTGGCATATATAACGAGATAGTGACAAAGCAGCAACAAAATTAATAATTTATTGCGCCATTTTAGGTGCGTCGATTGGTTTTCCCCGGCGTACGCTGAGTATTAGCCGGGTCTAGTGGGCGGCCCGTGTGCCGATCGCGGATAACGCAAATTTTTACTTAACCAATTTCATAGATTAATAACAAAATATGATTGATAAGTCTTTGGTTTTTACCCTACAGTATGCAGTTGGAATGTTATCTAACAAACCATATGCTATGTATGGCAAAACTCAAGACATGCGACCATATGTTGATTACATAGGGCTACAGAGTACACCATTTGCGCAGTTGATTTGCTTTTACAGTGCCTATTTATATGCAGCATTCGCATTTGACTGGTGGTTTGTACTGTTGAAGCACATCTCCTCCAGGCTAGTGTAATTAAAGATAGAGAGCAGGTGCAAAGGCAGTATTTTATGTAATTCAATTTTACCTAGCAGGCCGCAATTGTTTGGAATAAACATAATTACATTGACCATATTTTCTTTCGCTGTCCGTTATGAGATACTCTGGGCATCGCTGGTGTTTTTTAACGTATGGGAAATACTGTATTTTGGTGTCCTAGTGGTATGTTGCTTCATAAACAATGTAGAGGAGCAGCTACAAACGCAAATTTAGTATGACTGCTGTCTCTCCAAGGGATTTGTTATAGATATATAAGGCTAAAAGGCGTCACGGGAATTCACGGCCTTTGTAGAATGGAGAGAAACACAATCAGAATAATACAGGTAATTCTATAGATTTACTACATGGAATATTAGTCATTTTGCTGTCAACAAAAGTCCTTATCTTGTATATCAATGTTACAGTGACTATTAGCGAGGGGTTTAGTCTGCCGGTTATTTGGGTATGAATTTGTAGCCATAGATATTAATGATTTGGTAATGTTTTTATGAGTCAAACGACAATTATCTTGTATCTAGTGTCAGGTCAACGATAATACAAAGGAGACATCCATAATATTAGGTTGAAATTTGGCAGTTTTTCGTTACGATAACTCTTACTCCATCTCTGACAAGAAATCTTAGACCGGTAACTACGGCAGGTAGTCTAATCCGGGTAAGGTATGGCATGTGAGATAAATGAAGCGTTTGAAGATTTACATTCTAATTCAGCAAAATGTTATTTCTATCAAAAGCCATCCATATGATATACTCATCAATCATATAAAGTATAATTGTATCGGATCTATCAAGTTTAAAACATAAGTTATCATAGCAGCTCGAATATTTAATATGGGTTAAAGCTAGGGTGCATAGGCGGACTACGAAAGTTACGTCAGGTTGTTAACGCCGTAGCTGTCGCCGTTGATAGCTGCGGCGTTATTGTGAGTTTTACCGGGTCATAAACGCCGCTGGCTCGATCCCATGATAACTGATAAGAAGTGGCAAGAATGTGCTGAATTATCGTGCTTTCGGCGCTACGAATAGCATAAGCATTTGCTATCCCCCTTTATGAGATATGAGATTCACGTCCATCATAATTCGTCTGCGCTGCATAGCTAGCATTGAAAACCATTTTCTTAAACAATATAAAAGCGACGAGGAATATATGTAACAATTCTAATCAAATTTATTGTCAAAGACTATGGGATGGATTATAAGTAGCTAGCTATGGCCGAAATTATAGCAATTTAACATGATTGACTAAACGTCTCAGTCTGGGGAAGGACTGGAGCTATGGTGTCGACAATACCGGGAATAGTACGGTAAATATGCGCAGGTTAATATCTGTCGCCACCTGGGATGTATAAATTTAGTCTGGTCGAATATCGGGTCTGATTGCTTATCTGTTTGCAAGATATTTAGAATATGGAGATATGTTTGGTCGCGTGTCAAGGAACAATTGATCTAATTTTTGATAAGAACCAACGTGTCCATAACATCAACGTCACATCCGGAACCGCGGAATCGGAAGTGTGACATCAAATCACTGACTATGGTCTTCCCTCGCATTTGTGCACCTTCTGTAGCACATAGATGTCGGGGGGTTATATATTGACGACCACGAATAGGACTAATGTAAAACTTACATATATAGAGCTAATAAGTGTGATGCCACATCGCTGATTATGACGATATCACTATGTCCATCGACTGACCTCTATGTCACTATCGAATGCGACAGATTTAATCATATCGCATATAAATTCACATCAGAAATTAAATTTTCCTTATTGTAGTCTGATATTTAGTCTGCAGGGAAAATTGTCACAAGGTGGGTATGTGTGTAATTTGGGCATGCTTACTAACGAAATGGCCATCCAAAGTTTACACACAGACAGAGGGAGCACAGGTACTTAGTAAACTCTGCTGAAGAGTAGAGATAAAAATTGTTTACGATAGTTACATACAAGGTGAGCTTAGCTGCGATCCCCATGGTTGTGCCTGCATCATCTTAGTCTAGCAGTCCAGACTACAGCTGTGATATAAAAATAAACATAAAACCACCCCAAGAAAGTATAGTAAAACAATGACAAACACCAAAACAACTTCAATTGAGTACTACTGTACTTGCATTATTATATCAGTTAATATATGCAGGCAAAACATACATACCATAATGTCTTCATTAATAATACATACAACAGTGGGGACATACCTGCCACTCCTGAAACACACGCAGTGGTTGTGTTCGGTGCGTGTTTACAGCACAGCCATATTACCGTCAATTATAACACAAGATGTTACAGCATGATTCCTGGCGCTGTCATAACAGACACCAGCGTCAATCCTTTTCATCAAATCACGGATTTCATTGTGATTTGTAGGAAGACTTCTTCATAAAGCTGCGTACAAAATCCAGAAAAAGGTTTGGAATAGGCCCTCGGCTACTTGTACTACCTACTTTAGTAAGAACACCCTTGCAATTTGGATTTATATTTTTCAGTTCACGCCATTAGTCAATATTGCTACAAGCGTACGGCATACTGATATTATGACGTGACTGCTTCACTATGTCACACACAGTGCCTTTGTCAGGTTGGCCACACTCGAACCATATCCAAGGCCAGAAAAGTGAACGTTCTTTCGTTGGTTTTACAATCTCTTCATCCCGAAACTTTACCTGAAACAGGGCTTCTTTGGCGGAATATTTCTATAATAAAGTTAATTGGCGGAAGGCAATCCGAGCTCACGTTTGGTAGAAAGTCCTTGTGTCTTGCACTCTAAAGCAAGCACCGAGCACCCCATCAACCGTCACACTACATAATAACAACCATGCATAATAGATAGAAGTGTAAGAGATAATGGAAATTAATAATAATATATGAACATAAGCAGCGCTAAGCAGATTCCTTGCCAAAAGCAGTTGTCTGCACATATAACATAAGCAAGCACCATGACGCTATTTTATATTGCCCACGACAGTATGTTGGAACAATACATGCTATATTAAAATAGAACTGCATACAAACATATCGTGAAGTGAAGATCGAGCCATATGCACATTCAGCTCTCTAGTTTGGGTTGTTTAGTCCTCGAATATGTCCTTGGGTGAATTAACATACTTCATACAGTCTCAATCATGAATAAGTAAAATATACCATAGAACTTAAACTGCTCATTGAAAGCGTAGGTACCGTCAACCTAGTCAGGTACGCGACGACGATACATGCCATTTTTCCGAGGAGATGCGGGAACTATTGCGTTGAACCGTCGTTCATGTGTGCACTGCAATGAAATTAATGCATTACAATCATTGTATTGGTGAATTAGCTATGATTTGTAGAATTAATTATGCACATAATGACGTTGCGTCAACTTTTGTTATGAATTGTTTTGTCGGCTTGACTGGCTAAGTTGATTCATAATAAAGATGCAGGAGTGTGATATGGGATGTTGAGTTCCGTATGTAGTTTCGACCTTAAATACACAGTGAGCAGTAATTGCTCAGTGGTAAAAAGTTGAATAAAACAACAAGGAATTGCTGAAGGTCATCCAAAATCATAGTGCAAAGATTTTGCTATTTATGGCTCGAACAGTAAATATTGAAATACAAGTAGTGTTCATAATATAAACCATGGTTAAGTAAAGAGTTACTGCATTGGATCAATAAAAATAGGATTGAACCGGGTCGGTTCATTTTGAATATGTGTAATGTCAGGTAGCGCGACGAAGATACAGTATATGACGGCCATTTTCACAAGGAAAGTTCTATTGGGTCACCCCTAAGCAGTGGTGTCCTGAAACTATCAATATTTGAGGTGGACATATCTTGACGTGTCTACTACTTGTGAATCAATCCCCTATATACATCATAGTCGTTGTATTGGAGAATTAGCTCAATAATCGGCTTGCTCTCGTAAAAAGTTAGTATGCCATAATCCGAACCGATCTACATGAATTCCAATCTATACCATCGCACCTAATATTTCGTGCTTACATTTGTATTAACTCAGAATATCGACGACAGAGCAGTCTGAGCAAGCAAGGCGGATATATAGAACAGGTATGTACAACGTATCGTTGGAAGTCAAATAACGGTTCCTTTTCCGCGAGTTACCGTTACTTAATTTCCTTTCACACTGACTTCGTCAAGAATGTCCATGGAATTATCCGTCTTGTTAAGCAGCTGCCACCTATCTACAAATCAAGCAATCAAGTTTGGCGATGAGACTGGACCTCTGCACGCAACACACGTATCGGTTCTATCTAATGTCGTGCGAATATTGAATCAGGTACACCTGAGTAGTTAAAAGTGGGGCTAATTCAATAACAACAAGCTAAACTTTAATAGGTATTTATTCAGCGTGGGAGTGAACAATATCGATTAAGTGTGGTGATACACGTCAGTAAGCTGTAGGTGGCTAAATTGGCATATATATCAATATATGTATATATATGCATATATTTGTTAAAATATATAAACACATATATACATTTATATTTACACACATATATATATATATACATGCATATATACACATATATATAAGTATATATATGCATATGTATATAAACACAGCTATATATATATATATATATATATATATTGATATACACACACGCACACACACACACACATATATATATATATATATACATATATTTATATATACATATATATATATATATAAATATACATACATATATATATACAAGTATATATACATACATATATATATATATACATATATATATATATATATATATATATATATATATATATATATATATATATATATATATATATATATATATATATATATATATATATAGATTCATACATATATAAGTGTATATTGTCTACCTGCGCAGCACACTGGAACGTCATATCTTTGCTACGAATTACAGTATATAAACAATGTATATATATGTATATGAATATCATATATATGTCTTCTTAACTATATAGATATATATATAAATATATATATATATAGAAATAAATAGAGATATATATATAGAGAGATATAGAGAGATATATAGAGATATAGATAGAGATAGATATATAGATATAGAGAGATATATATATATATATATATATATATAGATATATATATCTCTCTATATATCTATATATAGTATATATATATATATATATCTCTATATATATATATATATCTATATATCTATATATGTGTATATATATACATCCGCTAAAAGTATTATCCATCTCCAACTGTATGCATATTTCCATACAACACACAACAATACATCGTAATATTTGGGTTAGAAAATTTGGAAGCCTGAATGAGAATATTTTAATATCTTTCCATCCGCTACTAGTATTATATAGTTATAAATGTCTACATGCTTTGTTACAAAACGCAACGCATGATCCTGATATCAAGAAGTCGCTGCGATGGACTCTAATGCAAATTGGTCATCGTGCTCCTACATGGAAAGGTGTTTAAAGCAACTATTTGTGTGATCATATCTAAATGAATATCGTCACATATGGAATTTATACCAACCTGCCAGTCCTATACCTTAACACCAATGGTCACATGCCACAATCCGAACGAATAAAAGCCTTCTCTAACCTTCCGTTATCTGAGTAGCTTAAATCAGCTGCTAATCGTTAAGCGCACGAATTAAATATATACTAAAAATGAAACATATGGAGAAGGCGTTAAGATGGTCACATTTCGCTTCCGCATCTTTTAGGGTATAAATTGGTTACTGTTAGAATCGTTTTTACCGATTGAACCCAGCGACAATCCTATTTGGATGATGCTTATCATCAGTTAATGTCTTGTACTACACTGTGAAGAAAGCGATTGAATCACTGGACAACAAGCCGTATTTGCTTGTCAATTCAGACAGTTACCCGCGACCTTGCATTGGACGCGCAGCTTTGTAACTTTGCCAGTTAGCGGGACATACAGCTTTGACGTCCCCGCATTGTGTAATATAAAAGGTCGGAGCTGGCAGCCTACTTAATAATTGTTTGGTCGGCCAGGTGCACAGCTCTTTCAACCCCTAGATCGCTGTTCAGAAGAATGGCGATTCCCACGGCGCTCATTCGTGGTCGCGCCAAGTTTACATCAGCAGCTACCACAGGTGCTTTGGTGCCGAAGAATAGCTTCCGAGCGCCAAAGCGTGCGAGCAGTAGATGTGGTTAGATTGATATACGGTCCTTGGAAGCGTACCATTGGGAGCCGAGGGTAAGAAATGGGGACAACAAATTGAACAAAATGAGCTGCATGCGAACCAAACATGTGTTATCCATATACAGAAAATAGTGTTTATGTCGGATGTTTGCAAGAAACAAGGGTATACATATATGACCCGATAATAAAATTAAAGCCATGACTGGCTGACAGCTATAAAATCCTTGAAGCTATGTTTACCAGAGTAAAGAAAAAGAGCTGCTGAGTTGATCAGGCGCTTATTATTAAAATGCAAGGATTGCTAAAAACAGATAAACAGATAGAACAGCAAAGGTGGGGCCACACAACCACCGACAAATATGGTAGCAAGTACACAAAAGATACACAAATACAATGCATTACATGAAGTAAAAAGATATGGGAATGGGGAAAACGAAGTTGACTTAAGACGGACATGCTAAGGCCGATTGGCGAACCACCAATCACCAATTTGAAAATTGCACACCGCAAATAAATGGCATAAGTAATGCAAACTCACCAACTTGCAGAATAACAAGAAAAAACAGCATACTGTATACACACCGTTATTAAATTAATTTAATCTGGGTATTAATTGCTGATATTATGATAATTAATTATTAGATATATTCATCTCGATTGATGTAAACCATACCATCAATTACTCGTATATATGTTTGCGACCCCTAAAAACTTCCAATGGTTCCCTAACTTTGGGCTAGAACTCTTTAGTCTAGAACCCCGGAGATCAAGGACCCAGCGACATTTGGCAAGTTAAATCCCTGAACATATAAAGTATGGTTAAAATGAGTTGATATATATTTTGTAAACAACATTAGAACCTGCATTTGTGAATGCATCCAGTAAATGCCGCGCGAAATTAAACATTAACAGATTGACAGATAGACATAACAACATCATGGAAGCTGAGTCCAATGCAGTAAATGCTTACGATAAGCAAAGGCATTACCTTGTAACTAGATACCAAATATAATAAAGATATAGTACAGGTCATGGAAGTCACCCCATGTTCATACACCCTAACTCGTTCCAGACCTTCTGTGCATGGGCATAGTCTATAGCAGATATACCCTCCTCTGAGAGCTTGATGTAGAACTCCGGGTTTGGCGGCAGAGGGGAATCAAACTTTTCCCAGCTGTCCATGAACTCTTAGGGGAAGACTTCCTTACCCAACAGCAACCGTCGCATCGTCTGGTCTGGCTCGTATTCGACCGTCACAGCAAAGGCATCTGGGTTGTTAGCAGACAACAGCTTATCACGAGAGGCCTGGAGGAACTGCGCGCTGTCAATGAAGCGCAACGGTCCAAGCGACAGGGAAATATATTTATCCATGTTGTTTGGGATACAGTTGATGTTCCCCTACACTTAACTTATACCCTGCATCAAGAGATGAGAGTCATAGCCCCGCAGGCTATGGAACACCACAGGGATGGGTGTTGTCGTGGGACTTAGCCGAAGTTCAGGTTACACACGTTATGGGCTGGTCCTCTATACAAGCCTGATATATGGCAGTGATTGCGGACAGAGTCACAACCCAGTTTTTTCTTGCACACGTGACAGTGGGTTGCAGCGTTTTATGTCCTTCTATCCTCCCGAGTCATCCGCATAGGGACAGACTTGGACAGAAGTGCTTTGATCTTTTGCTCCTCCTTCTGCAGAGCCTGTAAGAACTTCTTCACCGTATCGCTTCCTCCATAAACCATAGGAGGTTCGTTCTTACCGTCACACCAAACAACCACATAGCCGTAGCCGCAACATTGGTGCTCCGGCGTTCTCTGCTTGTTCCTCTTACCAGGATCAAGCGTAGGACCCGGGAGCTTCACTGTGAGCGCTTCAAAGTCAGCATAGATGACGTAGGGTGCAGCATGCTGTTTCTGGCAGTTCTGGAAGGATAATATATTCTTCCCTTCCTCAGGCATATCAACTCGCACAGCATTTTGCCCTATCCCCATGCACTCAGACTTGTGCGCCAGGAGCGGGCCTTGTGTGGTATATCCATGCGGACATAGTTCACAGAACTTGTGGTGCTCATGCTTACACTGGTCATACAGCAAGCGGTTCAGGTCTTTGATTTGCGTGTAATGAAACCTGCCGTCTTTCTCAATCAGCATAAGATTTACACGGGTACCAGAGTGCTTACTGATGCGGTGTACGATAGTGGTCTTTCTATTCCAGCCAAAAACGTTCAAGGCTAGGTTAGCATGCTTTTCTATCTTCTCAACATGCGACATCGCTGTAGGATATTCTACACCTGCACCCTCCAGCAGATCCAAAAGCCACTGAATGTTACATTTTGATGGTCGTTGTGTGTTCTTGGCAACCGGGTGCAGAGCTGCTATAATAGCCTATAAAATGCAGAAGTCCTTCCAGTTCTTTACATTTATAATGGCCTGCTTAGCCGCCAGCTCAGCTGGCAGTCGCAGGTAGGAGTCACCCTACAACGGTTGGTAGTAGGCAATATCAATCCACAGAGTTGTGACCGCCTCAGACTCCCAGCCAGAACCTTGGATGGTCCACTTCTCCAACCGCTCTTGGATATTAACAGCACTTTGGTCCGGCGCAACGTCCAAGTCTTTTGAGGAGAGAACCACCTGCTGCTTATTACGCAACACAGGCTCAACATACTCATAGCTGTCTACATCGGCGTGCTTGGAGAGTCTTACCTTAAGGGCAAACTGACACTTGATCCCAAGTAGCTCTTCCATCTCACCAGTCACAACTTCCGACGCATGCCCTGAAAGAAAATCATAAGGTCCGAGCTAAGGAGGTGAGACACAAGAACGTTCATCAACCATCCACGCAAAATAGTTTTTAGCAGCCCACTTGGTCTTCTTGAAGGCAAGACGCGCTGTGGGGACTAGGGACTGGGTTGTGGGGAATAGTCTGTGTGGGGCAGGGACTGGTCTGCAAGGGGAAGGGACTGGTCTGTGTGGGGCAGGGGTGGGGACAGGGGTGCCACCCCAGCCCTTAATCTTGCAAATATCTCCTTTTACGGTCAAATTCATTACGCACTTGTGCTTGGAGTGCAATCTTAGAGCGTGGGTAAGGAGTTTTAAAACCGTGAATTGAAACATAATCGTTTTGGGCTTTACGTACTCATGATTATGAGCTATGTTTACTGTAAAAGGGAACTGTTTTATATACAAAAGACAACGGCTATACAGCGAGCGGACTTTGACCTTGCTAGCAGCGCCACAAGATTTCTATTGTTATACAGTGGGGAATCCCCATTCAGTGGCGCCAGCTCAGTATCCCCAGCTAAAGGCCGTTGTGAAGCAATACTACTTTATTATTTTTAATGGTCTTCTGACAACCCATACAAAGATGATTAACGAAACCATGTTTTATCTTATATCTGTGTAATCCACAAAACTCTTGCTTTTGCGTACAGGGCCTGTTACAGTGGACTTTCTTCCCGAGTAATATCCATGGGCACTTATTGTAATATGCTACCATTGTTATATCTATAGATCTCTTTGTCTGATAGGTAATACCGTCTGGTGGCAACTGGGTATCAGGTGGCACCACAAGCAGCTCCTCCTTTACAAAGCCACGCAGCGGTCCATTCAACAAATAGAATGGTACAGGCTCACCAGGTTTAGTGACAAAGCGTCCAATCAGGTAAACATTGAGTGACCACACAGGGTCAGTGGCCAGACGCCAGTGGTCTTGCTCTACTTCACCATTCTGATAGAGGTAGCGAACGCCAACACCAGAGGGAAGCTTTTTCTCTTTGACCCCTAGCAGGCGCTCTGGTACGATTTAAGAGGGCTTTTGTGCAACTCGTTTTGCCTTTATAGCATCTTTAGGTTTTTTCCAGTCAAGCGGGTCACCTCATTATTTATCGCAGAGACAACAGCCTGTAGTCGAGAAACCCACTTGGTAGATCGTTTTCCAGTATCCTTTAACTGTACGGCATACTGGTGTTCCAAGATCCGCCCATCAAGGGTGCGGTTAAAGCGTTCCACTATACCCTTGTCTCGATAGATATTCACACGGCCACGCCTGACTGATACTCCATGTTTTACTAACAGCTTATTTGCTGGTCCCATTAAACCGACCTAGAGCAGTTTAGGCCAATGTAGTGGTTCTCGCTTGTATATCCTATCGAGTACACCTGCGACCTCTTTAGCCTCTTTTGTAGTCAATGGCTCGGCCGCTTTGTTGGGCGAGCCGACATCCACCACCGTTAGGGCATACTTGCAAGTAATAGGCATACGGCGCATCACAACGAGGTTGATGTTCCACTGCGTATCTTTTTAATATTAGGCAAGCTTCATGTGACAAAGCACACGCTCATACAGAATCTCAAGTCGACTTGTGTACTGGGTGCCTATCAAACGGGACAACTCTGGTTATGTAACCATGTCATACTCTAAGGAGATACCATAAATTTTGTAGCTGGCGTTAGTGTCACTCGTTGCGTGAGTCACTCGGTTGTAGTCGTTGAATGTGTGCTCATATTCCAGTCTGCCACTAAGTGCACTCTGATAGAATGACATGTGGTTACCAAGGAGTTCAAAGTCAAGTGGTACGTAGAACCATAAACATTGACTATAGCATTGTCCTCTTCCTCTGCCTTATTCTTGTCTCCTGCCTCCATTCGTATCTTTGTTGCGTTTCTAACATCTGATGTGACAATGCCCTGATACTGGAGGCCCTGCCTTCAGTGCAGTCCGCCACAAGTCGTGGTAACAGTGGTACACATCACTGTCATTAACAGACATGTCCTCATTGCCAGAAATCGTGATTGTCGTTTAGCATCGGTTGAGGTCAGCGTGATTGTAAAGACCAGCCATGCTGTCCCAGGAACAATGACGTCGTCTGCGCCTAGATTGGGTAAGCGAAGCAGCAGTTGTTGGTTCTTGTCAATAGTGCTTGGATTGTTTGGAATAACTACAGACTGTCGCACGCCCTTTACAATGAGGGGTTTGCGTATCCGGTGGTATGAATTTAGTTTGCGTCTGTAAGTACTCGACATGTTGAATGCTTATCTTTAACGCAGTTACATGGAGTTTGATAACCCAAAATTTAAAGACGCAGAGGAGGAGGATTTGCACGAAGCTGGAAGAGAGAATGCCCCTCTCCCATAGGGCGCCCTCTATCCCAACTGTTACAGGAGGGGACAATGCGGTGGATCAGTCACTATCACAGGACGAGCGATTAGTTTTAGGCTCTGTCAAGGATTATTACGATGCATTAGCTGGAAATGGTCACAAACCACCCTTTGGCCGCAATTATACAAAGTTTGAACTCGAAACACTAGGTAAAAATAGAGAGGGGACTAAGGGATTGAGTAGTCCAGACAAGTGGTATCACAAAAGAAAGCAAAAGCCCTCCAAGACGTTGACTAAGCAACTGCTTAAGTAATGAGCAGCCCCGAAGCCGTGACTGTAACAGGTGGCACATAAGAAACAAGCTTCATAGAAGACCTTTATAACGCTTGAGAAGACGTGGGTACACGGACAGATGGTCTGACATACTGGGAGATTGTAGGGCTTGACCAAGCTAAGCATACCCAGAGGGGTGAGCGGGTCAATATCCTAGCTAAGATAACTGAGATAGATAGGGATATAAAACAGCAGGAAGCTAAAATGGCAAACCTGGAGGAGAATGGGAGGGGTGATAGTCGAGCATGGAGATTCCAAGCAAATGAGCTTGCCGAGCTGCAGGATCTTCCCAGTGCCTGTATTGAGGCTGCATCTGTAAACCGAAAAATGCTGCTGACCCAAAAGTACGCATCAGAGAAACAATTAACAGACTTCTTAACGAGGACACAACGCTAGCTGAACGTGTTCGCACCCAATTCTGGGATCAGGGCATAACAATCGCCTACATTCTCACTGCAATTGGATTGGCAATCTGGACCTTGTAGCTGCTTTGACGGGCGGAGGGACCACTAGTGCAACCCCGGCATCAACACCAATGCCAGCTGATAAGCCCTGTGTTACAAAACAGCTGAACTCCTTGGCAAACTACCTGAAGGGTCTAGCCGGTAAAGCAGCAGCTGCCCTCCCCGGAATCATTGGCTCCATCGTATCATGGCTGCTTAAGTCAGCTGCAAAGGTGGCTGGTTGGATGGCAGAAGATGTATGGGCCGCAGCTGTGGAGGTAGGGGGAAGTTATCCTCTTGATACTCTGTGTCCTACTAGGTAGCAAACCAAAGCACAGCTAAGCCTATAGCGATTCCGCCTACAATAAGAGCGTTTTTATTTTATCCTCTGGGCCTTTCCTACAGTTATATCGGCCACGCCACTTGCAATGTCTTGGATCATGAGTTTAAACTCGTTTTAGCTGAGGTCACAAAATATACCCACATGAAAGGGCGAAAGTAAGGCCAGATCTGTAAAAGCGCACCACACTGTTTCACTTGATTAAAAACGCGTGCTGATCCAACTTTGAAAAGATGAAGCAATGGAAGGTATCAGACGACAATTGGGTGCTTCTTTACCATTGAGCGGATTATGAAATGATGTTCTATGAATAAATAATAAATGTGCAACCATAGATATTTTGGTCAAGTTTGGGAAGGCTTGTTAAAAAGTGTGATAAAAAATATGGCTGCATGTAATTGCACTGAGAAACAGTTATTCAATAACTATTAAAAAAATATTTGGTAGCTATTGATGCACGCATAAGACACCCGATGCGAATAGCGGCAATCAGTCTTCGTTTTTTATGCAATATGAAATATATTGGATCAAGTATCCATATATGTCACAATTAGCTAGTATTTGACCATAATCTGTATACTCTATATACGCAACTTATTTCATATGTTGACAGCTATTGTTTTTAACGTGTTTTGTTTGTGGATTGATTATATATAATTAACGTTGCTAATTTCGGCTGTTGAACAATCCTACCACCCGTCAGTCGCTACGTAAGAAGCTTTAAAATTCGAGCCGATATTTGGTTAGATTGAAGAAGTTATTGGATCGCCTCATGCCAGGTAAAAAAGAATTTTTTGGGTGCTCCTTTTAGCTGGTTATCCAAACAATTTCCAGACTGCTCATTGAAAAAGTTGCGCTTGTTATCGAACTTTAAGGTGCGGATTTTAACATTACAAGGACAAATTAGGCCGCCACCCCCGTGCATTTGTTTCGCTGCTTCATAGGTTGGTGAGAGACCTATCACAATCCATAATCTTTGCGCGATCCCAACTGCAGGCCTAAATATAGTTGTGCAGGGGCCTCAAACTTAAAGTGGCTGTCGATCTTGTTGAACACATTTTATGTTGCGAATGACAGTATAACTGGAGATGATATGTGATATCTCCTCTATTAAAATTTATCAGGTGTCAATATTTCGTTAGCTTTGTTAATAATGCATTTTACTCTCAGCATTAGAGCTTTATCCGAAAAATCAAACTCATAACTGATAACCAGGTTAAATGAATAGTGATGGGCGATAATAAAGTGATTGAGTTCTGTAACTTGAAGCGGTCAGGTGCTGCATTAACACCATCAAACGGCTTTGAGCGAAGCATCCGGCAACGATCATCATAGTCAGAGGTTTTCACTTTCAAATTGGCTCATATTTGATTTTAAGAATAGCAGTAAAATAGTATAAGTAGGCCTCTCTAACTTGCTAATTTTAATGCTTAAATAACAAGGCGATTGCACGACATTAGAAATCACGGTTGTAAATCAGGATAGGAAGCTAAAACAATAATGAATACATATTTACAGTCAAGTGTGCTACTGAAGGTAATTTCAATGGGATGGTTAACCAGCGGTAATCAATGATGCTATTAGGAAGAGAAATAAACACCATCCGGACAACCAAAGGGCAATGTAGTTTATTTTGAAACATGCATATAATACCAAGGTATTGTGCTAGTCAAAGAAAGTATACAATGATATTCAAACAGTAAAATCGATTGTCAATGACAATAACATTTCACAATAAACATATGCTACTGATTAAATCATTCAATTCAGTGTTTGTGATGCTCACACACTCAACAGAATATTCTCCTGCCTATAATTCTCTTGCCAGAGGAATATGGTTCCCATGTGGTTTTGCCATACCCCACCCACTTAACTAAATAAATCTTCTTCGTTTCACCCGTTTCAATGTATATTCCAGTTCATATCTCCCTTCTCTTCCGTCTCTCTTCACTAACACCTTCAACTGCATCTTTGCTAGTGTCCTTCACAGCATCTATGGTTTTCATTTCCTCAATGTCAGTGACAATCTTGGCTCGACCTCATTCATGGGAGTGGAATTATGTCAAAGTATCATTTATTGTCCAAGTTCCATGGAATGGAACTACAAATACATTAGTTCAACCATGGAACCTACAACTACATAAGTTCAACCATGTCCGCCTAATTGTTAGAACACTAAGTCTGGGCCAACTTTGGCAAGCCTACGTTGGCCTGCCGGATATGACTACGGTGGGCCTATGTTGGTATGCCGACTTTGTGCCAACCTTTAAGCCAGTGTTGGGCCAGTGTTGTGCTGCTATATGGGTTGTAATAAAATTCTGTTACCAACAGTAAGTTAGCGGAACGTTATGTGTTTGCTGGGTATCATATCAAATATATATTGAAATAATTTAGACATGACCTTCCTACTCTAATACAAATTACCACAATGAAAAGGCTCATTACAATCAATGGTTTGTACTGTCAAACTGAAGGGAATTTGTCAGGTTGAACCAAATCAGTGAATGCAGGAAATATACCTGGCCGCAAAGTATCTATTATACTAAGATGTACTCTAGAATTCGGGCACCCATGTTTTTTCAGCTTCAACATGGGCTAAACAAGGTAAGATGCTTAACGTTGACGACACACACCACTTCGTGACAGCTGAAAGTACCTTGTCGAGGTGTTTAGACGCTAGCTGAGCCGTCAACATGTCAAGTCATGCCATCCGCTCTACATACACATTGTTTTTCTTATCCAGGCCACAGAGGTCACCCTGTCTGAATATATCAGGTTCTGGGATGGTCCCGTCAATTACAGTCATATATGGGCACCTTATCCACAGTTTCCATCGCCATCAAGAAATACACGACGTTTGATAATCTAGGGATACAAGCTCAATACATAGCGCAAATAATCAAATCTAGGTATGTGGTGATTCGTCGAAGAACTGCGAATTATATTTGCATCTGGTAACTGTTACCATGATATTCATTGTCCACTCGTTATAGGTGGACGCAATAGATTTCAATCAAGATTGTCTCGTTTACGTATTTGATAGAATACCCAAATCATAGTCAAAATAAACATAGCAGGGCAAATTAAGATACTATGCAATTAATCTCTAGAAAAAAATACCAGCAAATAATTTTACACATACCGTGTTAAAATTGAATTTGTGGAATGATTGTTACACAACAGAGCCTATGTTCACTTGGAGGACACTTTTATAATTACGACAAGGAATCCTAAACAGTTAACTACGGTAGGTAGTCTAATCAGGGTAAGGCGTAGCATGTGAGATAAATGAAGCGTTTGATGATTAACAGTCTAATTCAGCAAAATTTTATTTCTATCAAAAGCCATCCATATGATATATTCATCTATCATCTATCACAAATTGACGTTAATGTGAAATGGAGAAGGATTGAATAAATACACATTAATGCTCTGTTATGGATATCGTAAATTTAGCGTGATGGATATGGCTTATTCACAGTCAATGGTTATGCGTGTCATATAAAAACTTCTTCAAAATGCCCCGTCTATATGTGTGATATATACCCCACACAGGCTTTAAAGAACCAACCAGTAACAGTATGTGGCTGTATTCGATTATATGCGGCCAGTCCACTCTAAGGGTGCGAATATATTTCACTAGCTGAGTTATGTTAAATATATAAACTATTCCATACATTGCCTGTCCTTAATTGTGGTGGAATCTGTCATGCATATTATTGATCGATCAAAAAATCGACGAGAATGTGGTCAATACTTATTTACTTCTCCTATTTAAATGGCTTTCGTAATAAAGCGGTTTATATACAATCGCGAGAATAAAAACCGAGAGGTTTTAGATTGCCCCAACCAGGGAGGCAAGTATTGCTATGTAGGCTTCTATCATCTCAATATTCTTGTTGTCATTATTCTTCATCAATGAGTATCAACTATTCTCTCACCAAAGTTTGCTTTGTCCGGCATATATGCACCTTTGAGAATTATTCACATCGGTATTGAGCTCGAACAAGATAAAGCGGGCGGCCCCAATGGACATGGGTGAATGTGTATATCCAGTCTTTGGTCATTTATTGTAGTTGCGGTATATGTCGTTACCTGAACATTTCAATAGGCTGTTTGCCTGCTTTTTTACGGGACAACCGGACCTTTCTCAGGTCGTAACGTAAATTGCAGCCGATGTAGGAGTGATTGAGTTATCAACCACAAGTGCTCCAGTATGCATGCCGAAGAACGAGTGCAATGGATATATACTATGTAAGACGACTCGAAGCACCCATAGAAATTAGTCACAACACACCAAATGTAAGGTGCGTCATGTATGGACTAATAACAACCGCTTAAGCATCTCATTGCCTACGCCATTTATTTGATGACCGCTTAAACAGAAGCAAAAGTGTGGGCACGGAAAATCTTCCCTCCGGCCATTCCAAGCTCAATTATAATAGTGATCGATCGACCTAGAATCATTGGCCATTCCGTGTGACTGTGTTACTCTGGGGGCGAATCATATCAACAAATATCACTTTTGTTTGGCTCAATGCGTGAATTGTAAGCCCCAGCAAATATTCATGACCTGCGCCAAAAGTCATAAACTGCAATACCGCTCCGTAACACGATCGCTCGGACATGTACAATAGCCTAATATGCGTTAAAAATATGAAGCCATGTGCGCGTAGATTATATATTGCTTTTAGGCATATTGGAATCTTGCATATATATATAAACATATATATATATACATATATATATATATATATATATATATATATATATATATATATATATATAGAGATATATATATAGATATATATATAGAGATATAGATATATATATATATATATATATATATATATATATATATATATATATATATATCTCTATCTCTCTCTATATCTCTATATATATCTATATATATCTCTATCTATATATATATATATCTCTCTCTCTATATATCTCTATCTCTCTCTCTATATCTCTCTATATATATATATATATATATATATATATATATATATATATATATATATGCCAAGCTGGGTATGCGAGGTATCGATGTTTAACTGTTCCTGTGCTGTGGAAGATTCATATGGTACAGCATGCCGGTGATGTGCCAACAATATGTTTTAATTTATGTTCAGCACTTGTAGATTATATCCTTCGATTATGTAATTAAACTTTTGTGAGGTGTAGGGCAAGCATTTGTTTTAGAGAACATAACTCTTATAATTTCCGTTGTAAATTGATTTTTGCGGTGAGAGGATAGTTTTATACTGCACTTGGTTCCGCTTTTCAAGCACAATTAATGTTGTTGTAAACCCATCAGGAATCAACGACCAAGTGATTAAGAAATATAAATCGTGTTACACTTAAACAGAGTGCTCTGTCTTTTTGCAACCAGATAGCATTAGATGGGTTCCGGAGCACGTTGGATAGCATAAGAGAAATGATATAGCATCAAACACCAAGCAGGTCGAAAATGTTTTTATGTGATTTGTAAAACATTCGATGTTGTCCAGAATCTCGACCGGACAGAAAACATGGCTATTTGCTGTTCGTTACATAGCCAGTGCTAATATGTTAAGTGTAAGATCGGTTACGCAATGAGGTATGAATAGGCAAACCTAATTCCTTATACCTAATTTGTACAGCTACATATTACGAACGGGAAGTGTCAAAAGTAATATACTTCGGAATAATTGCTAAGACGTATAATATTCAGATCTGCCTTTTCTCTAATGTCGCAACTGCCAAAACTATATCTAATCATTCCTATTGTGAAGGTTTGCTCTCGTCAATCGATGAATGCACCTTAACTAAGCATCGGTTGTGCATCATAGAAAATGAAATAAAGATACTTTGCACAATATTTACATATATCAACTGAACAATTAGGGCACTGCTTAAGAGTGTAAATATCGTATGATATATTCGTTTGACTCTGGTTTATTATATTCATCAGCAGCATTGCTACATTTTGCTCCCATTACTATCACGTGTAAGTGTCCTACCTCATTGAGCGTTGCATGCAGTGCAGTATCCATTACATTTGCAAACCTAATTGGCTCATTTTCCTGGTTTGTAAACACACGTTAATTAGTTTACCTGGTTTGTAAACACACGTTAATTAATGTAAAACCGAAGAGTCGCCGTAAGCATGAATGTTTTGCTGTAGCTTGTGAAACTCTAGATTGGGCATCACACGACCAGTGTAAATTGGTTTGTTTCCTTGTCTATCACAAACAAAATAATTACGAGTGTACATGATGTTACCGTCAGTATAATTGCTAATCAAATAGTACTTATATGCACCTCCAATATGAAGAGGAAAACTGGGTGCAGGTAATGCCTTCTGTTTATGCCCGTTATGGTTTTCGTAAAAGAGGATATTTACACTTAATTTAGATTAACGTCCGACTAGTGGCTTAAATCAATCTTTATAATATGGCAAACACATACAATTGAGGCATTGGTCAAACCAGATAGCATATGCATAATCTACATACCGAATTGTAACGTAAAACGCAATTAATGCGCACCCCTGTGGCAAGTTAGATAACCGAACAATTATTTTTAAATTAACATTAAATAAGCCTCCCGCAACGCACGCTTGTCTATTGTCATTCGTTTTTGCAAACGTGTGTTCTTTAGACAGAAGTACCCATCAAACACATCGCATCCCCGCATTGTCTGTGGTTTTGTCGTGCGAAGATTTCATTTATTAATGATATAAGATGTCCAAAGGTGCTCTCCTTGACAAATGTGCTTGTCGAATTTATCTAAGAGGTGTGAAATAGCATCGCCACCATTAGATCTAAAATATAGTTGCGCTGTAATGATGATGCGACTTCTGACAAATTAGCACACACGAAAGACTTAACGTATGTTAACCCTCATGTGAGCAAGTACCTGGCCCACTTTGCTGCGCTACTCAGATTAGGAGATTGGTAAAACAATATTATAGCACTCTTCCGTATCCAATAACTTATGCCAGAGCTGGCATACATAATCAAACCCGCGATACACTGAAGGCGTTGTTCATTAAGTACACACACACACACACACAAGCACGCACGCACTCACGCACACACACACTCACACACACATACACACACACACAAACATGCTACGCACACAAATAAATATATATATACATATATATGTACATATATATATATATTTATATACATAAACATATATATATGCATATATATATATATAAATATATATATATATATATATATATATATATATATAACTGTAAATGTATGTATATACCTTGAAATATATATATTATATATATATATGCATATATATATATATATATATATATATATATATATATTTATATATATATATATATATATATTCGTTTATATATAAATTTAAATACCTAAATATGTGCATATATATATATTAATATAAATGAACTTATTATTATATATATATGTGCATTTATACTTATGTATGTGTTTATAAATATATATATATATAAATATATTTAAATATATATATACATTTTAAAACACGCACATATGTCTAAATGTACATATATATATATATATATATAAATATATATATATATATATGTATATATAAATATATATATAATATTATTTATGCATATATATATATATATATATATATATATATATATATATATATATATATATATATATATATATATATATATATATATGGACAAATAGTAGGTATATATATACATTTATATATATATATATATTTATATATATATATAATATATATATATATATATATATATATATATATATATATATATATATATATATATATATATATATATATATATACTATAGATATAAATATATATATATATATGTGAGTGCCAAAAAAGTCAAGATCTTTTTGAGTGCTTTTTTCTGCAATTTGTTTATTTGAAATTGATTTTATCTTGTTAATTATCGCCATTCACATTTATCCATTGCAAGATTGTGACCCCTGCATCGCGCAGGTGTTTGAAAAATTTTATATATTTGACTGACGACCATTTTGGTACTCTGCATTTAACAGCAATTTTCTCGTTATTATCCGATATATCATAATCTCAACTTCTGTTATACTGCTTAGAATTACTTCTTTCTCAAATTTATTCTATTCACGTGACATTCGATAGGAGGAATAATAAATACATATATTTGGTTTCGACATTTTTCATTGAGCTGGAGACAGATACATATTCGCCCGGACAAACCGAAATGCTTCGGATGGTTGGATAATTCGTAAGGCACCTTGTGCTTTGAGTTGAAGTTGCGTTGCTGGCCGAGAATATCTTATGATTTGGTAAGCAATAACCGCAACTCTTGAATATATTATGGCGTTATTTAAGACGTTTATACCCAAGTCAACCAGATGATAGCGAGAAATATATATAATGTCCCTACAGTGTCTCGACAACCTGGGTTCTCAGCCTGGGTTTTCAAATATCCCCCACTGTGACATTTTGTCGTTAGATCTAAATTATGGCAACGCTGGTTCGATAGATTGAATATATTGTGCAGTATACTCAATCTGACATATAAATGGTATCTGGTCAATGTTTGAGGTTCTTAACTTTAGGTATGTGGAGTCAAGCTGGTCTTGGCGAATCGCTTCGCCAAGTTCTGTTGGTTAGTCGAGTTTGTCATAATGTATGTACGCATGTAAATAATTTTTTGATCCGCGATGCAGGTCGGAATATGTTTTTCAATCGTTAGGTGTCAATAATGCGCAAAACTGAGAGGTTTTGTTTTGACCTTGATCTGAAACTAATGTCAAGGTCATCGAACAAGTGAAAAACTAGTATCTCGAAAAACTCCGTTAATTACTTATCATCAACAATTTTTAAGACTTTGATGTATAATGTTATGAATCCTATATACAGAGAATGAAGTCACTGTAGATAGCATGCTATAGAGCAATTAAATTGTTTAAGCAGAAAGGATGGAAAATAACAAGTCCATGTAAACTGAGCTATTTAATAACAATCGATATGTTGCATTTTCATTGAAGAATATCATTTTACCTTTATGGCAGTCCTGATATAGATGTGTATGGAATTATCACTATTCATATCATTGAACATTTCTGTTTCAGTTACTGATTAGTCATGGATGCACCATAATGGTATAAAATGGGATATGTGTTTATTTACTGCTAAAAGTGTCATGTTGATTCAAAAGTAACTCTTATCCCCAACCTACCATTACATTGGGAAGCGTAAGTGATAGTATTATCGATTTCATAGAATCGACGAATGTTTGCACACTTATTTATGACCCCTCTAAATGCTAATATTAGCCATTGATATCACATAACCACCAGCAGCGTTATTTTGCTGTTCCCCATTCAAAAGCTGCTCTCGCGCTCTGAGTGAAACGAGCCCATGTGTCTATGCGCCCATCCATTCCGTTAGGACATCCAAACGATTCATATACCCCCAGACACCTCCGTATACTACCGTGACCCAGTTACTGTAGCGCTATATGTTCCGAAACCCCTTACGCATCCTACTTCAACGCGAGAATGTTCTTCTGTCCTTACCCACCAGGCGACCATCATCCTACAACGTGGTAACTGTCCCGAGAAAACTTTATTGCATTTTTTTCCACATTTGTTTTAGATAAGTTCCTTAGCGTGTGAGGATGTTGTACGTGCAAGTCTGAAAAAATTGTGATGGTAAGAAACCCCGGCAGGATAGGCGTTATGTCGTGTTGCAGTTTGTCAGGTTGGCAGTATCATAATTAAACGTCTGCATAGGGCTAAATCAGATCTTTCTTTGAAGCAGAGAAAGTTGATATGTTAGACTGTAGCACAGGGATATGCATTGGCCTACCGACCGCTATCTGCTATGTATACATAGCAGATAGCGGCCGGCAGGACAATCCAAATCCCTGTGGACTGTAGTACAACATTTTCTTGGAGGATCGTATTTAACTGGTTGTGTGGAAAGATACAGATTCTATTCCAGAGATTACTATCATTTACGTAGTAAGAATATCTCCTCGAATAACACCCTCTTTGGTGTATTCCTAGTAACATGACAGAGTTCTTCCGTATATAATAAAAGATACGGGATGGAGAGAAGAGGTGAGTTTCCCAAACAATGCAGGTCAAATAGTTCATTGGGATGTTCCAATAAGCCGGGTTGATAGACTGAGTGGGATGACATAAAAACATTTTAAAGTATTTTAAGCATGGCAACAGTTTCTGTCACACACGCCAAATGGCTGTGAATCGTGCAAATGACTACAACAGTCCAACTGAATTTGTAAATCAGGTTAATTCCATGTCGACTATCTTAAAAAAATGTGACCTACTCAGACTCGCCAACCTTTGACAAAGGACGCGGATCGTTGTCATGGCGCCGAAGCTATATGGCGTTGGTAGATTTGTCTGGGTCAATTGCGACCGTAAAAGTCAAGTACGTTATTAACAAACTACCAAATATACATTATTCACACAGTATTCAACACTGTTGGATTATTGAACACCATATAATAACAAAACACTTGATATTAAAAACCCATTTCTACGATCGAGCTGCCAAATATCATTCTTTGACCCTAGCCATGATAATCTGGCTTAGACTTTGACCCCAGATAAACGACAGATCGGCGAAATATAGAGCGAAAAACTAACAGACGATTACCAAAGTCAAGTCGCATAAAATTGCTAATCTGACAAATAATGATCATTAAAATTAAATTTAACTTATTTTGTCAGAGCCCTGGTTAAGAATGATACGATTGTTACAGTATTTCGGCTAATACTAACTCTACATTAGGCTGCCTACTTCGTGAATTCGCGGAAAGCATAGAAAGTTATTGTTAAATACGGATTTCCCCAACAAATACATTCTGACATGGACGGAAAAGAAGCTGTGTCGGTAAAATGATATACTGTCTCTATTACTGCTTGTTTTGTATTACCTAATCCGCGTTTTACCCCTGCCCAGACGGAATTTATATCCATGACCCAATTCCTTTGATGGAACGACCGCGATCAGCTGTTCCACAATTTAGGCGTAAGCAGCATTCGTTTCAATACTGTTGGATGGTTCTGTTAAATTGTAAAAAATATTGTTGTTTGACCGACTCGTTCGACTATTATAGCTAGGACTGTTCGGTGATATGTAAATGCAAAGAGAACTTGACTATGAAACATCAACTTAACAATTTTAACAATTAATGGTTGCCCTTCACTCCCTTCACTAGGCTTCAGCCATGAAGATAGATATAATTTTATATGGACGTTATGGTCAGACATAACCATAATGTGTATGGTACTGCACTGTTTGGCAAGCTGTGATTGTAGAGACTAATGTTGCAGCATCATTGATGGTTTTAACTGCCCTGCATGATTTGCATGGTAGGTTTTATAAATTTATCAACACATATCTGCTTATCCATAGTCACTTGGTGTTTAATTAAGTTAACTATTGCCAAGAATCTTAATATGATAGAACGGGTCCTCAGATTGCAATTATAAACAATACTTGGGGTAGTCATATTTCTGATGTTAGATCTAAATTGTAAAGAGGTTGTCTGATGTCATGACACATATCAATTACAATTTGAAGTCACAACATCACATGCATATTGGGCTGTTGCCTATCCAGGCAATGGCCAATGTTATATTCTATCAAAAGAGGGAATAAGTTGATGGTGCAAATACAAACTTGGAAGTGTCAGATATCACCAGAGGGTCACCTTATACAAACTGCATAACTGATTAATTGTATAATAAATGAGCATCTGTGCTATAAAAACCATGACTATGATTATTATGTAATTTGACAGTAGATGATATTGAATGTTCTCAGCTGAACAGCTGATGTGGCCTCACATAAATTTCCTGGCATTGAATTATGTGATCTGACCTTGGAATGTATCGTATAAGTGAGTGTGGAGATATTTTATGAGGTGTTATATTGTGAAAATAAATAACCAGCATCTGTATACTGGGAGTCTATTTTCTAACGGCATTGCTCTCCAAGCTTCCATTCCTATTTAGTTCTCTACTAAAGATGCTGATTGAAATGCATTTTCATATATATAGAGCTCTGTTCAAGTTTGGGCCCATGTACTGTGAATATTGAAGAAATTCTATTCTGAACCAACCAGATATGTATATTTCCACAATCCTACCCATGTATGTTTCATTAATATAGATACCAATGTCAGACTTTAGCTTGGCAACCTATCAGAGACCACTGCCTGAATTGACCATGACTAAAATGTGCGTGTACTTGACACGAATGGATTGCCTTGACAGTCGGTTTGTTTGCTTGTATCGAGAGACATTATATGATGAAGTATTTTTCAATTTTGAAACACAACCATACCGACATTTTTGGAACATGGTCCGATTGTCATCAAATGATAAATTAAATGGTTCTGAAAGCTCACACAATATGCAGGTCACATAAATATGAACACATGTGAAGCAATGGCAGAAATATGCAGTGATACAAACATTGTTCCTCATTGTTTACATCTGAATTAATGCATAGTCTGTAAAGTGTCAATTATATTAATTTTGCTATGCATATTGTACAATGTATGTGCTTTTATTTATTAGATACTGAACCAGCAGCCCACGCAAGTACCAGTTATGCGCAGGTCTGCCTAGAACAATAAGCCATGTAGACCCAAGACTTAAAGATGCCAGCAAAAACAACTTGATTTCTAGTGACTCGGAGTCAGATCAGGAAGTCTCTAGCAGAACATGCATCAAAGATACAAGTGATTATTTATCATTCCTCTGTGATCTGTTAACTAGTGAGAAGGTATAAACCCAAGAAAAGCGTCTTGGCATTATAAATGAATTCTAGTTAAGTGACCTTCATATAAAAGGCACTACCCACTGCATGGTCTATAAAGGCCTGTGCTATATTATGAAAGTCATTACAAGTCTGCTATAACTAGAAACTAATAGCGAAATATGAAAACAACATATCAATGCACATGCAGACCGCTTCTAATGGGATACAAGGCAGACCAAAGCTCTAAAACTTGCCTTCAGAAGTTATATTCAGATCCCCAGTGTAATGAAACTACTCCCAGGTATGGTATATATACTTCAGAATATATTGTATTAATCAGGATAAATTTGACAGAAAGATCATTCCCAGTATCTCTCTTATGGTAGATAATATTATATACAATTGTTGCACAATTGTGGTGTAGGTGGAATTTGTATTTAAGCCTATGGATTAGCCATGCACTGCCATGTGATGTTTCATGATTAAGTAACTTAATCTGATGCTTTATCAGTAAGTTATATCTTCTATTCTCAGCATTACACCGCAGAAAGACCATTACAAAAGTTGTAGCTTCACTGACTAAATGTACAATCTATGTAGCTCCAAATGATCTCTCTTATTGTTCTGTGCATCTTTCTGAAGATGTCCTGGTCAATCTAAAACCTGCTGAGGTGCTGCAATCTTGCGTTCAACAGCAATTTAGTCTGTAAAACATTTATGGTCACCATCTTATGCAGAATGCATGTGACACTATTCATTTGACACTTCCCTAACACACAACCTCACTTTGACACTTGAGTTGTTCTACACCATTCAATCAGACAAGTGGAAGGTTATATATGTACCAGCTAGGAACACTACCTAACATTGTGTGGGATGACACATCAATCTGAACCACACATCTCTTGCCTCTAGCTTTGGTGGAATAATAGAACTGTTATCTCTGGATTAGTGGTGCCAAGTAATTTGCTTAATATGTGTACATGTTGATTGTTTCAGATAAGAAAGCAGTTCTTAAGTCACAGCTGCCAATGGGACGTTCCCTACTTGACAAAAAATATGAATGAGCAGTGAAAGTTCCAATGGGCCTTGTACCACCTCTTAATTATGCTTTAAATGTCATTAACTATGCATAATTGTAATGAGCAGTACTGGTTTCTAATGGATGCGCCACAATTATGCTTGAAATGTCAATAAACATGCATAATTGTCATAAAAGTGACCTTTTTAATCACTATATAGTTTATAGACAATATTACCCATGCCCAGTTTACTCAGTTAATGATGCAGTAACATTTCATCATAGCTTCTGACAGTAAAAAACTATTTTTAAACTGTTTACCCATGGCCGCAATGTTAAAATTATGTTTACCAGTGTCCTTACTTATTCCATAGCTGTGATATTGATGTTGTGTTACCTGCATTTCAAATCCAACCCCTTTTAAACAAATTATGCCCATATGAGTAGTCCTATAATAACCCTAGGCAAGTATTCAATCCTTATTCAGGGTTTTTGGGGGGACTTTTATTTCGGGGTTTCTGCCATGCAGGGTTAGTAGTTTTCGGCTGCTTGGTTTGTCGCGGCAGCGTTTACATAGCCCTTCTATGGCGTTGGTCCCGCCGCCGCAGGCAATGCAGGATGGACGGGGGTATGGCCATTTCTCAGGCGATATCGGGGGTAGCGCAAATAGTTGTGTCGGCTCGGTTTGCCGCAGAGCTTGTTTTCTGTTATTAGGGGCCTTTCGCAGGTTTTGTCACACACAGGCATTTATACCGGTATATATTTAATTTGTTTAATATAGGGGTTTTTCCATTAGAGAAATGGTTTGTAGAGGTATAAGACATGTGGCAGGAAATGGTAGACAACACCGGGGGAAAAAAGAATAATCTTTAACGTTGCCCACCTACTTTAAGACTATTCAGGTATCTGTTATTGAGCATTGACTAAGCATTATAAAGGATTGGTTATTTCTATTCTGTAGCAACAGGTTTATTTACGCCGAACAAGTCCAAGTTGGTTCAGACTCTCTACTTGGGAAACGGCAAGATAAGCGAGGTTGGCCCAGTCAATGTAGTCATCGACTATCCAGACCTGAGTGGGTCTCGCAATGGTCAGCCCTTGCGAACTGTGGATGGTGCTAGCATAACTAAAACGCCAGACAGCAGGGTCATGGCTAGTGCCGAGGGGGACTTGAATGGTGTCATTGACTACCATCCTCCTTTTTCTGCCGCTAGGGAGGGGATGAGTTTGTTCTGTTTTCCGGCCCTTAGAGGGTGATAGACCAGCGTGACCGGCTCGTCGGGAAAATGAGACTCGTGGTTATATCGAAGGGCTGTGGTGATTCTGTCGCGGACTTTTGTTCGCGAGGTTAAAACTAAGTCCTATGGCCTCCAGCGTTCATGGAAGTCCTCCCAGTGGGTAAGATGGACAGCGCGGCGTATTTGACGGCATTGCTCTTTGTCTTTTTTTAGCCGCATTTCGCACTTGAGGGCCTGGAGGGTTAGGTCGTCTTTGGCTTGGTAGTCGGCACATACTTCTTCGTAGTAGTCAGCTCTCCATTTGAGCCAGTTATGGGGTGGCTCGTCTCCAATCGGTGGGGGTTGGCCTGGATCGCTGCAGCAGATGACCTGGACCCCATGTGCCAGCAGCCAGTCTAGAAAGATTGTGAGCTGTTTTTGAGGGACGGTGCACACTTCATCCCAGATTACAATGCGGGGCACAAATTTGTTCATGATCACTTCTTCCTTCCAGGCCTCAGCCCCGTGCCAGCGAAAGAATGAATGATATGTCTGAACCTCAACTCCGCGCCCTTTTAGGTTTTTCGCTAAGAGGTTTGTTGGGTTGAGCACTACGGGTTCACTTTTTCTGAACAGATTAATTAGCCGGATGGTCTTCCCTAACCCTGCGCAGCCGGCCAGGTAGGAAAGGCCGCGGGTCGTGATTGGATCAATGGTCGAGGGGGCGCTGGAAGGGGCGTCGCCATGGTCCCCGGCTTTCATAGCAGCTGTTGGAGCTCCGGTCGCCTAGGAGACACTTTCCCTGAGGCTGTCCCCTTTGTCCCGCAACTCCCGCCTATGTATTTAGTGCAAGCGGCCTCAATATCGGGCAGGAAGGTGTCGGGCGTTGGCTTCCACCCGTTGCGCTCGCGAGCCAATCGGTTGGCGGCCTGGTCGGCGTGGTGCTCCTTGGTACGGTAAAGGGCGCCGTCGTTAGTAATGAATTGGTCGTACGTGGGGTTGCCCATAAGCCAAACGCCGCGTGGTTCTTCGAGGTTTGCGATTGCTTCCCAGATGTTGCCCTCGTAGAACTTAATCTCCAGGTTGGCGGGGAACTGGGGGTTGGCGTGCCACGCGTGACCGTTATGTTGGTCCATTTCAATGGCGGCTTTCTTCGGATAGTGCGTTCCCTTATGGAGAATCCCCCCCGTTTATGTCAAGAATGATAATGCTCTGGCTAATGATTTTCTCGAGGTTGGGGATTTCGACCCCTTCTTCGCAAACATTGGTTTCCCACGCAACGACCTTCGCTTTTGCGCGATCTCCTTTGTTGGGTTGTGTTTGCTCATCTGGTCGAAGCGGTCAAGGAGGATCTTGGCGACGCAGTTCAGCTCTCCGGTCTTCATTGGCTCGGGATCGGTGAGGACCCCTTTATCAAGCTTCTCAAAGGCACAGACGATTGCGCGCTCTGGGTAAGCCACGTTGACGAACATCTTGTAGAACCCAATGAGGCGTTGTTCTGTTGTTGAACTGCGCTATTGTCGTTTTCGCGGTTCGCAGCGGGTTCAGGTTGTCGGTCGTGTACCACTTGGCTCCGTCCTGTTTGATTATCTTCTGCCGGAAGATGAATTGGGCCTTACCCATTGCACCGAGTATCTCGATGGCTCGGCGCTCTGTGAGGCCGACGTCGTCCTCCTTGAGGATCCAGGTGGTATAAATGAGCTTGATGCTGCTCAGCTGGCGGAACTTCTCTATGGCTGCGTAATACTGATTCCGGAAAGGAAGGTAGAGGGAGAGCGGCTCCTTGTTGACGGGAGTCTCGGGCAGGACTGGCTCCTTGGCGCCGAGTAGGCTTTCTTGCTTGGCGAGGGCTTTCTTGGTTCTGGCCCGGCGGTGCTTCTTTCCGGTTTTATGCTGCAGCTCTTTTAGGACCCGTAGGGCCCTTTCACCGAAGGGTTCGTTTTCCTCTGGTGGCGGGGAGACTAGTAGCGCTTGCAGCTCTTTTATTAGGGCGTCTTGGGCTACCTTGGTATTTGCGTAGTCGGGCATTTTACCGGTTAGGTCGAAAATATCGTTACGGAGCCGTTTTGACTTCTCGCTGAAGAGCCCCCGCCTCTTTGCTTCTTTTAGTAGGTCTTCCAGAGAATAACGGCGTCAGGGCGGAGGACTACTGGGAGGACTATGAATGTATTACTATAACATATGATATTATCAGAAATAATAGAGATGACATGACGGTAGTATGATTATCATTAAGTTATTAGCGTATATTTCTATGAACTAGAGCAAACAAAAGCATGCCTGTCTGTGAGCTGCATTGGAGGAGAAAAATCTTGAACGATTAAGCATTATGATGAACCACGGAGACGCCTCCATGGACAAACAAACAACCATATCGAGCCACAGGGATTTATATAAATCGTCTATTACTATAACTACATCGGTGTTGTTATATTAGTAGCAGAGGATGACCATTCGGCACTCGAAAGCGCCAGAAATTTAGAGCCTTTGCTCCTCCATGTTTGAATTACGTTGGACAGTACTTCTTTCAATATGAAATAAATGTATCGTCGTTAATTAAAAATGTATTGCCCCTTAACTGCACATTAATTCTATCGCTTATTATCATTTCAAATTAAGATTCCCCGTCATACAGACAGGGATGAAAGACATACCCCATCGCATAGATGCAAACATTTAATTCCCGCCACAACAAGTTCACCACACTGTCGCATAATGGTTGGTTAAACAAGAAATGATCATCATATTGACCATATGTTTTGTCCCCTCCAATGTCCCAAAATGGTTGGTTTTATGCTACATGTCCAAAATGGTCGCATTCGTATGTACATATATATAAAATATATATATATATATATAAATATATATATATGTATATACATATGTATATATATATACATATATATATATATATATTATATATATATATATATATATATATATATATATATATATATATATATATATATATATATATATATATATATATATATATATATATATATCGGGATGGTTTGTTTTACCATGTGACTCTATACATTCCTTTTATGCGGCGTGAACACATGTTATACACCCGCTCATGTTGCATACGGTAGCCATATTGGGTAATCGGATTATTTGACCATATGTATTCAATTCACAAATTATATGTTATGGAAGCTCAATATGTAATGGAACGTCCTCTATGACCCCGCTGGTGTAGACTCATTATGAGCTCGTGGGGTGTCTCTGTAACTTTCTTTCTGCAGATTGCCTATCTGCCACTTTCTGCAGAAATGCCTACCACGCCATTTCAGCAGAAATGTCCACCACGCGTTTTAAGTAGACATGCGTAATTGTAATCACCTGTCTTAGAAAATTTCGCTTTCAGCCGGAAATGTCAACCATGTAATCTTAGCACAAATACAAAAATGCTATCACCTGCCTCAAGCGACCACAACATTCGTCTCGTTGCTCACAAACGCAGGAAACACCGCACTGGGTCAGATTTTTGATATCGAGTAAGTCACATTTGTTTCGTCATATCAACTACTGGTTTAGGCCTTTTGTAGTGCATGGCCGCTAACAGTTGTACCAAAGACCAAACAGCAGTCGATTTCTCCAAGACAGACTCTGTAGTACATTCAAGGATAGATAACAGTAGGTGACGACTAACCGAGCTTTAGTCGCGACGATGGCTCTTTCTGGTTCCATTTTATATATGCATAAATACTCAGGGAATTGACACATTTTGGTGCATTCATGGTAACTTTACGTTTATAGGAAAGCAATTATTTGCTTCGATAAGACATTTGATCGCCAGAGCAGAATCAACCATGTCTTTATCGGATACTGCACATTATACATTGTAAGAACATATGCATTGGAGGACAGAAATCATTGGGTGGTAGTTGCGCTATAATCAGCATTCAACCCGAAGGCTGCCATAAAGCGGCCAAGTGGTTTTAAACAACATATTTATACAGTTAAACCCTGCTGATAGACCAAGACCATCTATGGCGGGATCGATGCGTTAACATTCATGTGTCGTGAAATTGTCCTGCATGTTTTTTTACGGTTACAACAACTATAATTTTGCGATCGTGCAGCTTGCTTGACCTTTACGACCAGCATTAACAAAACATCACGCAATACTTAACATAACATATTGCACACAAAAACAGGGATGAATAGTTTGGGAATGATGTTTATATCTTTAACTGGCCTCAATCATGGTGATGTCGCAGTTGATTGCGAAACTAAACTGCTATAGACAGTACATTTACTCGTAATAATCTGACTGTCTGTGACCATGCCGAAGACTATGCACACATATTTGGTGAAGTACAATTAATTGTCCATGCTAGCATGACCACAGTATTAGTACGGGAGAGCCAGCGAGGACAATGGCAAGAACAAGCGCACTTTAGCATGGAAGCAGCGAGCATCTGCGTGGCGGCAGCATTGGCGCAGGCGAAAGTGAATAGGTGTACTGAAGACAGCCAGCACGCTCCTGATCGGCAGGGGCAAGGGCGCAGACAAGAGGGAACTTGGGTGATTATGGTGCGACAGAGAGGTAGCGAGGTGGCAAACGAGAGACGGCAAAGGGTGAGAGCGGCACAGGAGAGCGGCAGCAGCGGGGCAGCAGCTGGGCCTGTATAGGACAATGGATGACAGACACTGATATTGCACTCTTCCGAATTTTGAGTGTATAAAAGAGTACCGCAAATAACAGTCATGTGTATGCAATGCGGCGAATATCTGCCCAACTGTGGCAAGGTCAATTGTAGGTTGCAATTTGTAATGTGCTCAGTCGAGCAGCATGCGTGGATATAACATAATCAACAAATGACAGCTTCTTGCCACTAAAATCCCTTAAAACAATGATTCCATGACTGGAAGCATTCGACGTTGGCGTAAACATTCTCCATAATGTAATTTAACTATTTATTTTAGAAAAAAGTCTAATGGGCCGTATTTTGTTCGTTGCCCAAAACTAAGTCGAATTAATAATGTTTGCTGGTATTTACTGATTCAGTCCTAATTTTTTTTAAATAAATAGATTATCGGAAATGCATGCGATACAAACTGGTGAGTATAGATAACATCAGTATTGTGTGAGATTATGACTCTCGTGTATCACCATTGTTGACATCACTCTCAAACATTCTTTTGCATATTTCTTTTTAGTTAAGTGAATGACTAAAACAGTATCGATATAACCCAATAACAATGCTTGCTGGACAGCAAATAAAGAATGCTTAACACTGGGATAATAACCGCGAAGGAGCTACATAACGTTAATTGAATTGCAATGTCTTGCAACCTTCTTTTCATACTTGTTGGTAAATTTGCCATCGCTTGGCTAATGCATTTCCTCAGAACCTGCGTCCCTGGTGTTGAACGACTTTTTATCTCGCCGGAACTAATCTTGTTGCTGAATGCGTGCAGATGGTTATCAATTCCCTCCTCCCGCTCCCCACAAAAACAGATCGCCTGCAACAATATGCGCGAAGTTATTACGCTATAAGAGATTTTTGAGACTACGTTTCATTAAGCATCATATGGATAAAATAACTCCATCGATCAATGTTTTCATTGCACGTTGAAGGAATCCTCGTTGTAAAACATGTGCAAGCTATCGCCACAGTTTCTTATATAGACCATCATCATCTGTTGAATTACTGCTATTTAAAAGAACTATGCTCTTCAGGAGATATGGTCATGTTTGGGCATTTCGATAGTTTGTCACATTAGACGAGGTAATGACTGTCAGCTAGATATGCGATGTAAGTTCACCCTTGCGAAAGTTGTTGTATGCGACCACAACTCATCGCTCCACTTGAATAACAATTTGTCGTGCATAATCCATCATCGATGAGAAAATAAATGCCTTTGCCAAGAACAAAATTGATTTCGTAAATTGGTTGACTTTGCTTGTCGTAAATTGTGCAATAGATGTAGTATTAATTTGGGCATTTGTCCCATGCTTATTCGGAGCGCATTATCTGTAAATGCAGCCTGTTTTTGTGACACAGCCTGTATTTTGTTCGCGATCCTAGTCCATTGCTGAATCACACAATCAATTGATATATCTTCTGCACGCATCGGCTCGAGCAATTGATCATTCGAAATAAAAAGAAGAAAGCGCCGCCGTGGTTGGTACCGTCACCACCAACTTTATCATTTCCAATATCTATGTGTTATTTTTAAACTACTTCACTATAATGCCATCTAGCCTACCCTTGTGACATCGTATGAGACTTGCGCAATCAACTGCGTTTTCCATCTTTTCGTGGTTATCGCTGATCTGTACATAACACTAGCAATGCATTTCATAGTTGCAGGCGTCATGTTGCATCGTTTATCTCAAGAAATGTGTTCATTTAGGTATCGATATGAGGCTGACAGTAAACCTAAGGGCACGATGTTTTTTTCTGGACATTCTTGGCGTATCAAGCGGGGGCTATTCACGTGTTCACAGCCGCCTCATATTGAGAGATAGTTGCTATGCAAAGAACTCATCAATGCCTTTTATTTATTAGCGATCAAACGCGTTGTATGCGCGTTGTTGAATCACACATTTCGGAGCAATATACGTTTGCACTGACTTGAGAGAACAATATCAGTCGTTGACGCTACTGACGAGATAACAATAAAAAGCCAAACCAACTCTCAAAACCCGATGTAGCTTACTCATGCCTTTGATTAATAATTGTAACTGGGATGCACAGCATCAAATTATTCATTGTCCCTTTAAAGCAAAATTTTATACTATACTCTGAATTCGTAGAAGTGGACAACTAACGGAACGGAAATAAGTTATCACTCTTCCCCTTGGCGTCTCAAACGTATGTGGGCCGCAATATAGTTGACATTTATCCTGAATGACCTTTTCACTTTTTAAGAAACATCCGAGGAATAATTTGAGGTGGGATTTAATCTTTGATTTGTAATCACTGTTGAACTTGATTAAGAGACTGAATTATAAACACATTGTAGTATATTATTGTTATCCCAAACATCCATTTGTTTACCTGATGTTAGTTCATAGTGTTCATGTGCAAATACCAGCGCCTGTGCTATCTGACTTAGAAGCAGCTATTCTTTTAAATCATATTCAAATATAGGTGTATTGGCATGAGTCCAACGCTGCAGCAAATTATTGTTAATTTGAATGCAGGGCTTCTACACAATGTCGCTAAAGCGGCTTACGTATGCACAGGAATATTGCCAAGCATCTGAGGCAATGCCTACTTTGCTACAGCAGCGATTATCTTGGAAGTATGAATATCGTAAATCTTTGATGCCCCAAGTCGTTAGATAGCTTCCGTGCTTTAACTTTCGTATTCCATCTGCCATACCGCTACGGGGAAATCCATATGACAAAACAAAATGTGATATGATATAAACGTAATGGCCTTATCTTGTTTACCTCTCTTAAAAAAGGCGGTATATTGATTAAGTTACAAAAATCCATATGGCATTATATGCAGCATACTTGGCTGCTTCTCTGCGTATCAGTCTAAAGTTAACAAATATAGTTAAAAGTCATATTGAGGATGATAGCAATAACCCTGGTCAACATTAGCGTTATTACTTTGTCTGCCTGAAGAGAAAGTCGTCGCTTTTTGCATATGTTATATTCCATGACATTGGCATTATATCAAACACTGTTAAAATTACACAAATGAATCGCATAGAATACCTCCATAATGAATGTCGGGTTTACTCTACAGAGTTGATTAGACGTGAGCTGTATGAAATCAATTAATGTATGGATGGTATTGATAACGCTCTCGATTTTATCGACACACCCCTTAAATCCTTTGCCACCATTTCACATTACCACCAGGGCACATTTCACATTCGCAAATGCTTAATGATCTCAACTGTTTTTTGGCAATCGTGACGTGCGTTATTGGAAAGATGTTTAAATCTGGCGTAATATAAGCAACAGATTTATGCCGAGATTTATAATAATAAATGTCAGGTTAAATATGCACAGTTAACGTTTAACGCGAATATTTTGTAAATTGGTAAATTATGCAAACATATTATGCCAAAATATAGCCCTAATTAACGCGGGATACATAGTTCATTCATAGAGCCATGATACAATAGCCTGCAGGATTGTAAGTCCAGATCAATGCGTGTCATCGATTCACGTGTGTGTAAACACATGGTAATGGATCCTTCGAAATGGTAGATGTTCTACGATTCGTTCGCCCTTGTATACAGTTACGTTTGACACATGTAGCCTTAATAATATCTCCCTGTTGAACACTAGATCTCCTGCGTATATTTTCTTAACACTACCATTCTACTTATTTGTGTATCATGACATTTTCCTCAATACTTGGTATATGAATATAATACTTGCGAATCATAACAACACAATGGTGTATTGCGCAGTTTTGACAATGTTGTTGCCATTGTCATAGTAAGTTTTTGCAGTACAGAGATGCATTGGACACTTCAGGTAAAGGTGTCCAGCAAACCAGACGATGAACAACGCACAGGAAGCCGTTCATTTATGTGACCGCAGTTGCAATAACTCATTTTTTTTACAAATCGCCAACAATACCCCGTCGTGACCTCGGTCGTAGCTAAAATCCAAATGCATTTTGAGGATGAGGGTAGGTAAGATGGCCCAATTCTGTGGTTTTTCGCTTTCTTCTGGTTTCCTGCATAGCTAATCCTTCACGATTGGTCCATTTATTATCTGAATCACCGTGCGATACTGATGACAATTGCAATTTTCGTTAATGCACAGCTATATGGTACTGTGAACTTCATTTCGTCTTTTTAGAGCTAAGACTATATGACGCATTGATACTATTGTATCGGCTTGATGTATTGCACTTCACACAGAATCAAACTCACGGAAGCAGTTATTGTCCGTTATCCTGATATAACGGTAAATATTGCTACCACCGCTTTCAGGAAAGTGTTAGAGAACAAATAATGGCTAATACATTTAGAATAGAAAGATATGTATTGACTTAATTCATAACACATGAACATTATGACGAAAACCCCGAAAGCCTTGTGTATCCCATACATTTAAACATATCAACGTATACAAAAATACTATAAATACAGTGCCAAATGCATCCCGTTTAATTTGTCATATCGCACATACACATTAGATAAATACGTCACCCCATACATTTTGTTAACACTAACATGCACACACAAAAGGCTTATTCCGACCTTATCAAACTATAACATGCTATTGTAGTTTTACAATACTTAATTATTCTTCCAAACATATATATTGTCGGTAAAAATGTGACAATGTCTAATAGATTGTTCCAAAGCTTTAATCCCCTGTATGCTTAATTTAATAGAATGTATATTGTGATCCTGAAGGTCCACAATTTAGGGCATATTTAATTTTAAGACTTATTATTTGCACATAAATATTGTAGTGTGAGCACATTGGTAACTGGTAATACCATTTGGTCTTGATTATGCTTGTATTAAAAGTAGTTTAATGTATTTTATTTATTGTTTTCCAAATGGCTTTGTTTGGCAATTTAAGAACAGGCATGTACATCAAGCGATGAAATTAGCACAGCTGTCTACTACAAACAAACTCAGACTTCTGTGGATATGAATCCAATGTGCACTGCTGAGAAAGAAGACACTGCTACGCCCGTAGGTGCAGCTAGTGATGATAAGATGGAAAATGGAGGTAATTATATCAGTGAATTATCATTCAAATATTAAAATAATAATTTAATGGTAATTATTACAAGGGTGTATATGTAATATTTGGTTTTTGCCATTTATCTATTCATATTATTTTGAAATAATTACAAATTATTCTTGAATATTTCTTATTTGTGTATCCTTGTGACATCAAGGCTGTGCTGTAAATTACATCAAAGGTGTATATTTGATGTGTACATACAGCAATAAGCACACCATTATTGAGACCAGAGAGCTTTAAAGCAAAGTCTGAGATGCCTGCATCTGATAGAATCGCGCTTAGCCAGACCTCTCTTCTATCTGCAAAACATTTCTGCGGCACAATGATATAGGCTGCCTCAATTTGGTTCTAAGAGAAAGTGCACTTTACTTTAGCTACCGCTATCAAGAAATGAAAGAAAAATCTTACTATAATGCAATTGGACAGAAGATGTCCAATGAGTATCTATGTTGAAGGTTGCCATGTGGGACTCAGCCATGAGTAACTCATATTATTTGTTTCGTTTATTTACTTGGAGGTGAGTTTACATTATATGGAGAAGTCATTATATTGTTGTGTGCAGAGTTTTTTTCAGTAGCAAATTAAGTCAGAGAATGAGAATATTGAGACACAAGGCTCGTGACAAATCCACGAAGAAAAGTGGTAATGGCACTCCCCTGCAGAAGCGGATGAGGTTGGAAGCGAGTGAAGATTCTGCAACGAAGAGTCAAGAAGACTATCAATAGTATCAGAGTGAAAATACATGTAGATTACCCAATAAAATATAGCCAGTTCTTGGGTATTAAACAGCACGGTGTTGTCAGTGAACCGTACAATAATAGCAGCTGTTTTCTAGAATTGCTGAAGGATTAACACATTTTATGTTCATGTGATAGATTGATGGATATTAGTTTATAACTCTATGAGTCACTTGCATGTGATATTAATTATCTATGTTTTATTTGTAAGTAACAACTGATGCCGTCAAATGATGGGTGCAGCCTATCATTGTTTAATGTTATTTTACAAAGGTGCTTCTGTACTTACCTCACACATTACATGATATTCTTGCAAAAATTAAACATTTGAGTCATCAGCTATAATCTTATTACCATTTTACTGGTTGCAACCTTCTGTGGTAATTGCATACTATTTTGTAGACTTTTTGCTAAGGTTATTAACACCTTAACTTGTTAATTAAGTGTTAGAAGGTACGTGTTTATTTATGTATTATTTTAATAACACTTGTTTTTAAATTGCAGGGCTTAGCAGGTATAACACAATACAGAGACAGTGATGGTGAGTTATTGAAGGATACCTGCAGGAAGTAATGGGGAACGCCATCAGCCGTGAAGGGGAGTTGGACACCGATACTTACAAACAGTTATAGGGAGTTGTAGCAAAGGGATTATGGCCGCGCTAATAGGGCTCACTTCGAGTTGCTCTGCGGTGATCGCTTCCCTAATTATAACACATTTCAATCGTAAGGTGGTGCTACCATGACACAAACAATAGCACATGGGAATACAGGTCTGACGTCACTGCGATTTTTGAGAGCGGGGCAAATGTCTTTTCACAGAGCCTTGCCACTGCCGAAACACGTCACACAATAGACTTATGAATAGCGAAAATAGCACCACTCTACTGAATAAATGTCAACTCGAAAACAGTTCGCCTCAAATAGCCCTCCGCGCAATTTACGATCATCGATCTTTCATTTCCGTACTGTAGATGGTAGTTTTAAATTGTCAATAAACGTCTGAAGCGAGAAAACTGACCTGGGGTCGACATAAAAAATTTCAGGGGGATTTGAAGGTTTCGAGCGACGAATTGATAGCTAAGCAGAGCTGCGTGACGATTATGAAATTTCTCGAAAAACACTCCCGACAACATGCGATGATACCATGAAATTAGCAAAAGAACATGGGACCTTTGATTCAACGTCTCGAGGGTCGGCGGCTGTTTAAGATATGGAATCATCTGATTGGTCGAGGCGACTGCAGCTACACAGTAAACAGAGCCTTCCACGTGGTTGACAAGACGCTATGACAATAACGCTTCGGCTAACAGGTGGCGTCTCTACATATTTCCTCGAGGGAGGCCTAAAGTGAGCTCCCTTAGCGAAGCTCTAAACTCTTTGGTTATAGACCGATACAGAAAAGTAGTGAAGGGAGTTATATATGAATAACCACAAGTAGTGAGGTGAAGTTGTAGACCGATACTCACAGGCAGTGAACGGGATTTATAGACCGATACCTACAAGCAGTGATGGCGAGTTGCAGACCGACACACACAAGCAGTGAAACATTATTAACATATATCAACTGAACAATTAGGGCGTTGCGCAAATATGTAAATAATCAAGATGTCCCATAATATATCCGTTTAACTCTGGTTTATTGTATTTGTCAGCAGCAGTGCTGAATTGTGCTATCATTACTGTGAATGTAAGTGTTCAAACTCATTGAGCATTGCATGCAGCGCAGTATCCATTAAACTTGCAAATCTGATTGACTCATTTGTCATGGTTTGTTAACAGCCATACACGTTAATTTACAGGAGAACAGAAGAGTCACCATCAGCATGGAACACTTGTAGTTGTTTTTTTTTTTTTGCTGTAGCTTGTGAAACACTAGATCAGGCATCACGCGACCAGTGTAAATTGGTTTGTTTCCTTGTCTATCACAAACAACATAATTACGAGTGTACATGATGCACTCCCAATATGAAGAGGAATACTGGACGCAGGAAATGAGTTCTGTTTTTCATAAAAGACAACATTTACACTCAATTTAGATTGAATAGCGGCTTAAATCAATCTTTACAATATGGCAAACATATGAAATTGAGGCATTAGTCAAAACATACAGCATATGCAGCTGTCATGTAGGTCATGGACACTCCGTTTTGAAAATATGACTCTAGCAGTTGCTTTGGTCAAATTTACTTTAACAGCGAACGCATCCCCGCGATGTCTTTGGTTTTGTCTTGTGAAGATTTCTTTTATTGATGATTTAGTATGTTCAGAGGTGTTCTCGTTGACGAATGAAGACAGCAGTTGCTGGTCGAATTTATCTAAGTGGTGTGAAATCGCTTCGTACTCAATGATGTGGATTGGATCTAGAATCATAGTTGCGCTGTAATGATGTAGCGACTTCCGACAAATTAATACATGCAAAAGACCTAAACCTATGATAACTTTCATGTCAGCAAGTACCTGGCCAATTTCCAATGCAAATTACCTGTACCAGCACTGGCATATAAAATCGAATCCGTGATACACTGTACGGCGTTGCTCATTTAGAGAACACACACATACACGCCGCACACATATATACTCACACATATTAACACACACAACAAACACACATACATGCACAAGCACACATACACACAGATATATAAATATATATATATATATATATGTATATATATATATATATATATATATATATATATATATATATATATATATATATATATATATATATATATATATATATATATATATATATATATATATATATATATATATATATATATATATCGGATGGTTTGGTTTACCATGTGACTCTATGGAAATCTTTTCTGCCACGTGAACAGATGTTATGCACCCGCGCAAGTTGCATACGGTAGCCTCATAGCGTAACCGGTCATGGTTGCAACTTTCATATTTTTCGTCTGTCATATATTGATTTTAGCAAGTCCTTCCCCAACACACGACGAATATATGCTTAATTAAGCTATGTGTACGGAGGTATAATTTTGCTTTATAGTGTGGCTTTGCGTTCTTTTACAGATACTTTTCTACGACAACCATGGGCTCAGGCTCCAATTGGGAGGAGTTGTGCCTCCGACTCAGTCTCTTAGTGCGCCCTAGGTATAAAATGAAGGCTTCTGAGCTCCCAGCCGGATGGTTTGCACTTGGCAGCTTCTCTCTGTCTATTCACTCAAAGATGCCTGCTGGTAGTGGCTTACATTTTCTTACCCATACACGTTGTAACTATTGAGAAGATGTGGGTCACGGGCTTATAGGATCGCTGCCATCGACCAGTTAATATTTTGCCCATGTGTAGCACTGAGAGACCAATGGACACTCCATCTTGCATCTTGCAAACCACTACTTGAAATATTCACCTTTGACAATGTTTCATTCAGTTCGCAAATGTCATGTCATTGAACGTTCTCTGTTACCCCACTGGTGTATACTCATCATGTGCTCTTGGGGCGACCCGACAACATGCTTTCTGCAGAATTGTCTATCAACCACTTTCTGCAGAAATGGCTTCCGCCCCTTTCTGCAGAAATGACAATCACGCATTTTAAGCAGACATGCGATAGTACTCTCACCTGTCTTAGACGACAGCAAAAGTCTGCTTTCAGCCGGAAATGTCAAGATTAGCAGAAATACACTAATGCTATCAACTGCCTCAACATTGCCCATGTTGCCTAAAAAACGCAGGAAAACACATCACTGGGTCAGATTGTTGATCTTGAGTAAGCCACATTTTTTCTCTTACCAACTATTGGTATATGCCTGATGTTGTGCATCGCCGCTAACAGTTTTGACAAAGACCGAACAGCAGTCGATTTCACCAAGACAAACTCTGCAGCGCATTCAAGGATAGCATACAGTAGGTGCCGATTAACCGAGCTTAAGGCGCGACGGTGGCACTTTCTGGTTCTATTCTATAAATGCACAAATACTCAGGGAAGAGACACATATTAAGGATGTGCAACATTTACGGTAACTTTACTTTTAAAGGGACACTATGCTCTGATACGACATATGATCACCTGAGCAGAATCAACCCTGTCCTCACCAGATGGTGTAAATTATGCATTGACAGACCAAGACTATCTATGGCGGGATCGATTTGCTAACATTCATTTGCCGTAAAATAATGGTCCAGCCTGTTTTCTACGCTTACAACAACTGTAATTTCAAGAACGCGCAAACCCTAACGAACAGCATTTACTTAACTTTCACTTTCGTTAACATATCATATTGCGCCAAAAAGCAGGGTTGTGGGTCATAAGTAGTGGGGGAATGATGTTTATATCATTAACTGACCTCAATCACGGTGATGAAATACGTTAGCAGTTGAATGCGAAACTACGTATATCTATGTAAACTGCTATAAACAGAACATTGATTCGAAATAATATGACCGTCTGTGACCATGCCGAAAACTATGCACACATATTTGGTGAAGTACAATTAATTGTCCATGCTAGCATGACCACAGTATTAGTACGGGAGAGCCAGCGAGGGCAATGACAAGAACAAGCGCATTTTAGCATGGAAGCAGCGAGCATCTGCGTGGCGGCAGCATTGGCGCAGGCGAAAGTGAATAGGTGTGCAGAAGACAGCCAGCACGCTCCTGATCGGCAGGGGCAAGGGCGCAGACAAGAGGGAACTTGGGTGATTATGGTGCGACAGAGAGGTAGCGAGGTGGCAGACGAGAGACGGCAAAGGGTGGGAGCGGGGCAGGAGAGAGGCAGCAGCGGGGCAGCAGCCGGGCCTGTATAGGACAATGAATGGCATACACCGATATCGCAGTCTTCAGATCGTTGAGTGTATAAGAGAATAACGCAAATAACAGCCATGTGTATGTAATACGGCGAATATCTGCACAACAGGGGCAAGGACAATTACAGGTTGCTTTTTGTAATGTGCTTAGCCTTTATACTTATGGGTTTTTTTTTACCACATTTCCTCCATACTTCGCATGTAAATATAATACCTGCGAATCATAACAATGCATTGGGCACATCCGGTAAAAGCGTCGAGTAAAAAAGACGAAGAAAAAATCACATAAGAACCCGTTCATCATAGGGTTTATGTGACAATAATTATGCCTAAATAAATATCACATCAGCAACAGCATCGCAGTAAACTAATTACGCGCATGCATTATGTATTGAATGTAGGCGCACTGATATCACGGCGGCAAAAAAAAACGAATAAGGCTAAGAAAGATTTGCCGGCGAGGCGGATATATGGCATTTATGGTTTATTGTGCTGCTGCAAACTGCATTCTGCATGCAGATGTTCTTCGGTTACGATTCAATGTAGCATCGCGCACTCGGCTACGTTAATCACTGTTTATTTGTCTCATAGAACAGCAAAGTTTCTTTTGCTATAAGCAGCGTCTTTATCAATTGTTAAAGATTGTTGCATCGTTTCTGCACAGAGCTCTAATTCGAGCTACCAAGAGCCACCCCTGTAGTTGATCCGCTATACTACTGGGATTAATCGATCGCCCATATACATTTAGGTAGAGCGTACTTTATCGCCACGCGGTAGCGAGATGGCAAGAACGATCACGCTGCATGTTCTAAAAATACAATGATTATGCGTTTGGGATATTTACTAGCTTGTAAATCACATAAGGATTAGTTTTATCTGCGCTAAAGTGAGATACTAATGTTGTCCTGGAGTCGGCAGGTTACAGCCGTAGGTAAACGAAATAATATTGTTCAGTGGACCTCCATTGCTAAGAATAAGCTATGTCATGATGAAAGCGCATTTGATTTGAGAAGTCATTCAGAAGTAGCAAGCGCCTTGACGAAACGTGGATGAGAGTTTATTAACTATGCTTTAATGCTGCATTGAGCAATTACAATATTGTTGAAGCTGCATGCCGATGTCAATCCGTTGGAGCTCGTACCTTGTCTACGCATTCCATACCCCCCGGATGTATTGTCCGCCTGCACCGGATCAATATAAGGTGTACTGCTTAGCGAGCCTCTCTGGTAGTCCTTACCAAATAGTGAAATAAGTTTACAGTTGCCAGTTAGATATTCTCCAAAGAGTACAATGGGTTCACGGAGTCGATATTCTTTCAGCCGATTACAATAGTTGATTATGCCAGATTTGTAGGGGAGGAGTATAAATGCGATTGACTCACCTCGGGTGTCCAGTTCTGGGGTGTTTCGCTTAAGTTTGGTTTGCCGCATAGCTAATCTTTTATGATTTATCCATGGGTTATCTGAATCACCGTACGATACTGATGATCATTGCGATGTTCGTTAATGTATAGCAATATGGTACGAAGAACTTAATTTCGTCTTCATAGGTCCAAGACTCTATGACGAATTGATATAATTGTTTCGGCTTAATGTATCACGCTTCATACACTCACACAAGCAGTTATTGCGCAGTATCCTGATATAACGGTGAATATTGCTACCACCGCTTTCAGGAAAGTATCGGCGCTCAGTACCACTGTTAGAGAAGAACCTAGGGATAATACATTTAGAATAGAAGGATATGTATTGGCATAACACATATGGAAAATAATCTGTCATGATGAGACGGATACCCCGAAAGACGTTAGTATCCCATACACTGATACACATTTATACATATTCAACATCTACAAAAATACTCAGATGCTTTATGTTGCGATGAATGTAAAGTACCGCACAAGCAATGGTAGATGGGAACGGGTGTTCAAAATGTCGATTCTACCAATTAACTATCCGCTATGACAATTTCAAATAAAATTGCACAGTTATTGACGATATTTACATTGAGCTAATAGGCAATTTTAACTTAAGTAGATGTCAGGATATTGAATATATTTTCATCCGGATAACGTTAGCACCGAATCTACATTTGCTGAGTTTATAATATTCGATCTAAGAATAAATGTGATGCATATGATACTGACCGGACCTTAAATAATATTCTCTACAGTTCACAATCTCGCCAAGCTGTGCCATACACACTAGGGATAATGTTGCGAGAGACTTTAACCGTGCCGTGTACAGTGAGAAAATGTTGCATCCTACAATTTAGTATATCAACCTCGAGGTGCTTACGAGTCTGTTACGAGTTCAAACATTAACGAAAAATTGATTTTGGATATGTCCGCAGACGAGATTGTTATACTATACCACTCTGAAATGAAAACCATTGTTGACGCACTTGCGCCTGAAAAACTCGCAACATAACAATCGGACCGGAAACTGAGGGGAACACAGCTGAGATTCGCAAAGCTAAACAAACTTGAAGACAGGCAGAGAGATTCTGGCGAAAATCGCACCTTTTGATTCACAGATATGCATATATCAAACAACGTGATCGAGTAACCAAGATGATAAAGTAGGCCAAATTCCACCACTACAGAGCGCAAAGAGAATACTAAACAGTTTTATATCATAGTACGCAAGCTGCTTGGGAAGAAGATATTCAATCTATGGTCAGCAAGTTCAGTGTGTTCTTCATACATAAAATAAAAAATATCAATAGCTCAATATCATATGAACATCCACCAGGTTCTGAGGGTCTGAGTACGACTTAAGTTTTATTCGATCAATTTGCTCTTATAACAGCGTGCGAGTGTACAAAGACAATATTATCATGTCCTAATAAACAGTGTGACCTGGACCCAATCCCAACATCATATGTGAAGGATAACACAGGTTTTTTTGTCCAGACTCAATAGAATCTGCACTGGTTATCCCACTCCTAAAAAAACCTTCATTGGACTCATTCAATAAGTTTTTAATTCTGACCTCTGAGCATTGCCTTGGTTAAGGATATGTCATAATTGCTTATGCACCATGCTCTTTAGTCATATGTCTTAGTGCATAAAAACACAAGGATAAAAGCGTTTACAAACAAATGAAGCAAAACATAAAATATATAGGTCTATGACTTCGGCTTTATTGGTTCCTATAAAATGCCACTTTACAAATCCTCACTCAAGTGTCTTATTTTATCCGGAAATATAATGCTATATTGACAATTTATCATTGTCTACAGTGTCAAATCAATCATTGCCGTAGTATACCAAAAGAGCTTAAAATTTCGCAGCTACATTACAATTTATAAATATTAATAGTTTATATACCTTGATTAGCGAACGTTTGTTGAGCCTGGTAACATATCACTGGCAATATCCACTTTCCTTCCAATTTTTATCCGCGCAGTATGTGAGACCCGACATAATCTTAGTGTCAGACGTAATGCTGTGAGAAAAAGAACATGCAGAAGATGCTTCACAAACCAATGTTAATGGCCATAAATATCCATATTTCATCGGTATTTGCCAAATCATTAGTTAATTCTTTAATTTGCACAACCACACTTGGTTGTTTTACTAATACTTTCCAAAGCAATTAGTTCATGGAAGTTCATTTTCTGTCGACTTTGCTCCATTAATGTTCTTTTGGTTACCGACACGTGTGGTAGCTAGACGGTTGCTGTTAATTTCATCACGATTAATTTATAATTCGCATAGTGCCATGAAGTTTAGTAGATTAAGCAAGTCATGTGACTATATTTTTATCATGTCTATCTTTTATGGTTGCAAAATAACTTCCGTGATTGATCATGTTAGTGAATAATACAACTGCAATCATTATGTCGATCAAAAGGTTGGCGCATATAATCGCTTCTTATGACATGCAACAGAATACGGTTGGCCCCTATACTGCCCCGGACTTGCAGTGGGTAATTAATTCAATGCCACATATATTACTTCGACGCAATGGAGTATTTCAGCTTTTTATGAAAGCAGTAAAAGGCGTATAATAATAATAATCTTTATTTTCGCACAGCATGTGTACAGGAACAATTATTATTTGATACAACGGCAACAAAACACACGAAAACGAATAAGCAAATAAATCAGTTACGATAAGCACAAGTCCTTTAACAGAGCTTCAGCTTCTTGTCGGGTAAGCACTGATAATGAATCTCCATCTCTAATAGAAATAAGCTCCTTTATGAGCATGGCAATATGACCATATTCAGAACTACCTGGTGGCTTAATCTTATAGCTGAAGTCCTTAATGCATTCACTATGCTGTAATAGATAACAATTATTGATGTTCAGGGTATGCATTATTGTTCGAACATTATCGCTTACAATTGTTCTGCTATGGAAACAACATCTACTTACATAGGATACTAAAACATTGGGGCTGTTCTTGCACTTATGAAAGAAATTGGCGAAGCGCAACATCAATTGATTTCTAAGGGGCAATTTTCCCGAAATGAATTGTAAATACTTTGAACATGTTCTGAACCCTAATTTCCATATAGTTCGAATACACCTCCTCCAAACACTACACAATTTGGCCAGCTGGTTGGGTCTTAAACTCCACATTGCCGACCCCCAAAAAACTACTACAGTATACTTCAAATAGTGAGTTGCAGTATCCAATGCGAGACATAATCATATTCGTTTTCGCCATCAAATCCCTACATGCACACTGAGTATTTATCAAATTCGCACAACAACCAATATTACTACCCAAGTGAACAGCTTGTTTCTCTTGTACAATTAATTCATCATTTAGTGTTAAATGTACTGGACTGTCGCAAGCATTGAATGCAAGCAACTGGCTTTTTGCAGAATTGCACTTCACATAGTATTCCTTCGAAAATTCCTCGCATATTCTAAGCATTGTCTCAGCCGCTGTAACTGAAGGTGCAATGAGTGAAACATCATCAGCATAACTCAAAGCACCCATATAATGATGGCCCATGTGACATCCAACATTAGCTTCACGAAGGCGACTTGAATTCATCGATATATACACAAAATAATAATGGCGAAAGAACTGCGCCTTGCTTAACACCATTCGCGCAAATAAAAGGCTCGGAGCTAGAAGCATATCATTGCCTTGTAGCGCAATGTGATAAACATCATGTAATAACAATTTCGACATATCTATTATAATTATGCCAACAAGAATCGACTTTATGCATGATTTGTTCGCTAGTAGCAAAATAATTCGGTTATGTAAAGTAATACTACATAAACTCCTCTATCGGAATTCCCTCCTCTAAAAGTATACTAGCCATTCTCCAAATGGAAAAGAATTTAAGCTTCTTCTATTGCGCTCTGTGTTTTATGTGACCTCGCTGTTTCCATGAATAACAATTAAGTCGCTGATGCTAGTCAATTTAAAATTCAATCTACCGCGCAAGTTTAAGACGTCGGCTTGATCACATTTCAGACACAACAAATACGTTTTGGTCATGATATGATTTCATATGCAGTACTGGGAAAATCTTGCATGACACACATGATTTGGTTTGGATGAAACGTTAAAGCTGCTTTATAGATAAGCTAGAAATATATCATTATGTATTTGGTAAATATGACGTATTCGTCAATGACGCACTACGGGTGCGCTAAAATGCGTTTAGCCATTATTTTTATATCGAGCACATATGTGATATATATATATATATATATATATATATATATATATAGATATATATATATATATATATATATATATTATGTATATAAATATATATATATACATACATATATATCTATATATATCCATGTATATATATATATATATAATAAATATATTATATATATACATATATAAATATTTTTATTATATGTATATTATATATATATATATAGGATATATACATCTATATATATATATATATGCATATATATATCAATATATGTATATATATGCATATATGTATATATATATTTACATCATATATATATAAATATATAAATACACATATATATAGAGAGATAAATACAGATACATATATATATATGTACATATATATATATATATATATATATATATATATATATATATATATATATAGATATATATATATATATATATATATATATATATTTATATATATATATCTCTCTATATATCTATATATCTATATATATATATATATATATATATATATATATATATATATCTATATATATATATATATATATATATATATCCAGTAGCCACTATCGTTTGAGGACGAGCTTTATTTAAGATTAAAAGAACGGTTTTCGCTGCCTGTCCATTTGCTCACTCCGGCTATCAGCCTCTGGTGGACAGGAAAAGCCCTTCGGAGCATCGTGTGTATACGATTGCAAAAAAAAGATATAATGTATCAAGAACTATCTATGATTTACAACCTCACCCTTCCAGCTCCATTTCCTGAATAATTAGCGAAAAACTCGTTGTAATAGGCAATGATTCCTCATTTATCATTGCTTTACTTTGCAATTACCAATCTGATATATTCCGGAATCCACGCCATTCAAGACTTTTTTTTTTCAACGTTTCAAGATTATGTACAAATCATAGTCATATCGCAGGTGGCAGACCAATAACGCGTAATGCATACAAGAAGATCCGCCACAGTAGGACAAATCGTCTTTAACGTGTTTACCGGTATAGATGACGAGATAAATTTCCCTTCATTGGTTCCCGCTAGTCTTCATGTTTTATTGCTGCAAAACTATTTATTCTAGATAGTTTTGGACATTAGGATAGATTCCGGAGCCATCATCATTTTACTGATTAACAAGTATAGAAACTATATATGTTTTTTCTGGTAAGAATGTCGTATTGTTTGTCGAACATGAATCAGTGTTAAGGACAGTCTTCTATTTCAAAGGTCGGAAAACATGCACAGTAGTATGACTGATAAAGATTAGTTCTCTCGCTTGTTTGTCCTGTATGTGTAACTCAAAGCATGATTCGATTTTTAGCAACAATTGCCAATATTATTCATGGCCAGGTTTCCTACTTCAAATCCATTTTAGATTCGTATATCATAAACTATTGGCAGATTCGGCACGCCGCATTCAACACAGTGTATAGTCTTAGATGGATGAAACGTTAAAGCTGCTTTATCGATAAGCAACTACAGCAAATGAAATATACCCTAACTGAAGCAGTTCTCCATAGAGTGTGGAGAAGATCTGCAAGCACGCATTTATTTATTTTGGATTAGCCGGCTTAGCTGGGCCGGCAGATTGTTCGACCAAAAATATTATTCGCCCACCGAAAATGGCAGGTTGCTAAGGATGGGCATTATTTACAGTATTCATTGTGTGTTATATAGTTGTGTGTTTTGTGTGTTATATAGCGTTGTTTCTTTATATGTTTTGTACATTTCGTGGCGTCATATATTTACGGCCGTCTCTGTGGGTTAATATGCAGCGATAGTCATACCGTGCTAACATATGCGTAAATACATCCGATTTAATGTATTGCAAACTAAGTTTTACTGCAAAGCATTTTCAATAATAGCTGTGGTTAAGGTGCTATAATTAAAATGACGTGGTTATATTTAATCCTGTGATGTTTGTGAGATTGAGACACCTCCAACTCCCAAAACAATAATCTGGAGTTAGGGCGGTTACAAAATCAACATGAAAATTAATCCTTGCTCATGCCTAAAACTGTCACCACCAGCGTCAGAACGTGTGCATCTATTGCATACATCTGAACTTTGATAATCAGTCCATGCTCAGAGCTCGAAAACATTATTAATACATGTAGGCGATGCAGTCACTTTCTAACCTGGATCTTGGAGTGTGCGCATAGTTTATCAGTATGGCGGTATGGGGATGTTTGCATGCAGTGTTCACATCGTTACCATACATACACGGGAAGTTATTTAGTTCCTCATTATTTTGACGGACATATTGAGTCATCAAGGGTAACAGAGGGGTGATTTAGCGCACTCTAAGCTTAGACTTTACGATACCATTATTTTATTATGTTGCCATGCTATAACATTGTATACCATAGAAGTGAATGCTTTGGGCATAGAAATGACCTTCGGTGGACACGGCACATGATGAGAATATAAAGAAGGATACAAACAGCAATAACCTTGTGTTTTGGTTATAAACGAAAATGCAGGTCTCAGAATATAGTCAGCTGAATAATGCGAATGCATTAAATAGTAACGTAAATCGCATAGCGGCACGGTTAATAAATGCATCCATATCATGTGACAAAGAGTGCAAATTATCAGAACCTTTGCAAGGCTTTTCCTAGGACTAATACAGCGACGATTGAAAGCCATTTCAGGCTAATGACACAATATATATATATATATATATATATAGAGAGATATATATATATATATATAGATATATATATATATATATAGATAGAGAGATATATATATATATAGAGATAGAGAGAGAGAGATATATATAGATATCTATAGATATAGAGATATCTCTCTCTCTAGAGATATAGAGAGAGAGAGATAGATAGAGAGAGAGGATAGAAAGAGATAGAGAGAGATCTCTCTCTAAGAGAGATATAAATATCTATATAGAAATCTCTCTCTAAAGATATCTAGATCCCTTCTCTCTCTCCCTCTAAATATATCTCTCTATATATCTCTCTATCTATTATATCTTTGTATATATATCTTCTCTCTCTCTATATATCTATCTCTCTCTCTCTCTCATCTCTATATACATAGATATATAAATATCCCTACATATGTATATATATCGATATATTTCTATATATATATACATATATATACATGCATATACATAGATATATATATATATATATATATATATATATATAGAGAGAGAAGATCTCTTTATATATACATACATGTATATATATGTATGTCTATATATTGAGGGATATAGAGATAGATAGATAGAGAGATATATATATAGAGACCTATATATCCATATATATAGATAGATATCTCTATATATATATATATCTATCGATATATCTATATCTCTCTATATATATATCTAGATCTATATATATATATCTCTCTAGATATCTCTCTCTAGAGATATATATATCTATATATCTATCTATATCTCTCTATATATCTATATATATATATATATATATATATATATATATATATATATATCTGATTTCTTAGGATTTTGAATATCATGGGGAATTCAAATTTTATCACCTAAGCATTCATTGATGTAACCCTAAAAGTCCAATATCTTCTATATATACTTTGACCCAAATGACCGAAATAACGTTTTTTATCATGTGTGTTGGATATGCATATGCCAAGATTCGATTTGATTTTTAAACTTATTCACCTTTCTACAACATTGATTAGATCGCAAAACACTACAACCAGAACATAATAATCACATCTACGAGCAATATTATGGTTGTAAAACGACATGTTTTAAAATGATCTAATGATCTATATATATATATATATAGATATATATATATATATATAGATATATATATATATATATATATATAGATATAATATATATAGATATATATATATATAGATAGATATATATATATATAGATAGATATATAGAGTATATGAGGGAGATCTAGAGAGAGAGGGAAAGAGAGAGAGAAGAGCCGATCTAGAGAGAAGAGAGATAGAGAGAGAGAGAAATAGAGAGATCTCTCTCTCTCCCTCTCTACTTTTTCTATCTCCCTCTCTCCCTATCTCTACCATATCTTCTCCCTCTCTTTATATATATATCTCTCTCTATAATATCTCCTATTTCTATATCTACTTATAAATATACATATATATATATATATATTTCTAATATATATATATTTATATATATATATATATATATATAAATATATATATTATACAAGTCCGACCATTTTGGTACAAATCACCAACCATCTTGGCCCATACTTACATTTTGGCCGATGATCATTGGGCCAAAATAGTCAGAGTCATCCCATAGGCTTACACAACTGCGCTTCCCCATCAAATCGTAACTTTATTTGCTACAACTCCTCCTAAGGTTGGAATCTTATTATTAGGGATAACTATCCATTTTTTCTTGGCGTCAAATGCATTTGCCTGAATTTACATTTTGGCCAAAACGACCATTTTGGCCATGTTGAAAAATCGGTCATTATATGGCTTTGTTCGATGTATATTTGCTTAAAACTTAGATTCATGATTTGTGTGACTTTTAACTTCAATGAACAATTCTTTGTTTTAAATTATCGCTTGAAATGAACAACATACAAATTTTGAATGAATATATAAATCAGCAGATTTGCGGATAACGGGCGGCACACGCTCAAATATCTTTACGGACGGATATTAAAAAAATGGCGATTTTACTGGGAAATCCGTGGTTGTAAGTCTTTGTCAACTCATTTTTGGTGTTTTTTTCTCAGTATATATCCATCTGATAATGTTTAATTTAGATAAATAAGAACAAATGTAGTACTTAAGCTGGGAATTCTAGACGCAGATCAGCATTTAAAAAGTTTTGAGAATCTCACTGAAATGAAATACCGGTTTTTTCGATCTATAATGTGCAAAGTTTCAAGTAATCAATGAAATCATATCGTATCAACGGACTGTTTTTATCAAGTGATTAATTAAAAAGATTGTTCTGTGTTATCAGTTGGCTCGTGTCGTAAAATCCAAATGTTCCCACTAACGCACCCGCGGGCTCAAGTTTTGGGTACATTTTGGGATTGTAACTATTCCAGCCTGCCATACCTCGTGGAATTTCCGGTACACGAGCGAACATAAACAATGACGATCGGTCAGCCATGACAATTTTACACGCACTGTTTCCATGTGATTCTCGCTCGGTCAGTATGATTCTAACGTTTATAGATAGAATATCATTCATGTGACAATGAACGTTATTGTTGCGGAAAGAAATTTCATGTACGACAAATTACGAAATACCCGTAGTTTACAGTGGTTAGCGAGCTTCACCGGGCTGTTCCGCACGTGGGCTCTGCGGTTCACACTCACACTTGCCGATCACGAACAATACCCAGATACCACGTTAATGTGACTAGATGCCTGCAGTTTGGTTGGATAGATCTATCGATTACCAATTATTTTTTTTAAATGAATTTCCTAACGTTCATTTATCCGTATCGACTATTGCCTACGGCTTTTGCTGTCATCTGTCAGATGTAAACATTGCCTAATCCGCTCCGGTATCACAATAACCCTAACAGACTTCAGACTTTATGCCCTGTAACTAACAATGTTGTATGGTGGACTATGACACTAGCCACCCCTAGCCATTATGATGGCTAGTGTCATAGAACACTATATAAGTTATAACTACTCTGGTGGTAGTGCGTTAGTGGGTTGGGGTTACTCTTTCAAATGTGTTGGAGAAGATTGATAATTTGCTTTCAACATTCATGAATAATATACTTGCATCAGCAATGTGACCTTTAACCTACCTTTTAAAGTACTTTTATTGGACATGGAAATAGCATGATCTGCTAATATTATGTATCATTGTAATACACTAAAACGTGAGTTCTTTATTACATTCCTATAAGTTTGATTATGTGTTATACAGTAGTTCAGTCATGGACAGAGTCACAACTTTTGCCATCAATAAGTCCGGAGAATGATCCTATCTGTATCTCAATAATAGCTATCCAAAACAAACTGTGCTAGTTTTAGCTGACAGCCAAGTTTAACAGCGGCTTGCCAAATAATTAGAACCCAGGTAGGTTTTTAAAGTCCAGAGCCTCTTTTGTCAGGGTATCAGCCACATCAATATTGGTAGTAAAATTGTTGTCAAATGTTCAATGTTTGTTATCCAAACAAGTGTTCAATAGTACAATCACATCATTTGAATATATCATGTATAAGCTATAAATGCCATGGTCATCTGTCAGTTAGTCTTAAAAGCTGTGCATCTGATCTAGTGTTGATAAGGGTATTAAGCATATCTGAAATCCCAAATCACACATTACACAGTACAGTTTTGCCCTGTTAATCTGTCTGCTTGTAAACGTTTGGTGTCACATTTTCTTAATAATGCAAGTCACTCATATATTGATTGTGACATTATTGAAAAAATATTTCTTAGCTATGTAAACCAAATAGAGAATACCTGTCTCAAATTAAACATGAACCACTCTTATATTGATGATCACTTACAAAGTAAATATCAGCGCTGCATGACCTTTTGTTCCTGAGTGATTTACTCAATGGGGAATAATTCTTGATGGCACGTTTTCTTATAATGCAAGCTTGCAACTTCATATTGACCAAATCTTGCAAACTTTAACTCATAGCTTTATGGCTCTTGACCTCTGACTTGCTAAATAAAAGCAAATTAAAATTGCATGTTCCAGGAAAAATGTAGCTAAGTTATTATTAGCTCATGGGTGTTAGGGTGAATCATTTCTTAATAACTTAAATAATTAGGCTTAAATGCTAAAACTTTTTGCATACTTGGGGATGGACTATTGTTGCTAGACAAGTGGGTTTGGAAGTTATTATTCAGCCCTGGTGTGTCATTGAATACAACGATATACTATAAAAGCTATGATTAAATGCTGTCATACTTTGTTAATGTCAAAAGCAGCAGAGTTCAATAGCCATATGTCTTCTGTCTTTATTGTTAGGCAGTGAGATTGACTAGGTGTTTGTGATGACATTTTGCTCAGCAGCACTCACAATCTGGTAGTGATTAACTGCTTTACCTCCTGTTCTGGGTTTAATATTATGGACCCAGTATCTCAATTGAATCATATTGGAGATTAATATCCTCTGTGTTGGTTAATCTGCCCAATTTAGGAAATTTATTTGTTCAAGATGGGCAACAGTATCAGCTGTCCAAACATCTCAATTATGCTAATCTATCTCTGCAAGACACCTCCTCATATCAAATCGAGCAGTGGTTTGCTTTAGGGCCACTAGGCTCTTGCTAAGTGAAGAGAAATATTCTTTACTCTTTTCATTTCATGACATTTGGTGATTTAATATAAATGAACAGTTTAAGATAAGAATAGTGAGGAGGTCATGTGGCTTCGTCTACATTACTGACAGTAATGTAGATGAAGCCACAAGACCTCCTCACTATTCTACATAATGAGTTACATTTGCAATATTAAGGTCCATTCGCTTAACCACCATGAAAACAAATTTTATGTTAATGGTAAATTCACAACTTCATCAATATTGTGGTTTCACCAGTTTTGTGGCTTTACAATATTGTGGCTTCACCAATATTGTGGCTTCACCAATACTGTGGCTTCAATAATATTGTGGCTTCATCAATAGTGTAGTTTTACCAATATTGTGGCCTCACCAATACTGTGGCTTTACCAATACTGTGGCTTCAATAATACTGTGGCTTCACCAATATTGTGGCTTCATAAATATTGTGGCTTCATAAACATTGTGACCTCACCGGTCACTTCATCAACGTGTTGTGGCTTCATCAATATTTTGGCTTCACCAATGTTGTGTTTAAATATTGAGGCTTCACAAATACTGTGTGCTTTATCAATATTGAGGCTTCACAAATGTTGTGAATTAACCAGTGTTGTGTCTTTATCAATATTGAGGCTTCACAAATACTGTGGCATCACCAATGTTGTGGCTTCACCAGTGTTTTGTTTTAACCAATGTTGTGGCTTCAACAATATTTTGGCTTCAACATTGTTGTGGCCTCACCAGTGTTGTGGATTCAATGATATTGCAGCTTCATCAATATTGTGACATCAATATTGTGGCTTCAACAATACTGTGGCTTCACCAATGTTGTGGCTTCACTAATACTGTGGCTTCATCAATATTGTGGCCTTTACCTATACTGTGGCTTCTCCAATACTGTGGCTTCATCAGTATTTGGCTTCACAAGTGTCGAGGCGTTACCAATGTTGTGGCTGCATCAATATTTTGACTTCATCAATATTGTGGCTTCACCAATACTGTTCCTTTGCCAATAATGTGGCTTCATCAATATTTTGGCTTCACCAATGTTGTGGCTTCACCAGTGTTGTGGTTTCACCAATATTGTGGCTTCATCAATATTGTGACTTCACCAATTTTGTGGCTTCACCAGTGTTGTGGCTTCATCAATATTTTTGGTTTCACTAATGTTGTAGCTTCATCAATGTTATCCCTTCATCCAAATTTTTGCTTCACCAATGTTGTCGCGTCACCAGTGTTGTTGCTTTACCTATATTTTGGCTTTACCAGTGGCTTCACCAATGTTGTGGCTTTATCAGTGTTGTGACTTTTACCAATATTCTATTAGTTTATATTCAAATGTAGATTCAGTTTCTGCCACATGAGAGGGATTAGTTTTTACTTCCTTTACTTAATAACAAGAGATTGATTCATGTGACATGTTGTATTGATGATCAACCTTATCAGGTTGGTAAGAATTAATGTTGTGTAATGTTTTACATTGACTTCTTTAGTTCTTATGATATAAGACTGATTGGCAGTTTGACAAGTTAACTTTGTGTGTGTAACAGAATGTGCAACTATAGCTGGGGCACAGCAGGAGAATCATCTTTAGCTGAATCATATGGACAAGCTGTTGTATGGATTCACTAATTGTGTCCTAATGGAAACCCACCAAGACTGGCCCTATTGAAAGTTTATTACTGATAGTGCAACATAAGACGCTGTTGTCAAAGTTCCTGCTGATCATGTTCAAATTTATCTGAAGATATGCTTTGCTTGATAATGATATCCTTATAATTGATTTCCTTATATTGTTAACCCTTATGAGGTCAATACATTCAGTCCATTAAGTCAATTTATTCAGCTGAATCAACTCTGAATGCCTTTATTGTGGATACATTTTTTGTAGAATTTAAGTGACCCTAGATAGGCAAGTGACCAGCAATCAAAGTTTAATCATCAACCAATCATTGTTAGTATGTGGCAAACTGAATTAAGGTGATATATTTAAAGCTTAAAGATTGTTTAATCCATGTTTTAATCATGGTGTCCTGGGAGGATTTATATCATTCACACTAAAAGATGGGATTCAGTTTAATTTTCAAAATAAATATAATGTAAGGCAAGACAATGATGCTCTTTCGTGTACAGATAAAACATGTAATAAAGAATGCACAATTAATCAATTGGAGGTCAGTTTGACACTTGATGAAGCAAGTTGTGAATAGATGCATGAACATATGCAGTTGGACACATCATTATATGACATGCACATACTTTGATTAGTGTCCTGTTGCCTAAACTTCTCGGCTGGTATAACAATACGAAAATAAATTATTGAACCATATAATATAAGAGCGAGGACTGGGTTCATAACGCTATGTGATGCTGCCTCCACCCCTCTGTGTCATTCAGTGTATAGCTAGCTAGCTGCTCAGAACTTCTCAGAAGCCTGTCAACGCGACCGATTTGTGAGACACCCAAATAGCTTCAGTCGAAAGTTATTTTCTCTCAAATTACCATATCTTATTCGCCTTTTATTTACCATATATAAACACTTCTTCTTTCATTTAATTGGAATTGATTTAAGATTATCACCTTGTTGTTTTTGTTGCACCAAACTTAAGCTGATTTTGCAACTTTGGCCATGTGCGGCCAAACTGTCGCCATGTCGCACGGAGATAAATAGTGACAGCTGTTTGGACTCTCCCGATTCAAGGGACGAGGGATGTTGTCCGTTGACAGACAGATTACAGTGTTCAGAGTGGTTAAATAACATTAATCTGCCCAAAGCAATCGATATGGATAATAGTTACAGCAATTACTTCAATGATGGCAGTTTAATTATCCATGAATCAGAATATAAATACGTTAAAACATATGACCTACGTGCATTTTTGACTTGGAATCGTCCGTGCTCCAATATTAGAGACGACAATCTTCAGAATGTTAAGTATCACTAATTCATGTTAAAACTCACAGTACCTAAGTATAAATGTGTATCCAAATTAATAACGGGTACGTTGAAGAACTCCCTTCCTTAAAATAGGTGACTTTAATGCATATTTTCTCCGTTTCCCCGGTACACCTGCCGCTCGGCAAGGTTCGGAACTTTTCGGAGCAAGACATTGCGTCAGCATTTCGTGGAATCGCGCCGATAATTAACTTCACTTTTTTCTTCATGGCTCGTTGAATATTGTGAATGTACAGTTCGAATTTTGTATAAACAATGAGAAAACGAAAAAAGTTTGTTTCGGTTACCGAAAGACCTTAAAACGCGCAATACTTTGTGTAAGCTTGTGTGTAGGAATTAAATTTAAGTCGTTTATGATTTCATTGACCTTCTAAGCTTTGTAACCCAAGGTTGTATAAACGATGGTCTGTCAGTAGTAGGTTGGTTGGGATAATAAATGTTGGTAATATAGGAAGGCAAAAAGGGCTGGTCGGCTCATTTGTTTATTCTAATCGCCAATATGGTTGGATATATAAAATGGTCAAAATGGTTGGTTATATAAAAAGGCCAAAATGGTTGGTTTTATAAAAAAGTTCCAAAATGGTTGGTTTTTTGCATGACAAAACTATCACGACTATTTTGGTACAACCATTTTGGCGTAGGATTTTTATAATCTTCAAAAATAAGTTTTGAATGAAGATATTAACTGAAAGCTGTACAAGGCAGATGTATAATGTTTTGCGTCCGTGATATCACATAATTTGAGCTCCAAAAAGCGAAATAATCGAATGACCCAAAATGGTCGGTTTTGTCGATATTGTCCAAAATGGTTGCGATTGTAAGTATATATATATATATATATATATATATATATATATATTTATACATATACATATATGAAGATATATATAGATATATATATATGTGTATAAATATATATATATTAATATATATATTTATATACATATATATATATATATATATATATATATATATATATATATATATATATATATATATATATATATATATATTTATATATATATTTATATATATATATATATATATATATATATATATCTATATATATATATATATATGTGTGTGTGTGTGTGTGTGTGTGTGTGTGTGTGTGTGTGTGTGTGTGTGCGTGTGTGTGTGTGTTTGCTATGCAGTTGATTGGACGTATGCAACTAACGGTGTGCTCATTGCTTTCCTATATACAACCAGAACATAATAATCACATCTACGAGCAATATTATGGTTGTAATACGACATGTTTTACATGATCTAATGATCTATATATATATATATATATATATATATATATATATATATATATATAGATATATATATATATATATATATATCTATATATATATATATATATATATATATATATATATATATATATATATATATATATATATATATATATATATATATATATATACATATATCTCTATATATATATATATCTATATAGAGAGAGAGAGATATATGTAAATATATATATATATATATATATCTATATATATACATATCTTTTTCTATCCCTCTCTCCCTATATACCTCTATTTCTATCCCTCTCTCTCTATATTTATCTCTCTCTCTTTCTCTCGCTCTTTATATCTATATATATATCTATATATCTATATATATATGTGTGTGTGTGTGTGTGTGTGTGTGTGTGTGTGTGTGTGTGTGTGTGTGTGTGTGTGTGTGTGTGTGTGTGTGTGTGTGTGTGTGTGTGTGTGTGTGTGTGTGTGTGTGTTTGTGTGTTTGTGTGTTTGCTATGCAGTTGATTGGACGGTATGCAACTACCGGTGCGCTCATTGCTTTCCTATATTAGTTATCTTTCTCAACACGATCGGCTCTTGTGTAATAAAGCCGATCAGCAATTTTGCCCTTTCTCCTATCATCTTATAGATGTTACTTCGCCGGCCAACCCTGTTGTTGTCATCAGCAATGTTTTGATGAAGAAGGTGTTAGCGTTATTAATTGAAATATATATCATCTGTCTTAATCATGCTTTATATGCGGTTTCATATAATACATGATTAATGGATCAATTACAAGGTCTCTGTCATCCTAGTGATACTAAAAAATAGAAAGACAAAATTTTTTTTTCTTCATAATGACTCTCATTCGATGCTGCTCCTATGTTAAGGTACCGGGCGAAACAGGACTGCTGTATATCGTCCATCTAACAGGAAATACACCAAATAATCTTCTTTATCAGAAACACGTCTACAACGACTGCCATACTAAGTTTGAACATGGCAGTTTGATAGTATAGCTGCTATAACATTTATGTATTTCGCTGTGTAAATGGTGTTTTATCAACTTATTCTCAATCTTCTGTTTACTAGAAACATTGAGGTCTATTGAGGGGTTGCTTGAAATATGAATGAGTCTGCCTGCATCTTTCCTCATGCGCACATGCCAATTGTGCTTGGCTCTATAGAAGCTTTACGTACCCGAGAGAATGGAGGTTTGATCAAGCTTTAGCGCCACCACCCTCTGGCCGACCGCATTTATGTAACCATTTGGCAGGATTCACCACTTAGTAAAATCAAAGACGACACAGGGGCGGAATATGCAAGCGTGCAAACTACGCGACTGTAGTGGCTATACCATCTGAGTGATGTAGATGCCTACCGGGATGAGTTCTAAATAGGTATGATATTCCACAGCAGCACGAACATTGTGCAAGAAAACTCATTTAACGTGTCACGTCGCACTATCATACTGCAAGTGAAAATAAAGGTAATCCAGTTGTTGTGCGTCACCAGTGTGATATGTTGAAATGATATCATCACTGCAGGGTTGTCATGCTACGTGCTGGATGTTGCAAGTTGACGGTGCACTTATGCCACTCTTATTTTATTTGTAAGATAACCATTTCGAATAAAGTCAGTGTATCATAACCTTTGTCAAGCATTTGATGTGTAGCCCAATCTGGTTACTACAATGAATGTCATTGGAAGCAAACAATCATACAAACCCTTGCTAACTACAAACCCACGTGCCACACAAAGAGATAAGATAAAATGGGAAGAATGCCTTTAAACAACAGAATATGCGATTCGCATAAAGTTATGGAATTATTATACGAACTGACGAATATACTGCATACGGAATATGTTGACATGATTATTTGTGCCTAATATCCGGCATGATGCTTAGCTGGGTAAGAAATGGTGCACAAATGGATACTTTGATTTGACTTGAGCTGCATCTTAACCGTGAAACCAAAAGTAAGAGGCTGATCCTTACAGATTTACAGACAATTTTGCTGATGAATTGTGAGGTTTCAGACAACAATTAAATTTGCATCCTACAAATATTAAAATATCAGGTGGCTCAGGTACATGTGCTGATAAATGTGAACAGCACGATCATGTGTATTAATCGACAGTGATGGCGTCATTCCAGTACCGCTTGAATTATTTTCCAGAATACTGAATGAATCACTTATATATGGTGTCATATGTCGAGGTAAAATTATGGTATAATTTCAATTGCCTCGCCATTCATAAAACGTAATTCAAAATCAACGTTGACATCCCTTTGTTGACTAAGATAACATATGAAACTTGCTTTCAGCCCCCCTTATTTCATTCCTGCTTGTGCTGGCTGCGTTAGCATACTAGTATACAAATTAAAATAATTCATAATTCTGGAGGACAATGTGTAAGGGCTATCACGGTTCGGCAAACTATTATTGCAGAGCATATAATGGGTCGTTTTACAAAATGTAGCTCTAAACACTTCTAAGAACTGATCTTAGCAAGGTGAGCGACAGAAATTGTTTTAGGGTTTTGCCCAAAATTCCGACATGCATACTGGTCTTCAGTATGGCTAACAATATCTACACATATGCCAACGATATCCTAGAAACGCAAGCAAAATAAAATTGACATCAGTGTATTTTGAATGGTATTTGAAGCAAAGTATTTGTAACAATCCGATGGAAAGCACTGAAGATAGACCTGCAAGACACATAAAAACTAGGGGTTGCTTTGCTTGACTCTTCCACAAGTGCAAACTTTATATATAATTGAAATTTATATATAAATATATATTTCAATAAACAAATATATATATATATATATATATATATATATATATATATATATATATATTATATATATCTCTTCTATATCTATATATATATATGAATACTCTCTATATATATCGTATATTTATCTATATATCGCTATATATCTATATGAATATATATATCTCTCTCTCTATATATATATATATATCTTCTATATCTATATATTCTATATCTCTATATATATATTTATCTTTCTATATATATATATATATATATATATATATATTTATATATATATCTAGATATATATATATATCGATATATATAGATATGAATATACATATATATATGAATATATATAGATACATATATATATATATATATTTATATATATATATAATGTATATATTTATTTATATATATATATAAAACATATATATATATACATATACATATATTATATCAGCTTATATTAATATATACACATTCTTGAGTACAAAAGCTCGCCCGGTGTTATATCTATCGTCAGTGTCCAAGAGTAATATTTAAGTTTTTCGGAAAGGGTTATATATCATAGGGATATATATATTTGGTATATTATATGCAATCATATATCTATATATATTGTGTATATTTATATATATCTTATATATGTGTAAATATATGTATTATATAATTGACGTATATATATATATGAATATATATATATATATATATATATATTCGTTAAAACATATTGAATTCTATATATATATATATATTATATATAAGTATTCGTCGTCGGAAATATTCATGGTAAGCAGGATTATTTATGATATATATATATCAGATACATGCTATATTATAAGCATTTTGTATATATAACATATACATATATATATATCAGCTTATACAGATGGTGCAGGTGGTAATTAAATTATTCAGCCTTATAAGTAGTTCCCTTTTTTCAGTCAACATGACACCATTTGTATTGCAATGACCGGAAAGCCACACATTCTTGAGTACAAAAGCTCGCCCGGTGTTAATAGCTCCAGCGTCCCTAAGGTCTATCATCAGTGTCCAAGAGTTAGAATATTTAAGTTTTTACTTACACGGAAAGGATTTTATCTTGAATGTAGATAAACTGGATCAATAGGGAAATAGTCAAATTTGGTGATAAATCGCTGCAAAAATATCGCGAAGATGCATTTGCTTATGTAAATTTTGTTGTACTTTGGTTTAACGATGAAGCTGGTTGTGTTCCCCAATGCAAAAGTAACGGTAATGTATGATTTATTGTAGACAATGATATATCTGCATATTGGCAAATCTGCAAAACATCGTAGCTTGAGGGATGCTGATGAAATAAGGTTCGCTAAAACAGTTAAAAGAGTTGACATTCTATTAGCGATGTTTTTTTTGCAAATGTCAAATTTATATTCAAAGTAATAAGAACAAATCATGATGAATGACGTTTTTCCAGCATTGAAGGTCTGATATATAGGGCCTCATCAAGTATTCGTCGTCGGAAATATTCATGGTAAGCAGGATTTTTTTTATGAAAACATATTCTCAGAGTACATGCTATGAAGAGAGAACATTAACTAAAGCGGCCATTTTGTTTTCTATCCGTGAATGCCAAACAAAGCAACCGAAGAGTTAAACTATTATTATATATATATATATATATATATATATATATATATATATATATATATATATATATATATATATATATATATATATCTATATATATATATATATAAATATATATATATATATATATATATATTATATATATATATTTGTACGATTGCAACCATTTCGCGTCAAAACGCCGACCATTAAATACTAAATAAGGGCCCAACTTTATACAGCTTTACCACAGGAAAATATTCGTTTTGAGGTTGGATTCACTGAAGTTGTATTAATATAAGCAATCATCTTGAATTCCGGACCCTATTTTGAAATTTATATATTTATATCTTGCAGCTAATTTGTCGCTTGATTAAAAAAAACTTTTTTCCCTATTTATTTCGAATATGTTTGTGCTAACTATGGACAACTTGCCAAATCAATGTTTGGACAACACTGTGAACAATGTTCAAGAACATCTTGCAACTTTCCACAAAAGTTGAAAAATATATATTTTCATCGCACGCTGCCACAATTTGTCAGGCTTGGTTCTGTCAGCAATTTTCGTATGTTGATTTCCATCGGCGGCGTATTTCGAAGATTAGTACGCGCATTATTTATGGTTCTCCAAATCGATTATTAATTCAATGCTAGTGCTAAAATATTTTTCTGTTTGACTTATTGATTTGGTTACACAAGAAATAAATACAGCTTCATCACTGCATTGAAAGTATTCTAGCTTTGATAAGTGAAATAAATATCTACATGTCCAGGCAAATGATAAATCGAACAATGAATATGGTTACAAATTCATACTTAGTGTTTCAAGCCGTCAATCGGTGTCTGCAGTAACTATAGCAAACACCATGCATGTGCATTATTTTGAGATAAAAAAAAACTACCATCAAGCTGATCGAATATTCTACATTATGGTACCTTGTGACGCCAATACAACTCACTTGATCGCTGTTATTCAGATTAAATTAAGATAAATTGGCAATTCGATTGCTGATATCAATTAGAATTAATATGTGACAATGACGCCGTGCGTTTGAAAAAAACATGAATGTAGCGAGTGCAATTTTGTGACGTCGAATATTTATCTAAGTTACCAAATCATTGTCATTTTATTGCCGCCCATGTAATCTGATATTATCCAAGGGACAAGCGAACGTCCGATTATCAATCATTATCAGCGGCTTGGTTTAATTTCTCCAATTGTTGAATAAATGCAATGAAAACTTTGTTGCACGACCCCAATAAGTGGGCTCTGTTTCGGTTGAGTCGTGCATATTACACTGGCGATTACAGGGTCAATTGTCTAATTACTTTGGCATTACGCCTGATTTCATGCATCTCAAAACTTTGTTTATGACATCGTTTGCTCTGATCAAGATGGTTTACTTTATTTTCTTAACAAACTAAAGCGCACACTACTGACACACGCATTAGTTATTGAGTGGGTGAGGGGCAGTATTTCTCATATTATATGCACATGTTGTCCTTCCATCGACGAAATAATTAACTGTTCGTCAATAAGCGTTTATTGCTTATTTTATGTAAGCAGAATGCACAACGGAAACATATGTTAATTAAATCAACTGGCAGTATATGATATGCAAGTATTGTTCCTTACGTTAAAAGTATAGATGAGCCAACAAAAAGTGTAATGTATTGGATGAGTTAATATCCCTAATATTTTTCCGGGGATTGATGTATCTGACCTACTGCTACTTATGCTAATTAATGGTGATTCGACAAAATCCTATATAAAGCTAATACTTGCTCACAAATGGCGGCAATGAATCTATCACGGCCGCATTTTGTCAATCTTAATTTCTACAAGACTCCAGTTAAATATGTACTTTACTTTTTACCCAAATTGCATCAAAGGATAGCAATGGTACATGGATACGCGGATGCGATCTGGTTTCCAGCTTGCTCCATGGTTATGCTGCTTGTCGCACAAATATCATTTACAATGAGCACGATATTGCATGGTCACGAACAACAGCTTTTTATCGGGAAACTTCATAATCCAAGCGTGTTTATGTGCCGAGGTGCCTAAATCGGCGTTGCATAATGGCCTCCTACCGTGACATATAAATTATTATTTAATATCAATTTAAGTAAATGTCGGGACATTTACTTAAATTGATATTAAATAATAATGTACTCTGAGCGCTACCGTTTCATATTCACGCGGTCGGTCGAACTGAAACCAGATCGTACAATGATCATCCTTCAGCGATGAAGCCTGGGCAAATTGTACGGTGTGTTGAATGAAACTATGCCTTATCAACCAGACTTCGATATCCCATATGCTACAAATATTCCGAATGTTATTTGGTGATGCTTGTGCATGCCTGCCTGTCACATTTTGCCGATAGATAGGAATCTTTTACTTTGTTTTCGGAGTGTAATGAAAATCACTGAAAGCGGGCGTTATTTGATTTACCTGTCGAACTAATGCACAATTAACTTTAATTTAACTGACGATGAATTTTTGGACAGTCCCATGGACAGTAATTAATGATTACATATAAGCGCTAAGGCTGAACCGCCTAGCAAAGGGTCTCTATGTTTGTACCCTTTCCTACTCTCATTATAGGAAATATGGGCTCGACTGAAATGAAGCAGCAATCGCTACTAGACCAATTATGTTTTCTTATGCACACACAAATCAAAACGGAACAGTTACGGGAAATATTAACCGAGTACTCACCACGCAAAATCGACCCCAAAGGTCCAAAGTGGATGAAAGGTTGCAACACAGCGATGTCAATGTAGACTCCCGATTTCACTAACATGTGCCATATTAATGAAGGCGACTCTCGGAGGTCCTAGATATTGCATTGCAAAGGGGAGAGTACTTTCGAAAAAGCAGTGTTGCTTGGTTGGTGTTCAAAAAGAGTGATAGTAATGACTAAGCCATGGTACATGCAGAAGTCTATTGCAACATTTTTGCATCGGTGATGGTTTCAATTATGGATAACAAAGAATACTTTTAAAAATAGCAGTGTAAGTCGGCACAGAAACTGTAAATGCCATGAACGATTCCAATATATTCATCAGTCTATTTAGAAATATTGACTTTTATATTTAGCTACATATCCGCATTACTTGTAGATTTAGGAGCTTGCTAAAAATAACGCTTTTGCATCATTATCTGAACCATGTTTATTTTGATATGACAAGCAAATTGAGATGAAAATTACGAATGGCTTCATTGACTGGATCCAAGTGGCAAATCGATCATTGCTTTACAAGCAGAGTAATGCTGATATTGATAGTCATATAGGTCTCTCTTTGAATGTGTTACAATATGGACGCGCAATGCGTTTATAGAAGCACCCATGCCTCTCTTACGGCATTTCCACATATTAGATAAGGTAAGCTAGCAGATGATGTAAACATTGCCCGTTACGGTTGGATCAACTTGAAGTCACATTGAATGATAACTCTTGCTGCGTGCCGATCACCAGTCATTCAGATGTTGACAAAATGAAACTTGGTCGACACAAAACACCACCACAATCTAAGAGGAAGTTTAATGTTATATATATATATGGTACTTCTCAATAACGCATGAAAAATCAACTTAAATATAGCTCCCAATCATGTCATGCTAATGTTTTGTAAATAAATGTCACGCACATTTGATTAACCCAAAGTATTTGCAGTGTTTATATTAGATGCGGTATATATCTTTTGTTCAATTATATGCTCCCACATCGGAAGCAAATAAATAGGAGATGGACGCTTTCTATTGCATCATCCAGGAAGTTCTAGACAAGATACCCAAGAAAGACATTGTCATCCTGATGGGTAACTGGAATGCAAAGATATGGAAGAGTATGCACAAAACTGAACATGTAGGAATATTTGGACTTGGGCAGAGGAACGAACGAGGTGAGCGGCTTGCAGACTTCTGCATGGACAATGACTTAGTCATTACCAACACCCTTTTTGAACGCCAACCAAGACGCCTGTATACATGGATAAGTCATGGCGACAGAATAAGGAATCCAATCGATTACATCATGATCAAGAAACGATGGAGGTCAAACATTCTCAACGTAGAGACACGACCAGGAGCAGACTGTGGCAGCGACCACCAATTGGTGATTTGCAAGATGAGACTGAAACTAAAAAAGTATCAATGCCATGCAGTTCCAATTTGTTATGACGTGTCTAGCATACCAGAGCTGTTCAATGTGGAAGTCCGCAACAAGTTCACTCCTCTCCTACTTAAGGACGAGACTGAATGCACTCCTAACGAACTTTGGGATGAGACGAAAGACATCATAACAACAGCTGCAAAAACCCATCTACCAACTAGGAAAAGGGCAGAAACAGCCCTGGATGTCTGCCACAGCTGTAGAGATGGCGGAACAGAGAAGAATGACAAATATCGTAGTAGATGATCAGGAATGGTGAAAGCTAAACCATGACTTCAACAAGCAAGTGAGTGAAGATAAGAGGAATTTTCTGGAGAAAAGTGCCTACAGATGGAACACAGCAACAACAACGCAAAGAAGGTTTTCAGATTGGTAAAAGGGATTACTGGCAAGTGGTCTGCTCAGATAGAAGTCAATAATGACAGCGATGGAAATACACTGACAGAAAAAGAAGACATCAAGACGAGATGGTCTCAGTACTGCGAAAAACTGCATGAGAAAGATCAGCAGGACCAAGATGTTCCGTTACAGCCTTGTGCAAGGAGAGAGCCACCACTAATGAGAGAGGAAGTCGAGTGTGCGCTGGAACAGATGGCAAATGGAAAATCACCAGGAGTAGATGAGATACCAGCAGAACTATGGAAGTCACTGGGTGAGGAGGGTATTGATATACTGTGGAAGCTATGCACGAGAATCTGGATGGATCTGGAATGGCCGATTGACTGGTGCCGCGCAGTGTATGTGACATTGCATAAGAAAGGCAGCAAAAAAGAAGTGTAGCAACTACAGTACATGCCAGCAAGATACTGCTCAAAATAACCATCCACAGGATCAAGGCAAAGTACTCATCCGAGATCTCAGAAGAACATGTTAACATCCGGCTGATCATAGAGAAGTGCAAGGCCCATAACTCCCACTCTACATGTGTTTCATAGACTTCTCAAAGGCTTTTTACTGCGTCAGCCATTTCCAGCTTTGGAACATCCTGACAACGATGGGTTTCCCGGAACATCTTATAAAGGGGAGTCAGATGTTAGAACGAGCTGTGGGCCATCTGAATGTTTCAAGATCGGTAGAGGTGTACGACAAGGTTGTATCTTGTGACCAACTCTGTACAATCTGTATGCAGAAGATATAATGAGGCAAGCCCTAGAAGGACGGGACTGGGGTGTGAAAATTGGAGGAGTACAAAGGAGCAACCTAAAGTATGCAGATAATACGACCCTCATAGCAACGAGCAAGTCCGAGTTGCTAGAGATGATTGCTGCGGTCAAGGACACTAGTTGTCCCAAAGGACTGTTGCTTAATGTAAAGAAGACGGAAATCATGGTGGTCGACAGCAAGCGAATAGACCGTTCGGATTTCTTACTCGCTGAGAAGATTGATGAAGTCGATGAGTTCATCAATCTGGGATCACTCAACAATAGTAAGGGCGGCAGCAAGAAATAGGTGAGGAGAAGACTGGCAATGGCTCGCACAACCATCCAAAATATGGCAACGATATGGAAAAGCAGAGGCATCAGTACCTCACTGAAAGTCAGACTCTGGCGTGCTACAGCTTTTACAATTGCCTCCTATGGCTCTGGGTCATGGGCATTGACAAAGTCCGACCAGAGTAGGATCGATGCTTTTGAGATGTGGGCGTACCGTAGGGTGCTGGGGATATCTTGGACTGCCAGGAAGACCAATCGTTGGGTGCTCCATACCATCAGGAGCGAGAAGATGCTAAGAAAACAGATGGCACTCAAGGAGTTGAGATACTTTAGGCACGTAATACGAAGAGGAGGGCTCGAGAAGGACATTATACAAGGAGCAGTGGAAAGGAAGAGAAGTCGGGGTAGACCAGCGACAGCTTGGTTCGATGACGTACGGAATTGGACAGAATATGGACTGGCCGCTGCTTCAACGGTAGCTGCAGACAGAAGGGGCTGACGTGAACTCGTGAGGGCCACCGAAGCGCTGTTCGCGCCACCGGACTGAGAGAGAGATATATCTTTGTCGCTCTTTATCCCATCAGTATTACCATGTTGCTCAGTCTTACGTAATATGTCGTAAATATCTAAACAAAAGCTACCCTAGGTAGTAAATGTTCGTGGTAACTGGCGCTTCAAACGCACCAGCTTACCATAAGAAAGTTGTTACGCACCAACAACCACCGCAATAAACCATAGCAAAAGATCAAGGCTTGCCACTTCAAACTGGGTCTGAAAGCAAGAGACCCCCTCCCCCCCCCCACAATAAAAAGCGTCCTCTAAATGATGAAAGCAGTTCTGATAAACAGCACCATTGCATCCACTACAGAAGGAGTCCGTGTAGTCATATAGTAGGCGGGCCAGTTTCCTGCATGCCAAAGGCAAGAAAGCTGCACCTATCTTTACTGAGCGAAGTTGCTGGAAACCTTGTAACTTAGCAACTTTAATACGCCAATAGGCGTGTGTCCGGCGAACCTCAATGTGAGGCCAATTCGCAACCCTACGGTACTCCATCACCATGAAATCCATACAACTTCTCTTATTAAAAGCTCAACGGCTACATCAAATCTGCCACAGTCATGGAGATTAGCACAACGGGGTCAGGCAAACCTCGGATCAAAGCTTGATGTCGCAAAGATCATCAGACAGGAACACAATCAAACCACACACTGGGCAACCTAACGCAAGGTGTGCGGTATTACCCGGCAAAAAGTCTTAGCAATCTTTGATCTTTTACCATTCCGCATGCTCAAAATCCAATGCCTTAGAAACCTAAATGCATCCCTTTCCAATTGAAAGTGGTAAAATATCGACTAACCCAAAGAAATACAATAACATCGACTATCCAGCAAAAATGATTGTGATTCCCTGAAAAAAGGTTAAGAACTGTATTTGGTGAACCAAGTCTGACATGTAACATAACTTGTTTCCTCTGAGGCCCATTAGTGTGCTGCACTATTGAAACTTGACGAATAGACTGACATGATTCTACTGATATAATTTAGAAGCAGTAAGGGTCAGAGATAATTTGATTACAAATACTGTATCAGTAATAGCTTTTATTGTTTACCAAGTGGAGCATAAAAGGATCAATTGAACTCATCAGAATCTGTTTAGCTTAAGGGCAGAACATAGAAGCAGTTCGTGTCTACTTACACATGAATTGGTAACAGTTCGATATAGCACATCATAATATAATATGCTTGCAAGAAACTGAAGCAGGTTATACATTTTGTTATTATGCAGTGTTCGAACACGCTAGATTTTACCCGTTTAAACAACGCAGCTGTCAAGAGTTATGGTACACATTATTTCCACAATACCACCACAGATTGCGACAATCACAAGCATTTTGCAATATACACATACCAGCCGTGGTGATATTTCACCGCATTAAAGATCACAGACACAATTCGAAAGAATAAACTTCAATAATGGTATTCATATCAAAAGCGGTTACTTTGGGGCATATATATATATATATATATATATATATATATATATAGATATAGAGATATATATATATATATATAGATATATATATATATATAGATAGATATATAGATATATATATATAGAGAGAGAGAGATATATATATATAGAGAGAGAGATAGAGAGAGATAGAGATCTCTCTCTCTCTCTCTAGAGAGAAGAGAGAGAGAGAGAGAGATCTAGATAGAGAGAGAGAGAGAGAGATCTCTCTCTCTCTCTCTATCTCTCTCTAGATCTCTCTAGAGAGAGAGAGAGATAGAGATCTCTCTCTCTCTCTCTCTCTCTCTCTCTCTCTCTCTCTCTCTCTCTCTCTCTCTCTCTCTCTCTCTCTCTCTCTCTCTCTCTCTCTCTCTCTCTCTCTCTCTCTCTCTCTCTCTCTCTCTAGAGCTCTCTCTCTCTCTCTCTCTCTCTCTCTATTTCTCGCTCTCTCTCTCTCTCTCTCTCTCTCTCTCTCTCTCTCTCTCTCTATCTCTCTCTCTATCTCTCTCTCTCTTTCTCTCTCTCTCTATCTATCTATCTCTATATATATAGTCGCTCGGGGAACGTGCTAGGTGAATTTATTGACTTGGGTGTGTAGACCAGATACACCCCATTGCGGCCAAGTGGTGCAAAATGGACCCCGGGAATTAATTCGGAATAAAAGCCGAGCAGCACAATCTCAGCGGGTTTATATCTACCGTACTTGAAAGAATCATAAATTATATACCGTGGTTAGATTAAAAGATATTTTCCAGCATTTTGAGACTTACAAATCGGATATGCCAAAATACGTTAGTTTTGATTTTTAATGTAGCTGAATAATTCCTTCTATGGATTGACATTCCAACGATGCGAATGAACTTAACGAGCTTTGTGTTTGATATAGGTATCTTAATTTGCATTCAACCATATATCGTTTCAAGCATGAATGTTTATCAACCTGACGTAAAATTTACTTTGTGTACAGCACCAATGATATTATTCTTACTTTGAGCAAACCATATAGAAACGTCACGCTGTTGAAGTGCGTCAACTTACTAGCGTCCCAAATAAAGGAGAATTTGCGCTTTCCGTTCAACAGATTTTCTTAACCCTATAGTACAGGTTTTAAGTAAGTATCCTATACATGTAACATATGTTTCCAGTGTTAGGCACCTGACGAGCTCGCAGTATGAGCCGCTATTAGTACAATAACATGTCAGGACGTTAAATAGAATGGTGCTGTGTTGCCTCAAATTCAGGGAACACAACATGCCACAGGCACTGGTCTTCTTTACTGCTGTGAATCCTGGCAGGAAATTGGATGACAAATATCATGTCAAAGATTGACGCATCTCCCAAATGAGACGGACTTCGAAATACATCGATCCTGTTGCAAAATTGCCTAAACATAGCAAAACTCTTATAGATTAACCGAATGAATTTATTTTATTACGGCCTGAATTGGGGGTTTGATGCAAAATCAAAAATGCGTATTATCCCAGATGTCTTTATGTATTATGACAGGCTTATAGTGGGTTAAAGGGTCACCAAATGCCAGGTTAAAGTTACAGATATTGTGATAAGACTACTGTTATCAATGGGCAAAGCTATGTATTTACAGACATAGGATGAAAACCCACATATTCATAAAAATATCAAACACATGACATGCATAAATATACGCGAACGACTTCTTATCAAGGAATAGTATTTGCTCGCCTATATAAATAATGTAATAGTCTGGCCACTGGTTTCTCATGGTCCGTTAAGAGCACGGGAATGTTATACAGCATTTTCCCGGCATTGCTACGACCTGATGCTGTTGTATTTGCACATTTGTAACCATGTGTTTAACAGGGCTTGATTGTTTAGGTTATGATTATGACAACAATACACCTCAGTGGTGACGGCTGGTAAAGATGAGTCTGACTTAGTGAATTATAAGGATACATCTCAGTAATCGAAGAGTTGGAGCACTCGTAGATCTTATCAAATGTGGAGTTACATTCATCGCTATATATTAACTTGTCATGAAGAAGAATTAGACTGATGCAAGATATCATTTTGCAACTGTCCCATGAGGATATACTGTCTACCCTCCATTGTCCATAAAACTTCGTTTATAAAGGAAACAACGTGCTTCACAACTTATGATAACTTTCTTACGATATTTTGCGAAACGCAAATCCGGGCATTATCTGTTAAGTAAGCATACAGCCAAACAAGACGGATCAATAGTAATGAGGGCATTCGAGCTAGTCGCGGAATATGATCGCTATCTGTGTTAAGCACAGCAACAGGAAAGTGAATCAAATCTAGTCTTCTATTTGTGTGACATAATGCCTCATCATGCAACAACCAATATAGTGTTTGTCTGCTTCTATAGACTTAGTCGTTCTTGATTTAAGCTGCCAGGTTATGTATTTCCCTTGCGTTAAATATATATATGAATTGTTGCATTACTCTAATGATCTTAAGCGCATTAGCTTGGCCAAGCAGTGTAATACTTTTTGTTGTTCAAAATATAAGAACTAGCGTTTGAGCGTGATCCTTCAATTTGACAGTTTTCACGTTATCAGACAATACTGTTTCATTTCAGACCATTTTGTAAATACATGCTGATTCTGCAATATCCATCCGCTTGGTCTGCATATGATCATGACACATCCTGTGTTCATATCTAGACCCCAGTCTACAAGTTGCCATTTGTAACATCGGAAACATCGGTAACCGTTGATGAATCGATGCATAAGACAGTTGTCAGGGAATGGCGATCAATCTAATAAACATTGACATATGATGGACCCATTTATTGCAATGGAGATTGCAGGCACGCTCCAGCAAACTATTTGGCTCCTTAAATCTATCTGTGAAATAACATGTTTTACTGTGGCGGTGGTTTATTTGAAGACTATGCATGAAAATTAAATACACGTCCCAGGAGTCATGCCAGTAGTAAATAACTGTCTTGCTTGAAATAGCACTGCTCCTTCTAAAAAACATAGCTAATATAATAAAAGCAACGACGGCATGGCTAACCCAAATAATAAGAGACACAGCGGGATTTTCCCTTTTGCCTCTTTACTCCATGTAACAACACGACTTCCTACATAATAGATCAAGATACTTGTGAAGACAAACGATGGAGTCACTCAAAAAAAACTTTTTTGTTATGACAATTTGGTCATTTATATGTATTTACTCATTCGCTAGTGTATTGTTCGAGGATTGGCAATAGAATGTTTCAATCAATCGATATTGTCCATGAATAGTTAATGTTGACTCTTACAGCTTGATTAATGCACTATTTTGACTAGGTTGGGTAGTGACACAGCACATCGGAAAAGCTCGAATTTTGAATTCCAACATACGTCGCCATATGCTTTAAATATTAACAGCAGACAAGACAAATATCCCGTGAAGGCATATAATGAGAGACAGTTTAATGACGCTTACTTATTGATATCTGACTACTATAAGTGTGACCTATTATCACCATCCTGCTATATCGCATACACAACTACAAATATACGCACGCCAATCTTGTGGTGCTAATTAGTCGAGCTGCTGTCTAGGAATGTTTTGGAACAAAGTTACTGTTAATCAGGATCGAAGTAAGTAGTTGGTTATTTTTTTAACGCCCTACTTATCGCAAAAGTTTGATCAATAATGCAACAACTATTGCTTCATGGAGCAGTTGAACAAGTTATTTTGAAGCAGAAGGAGGCCAAGTATAATAATGACTCTAGCGTTTACATCAGTTCCGATCATTCTATTTGCCATCAAAGCTGTCAGCAAACGGTCAGCCTGAATCATTCAAAACACTGGTCGACGCCGACTTCTTTATATCTTCGAGTAAAATCTCACGAATATACTATGTGCCGTTCACTCTTCAGCAGACTGCTCGGGCTGAAACTACAACGGTCCATGTAAACGATATTAAGAATTTCCATGGACATGCAGGCTTCTTGGCTAAGCGATAACCAGGTTGAACCTTCCGGCAAGGGGCAAAGAAACCAAGCTAACGCTCCAAATTCGGATGATGCAATACAAACTTGTCAGCATGGTTCCTCAATGGAAGCTCTATGTTGTGATGTTGGGCAAAAACGAGAAGCTACTTACATTAATGCTGATGCTGGCATCCAAGCGGTTGTTAATCCCCCTCAGCATATACGAAGAGATTGTAGAACGAAACGCAAATGAAAATGTAGACCCCCCTCAAAGATTTGGATTGGTATTGAACCATAGTACCCGACACGTGGCATTTACCCACGACCGTTGGATGCAATACAGTCAGTGTCAGTCGCCACTGAGTCGCCGTGAAGCAACAAATTATAAACTTCCTGCCGCGCCACAACTCCCAAAACCATTATAATTTGCAGAGAGAGGTGTTTGGATACATCACCAAGCTCTTCTGATACAAATGAAGGAGAGCAGGAGCAAAGAGAAATCAAGGAGGAAACTAAGGCTCTACCAAAACGAACATCAAACAACCCAGCAGAGCTAACTCTCCTCACAAGACAACTGGGGAGAGAAGATACTATTGGCCAGGATACTAGAGTTGTTCTTTCTGGGAGCTCCCTCCCTGGACCGTGACTGCAGCCTCATTACGGAGATTTCGGGACCAGGCCCGTCGCAGGGATTGTAAAGTAAAGTTCTTCGAAGAACCGGCCGGTGCTATCCGTAAGGAGGAGAGAGTGATATTTGCATCAGGGACGATTTATGAAATGGTATCGACCTTTGTGCCACCGACAAAAACTCTATAAAGAAAGGCTGTCGCGACCTAAACTCTGTGACGTTTTGTGAGATGTGTGTGCATGGAGTTTTTGTTTTCTTTAGTTGTTGTTGTTGTATTAACGGATGTGTATCTATATATTTACTTGAGTGGGGGTAGTTTAAGGACGAACTATTTTGTTTGATGGGGGCAGTATTACGGATATGGAGGTTGATGGCCCACCTTGTTTTGAAGAATATATTATTGTTGTATTGATAGCCTTTTTAAGGTTTCAGTTTCGTTCACATATTTTTATTATTATTATAATTAGATTTCTTTAGGATTACTTGAATGTTTTGGTGAGGCATGGATCTTTTTGCATATGAGTCTACCGTAACATTTGACAACTACAAAATTTTTAATCGATCGGATTAGAGTGCTTTGATAGGCAGTTTAAACTACAGGGAGACGTTCAATGTCAACAGTGGCAGTAAAGATCTAATCGTTGCTGCCGCGTTGCGTGAATATCTCATATGCAGTGTGTGCGCTGGAACTGCGTCAGTCGACGGCTCGATATAATGCATTGCAATCCCGCCGCAACATATGAACCTCATTGTCAAAGACACTTGGATCACGAGATAAAATACACTGATGTGGTCACTATCGGACCACAACAGTCCATTTATATCCTCTAGAGATTGTAGACTGAATATATGAATAATGTCAGTCGAACGCTGATGTCCAATTTTACCTGCGACATGCACATGTGGTTTAATGGTTAGCAAATCCATGCATATGCGCAAGAGCTGCTTAGTGATACATAGTTACTGTAAGCTACATCTATTTATAAGCTGAGACACAAATCAGCAAATTTTTGCTGATGACGCAGAATCCGTGGTGAATGGAGCAATGTTGTATAAGGTAAATCACGCAGGCGTTTTCTACAGCTCGTAGTTGTATAAATCCAATCAAAGTGCTCGCATTGATCAAGTAAAATTACAGCGGCGCATTGTCTAACCTCTGCATATCGTAAATACATTGCTTACATTAGTTACGTTAGTAGTTGGCATGTCAGTTAATAAATGCACAAATTATCTCAGTTATGAAGATAAATCTTACGCGATACGATTAATTTACCTCAGTTATTTTGTGGCCTGAGATACAAAAGGTAAGCCGAACCTTTTTAATGTCGCTGTGATTGTGAATTAGACTATCGGGTTTCTCGAAAAGAGCCCGCCTGCTCTTCTGTCGATTGTATGAAAGGGACAAGCTGTGATTTGTTGACGAAAGTTAAGATGCGGCAATCGTTATATTACTGTCGTCACATCATTTGTATTAGTATATTTGGGTTAATATCAGATCATATAGTTTCATCAAATGACTAATGCTGCTATGTTTTGAATGGATTGCGTTATATTCGCAAGGAGGAAAACCAGACCAACATTTCACAACGCATAACGCATTAGAGCGTAGCTTATTTTAGGCAGCTTCGATTGAGAAGTAATATTTTAACGCGAGTAACTGATGCAGAGCAATATCCCTGTCGAAATCGTAAAAAAAACGCCTTATGCAAAACTAACCGAAATTATGCGCTACAGAGCCCTGATAACGATCATATAACGACCTCGCACGGTAAGGCGATGCCAGGTCACATCATTTTTGTCTCCTTTTTGCTTGGCACTTGTATACGATCGAGCAGTGTGACTGATGACAGTTTCGCAGATATTGTACGGTATCAACTCTTTCAATATGGCCGTATAATCAATGTTTTTCATCTAAAACTAACCACTGGTATGTATTCAGCAAATGGCTTCTCCACTGTTCAATAAGCACCTTTTAGGATTGCGATCAACACCTCATACATAAGCATAAACTGCAGATTCATATTGTAACACAATATCGATTAACCATAACAGTGCACATATGGTAACAATGCATCGACAATATACTTTAGCACAAGAGCTTCGTGATCCCCTCTGTTATGCAACTATACCTGGTATTTGATAACAATTGTTATCTCGCATGGAGCGCTTAATTGTTAAAGCAGATTATCAGCGTGCATAGGACAATTAAATGTGGCAAATATTTGCATCTGGTTGTCTTATATGTTTGATGGTTTTTAAAGGAGCAGCATGCCTGTCCGGACCGCTGTTAGCTCTAAGAACGGAGCGCTGGTATTTCTTTCGTTTCGGTCGTTCTTGTGGTCATCGAATTATGTTGCTTATCCGCGACAGACGGCTGTAGTGTATTACGTTGATGGCGCTACTAGCCTCAGTTGTCCTCCGATATGATGCTTCAGTAACTGGCTTTTAATCGCATCGTCCTATCCCCTCGTAACAAAATGTTATTAGCGAACACATAATAGGATAGAGCAATACTAACTGCCTTTATGGGAAATATCCAAAGCAGAACAAATGTCACGGCGTTGATAAGACCATTAGGATCTTGGAAAGGAAATTTAGATTTCGTTGTCAGCTGTAGCTTACATATTGTATCCCTCCGGGTACGTTATGTGCACAATGGATTTCAGCTGATTCGCAAATACAGTTATATATTTCCATATTGTTCCCTTTCTTACGTTACTTATGCTCCAGTGTAAATTAAAATGAGTATGATGCTGCATAGTCACAACCAACAGCTGTTGTAGTATATTGTTTCATAAACTCTCATAAAGTATCAACATAGATATGGCAAACTGTCATATTGAACAAAATGTTCGAACTTTTATATGAAAGAGCGGTTATTTGTTCCAAATACATTTAAGTGTTGTTGTTCCGATGATAGCAAAAATTATGTAAGTCAATAGGTATTATCCAACCATAATGTAAATAGTTATCCGATGTTTATAGCATGCAGGAACATCGCATCTAGTACGAATTGTTATAACCACGCTAGGGAATATTCCCACGTGAGGTGTTATAATCAAGCGAAACCCTGACCAGAAATTAGCATTAATATGAAATATCCAAAGCAAAATAGATGTCACGGCGTCGATAAGACCATAAAGGTCTTGGAAAGGAAATTTAAATTTCTTTGTCAGCTCCAGCTTACATGTTGCTTTCCTGCGGGTACGTTATGTGCACAATCGATTTCAGCTGATTCGCAAATACAGTAATATATTTCCATATTTTTCTCTTTCTTACGTTATTTATGCTCCAGTGTAGATTAAAGTGAGTAATGCGGTTTTCAGTACAATAGACGCGCTTGTCTTTTGGAGCTGTTTTAATCGAAGCATGTAAATGCTTCTGCAAAAGAGATTTGTACTAAGAGCACTACGAATTTGTCCCCAAGCATCTTTTAGAAGTACATTGTTACGTAAACATGTAACAAATGTGTTTGTGTATGTTTGGATATGTTTGTGCGTTCATCTTCTCCAAACACACGGCTGCACCTAGCTTCTTGCAAATAAATCAAAATATGCTATCAGTAACTTGAGATGGGCATTACAAGTGGCATTGTTGTCGCAAGATAGGGCAAATGCAGTTTGTTTATCGCCGAATCAATCAACAACTGAGAACTATTAGTCAAAACTATTACGTTATGGTGTCTTATACCGTAGAGAGGGGTTTGTAAGAAGCAGATATAACTGCAGCTCTATTACAACATTTTCTGACACCGAAAACAATTTTTTCAGATGAAGATCGCGTCGATTTTTATCACATTATATATTATGATATGTCTATATATCACTCTTTAGGATATACAAAACAGAAAATAAAATAATTTTCTATGTAGAGCACTCACCTGAATCATCGTCGGCGGCCGAAAACAAAATAAATGGAAACCAAACCGACTATATGCAGTCAAGTCAAATAACACATGGGCGTACATTTATACTACCTTCCCTAAATTTTAACCGTGGATCTCTCTCGCTGAGCAGATGACCAAGGTGCGCATGAAATAAATCTTGCTTTGGCATTAATCATATGTTTGTATTCAATCAGCAGGGAAGAGGAATGGTACGGTGCAAAAGCAGAACAACACGGCCACGAGGTGGCGCCACTATCGCTTTATCATGCCATGTCTCTTTGCTGGTGCATCTCCTTTGACTTTGTACCTAGTACCAATTGCGGTTAACGACTACACCCTTCATGCTGTTAATCCTTATGAACCAGAATCAATATGCGGATGTCATGAGTTGCAGACTTTGCCATAGATGTAAATCAATTTGTCAATTGCATGACTAAGCGAGTGGTGGATTATCGGCAATTTTTGTTCGAAGTAAGCGCAAGCAATAGTCATTATTAGAGTATTAAGGAAGGGCTGGACCAGTAAAAACGTAATATGCACTTCCAAATACATAGCACATTTAATTGCGTAACATATAACTATATCATAAGTCCATCGTAAGACGAACCCGTCACTTCAAAAGAAATACAAGCAGGACATCAAAATGGATAGTGAAAGATACTATGAAGAATATTCAGGATAAAAATGATCAAATAATCCGCTATTCCAACTTTACAAAGACTTTCGGATCAAACATATCGGTGCGTGCCCCTTAAAAACAAGCAGCTATGAAAGTTTAAAATCAATGCAAGCACATCAAACATCCATACAAAATATCTTACAAGTGCATGTCTATACAAACCCGCACCCCTTCCTCCCTGTATTATCGTATACGTAATTTGCAATTATACTCAAAGCATAGCGTCAAACCAATTGGATTATTTATGTGTATTGAACTGTATATGTGGTTCGTCGAACGGGAATGTTTACAACATCTGAATGCTTTCTATGTATTGGAGATTGCATTTGGGAGAAACTGACAACACTGAGTTTACACCAAATCAATCACAAACAATTTGCCAGACCATCTGTCTTCTTTCTGCCGTACTGTGTGACATCAACTCTTACAAATAAGCCGCCACCCAGCAACATTTTCCACTTCGGTATTAGTGTGATTAACAGAGCACTATTGCTATGCTTCTCACAAGATTTTAACCGTTGCACCAGGCTATACATTCCAACCAACTGCGGCTTGCTTGGTCGGATTGACTACCCGTTGAATACCTTCAAACTTATTTGCACTTGCTGACTATATATAACAGCCAAAACAGTAGAAGATGTTCTAAAACAGTTACGAATGTGTTCTCTACGCAGATAAGCCTATACAATTAACCGTGCAAATCCGGTACTATGTAGCTGTATGATACTTTTACTGAAGCATCAAGCTTTGTGACAATTCATCTCCCGTCACATATCGTATGAATTTGGTTAAATAACTTCTTTGCTAAATATTACTCAAACCAAGTGCAAATATTGTTATAGTGTATTAGTGTGACATATATTAAACCGTTGATCTATGTGGTGAACACGTTGGCAGTAAAATTAATTTAGCCAATCCATTTACAAACATGATTGCTCCTTCTGTTTTATCACTTATTCTTCACAACATGCACAAATAATTTGACCTGCCATGTTTTCATAAAAATAACAATTTGTGCTTGCTTTCTATAATTGTGGGCGGAAACTGAAGATTCATTGTGTGTAACAACATATTGGATAACATTTATGGGTGCATTACCAGTCACGGCCATCAATATGTCTTTAGCTATCCTCGTGACAAATGCATCAATATAAGCAGAGTCAAGTCGATGATATCGTTCGTTATGAAATGACGGCCATTCATTTGGACAAGAATGGCAAGTATTGAATGCTGCTTGGCGTGGAAACGCCACGACAGTGTTCACTTGTTCTAGCGAGCAGTGACTGATCTCATCTTATTTTTATATATATATATAAATATATATAGATATATTTGTATATATATATTTATATATATATGTTTATATATAGATATAGATTTATACATAAAATATATATATATATATAAATATAATATTTATATATATAAATGTATATATATATTTACATAAATACATACATATATACATATATATAAATATATATATATATATATATATCTATATATATATATATATATATATATATATATATATATATATATATATATATATATATATATATATATATATATATATATATATATATATGTGTGTGTGTGTGTGTGTGTGTGTGTGTATATATATATACATATATTTGCTAACAACACAAATCCTCTGCCCTGTGGTTTGTGAATCTACTTATCGTTAACTTGACCTCAAACGCATGTGCCAATATATTTAACATCTTCATTTTTAAATAAAAATATCATGGAAAACCGTGACGAATAGTTTTAAACATACATGGACGAAGCTTTCCATATGTCATAATGCATACACCTCAACGCAAAACAGAAGGCTGTCAAAGTGCTGATAGCACCCATAGATTTGTTCCGAGCGGGTAAATAGGGATAGTGTCATTAATAAATGCAGTGATTCGACACACTGTAGCTCGATATCAAGTTACTTATGTGTTATGGCAACCAGAAGAACTCACACAGATGTGACATGCCCAATCATCATTATTTCCTTACGGATATTCAGTTTGAACAATATCTGGATGGCAGGTGTTCCAATTTTAAGATAATAACGACTCTTTCTCAAACATCATTGCGTCTGCAATGTGTTTTTCAATTAGCCAATGTCCAACGTAACGCATTTATCTGCCCTAATTACTAGCTGAATACCGATCGTTTGTCATTAATACCACGATAACCAAAGCATTAAATTGCACTGAGACTGGTTTACGAATGCGTCAACGAACATAATTACACAATATTTAGCCATGGTAGGTCTGCGATTGAATACGCTTTATACAGTGCCATATGTATGTACATCGATAAATATCTTAATCTCTTGATCAACTCCTGCTCAAATAATCTAGCCCCACCCATGCGAGCTATATTCCGAAAATATATCCTATATGTAGCTAACTCTACTTATTAATGCCAATCTAAATTTAAGCCAGGAAATCCACTGGTTGAGTGTACTTACAGTGCATCACCATAACACACATAGTTTCACCAAAACGAGGCCAAACGGACTCATAATCTCAATGTAACCACAGCCGCTCGTAAACACGTCTTACAACCCCTGGCACTTTCGTTGGGTGCATATAAAATTGCCAGATTGTCGCACCTGCTCGCAGTCGTCACAGATTTATGAACCCAATCGAGACACGCCGTTATTTGGTCTACAACACTGACTTGAAAGCTAACATGGCATAATATCTCAGACACACTACAGGGTTCGATGCCAGCATCGACAACCCCGCGTGACATGTTATATATATTCATATGCATATATTTATATATACATGTAGTAGTATAGGTAATAACAGGTCCGGCATAGTGGGGACGATCTTGAGACCAGATCAACCTCCAAAGCAAATCGCCCACACCCCAGTTATCCAACCAGCCAGCAACCATATTTCCAACAGACTAAGTTCCGGCCAGCCAACTCAAGTAGCTGGTAGCAAACACCCCCAGTCGTATGCGGCGAACGTCGGTACCCCTAGGCCACCCTCCAGGCATAGGGGAGCGCCCCGCCATTATCTTTACTACTTCGGTCCTCACATGGACCAATCCATGCGGTAACCCAGTTATTCTGCGGTATGGTGTCCGGTTGGGAACCGCCGCCGCGGTATATGGGCTACTGGGAATCGACCACTTGGGAAACACACCACCCCAACCACCTGAGGAAGTTTCGGTTTTAGTTTCGGGTCACGATTTCCTTTTTTAGTCACCCTTTTAGACTAACAGCGCAGTATAGTAATGACGCCCCCAAATCCAGGAGATGCTGGAGAAGTGGGTTAACCTAGGTTCTGTGTGGATGTTCGAGGCGGTGGTAACCATCTGGATCGACCTCGCGAAGTATCACCACTCAAAGGCGGCTCCTACCTCCCCCTACCGCCAGCACTGGCAAACAAAAAGTCCATCATAAGCCTGAAGAACCCAGACGACTTCTGCATCCTTTGGGCCATCGTCTCAGCCCTAAACCAAGCCGGCAAGGATCCGCAGCGGACATCAATGTACAGCATCCAGTGGTTCAAGGATAAGCTAGAAAGCTCAGGCGTGTCCTACCGAACGCCGGTCGCCCACGTCGGAAAAATCGAAACCACTCTTGACAGAGGCCTAAACGTATTTGGCTGGGACGGGAAAGCTGTTATGGTCTACCGAATCAGCAAACTCCCCGGCAGCTGCATAAACCGCGTGCTCATCGAGAAGGACGGCCTGTGTCACTACACCCAGATCAAGAACCTGAGCCGCCTCCTCTACGACCAGAAAAAGTATCAGCACCGCAAGTTCTTCTGCGAGCGCTGCCTCCATGGGTACACAACCGAGAAGCTGCTCCTGGCCCACAAGCCTGAATGTGCAAGCGTAGGCCAGACTGCCGTGCGAGTAGACATGCCTGAGGAGAGGAAAAACATCCTCTCCTTCAAGAAATGGCAGAAGCAACTTCCAGCCCCCTACGTCATCTACGCTGACTTCGAGGCCTTCACAGTACAGCTTCCAGGACCGGGCCTTAATCCAGAAAAGAGCAACACCCAGAAGACCAGGACTGCGGCTACGGCTACATAGTTGTCCGTCCCCCGTAGTCTACAGAGGAATATACACCGTAGAGAAGTTCCTCAAGGCCCTACAGCAGGAGGAGAAAAATATCAAGGCCGTTCTCTCCAAGCCAATCCCCATGCGGATGACCCGAGAGAACCAAAGAGTCTACACAGCTGCAGCCCAATTTCACGTCTGCAGCAAACCACTCGGTACTGACCGGGTCCGCGATCACTGCCACATAATCGGCAAGTACAGAGAGGCAGCCCACAGCGCCAGTAACCAGAAGCTTACGCTGAGCCCCAAGACAACCCCCATACCCGTAGTCTTTTACAACCTCCGGGGTTATGACTCCCATCTCCTGATGCAGGGCATAAGCAAGGTGGAGGGAGACATCAACTGCACTCCCAACAACAAGGAGAAGTACATATCCCTATCCCTCGGCCAGCTCCGCTTCATTGACAGTTCCTCCTGGCCTCCCTCAACAAGCGAGTACATGGACATCTGGGACAAGTTCGATTCTCCCCTCCCGCCCATCCAAGACTTCTACAGCAAACTGTTGGACTAGTGCATATCAACCACAGACTACGCCCACGCGCAAAAGGTCTGGAACACGTTCGGCTGCAAAAACATGAGCGACTACCATGACATCTACCTCCGGATCGATGTACTCCTTCTAGCCGACGTTTTTGAGACCTTCCGCAAGACCAGCCTAAAGCAGTACGGCCTGGACCTAGCCCACTACTATACCAGCCCGGCCTATCGTGTGACACCCTACTCAAGAGTACCGGGGTAAAGCTAGAACTCCTCACTGACTACGACAAGCACCTCTTCATCGAGAAAGGTCTGCGGGGAGGAATAAGCGTCTCCCAGCGCCAAGCCAAAGCAAACAACCCGTACGTAGGAGACTTCAACAAGGACAAGCCCACAAGCTACATCCAGTACCTCGACGCCAACAACCTCTACGACAGGGTAATAAGCCAGGCCCTACCGACCTCGAACATTGAAAGGGTGGACCGGCCAGAGTCACTCTCCAGAATAGTTCGCACCCGCTCCGATGACGCTGAGACCGGGTACATCCTTGAGGTCGACCTAGAGTACCCACCCAAACTTCACGACGCCCACAACGACTACCCCCTAGCCCCCGACCGACTCCTTGTGCAGAACGCGTGGCTCTCTGACTACCAGCGAAACCTTCTTGACAGTTACAGCGGCACTGGCGTCAAGAAGCTGGTCCCGAACCTGAGGAACAAGGAGAAGTACGTACTCCACTACAGGAACCTCAAACTGTATCTGGCCCTGGGGATGAGGTTGACCAAGATACACCGCGCCCTATCGTTCACCCAGAGCCCCTGAATGGAGCCCTACATTCGCAAGAACACCGAACTTCGCAAGGCCACAACCAGTGACTTCGAGAAGGAGCTCTACAAACTAATGAACAACTCTGTCTTCGGCAAGACCATGGCGAACCTCCTCAAGCGGGTTGACGTAAAGCTGGTCCGTACTGCAGACGGCAACAAAATAAGAAAGCTCATCGCCAGCCCCTCCTTCGCCCGGCGGAAAATATTTGACGACGACCTGGCCACCATCCACATCCACAAGGCCCACCTGGTCCTCAACGCCCAGTCTACGTGGAGATGTGCATACTCGACCTGTCCAAGCACCTCATGTACGACTTCTACTACAACACCATGAAGCCCCAGTACGGCCAGGAGGTCAAACTACTACATCGACACCTCCTTCCTCCTCCTGGAGATCCGCACACCATACATCTACGCCGACATAAAAAAAAGACAGTGCCCATTCCACACCAGCAACTACGACCAAGCCCACCCGCTCCACAGCAACGAGAACAAGAAGGTTCGAGAAGGACCAGTGCGGCGGTGTACCCGTCAGGGAGTATGTAGGCCTGCGCCCAAAGATGCACTCCATCCTGATGTCGACCCGGGAGAAAATCAAGAAAGCAAAGGGCATAAAAAGGTAGTGGTCAAGAAACACCTGCGTCACGCACAATACCTTGAATCGCTGTTCGCTCAGACTTTGCGGCCGGTGGGCTAGCCGCGTCCTGCTCAAGGAGTTGATCAATAATGGTATCAGGATCCATGAATATACGTATTCTCCTTCAAATTTCAAATTATAATATATTGCACTTCTCCCCACCGGGAAACAGGGCCGCAGCTGGGCGCCCCTGTCCCCTAGAGCCGCCTCAATCGACGGCATATCCAGTGGGTTGATCAGTGTTCAGCAGCAGTTTTGCGTGCTTGGTCTTTGCAAGTTGATGGTTTACTGTGGCACGTTGCTCACTCGTTGGAATCACATCATTCTCTCGCAGGGCGTCTTCAAACGAGTCACGATCCATGGTGTGGACAAGTGCCATCAAACGGGTCTGTTCACGTAGATCCTTCAGCACAGAGTTGAATTTCTGGGTGAGGACCCAGACACTTTGCTGCGCACGGCGGCCGCTTAAAGCCAGTTCGGATAGCATGTCTCACTTCTTGGTTAGGGCCTTTGTTGCCGAACGGTCATCAATAATGTACAAGGTAGACTCGCACTTGAAGCAGTGGTAGAAAGTCCTCTAGTGGTCATGGAGCCGCTCCCCTGGGTCGACCACGTACACCTCTGAATCATCCCACACCCATGACCGCGGCTGATAGGCCTCGTTAAAACGTATGGTAGGGCAGAGAATTACAATATGTTGGAAGGCGCCAAAGAAGGGCCCTTGGAAGAGGTCGAGGATGAATGCGGTTTTCCCACATCCTGTCTGCCCACAAACAATTGCCGAACAGGGACCATCTGGAAATGTAAACTCAGTTTTCGGTTTCATCAAACCCTTGTTAGTAGACTGCGCTTACGAACCTGCCATCTTTATTGTTAAGGCTATCCATCCATAACAATATTCATATAGATGTTCAATACGCCGGCCGCCTCTGCCTTTTCTGTGATCTGAATGGTGATACCCTCAGACGCATTCTCCACGGCCCTGCCACTACTGTGCAGCTGGTTGTCATCACTTGTCATTAAGTGGAGTCACAGAGCGTACTTACTGGTTAGGTACTCTCCTAGGGAAACGTCTGACAATGCCAACTCTTTTACTACTATTGCTACAATGGGGTCTCATTTACCCTTGGCTGCAAAGGCCTTGCTCACCTCGTCCCACTGCTGGTAGCCACGCATGCCCTGGGCATAGAGCTGGTTGGGGATGCACTCAATGGTCACCTCGAACTTCGTAATCTTTGGGTTGTAGAACGACTCTGTTTTCCTGGCGAATGAGGCGCCCTGGGGATCTTCAAAGAGCAGTAGGAGGCCCTTCATGCTGCGAGCAGGCACGTTCAGATTGATGTTCCACAGTGTATCTTTTGTATTGTATACAAGCTTTCTGTGACGAAGTACACGGTCATACAGTATCGAAAGCCGACTTGTGTACTGGTTGCGTATCATACGGGCCAAAGTTCAAACTTTGTATAATCGCTGCCGAAGGCTGGTGTGTCACCTTCTTCATCCAATGCATCGTAATAATCATTGACATCGCCTATAACGAGTCGGCCTCTCTGAGCTTTTGACGCATCCATCTAAATGTCCCCTTCTATAACAGGTGAGAGAGAGGGGGCCTCTGAGATAGGGACCACAGGGCGTACCTCATCCTCTCTTCCAGCGTCATGCAAATCCTCCTCCACAACGTCTTTATATGTTGGGTTATCAAACTCCATGTTACTATGTTAAAGATATAAGCGTAATTAAGAATTCAACATGTCGAGTACTTACGGACGCAAACTAAACCCGCAACACCGTATACGCGAAACCCCTCGGGGTAAAGGGTGTGCGACATTCTGCAGTTATTACAAACAATCCAAGCACTATTGACCAGAACCAACAACTGCTGGTTCTCTTCCCCAATCTAGGCGCAGAAGACGTCATTTTCCCAGGGACAGCACGGCTGGCCTTTACACTCACGTTGACATCGACCGATCGTTAACGATGTTGTGCAAAACCTGGGTCGCCGTGTTAAGAAAATGACAATGGGTCGAGAGGTGGTTTGAAGAAAATGACAATCAAGACTTGCGGCGGACAATGAGGTCATGTCTCCAGATGACAGCGATGTGTACCACTGTTACCACGACTTGGGGGCGGACACACACAGGAGAGAGGACAGGCCGTAGCTCCATGTGTGCCAGGGTATTGACGACTTCAGATGAGAGAAACCACAACTAAGATACGAGTGGGAATACGGCAGGAGAGTACACGGTTCTAGGACTACCCTGACATAAGTATTACAAATTCTCGTACCAAAAAACACTTTCACTTCAAACAATAGCTAGCCGTAGCGCATTACAACGAGGCTAATTTCTACCGGACGACCAAGAGAAAGGGCCACTTAGCCCTCTGGTCTCTGTACCTCCAAAATTTTGCAGGATCTATTTACATCTCTAGGGCTTAGTTAGGAGGTTAATGCTCATGATGGGACTACCTCCCTCTCAATCATGATGATTGGGCTTTACAATGTGACGACGGTGTGTTAACAATGTTGGGTCTTGATGAGGATCTGGGTGGACGATGGATTCCTTCAGGTCGTCGCGATGGCCCCCGGCCCGTCAAATTTAGCGTCTTTAACCCAATTTATGTCCACCTCGATCAGGTCAGTACCACGCACAACACGCTTGGTGGTGCGCCCACTACGCTTCTTGAAGTTGTGGGTTGTGGGGGAGGCTCTTTTGGTGATATTATAACCACAAACATCGCTAATTCTGTGTCAAAACGTGTTACTGTCGGTGATGTGAATGAGTTCAAGGTTCATATAAGGGATAATAAGGGACGTCTATTGAACTATCACGACCATCCTAATGGTGTTGTTCTTCAATTTACAAGATGTCAACAAAAGCGAGTATTTATGGAGCTCAATGGAAACCGGATAAGGGCGCCGACCTCTCGGAACAAGCAACAAAGACCTATGTAGACTCACAAAAAATGGATAAAGGTGGCGGTACTATAACTGGAGACCTTGAAATGTGAGATAATAAAATCGTTCAGCTTGGAGACCCGATTTCGCCAAAGGATGCTGCTAATAATAAGTGTGTTGATGACAGACAGGCGGCAGCGCAAGGACCTGAGACAACACGTAGCTGAAAAAATGAAACACCTCATTACTATTTGGGCAGAAGCAAATGGCGCTCTTCGCAGAGAATATGAGTGATTGTTTGGCCATCGGGCCAGAGGTCAAAACTCTCGAGACTCAAGCTGTGGATATACATTGTTATCCAATGGTAAAATTCTTCGTATGGGGTTGTCTTCTGGTGTTGGCGCTGATACTTGGGTTATGGCAGTCGTTTCTGTTATAAATGGGATAAATCAATCGATAGGGATACAAAAGCCGGCTGACCAACGAGCTGTTGTGATATCTTTAGACCAACCTTTACAGCTGGGACAAGGTGACGTTATTAACTTGTTTACAACCACTGGAAACAGAGGGGCATCTTGGTCTGTAGTATCACTCCTTATTTAACTGGACTTATAGACTTATGTGCCTATAAGGGTAGTATGAAACAAAAACCAACTGCGCCGCCTAATGAGAATTCAGGCCACTCCTATCGGTTGAATGAGATCAGTCTTAAGAAGCAATACCTTGAGAAAGAAATTGAAACATATGGTGCTATGTATAAACAATATAGGTGTGCAGTTAACTCAGTGGACGCTGTAGTCACTGCTTTAGTTGCTGTGGGTATGTGTCTTGGCGCAAGTGGTGCGAGTCTGATGTCTACGGCGGTTGCTGCCCCTATTGCTACAGTCTACGGGGGCTGGGCGCGGGCTGGGTGCGATCGCAGGAAAGGTCGTCAGCCGGCGGCTGTCGGCGAAGGCAAAGAAACACGACCAGATTCAAATTCTGGCACAGAGCAAACTAAACACGGTTACAGATATTATTTCGGCGGCGCTTGAAGACAGCTTCATCTCAGACGATGAGTTTAAGCTCGTTGCGGCCGAGATAGAAAAATATACTTGAATGAAAAGCGACATTAAGGCTAAGACGTTGGCTAGGGTATCTCCACCCCCCTCACCGCTTAGGTCGACCACCATGGTCGAAGGAGGTGATCGTGTTTGCTGGGTATAATGGAGGTGGCGATAAAATCTTTCTGCAACGATCATACCGGAGTCTAGCAAAATACGGACCAGTGGGAGACCACGAGGAAGGGCTGCGTTGGAGGAAGTGACTACTCCGCCAACATAGGGCAAAACTGCTTCAGCAACTATATCAAGAAGCTGACTGAAAAAACGATGGTGTTCGCTTTAGCGCGCTCTACCTCTGAGTTACGACTTTTGTGGAGGTTGCAATTGCGGTATTGGAGAATGTGTACGACACCAAGGTCTACGGAAACAATATCTATATTCAGGGCGGCGCAACGGCCTACTCACCGGATGGTCTTTGTGTGCTCCCGATCCGGCGGGTTGGGCTGACCGGTGGGGTTGTCTGTCGGGGGCATCCTGAGGAGTGTCCCTACACTTGGAGCCCTGGGAGGGTGATTCCGAACATGTATAACCCTCAGGTTCTGTTGGGGTTGCACCACAGTCCGGTGGCGACCATCCGGGTGTTTGTCGACTGCGTCTTCAGGTTGTGCTCTTTTGAGGACCTGGGGAGGGCTGAGGCGTATAACCAGGTGTATCACAAGGATCAGAAGAAGCATAAGTAGACGGTGGCTTGGGGGTGGGCGTCGATTGAGGACCTCGAAGACGGCGACTATGGCGCGAACGGGAGGATTAATAGTTGCCTGGACGTGGAACAGGAGCATCACGGTCCTTGGCTGGGAAGTCCGAGTGGGACCGCGGAGAGGCCGACGGGGGAGTTCTACTGTTGGAAGCTCTTTACGATGAGATTGATAACCGCTCATCCCGATCCCGACTTTATCGAGCAGAACAACGCTAAGGTTGCCCAGTTTAAAGGACCTCGACTGCGTGAAAAATGGAACTTACACAGTTTGTCCCGGCCCAGGAATGTTTATGCTTAAGGACCTCTATGGATAAAAACCCTGGAGGGTGGTAGTATAGGCAATGGCGGGGCCCTCCCCTAGACCGACGTCCGCCGTATGCGACTGGGGGTGTTCGCTACCTGCTACTGGGGTTGGCTGACCGAAACTTGGCCTGTTGGAAATATGTTTGCTGGCTTGTTGGATAACTTGGGTGTGGGCGATTTGCTTTGGGGGTTGGTCTGGTCTCAAGATCGTCCCCCACTACGCCAGACCTGCTATTACCTATACTTCTACTCATGTATATATATGTACGTATATATATATATATATATATATATATATATATATATATATATATATATATATATATATATATATATATATATATATATATATATATATATATATATATATATATATATATATATATACATATATATATATATATATGAAAATATATATATGTGCAAATAACTATCCCGCGCGAATAATGTGGTTAGTCTACTGTGGTGCACATGTGTATGGAGCACAATAAAAGAGATCCTAAATTATCTTACCTTGCTGTAGGTGGTTGTGGACAATTATATTTTTTCAGAGAACATTTCAAGCAGGACCTGGCGATTTCTAGCATTATTGGTAACCTAACAACAAGCATCGGCCACGATAGCCTCCTGTACGAGTCTTTACATAAGCAGACTGCCGCACCAGTCAAAAGACGGATCCATAATGACGGGGACAAATGTACAAATCCTATTTAAGGAATGATTGAGAGTAATAGTGAAATACTTGATGAACAGTAACGGTACTTAACTTCATCGGAGATTTTTATTCGGAAAGGAAGGGGTCATTTCCCGTGAAAGAGTCTTATCATCTTTGCGGCGCTTAATAACCTTTATGAATTTAGGAAGGCGGCCATATTTTCTGAGTACTAGTTAGTGGGATTGCCTTTCCAAAGGCTTTGGTAGAAGCAATAAAAGCAATGACGAAGGCGATGCATATATGTATATATATACGACAACATGAATATATAAATATATATATAGTTATATATATATATATATATAAATAGATATATATATATATATTTATATATACACATATATATATATAGTTGTCTATAGTTGTATAAATATGCATATAGTTAAATATATATAGTGTTATATAGATATATATATATATAGTATATATATACACACATATATATATCGAAGCATATGAATATATATATTTATATTATATATATATATATATAGCTGTGAATGTATAAATATATATAAATATATTTATATACGTATATTAATATATATATGTATACATGTTTATATATATATATTTATTTATATGTGTATATATATATATGCATATATATATATATATATATATATATATTTATTTATAGATATATATGTATATTTATTTATACACATATATATGTATAAATATATATATATAAATTGATATATATATACATGCATATATGTATGTATATATATGTATATCTATTTATATATATATATGTATATATATATACATACAGATATATATATATATATATATATATATCTATATATATATATATATATATATATATATATATATATAGATATATTTTTATTAATATCTATACAGATATATAATTTTGTATATGTATGTGTATATGTATATAAACATGTATGCAATAATGCATATATACATGCATATAAACATATACATGTATATATATATATATATATATATATATATATATAAACATATTAATATTATTGCCTATATCAATGCATATTTGAAGACATATATGTATCCTCACTTGAATACAAATATACATATAAATAAAGAAATTAAGATATATAAATAATCGACATGACCAACATTTTTTTGTAACTTGCAATCGGCTATTTGTTGGTAGTTAATTCCTTTCATATGCGACAGTAAGCAGCATTTTGTTATCTTTGAACTCCGATCGTGAATTCAATAATATAGATTAAATCCGTTCTTCACAGTAGCACTGTTTCCGTCGGAGTTGTTTGCATCTTTTCTTGCCTTGACAAGTGGCTTCATAGTTGGATTATTATGAACTCACCTTCAGCTTAAAGGTTTTGTCGCTGGTAAGGTAACCGTACAAAGCCTCGGACAGTGCTTGTATTTGACGAGATTTAACTTTATTTAGATGGCGGACAAGATATTGCGCTTCATTTTAAATGCTGGTACACGAACTAATTAACATTTATGCTAGTTGATGGCGTGTATCACTCATTAATATTCATCAGCACATCAATAAATGTTTTTCGTCCCACAGATATTTAGTTTGTGGCAAACGTTCCATGGAGCTGACGCACATGACTCATCAACCAAGTTGAGTGCTTGATACATAAACGGTTAACAGCCGCTTAACAAGATGGATAATTTCGCGGTTACCGTGACTGTTATTTGAAATTGAGAGTTATGTGGAAAATACAAATATGTTCCGTATCCTGGCTATGCTTGCGTATGAATACCCTAGTAATGTCCCTGTCTCAGTTAGTCTGAGTAGGCCCTTAAAGACCCCGGAGGATCTCAGAGGGGCCTTTCGTGTTACATTCCCGGAGAGGATCTGATTACAAAATGGACACCAGCGAGTCGGATGTGAACGTTGCCAAGACGTTGCTGACACGGATGCCCCGGGGTAACGTGGTATATCATTGAAAAGGCCCCTGGAAGACGCCAGCACAACACGGAGAACCCCGGCATAAACAGGGAGGATCACGCAATAAACACGAAAGAGCAGGGAAGACGTCGGAAACAACACGAGTATCACGGAGGCTGCCGACAGCAATACGGCATTAATGCCGGCCCGGCAGCAACAAGGAACGAGTGCGTTTCTACGCGGAATGGGGTCGAAAAAGAAGCTAAACGGATGCCACGGAGGCAGCACGGTGGCTACAAGGAGATGCCTAAGATTTCAAAGAAAATCTAGGTCTTAACACGGAACCAACATGGAGGCGATCATCCGTGTTGCTGCCGGAACAAATTGCCAAAGAACATTGTGCCTGTTTCATTTTTCATTGGCGACTGGCCCCTCAAACATACACACATATCTGCGTCTACACGTTTGCGACGTGTTATGGAGCGGAAATGATCTGCGAAACGACAATTTTCCGCTCTCATCAATCGCAATGACGTCACGTTATGTGCACAAAAGAGCATACTGTTTACCCAAAGAATGGCCATTCGAAGAGTGCCCTCTAGGCGTAGCTATAAACTTTTTGCTGCTAGTACAGGGTCTTCGGGGGACTACTGCGGCAATATGAGAAAGGGGCATAAGAGAAACGCTGAGCAAATATTATCAACAGTTCAAAGCGTTCGGTATGATGATGTTAATGAAAAGATGATTACAGATATAGTCGCATTTATTATATATCATCCCAAAGAGATACACTCAACGAGAGGTGTAATGCTTACATGTGTGCATCGCAGTCATTCTTCGGGTAAACAGTATGTTTTTTGTGCATATAACGTGTCCTGCACATCTGGACATCTGTCTGATTATTCAAATGCAAAGTGCACAGTCAAATCGCCCCTTATATCTAGCATTTTCATTCCGACTGTCAATGAGATGTTCCATGTGATACAGTGTCTGTGAGACAGACTACATGGACCGGTTCATAATGTGTCAGTGCGATGGCTATATTGCTAGTGAGATCTATACTTGGGATAGAACAAACGTCATTGCGGGCCGATTGTGGGCGCTCATCCGGTCGAAAACCAGACACATTTACAACTTTAATGCAGCACTTCTCAAAGACCATGGACTTGAATACCAACTTAAGATAAAGTCATGTAAGCAATACCATATTCGCATATAGCGAAACGAACATATCCGGCCTCTAAGTCTCAGAAGATCCCTTTTAAGAAAAAATCTATTTCTGAAATTGTTGACTCGTTACCCTGAGTCAATAGCGTTGTCGGTACTTAACTTAACATATGATGTAACAAACCACACTTATAAGAGATATCTACGCGATAGATTACAACTTCTCACATGTATATATGCATATATATATATAGCTATATATATCGACAAAGATATATAGATATATACGTATATATCTATCTATATAGCCATTAATAAGTATATATATAAATATATATCAGTAAATATATATATCTGTAAATATATATATATGTATATATATATATATGTGTGTACATATATATATATATCAATATATAAATATATATATATATATATATATATATATATACATATATATATATTTTTATATACATATATATATATGAATATATATTTACATGCTTATATGTACTGATATTTTTATGTTTGTGTATATAATAATATATAATGCATCAAGTGCAACATCACCTTGAACATGCACAATAGCATAAATACTATTCAGCGCCCTTCCATTTCCCCTTTGTTACTTTTAATAAAACACATTCCGTCTTTTAGTTATGTTTCACATCCTTGTATTACACGGCAAAGAGTGTGGACTCGATTTCCGCGGTGTCAGGAAAGTCCAGCAAGCGCTACAGCGATTCATGTGAATGTACTCTTATAAGTCATTTCTGTTCGTGAACGATGTCTCAATTTCGGATGATAGTAATATGTAATAGATTAACAAATGTCGAGTTTTGCCTTATATAGAGTTTCACTTGCTACGGCGACGAAAAAATTACCACAAGTACCCGTTGTTTATTTGTGAAGCGAATCGTTTGGTTCAGATGTAAATATGCATTCATCTTGCCATCAGCGAACGATATCAGGCTCGCATTTTGAGCGTATACTCTACTGTATGCATGCAGTGATCAAATAGCTGGATTATTAGATGTCATAGCTCTAATTTCAGCATCAAGCAAAGATTTCAATCAAACATTGAGGTTCTCAAGAGCTGCCATACTCTGTTGCCGCTGGGTTGTTGTAGTTATAAATGAGTCTCAATACTGTCAATGATGCTAAACTGCATCTCTATGGCCAGCAAAATCACATAAATGATAGACGCCTCGTTCCAACAAATAAAAAGATTAAGCATACAATGGTGATACAGAGTAGAAGTATAGTTAAGCGTTAAACTATATTGGCCATTGGTCTCTTTGTCCACTAAATGCTGAATTCGTCACTTTTATGGTATGACAAATATGTCGCCGCCAACCACGCATGACACACGGAAATGAAATGGGCTTTAAGCTAAGCTTAACAACACTACGTTCAATATGGTATCGCACGGTAAATGCATTTCCAACCCATATTGATCACTGCAGAAATTAGAAACATCAGGACGATTGAGCAGGATCTGTACATATTGTTTAATCAACAATAACTTGTAAACACGGCCCAGCCATGTACCAGCATCAATAATCTAGGGCAACCATGCTGTAACTAACTACATTGCGTTTTATTATGTTTCACAGATCTGTCACATCGGAACAAAGACATATTTTCCTTTATCTACGAGTCTTTGTTCAGATAACGAATGTACACACGAATGTTCCATTTTCTTCCTTGTTTGTGCCTCACAGCGTGTCTTTGGAAATCGGCAGCTGTTTCGACCCAGCTGCTATGTTTTTATATAAAGCATAGAATTCCTGTTTTACCTGTAGCCATCAGATATTCACGTCACATTGGTATGGATGAGTTAGGAGTAAGCTTCTAAGAAACGTTATAGTTTACCATTATCCCACGTGCCGCATTGTCAACCCATGTAGTTGTCTTTTGTACCACTTTGCCACCAAGAACGTTATGACGACTGACTCGTTAACTGCAGCCACCTTAATTCCCACCCATAACATGATACATAAGCGACCTTCTTTTAAACACCTATGGACTATATTGGTCAAATATTGCGAGCTAGTTTTCTTTTCTTAATCTAAAAAAGATTAGGGAGACCATCTACCATCTAGAAGTAACAAAGTGCATGGAGATAAGGAAGATGTCTATTACTCCCCATGTATAATGGTTATGTAATGCCAAATATTTTATTTTCTGCTGGACCCGCCTCAGTGTTTGAATTGCCTTTATTTTGTAACCATTATATTGTAAAGATTAATTTCTATTGAAACGCATACAAGATTAACGTTATAATCTCATGATGAAACGCATCACAACCCAGAACATAATTCGTGTATATATCCAAGTTGAGTTTTTTGTTCGCCGCAATAATGGATAGTGCTTAAATGTCGAAAAGTGTGACCGTTTCCGCTAATTCGAAAGGATTGTTTGAAGCCCTTTATCGGATTCATATTGATTTTTGGTTAAAATGTTGACGAAATTCGTCAATCGGATTCATGGAGTTTGCCTGGTGCGATTAAATAATATAGTCGCTTCATCTGCAGATACAATAACCTAACAGTATTGTAACATAATTAGGGAGACAACTGATGTATAGCAGAGACAGAAGTGGGTCTAATCCAAACAACAAGCGCGTTTACCGATGTGTATATGACCAGGCCGTTAAATATGTTCTAGAAGCTAAATAAGTGGTTACCCAATTATAGATCGGCGGAATTGCCTTTGATTTTCGGTAAGAGGATCAGACTGTTTACGATATAGCACGACTGCGCAACGTCCAAAAACAGTGACAAAGTATGGATGTAGATTTAATGCGATAGTTGATGCGTGCGTCGACTATGGATCAAACAACGTGTTCATTCCGTTGAGATCTTAACCGGCTATTAATTGGGTAATGCTATTTTATGGTATGTTGCTATTAAGGTACCAAGAGTTTGCAAGGTTAATGACTGCTTAGGTTAAATATATATATATATATATATATATATATATATATATATATATATATATATATATATATATATATATATATATATATATATATATATATATATATATATATATATATATATATATATATATATATATATATATATATATATATATATATATATATATATATATATATATATATATATATAAATTCTCTACAGGCGGATTGAAGGCAAGGGGAAGACTTTATCCAAAGACAATAAAGACTTGGCATGACATTGATGTTTTCAATTCATAAAAATATATATATATATATATATATATATATATATATATATATATATATATATATATATATATATATATATATATATATATATATATATATATATATATATATATATATATATATATATATAGATATATATATTTTTATGAATTGGTATTACTGCCATAATGGTGAATTATTACGGAAATTACATATACAATTGATTTACATAGTGTGCATGATTAATACTGGTAGCGGTTTAGACACTAATACATGCTCCCGGTCATTTTATGGGGAAATCAAATAATTGTTCCTTATCACAATTGCCTCAATGCAATTATAAAGCCCGTCCATTAATCGTGTGTCTTGATACAGCCATCTTTTTATGAAATAAATATTGAATGGTATTACTGCCATAATGGTGAATTATTACGGAAATGACGAATATCTAAGAATTATAACAGGCGAATTTTTTTATGCGACGCCAAATTCAGTCATCTACTTCAACGTAGCTCAAGGGCTACAATTGTGCTATCGAGCGCGCACATAACGCCCTTTAATTGATTAGTTAATGGTTTCGTCCACCAAGTGTCAATATAATATCCACTTTGTGTCGTTACGAATGGTTTTGAGTTGTTCAGCTTGAGTTAAGTTAAGATGAAATGCAGCGCAAAGTATTAAATGCTGCAGCTTAGGATATTCCGGTTCTGGCTGAGGTGTCAGCAGTTGCTCACGCCTCTGTTACGAACATCTCACAATACAAAATCACTATGCTCGAGGCCGTCATGAAGTGGGATATTGGCTTTTATCACATAGGTGTAACGGCTACGGCGCTTATACCGCACGAGTCTTCCTCATCTTTAGATTCTGAAAAACATCACTACCCATTAACTTTGCGTCTAATCATTCTCTGCACTGTCGCTATACGCCTTCAGGTATTTAATATTCCAAGCACATTATTAGTTCACTGCCACCATCGCCAGGAAATCCCCACGAGAAGGCAAAGATCGCTGGTGAAGACTCTGATAATGGTACCAATTCCACAGGAATCCTTGCGAGTGTTGATTATTATGCGCCATTGCGCAGTCGGTCTACTCATATATTCTTTGTGAGCATGGACATTTGTGACGAAACATTCGATCAGAAAAGTAAGAATCGTACGGCAACGTCGATCAAAGGCGTACAACCTCTACCTTTATTGGATGTAATTGTTTTCCGTCTAGTTACATTTATTAGGCTGTCATAAGCCGTTGCCAAGAAATACGGAACACCCTAACGATGTCTCCATCAGCGACCGAATGCATTTACATTAATGCTTTGCATCAGACTTCCCGAGTCGCTTCTTGGTGGTTATGTGAATTTTAACCCCTTGGTGGATTTGAGTCGTCTCATATACGCCCATTCGTGGCGCTGAATTTGATGTTACCATAAACGAGCACTAATGGCTGATGCCTTCATCCTTCGCCATTTCCTCTACGTCGGTTTGCAATATACGTTACGACCTGAGTGGGCGCACTTGTCCCATAATATTGAAGGTCAATGTAATAAACCATCACAGATGAAACGCTAGAGATTTACACATTTACATTGATTAATATATTGTTTCATGCACGCACACGCATATTTAATAAACGCACACACACAAACACAGACACAAACACACACACACCCATATATTTATATATATATATATATATATATATATATATATATATATGTATGTATGTGTGTGTGTATATAAAAATATATGCATATATATATATATATATATATATATATATATATATATATATATATATATATATATATATATATATATATATTGATAATTATTTGCGCGCTATATGCTCAATTGCAACGATAGAACGTTACCTAACCATAACAACGCCTTCATTTATTGCAAATATGGTACGATATTTCATAATATACTGTCAGAATTCTGGACTGCATGACATATATTATTAAGAAGTGAATCGCGATTGAGGAATGAGGAGATATTTATGAGATCTGTGATTAGCACAACAATACTCGGTCCTAGTACATTTGTATTATCATAAGGCCTTGGATTCATTTAGCAGTATTAACCACTTATTAACAACGAGACAGATATTCGGCATTAACATTTCGAATAAATTTCGATGAAATTTGTCAACTCTAGGTTTTAAAGAACCAAGACAGCTACCATACAGCATGTAGGTGGTCCATATGCATCATTAACATAGGGTATAGGGGTAGAATAATGGAACCAAATAAGATAAATCAACATATGACACTTAAATTGCAAGTTGATGGAAATGCTAAAGGGTCTTATTACAGTGATTACGCGATCGTTGAACTGCGCTGACAAACAACATTTATTTGCAATGTGCATGCGAAAGACCTATGTGGCTATGCATAAATACTGCCAATCATTGTTATGGCCACAGCAACTGCTTCCTTTAACTCCAAATGAAACTGCTGTTCATTAAAGAGGGGATAATGAAATTATCATTGATGATAGTTATCAGTAAATGAAGAAAAGGAGATCGTTGCACAGAAATAAATCGATGAAAATTGCGTAGACATTGTCATTTGTACCTAGTGTTCAATCGGAAATTAATCAATCGACACATTTGGTTATGTTTCAGTTACCGGTAGAGCTGACAAATGATGGTTCGGGCTATCGCACATTGTACAATTTCATTTAAGCGCCAAGCAAGCTCCTGTACGGCTTCATCGGATTGTAAAGCTGCTTTAGTAGATGTGGTTTTTGACAGTGGTTTCACTTTCTGTCAGGCTAATTACTTCCTCTTATTTACCGTGGTGTCATATTACATGCCAGTGAAGGACCACAAGGCAACAATTGATTAGCCCGTTGTGTGACTGTCAATTCAGAATACCTACCAGTGCCATGAATGACTGAAGTAGGAAAACAAAAACGCACGTGTTAGGTTCAGGCTCTTTATGATTTTCTTTCATTTTTTTTTAACATTTGGCATCAACCTTTTGTTAGTGACATATTGGTTATATTGGCACTCTCAATACTTTCAAGGTGCAATAAGTCAACGTTGTTTGAGCCCATTTAAAGTCGTGTTTGCAAATACATCGATGCATTGCAATGCTGAATGAACTCGGTTGAGCCGCATATGATCCATGTTTTACATCGGCAGTATTAGGGAGAGCATTTGGACCATTATTACCTAAACGTGCGTATTAGTGAATACGATATTATCGTGAGTGGAACTGTCAGTTCAAGCCACTATATGCTCCTATTAGCGAATAACATATGGTGCATCTGGAGCTGGTAAAGCAAATGCATTGTGTTTCAGTAACAAAACACGTATTTTTTTGTATGTTGCCCATAAAGCAATATGTAACCACTTTATCGGCCATGTGCTCGATCATCCATGACTCGGCAATGATATACTAGCGGTCCAATATAGCATTATGTCAATAACATTGATTAAATATGTAACGGATTCTTAACTGGAACCGAGCTATCGGAACGCTGTGTCGATTGGCTCATATATATGTCGTGACTTCGAGCATTAGGGACAAAGAGAGAATTCACTCACACATTAGGGGATTTATTTTGTCCTTGACCTTGACCGAATAAGTGATCGCAAATAACTCAAAAACAAGTTTATATCAATGCTTAGCTCATTTAAATTGCAAACATTTTCTAATAGATATGTGGACATCGAACTAACAGTTTTCCCAGGCGCTTAAGGTAAAAAAATCGTGGTATTAGTCCAAATGTCACCAAAAATGTCATGAATATTTCGAACGGTTATAAAACAGTCAGTACATGTCCGATGGTGATAAAAAAAAGGTTTGCATGTTCTCCGCGACATATTAGGATATCATGAATGTGAATGACGTCACTTCTGGTTACAAAAGCATCAAAGTTCAATGCTCAATACGTCGATGCGTTAGAATTCCATTTAAAAACAGATGACATATTCTGAAACTGTAATGTAATTGTAAACTTGTTCTAAATATACTTACTTGTAAACAGGTCGCGGACTGAACGCAGAACGAAGTACGTACCTCGTTCCCAGTACAGCGCACCTCGATTGAGGTACGCATGATAGTCGTGCCACCGCCCTCTGCTGTTTTGCATTTTATGACATTATTTTCTGAAATGTGATTGGCTTTGAACGATTTAATTATGCAAATATATTATGGCCTACATTTGAAACCAAATCTGTTGTTGTGGGCGATATTGGGCCTTCACAAGAAGAGTTTTCACTTCCATTATTCGATAGCGACTTCAAGTTTTTCTGCGTTCATGGTTTAAATTTTGTACACACATCAACATGGCAGAGGTAAGGTCTATGTTTTCTAATTTACAAGTATATCATCTAATGATACATTATATGTTATTCAAAATTCTATGGCATATTAATGAGCTATCGCTAATAAATAACACCACTGTTGAATGATTTTTCTGAAACAATGGCGTAGTGATCGTACTTAAATCGAAGTACGGTGTGCTTCCTTTTGAATTGGTGCCATATTCTGATAGTAGATCGTATACAGATAAAAGAATGACACTTATGAATCATACGACCGAATGCAAGTTATAAGATAATTTGTTTTGGAATTTGTCGTGCACGGCTTGAAGTGACAATGTCAATATTTCAAACCGAATATGATTTAGTCTATTAGTAGAGGGTGATATAAAACAATCTCACAGGAATTGCTGGTTTGTGTTTTGTACTTAAACATAGATTATAATATTTAATGTTATGTATTTGACTAGCCAGTATCTGATTTACTTTGGGTTTTTTTCAGAATGGAACAGCTATGGGCCAAGCCATATTCAAGACGGTGTTCTTCTGAAAGCCTTCAATCACAATGAGGATGATTAAAATTTCCAACCTGAAATTAAAATTTCCAAGTGGTGTCAAAGAAAAACAGAATCTGTCCATTACACAAAAACTGCTCCTAAGTTCTGTCAATCATGCACTGATTAAGTGGATGAACGCCTTTTAAGCCGCTGAAAGTTGGTTACAGCTCTCTCAATGAAGAAGCTATTCCTGCGAGGGGTGTACCAGGTCTTGCCTGTTCTCGTCTATATACTCAACCAGAATATTGCCCTCACATCGCTGAACAAGTTCATAAGACTTTGTGCATATTATCCTCTTCCTCTGGTTTCCGCCCTCGCGGCATTCATCAGCTATGTATGCAATATGTATTTAACCTGTTTAGTGTTTCCACTTGGGATCTCTGAAAGTTTAAGTAATTTTTTCCAATATATTCCATTCCAAACAACAGAGACAGAGAGAATATTTTATTCTGGATTCCATTTTCATGAAAACATAGGTTGAATTTGTCGAATTTGTAAACGTTATTGCATAAGTCCTTATCTTTTCTCTTTAGAAGGGAAGAGGCTGCCCCAATTAAATCCCGCGCGGATATGGTCAGGTAACCAGCACTTTTTGGTCTTTTTCAATTAGATTTTAACGAGATCACATCAATTTGCACTCCCATCCCCCCCCCCCTTTTCCGTTTTCAATGCCATCCCACCTTTTGTACATGCTTTCCTCTAGTTTTGTCATTCAACACTCACTGTTGTAATATGTATGTCTGTACATGTATAGGTATATCAATTAATCCTATCTGTGTCATGACCTATTTAAGTAGCTTTATCCTGCGTTGTGTAACCTGTCCTAGACATATCATAGTTTTGTATCTCACTTATTGCATCAACATCATACATATACCTTTAGCTGTCAAACAGTCATAACATTTCTATAGTTGTTATCATTATCTGCCTCATTGTGATACTGGTAATTGATTGGTAGTGTACCTGCACTCGGGATTACTCGGTATCCTATTATGTAATAACGAATATTGTATGTATGTGATTTTGGACACAATTTGCTACTTGAGAATTATTTCTAAAATAAAATTAACTCAAACATTGCTGTTACTCCACTTCTTATCAAAATATGGATCTGCATGATATATTGCATATGATTAAAGGCATATGATTTGGCTGATAGAAACTCAATTATTAGCAGCATGTAGAATAAACACCATCATGCATACTTCAAACCAAGTACGCCGTACTAGGAACGAGGTACGTACCTCGATCGAGGTACGTACTTCCTTCTGCGGTCGTCTTTGACCTGGTAAATAGTGCATTGTTGAGAAATTGTAGCGGGTAAAACATTTCTGGTAGCCAAAATCTCTAAACTTTTTAATTTCGCAATTCATTCACTAATTATCGTTCGATCGTAATGAAATAAGCATTTTCTAAAAGCTAATACAATTATCAAACTTTGATTGTTGACATATGCCATCAAAATATTAATAGCGCGTTGAATTGAAAAAGCAAGTTTCACCTAGTCAAATTTTGTTAAATTTTCGATAGCTTATAAATAAGTAACTATCTACTCAATAGTCATACAAATTAGCTCAGCTGTTGTCATCGACCGCACAAATAGCGATCTCATAAACTCAGATGAATAAATTGTGGTGGCACGAAAATGGGAACAAAGGGAAAATGGACTCGGCCGGGATTCGAACACCGGCCTCTCGCATGGAAAATAAAAGCTCTGCCGCTACGCCACAAAATCACACTTACGTCGCACGAATTGTTGTTTGATACAATGATAAGTATACTAGGCGCCAACAAAAGGTAAAACCTTTCTTGCCTCAAAACTTGAAGATGTAAATAATGCAATTTTAATCTAATTCTAGAATGTCGAAAATGTCTTATAGCAAAATTCAGTAAAATTCTTTCAATTCGTAATAGAAAACCCACTTATCGTCCTAAAATACTTAAAGAGGCTGTTTAGCCCTATATCGGGTATCCAGGGATCACATTGTTAATACATAACAACGTTTAATGCGGACATAAATAATGCCATCTTCTAATTTGTGCCACAAAGTTTACTTGATCGAAAATCATGTTGATAATTTTTCAACATTATTGTTTAACTGAACATATTCATGATTTACTGTCTAAATCTGTTTTTTTTAGTTGTGTGGTTCCTTCGATAACGGTGCCTCCCTTAAACCATGAACCACACGAATGTTAGCTGTAAATCATTACGCGCTCTATATTTACCTCGCTATCGATGTGTATACTTCCGCTTTGGTTACAAAACGTAGGTTTCATCGCATCTTCACTCATTAAAATGTTGGACATCATTTCGCATAAATTTGTCCGATAAGCGGGAAGGGTAATTTCCGACAACATAAATGGTGACAGCCGAAGTAAGGATTTATTTTTGAGACCGCAGCGCCGCGTAGCGATCGAAAAGCTGAAAACTTTTGGTTTCCAAGGTGCGGTTGCCATGCAGCTTGCTAGGCAACCTCGTTTCAAATATGGGGCTGAACAGTCTCTTTAACATTTTCTGAAAGCTGAATCGATAACAAAGCAGTGATATGGCCTTCTAAATACTTTGTGTTGCAATAAATATTCTACATACTACTCCAAAATATTTTACGGCTCCCTACTTTTGTAAACTAAAAAGCAATCATTTTTTGCACTGGCAGATCATTTTATATATTTGCTGATCAAAATCCGAATAAAATCAACATATTTGTAGAAGTTGGAGTGCGGATTTTCAAACTAAGGGATTTAACGCAATCAAGACCAATGGTAAAGATTATTTGGCATATCTTACTTATCGATATGCGTAGAATTCAAGCGCTGTTCAACAAGAAAATTATGCAGTTATATCACGTCGGTGCCGCTGCTAAAACAATAGGTTGCAGTATATTATATAAAACCTTTGCTGCCGTTTGTTTAACATATACTCTGTCATTGCCAATTAAAAGTGTTCGACCTTCATATATAAGTTGATGTCGTAAGCGTTATACTTTGACAGATGGCATTTTGGATAAAACATTCCTCAATCATACTACTGCTCCGTCGAAACCGGGGAATGAACGCATGTCGAATTCATCAAGGCAAGGAATATACTAGTATCAATTTTTCTTAATCATAGAGCGTTCATATTATTCTAAGACTAGAGCATGGTTCATCCATGCAACTGGTGTCAAGGCTCTTTATGAATATGTACCATGACCATGCTCTTTATGTGAAATCACATGTGGTTTTTTCCTTAGTTGTGTTTGCATCATCAAGGGAGGTACCTGCATAAAAAACCAGGCTTGTGTTTGTTCATTATGTTTTGCACTGACAATAATGTAACACTTATTTGTTTGTTTTTTGGTATTGTGTGCTTTCTCTGCGTGAGTTGAATGCACCTTATGTGCGACATAAATATCATTATTATTAGTAGTAGTTGTTATGTGTGTCACTGAATTGTACCAGTAATTCAGGTCCCGCTTATTAAACACATGCCAATCCTCTTGTGTTCACATTGCCACACTCAAGACGACACCGGGCATTGCACGCCGCTGTAAGCAACCACATAGCCTCTTTAAATGCCGTTTGCAGCAAATAATAGTAGAAAAGCAACGCTGCAAAAAATAACAGTGTTGTAAAAAACTTTATGATGCGGCTTCTTTTCTCACCCAGTATATAAGGGTAAACGTATCTAGCATACGTTTGTGTGGAACCGCATTCCAAATCTTTTAATTTTGAAATTTGAACGTTCAGATTAGCACAGCATCAGTTAGATAAATCAAGTCAGCGCACAATTTCCGGGACCAAGTTCGGACTTAATGCCAAGCTGCGTTAATCTGTCGAAATCGACCGGGTTTGCAGGTTATCGCACTTTCGCCAGGAAACGTGGCCTCGATACGGTTATCTCTATAGTTATTAATGAACCATTGCATTTGACAACTGAAAAATGCATTATCGATCGGATTAGAGGGCTTCAATTGGCAACATACAACGAGCGGTTTAAAATCAGCGGTTGTCTTCTTATAGTCGGTCATTTTGTCATGTCCTAAAATTACTAATATTGCGAAGAAATTTGTTGCCTTCGTACTTTATTGCAGATGAAATTTATGTTCTTCATACGCTCGCCTAATGACGAAAGTTTGCTATAAATACTACCCTTACACTTCATTGTTTAATATACTTTTGATATTTTATTGATTTTGATTTATGCGAAAAGGGTAAAGCATGCTCAAATCATATTTAAATGACAATGGTCATTCATTCATAACGCACCGTTGCACAGATTGTGCTTATTCATCGCGTATAACCTGCTTATTTAAGCACAAATTGATAAAAACCATGGCCAAGTTATCTATCAGAAATACACGGTGCTTGTAACCTTTTTTATGAGTTTGTTAATATTTTACATCTTCAGTCGATGCTACCGCGTGGCGTGATTATTGCACTTACAGTGCGGAAGCTGGCACTACGTCAGTCGATTGCTTAATGTAACGCACTGCATACCCCGGCAACATATGACTCTAACAATCAAATACAGGGGAATCACGAGATAAAGTACACTAATGTGGTGACTCATTCAGTACTGCTGTCCTTCCCTTTCCGCTAGACATTCTAGACAGAATTAACGAATATTATCAGTCGTACGTTGATGTCCTATTTTACTTGCGGCATGAGCGGTTAGCATATACATGCATATGCACTGAAGCTGCTTAGCAATCGATAAATTTCTTTAGCACCCAGCTCTAATAACCACTGCATATGTAGTAGCATCAATTGTTTGAACTATCAGCCAAGAGGCTGCAATATGCTTTGCTCCCGGAAATATAACAAACGGTAGGATTCGCCAAAATTGTTCACAACCCAGTTCAATACGTGAAAAGCGCGTCAAGTGCTATTAACAGTAGTAAGAGTATAATCCATGAGCTACGTATCTATGTATGTTAAGGCATAATTAGCAGAACATGCTTTCTGTCGTAGCATACGTATTCAGTAATGCACCTTATGATATGTTTTTAAACATCAGAGCGCACAATGGGAAAGTGACAAAAGTACATTATGCCACAACCTTGTCCATCATCATAACGTGCCCCTCCCAGTCATGCCCGCGAGTGACCTCCGTGTCACCTGCCAGCCACAACCCCCTCTCATACGTACCCAATATCTAATAACCACGCCCATCCTCTGCCCAGGCATCCTCCAGCGCGTGTCGCACATAACCACACCACAGGTTACGGCATAGGACCCACCAAATGACAAATGTACATGTTATTCCAGAGCCCCACATATGTCCTCCCCGCCCCCTTGCTACCCTCTCCCTGATCACGTAATAATGTTACGTGTTTGTACCCATGTAACGTGATAATGTCATAAGTTTTTGAGAGTAACAATGGAATGAAAAATGTCTTTTAAGTTGGCTATTGTATTGAATAAGATGTCAAATGAATGTTCAGGTAATGAGCATTTTCTATAGCAATGCATGAGAATAATATTGGGTTAATAATAACCTCCATCACTTGAGTTGAAGGTCTTTGGTCATATGATGCACCCACACATAATGACGTAACCATTTGAGGATAACAGAGAATTTTGAAAGAGGCGTTGAAACACGTTAGCAAAGATGAAATGGTTGGTGGTGGTGGTGGTGGTGGTGGTGGTTTTTGGTGTGGTGGTTTTAGTTTTGGTGGTGGTGGTGGGGGTAATCTACGTGAAATGACGTAAGTCACCCTCGAATGCTTTATAAAGAGCTTGGAACCAGACCGTTCTGCAACTGCTGAGTCATTAATACCCCTTGAGCTCTCACGTGACCATTAGCGTGTTGAATTGTAAGGATTAGAGCTCCATGTTATTTGGCCACATTGTTAGGGAGGCACCTCATTTGAACGATGCAAACAAAGTATATTTGACGGTGATCAGCAGTTGGTCAAGCGTGATTTTACTAGTCATCGATAGATTGGCGTACAGCATTAAAGAGGGAAAGAAAGGGCGAAACCTGATGCTTGGCAAATCACAGAAACAGAGTTTGATCAGCTGTCAAATGAAGACCTATTATCCCAGATCAGAGAGGCGTTACAGACAGCTACATGGTATATAGTCTGATAGTTGCGCAGCGATCTTATTTTGGGTTTTCGCAAGTCTTCTGTATAATATGTTGTGTACAACGAATACAATAAACAATTGCTGACATCTAGTATTGGTGGTTACATCACTGCTACATGGCTTATTAAAGCTACCAGAGACATGTGATTGTTGCTTTTGATAAATGAATGATCACGTGGGTGGTGAATTAGCGCCAGGCGTTAAACGAAAGGGAATGGGCTGGAGTCAAACGAGTCACGAAGAAATGAAACAAAAAAGAGCGGCGGACATCCGACCCATCGCGGGAAATGATGTTTCATGGAGATGGATTCTAGTCCCGATAGTAACGTGACTGAATTGTTGGATCGATAATATTTCGATATGTTAAAGTGATCGATGACTTTGAAGCCTATCTAAGATATCCCTACTTTCACTTCACTAAGTTTACTTCAGCTGTTTTCAAGTGGTCCTCAATTCCAGACTGCATTTTCGAGGACATCATCTAAAGTAATAGTTACCATTTATAAAACTCTTACCATGAATCAGCAAAAACAAAACAAAGTTCGCTATAAAACTGCAATGATGATGCAACTTATCTCTGTTATTTTAAGTTTCAATTACTTTTTAGTGGAAACGAAACGTATGTGATGGATATTGCATTTGCTATTTGGAATTTACTGATTTGCAGTCATCCAACATCATCTTTCAGTTTTAACATTTGTGGCAAAGTATCGTATTGCTACAAAGCAAGTGTTGGTCGTAAGCGTGTGAATTTTTGTTTCATCTTTAACTAAAAAGTGTTCTGAATCTATGATCTGAGACGTTGTTCGGATCAGTAGGATTGGTGATATAATTAGATATAATAGCGGATACGTTAAGCGCAATACAATAGCAATGATGCATTATCATCAAAATATTCATGCTCCTTATATGTGTTACAATATATAATTTGTGAAGTGGTCGGCTCGTGACTTTTTTATTTTTATATTTTGCTTTTGTATAGAAGTTATTCAATTAAATCTTGGTAAAACGATAGCAACAAAAGAGGGTACATGTATTGAATTTATTAAACGATTTTCAGGCGGCAATCACACAATTATGCATTTGATTATTACCATTCAACATTCTGACGCATCCGTTGCATTATATGAATAAAACTGTTTAATGCCAACTCTTCAATAATTGAAAATTGACTATAGGCCAACGAAAATGTGAAGATACATGATATATGTGGTTTTGAACCGTAGTCGAGTCCCCGCTGCAGAACGATGTTTTCGTCCGGGTGATGAAATATTGTTAACATGGGTGTGTTACAAACATGCAGAAGATGTAAATGTACAAGCCACTTCAACGCAAGGTCAATGAATATGAAACCCAGACAAGGGCCCTATAACAAGATTTATGCAAGCTTATTGGCAACACATATCCTACTCAGCAAAAGGTAAGCATAGATATAGGACCTCTGAAGTGAGGGAAATATTATGTCTACCGCAGCTAATGTTTGTTCACTTTTTTTGTTTGTTTGTAACTTTTTATTGGCAAGCGATTCAAGACGCCAGTTTTTGGCTGATTTTGAAATTGTTTCTTTAAAAAGTCGGCAACAACTCTGTGCTGCACTCAGGCTTTTTTTTACCTTGACCTCATTCATACTTAAGTCAAGGTCATTGAAAATGTGAAAATATGAAATGTTTTTGTTTGTTTGTAACGTTTTATTGACAGACGATTCAAGACGCAATTTCTTGATTAATTTGGATTTTTTTGTTCTTTAAAAAGTAGGCAACAACTCTGCGCTGAACCCAGATTTGTTTTGGACCTTGGCCTCATTCATACTTAAGTCAAGGTCATCGAAAATGTGAAAATAAAACATCCGCGATATCTCTAGGGGTTTTTGTTCGATCGTCAACAAATGTACACCACTGTGTAGCTTAATTCATTATCTGTGGAATATATCTTGTTGAATGAAATCTGAGCGCCTAGGGTCGAAATATCGTCGTACTAGTCCTAATAGTAAGAAAACTACCCCCAGAGATTAAATTGCCTTTAAACCACTTAATTCCCATCCCATTGCACAAACATGTGGTCGAAGGCTGTCAGTAACATAGTTAATTGCAGGCTATGATTCTGCCAGCTCCCATGTCATTATAGCGGTTGTAAAACTTATTCTGTATGTAATGGTCGTATCGTAATTTGGTCACCAAGTTCATCAATTGGTAAATTGAGTTCTTGTTGAACTATTTACGAATGCACAAGAGCCACAGAGGCCCCTGACTAGTGACTATAATTTTGACCAATTTGTTCAAAGCTAAATGAACAGAAGAAAGACGGAATAAGTTTAATCATGATACCAGGCGATGGTGCGTTCTTTCCACAACTGTGTTGATTGTGTCATAAATATAATAGAGAACGTCACGTGCAATAGACTGCCACTATATGGACATAACACTCATGCCATCATTTTGAACGTGCATCGTGCATTTTACTGAACGCGACGACTTTAGCTTCTTGACATCAGCATATGTTCTAGGTTTTGATCTAATGCCTTTTGACAAGCAGTTTTTTTCGTGATTGCCAATACACACAATGTTCACCTATAATTACCCACTGTTTGTTCTAATCATACCGATTTACATTGACGAGATCATTATCGACCGCAAGATACGTGCTGTAAATACTGGTATTTTGATCGATATTTAAATCTGGAATGTTGATGATTTCATAGATGAGTCGGGATTAGAAAGAGGTATGCCAAGTAATGGAGTCGAAGAGGTCATTGTTAATAGCCATTGCTCTTTGAACTCGACGTATTGCAGTCGATTCCAAACTTACATGTGTCCGCATTGTCTACACATTCCTCGGTAATGTTGTCGTGTTTTGCAAATCGCAACGACCTTCAACTACCAGAGCATAAGGGGAACAAAGTACCAATACTATCCTATAGGGACGCAACCGTTAATGAATCGTCATGAATAAGGGCTGAATGGGCGATGGGCAATGCTGAGTTTGGCGAATTGCGTTAGTTTCTTGCGCCTCATTGCCTCAAAATATAAACTGTAATTGCAATACCTGCGTTCTACAGGTTACAAACTGTTCTGTTGTTAGATCTAACTTACTACCGTGTTATATCTAATATGCGCCTATTATCTGCGCTTGTTACTGCAATATGGACAAAATTGCCAGTGGTTACGATAACAAATTTGTGAAGATCTGTTACGCGACCACTTAAGTGGTCGGGAGGCGTGGTCACTTTTAATTGACTGCATGGGATGCCCTTTCGAACGTTTAATATTGTTAGGGATTTATCATTTTGGGCAGATAAATTGGCTAGTACCTGCCCCTGGCTATAGTGTGGCCGTCAGAGAACCCGAAGAAAGACCGTCAGAGAATGAACGTGGTAGTCACGTTCGAAGATTGCCCCGAGCTGACCTGGTACTGGTAGGTAATAACATGAAACAAACAATTGAGGTACTTTTAAAGTGGTAGGTGTGCAAATTTTGAAGGGTTTGGATTACGGCAGCTCTTTCGCCGTTGCACAACTACTTCCGAATCGGGAAAAGTACGTGGAGATTGTAAATACCTTGCAGAGCTAAACCTACATAGCATCGTTAGCCATTCGTATAACACTACACTCATAGACTTCATATCAACACTCTTGTACAAACTCCACGACCCCCAAAAACTATCCTATTCCCAATCGCAGCTCTCGCACGTCGGTGCAGTGATCTTATACCACATGACAACACTCTTATTGCTCAACAATGTATCTATATTATGAGACACTACTCCTAAGTAAGACACCTGCAGCGAAGCACACATTGAGTCTGACTAAAAATACTAATTTATACTCTGCTCAATTTGCGATATTATATCCAATCACAACACTCATGTATCCACCCTGCTACAGAGCTCTTGAAGCCCAATACACATTCGTACATCACACTAAACTTCTTCTTTCCTCCAGTGAACCACGAATATTTCCAATTAAGACGCTTTGACAACCTCATGCAACAACCGGTCTTTAGGGACGTCTGCGCAATAACCGTTAAGTTTCAGTCAACGAGGTGTGCAACCAAATAACTAGTTAGCCTGGTGCCCTTCTTGTCGGGTAATGGTTTGTCCTTAACAAAGCGATTTAGATTAACCGGCTTATTTGCAGAATAAATGCATTTTAACATATCATGATGTGGGGTCATCTTCACGAGCTGTCTCTGAAGACTTCCGCGTTCAAATTAAACATCAAAGCAGTGAAAGAAAAGGGTTTTATCGCGTATGTGTGACCTTATTTTGGGGCGTTTGTTGGTCAATCAGCCAATACTGCAGCGGGTACTAAATTTGTCGGAAAGTAGGGAAATGTTTGTCGAACTACACAGTTGTATTCAACCACAATTATACTGCTCTTTACTACAACACGCATTTAACAACTGATATATCCGCGTTGACAATCTAATATCCCACTATGGCTATCCTTTATCATACAACATCTCCCTTATGCCATCTTTAACACTCATGCAAACTACACTGTACTTATAAACCACAAAGCCACTTATTTACATTTTAAACCACTCATTATTACCCCTACACCTTTCATATTCCACAATGAAACATAACATTGATACATCTATATGTTTAGGGCTAGATGTTATCTATGTTTCTGCAAATTAAGCAACATCTAATAGAAGTGACAATATTAGGATGCACATTATTAAAAAATTCCTATCAAGCAATACGTTACACAATGCGTGAATAGCAACAATTCATCTGTTGATTAGATATTATAATGATCATGTTGTGCTACAATGCTTGACACATTTGGGGTCGAATAGCATCAAATGCGTTTGAAAATGCTACATGTTACCACACAAACCAATTGAACCATATAAATATCACGATGCAACAAGCCTAATGGTCAGGTGTGTGGTTAACTATGTATGAAGTTAGTCCGGAACAAATTGATATCCGCAAGATGTGAGGGAGGGTAAGCTGTCTCTATGTGAAATTGCTAAAGCCTCAGCAAATCAGTGTATTGGCTAATAGATTGCGTATATATATATATATATATATATATATATATATATATATATATATATATATATATATATATATATATATATATATATATATATATATATATATATATATATATATATATATATATATATATATATATATATATATATATATACATATATCAGCAAAGGTAGTAGCAAATCTATTAATTATTATTATAATGACTACGCTTGTCTTGCACTCTGATACATTAATGCTTTACTATAGTACTATGTAGGCCATTTGGAAAACCCCAAAACGCTGCAAAAAGTACACCTAGACTATTATATTCCCACAAGAATATCGCGCAATGAAGTAATATGGTCTTTTTGGATGATTCTCCCAGACATTGTTCGTAATGAAAACCATAATGAGAGTCTATGTCTCTCGGAATGGGAGTCACGCGTATTATAAGCCCCATTATCGCAGATAACTCGAATTTGGCAGGAATGGTTCGTTGTTCAAAAAATAATTTTGTGTTTCAATTTATACGATAATTTGTGTTGTTTAATTTGATTTGTTTTAATTCTGGATTAAAATGTAGATATATGTAACACGTTGACTCCAGCTGCTTTAAAACAACCGTGGTGTACTATTCAAATGGCTTAATTTCTGTTGAGTATAAAGCTTTCCATTTTATATTGTAGTGTGTGCGTTTTGTGCGCTGTGTATAACTGGTTTTTATCTAAAGGAAGACGGAAGACAGGTCAAGCATTTTCTAATGGAAAAACATGTATAACAGTTACGCACATGGTAAACTAACCAAAGGTGAAGCCATCGCTACGGTTGAGTACCTTGGACGATCATTCCCCTAAAACTACGCTTCATATCGCTTTGCTGAATAGCTTGTATGACCTCAATGATAATAGAAGCCCTCAACACGAGCCAACATAAAACAATTAACTCATTTATTGCTAGCTCTGGACCTATTTCTCTCTATAGTACTTGACGTCTTGTTACCGACCTGGGACGAGTAAATCGGGATAAATAGCCGCGGGTAAAAGTATTACAATGACGTTAAACTTACCGTTAGGACCGTAACGTTAATTTCCCTTTAGACTCAGACGTTGGATAGATCGATCAGCACAAGCTGTGGGTAAGCTCAAAATCGTCATGACTGAATTTCTATTACGAAATCACACTTTGCACGTCATAAAAAACAAACAACTTGCAATAAATGATATCAACTAATATTTGGTCACAATGGCTACGAGTAAACCGGTTCATTTACGGAACATTGGTTGTAGTGGTGTTATACGTCTCCTTAATTGCCGATCGGGTTAGCATAGCTTGCAATTTATGCACTAGTGAAAACAATTTTGTGTCTAGTAAGTCTATATTTGGATAATATTTGAGAACATTTTAACTAGCCACAGCTAATCCCCGAACAGCATACCTGCATTGAATATCAATTACTCACATCATGACAACATTGTTGTGGATTGAATACGTTGTAAGCAATTATTATATTAATGTTCGATTGGATGCTGTTTTAAAATGTAACAGAGGGAAACGTAAAAACCGAAGCACGAACAATTACTTTCTACATCAGATCAATTACTACTACATCCATCACCCTATTTGCCAGGATAATGTGTACGGGGTAATGTACAATTACTTCGTACATGGGTTACCATTGTGGCATCCCTAGGGATACAGACGTTGGGCTTTGCTTCATAAACAAGGTCATGCAGAGTGCCATGATTTGGAGTACACGCTACCACACACGCATATCTAACAATCTGCTTTAATTGTGGCTCTTTCAAAGCGCCTCAGACCGACCTGCATACGTTCATTAGTACATGAAAAATTACGTACAATTAGAATTATCGGGTCGCATAACCAAAGAGCTGATAGCACAACCTCTGCAATCGATTAAAGACGAACAGATGATTTATGCGACGTTTGGATGTCGCATTGGAGCGCATAAATGATTAGGTCCAGAGAGCCGTGAATCTTTATTTGCTCGTGCCTCATGGATTCATGATCGGCTTTGCGGTATTGAAATGCTGCCATTAGTAGGTATGTTTTTGGGGTTTAAACAGTGGTGGCTGCAATTTGATAACTGTTTTGAACAAGCTCTATAATGTTGTAGCAACATTCATTAACGCGCTGTTTCTTACCGCACATTCAAAATGCATATAAATCGACGCCAGTGGGATAAAGACCGGTTCTTCGCATGCAAACACCGTTGGCGTTTAAATAAACAGAAACTAAACAGTTTTGTTTAATTAAACAAAACTTTCACCTTTTGTTGAATAATAGAACGCTATTAAAAAGGTAATCACCACATTTCTGTTATGAAAATGGCTATTATGAGAATGTGTTTTAAAGAGCAATCCGTAAAAATTTCAACACGTATAATAAGCAGTTGTTTAATAAACGATCACAGGCCAATAACCCCAGTAAACTACGTTATGACTTTCGGAACGTCGATATCACAGGAAATTATAATGATCTTTAAGCAAATCAAGGGGTTACCAGGGTAATTAGTGCACTTGACAGGACACATATCAGAATTAAGGCTACCGTAAAAAAATCAGATCGTTATTATAACCGTAGGAAAATCATGAGCATAATTTATATATTTAATGTGATTTTCCAGGTTAAAGAACAGATATATATATATATATATATATATATATATATATATATATATATATATATATATATATATATATATATATATATATATATATATATATATATATATATATATATATATATATATTTAACATGTGAGTATCACCTTTGCCTGCACATCTTATACTATTTTGCATTAGCAGTAAAAGTAAAACGATGACAGCATAGTATTACTACGAGCATAATCATAAATAAAAAAAACTCTATTTCTGTTTAGTTACGCATGAAAACAAACGGTTGTCTAATGGGTCATTATATTCAGCTTAACAGGGTTAATACCTAGTCTCTATGCCGAAGTTTATCAAAACCTGTTATCTGCTTGCTGGAAAATGGTGGACCTCAATGAGTCATTTTATGTGCCAATAACATAATACTTAACTTAACATGAGCCAGCGCATTGAGTCCTCCCAGCGTATTCATAAAAAACAACCGATCGCTCCCAAACACTACTAATATACCTTTGAGGGTTAAACTCTCCTTAAAATAAGTTCGTTTTTCGGGGCGCGTAGAACAAAGAACGTTTCGAGGACGTAGAACTGTTTATATTGCAACCATTCAATATCAACCAGCCAATATGTATTAGTGCAACCATTGATACAAATATGTATATATATATATATATATATATATATATATATATATATATATATATATATATATTATATATATATATATATATATATATATATATATATATATATATGTTTTGATAGATACATACAAAATATAAACTACATGATATTTTATTATGCTTTACCCGTATGTATTTATATATGTATATAAATATATATATTTTTTATATTTTAGATATATACATATGATAAAATGCATATATCAGTAAGTATTAATAGTAACATATGTTAATATGTGTATGTATATAAAAATATTTGTATATATATGTTTATGCATGTACAAATGCATATATGTATAAACTTATATATACCTAAATATATTTACACACATATGTATATATATATATATATATATATATATATATATATATATATATATATATATATATATATATATATATATATATATATATATATATATATATATATATATATATATATATATATTAAACTTACCGAATATTTGATAAAAAAGTATGCAGTGGTAGAACTTGCATTGTTTGGCGTATGATTAGGTCGAAGAGCTTTATCTGTTCCAAATGATGTAGGCCAAGGAGGACGGATATTCTTCATACGTCATAATTATCATTTGTCATGATTCATATTGAATGTTGTGATAAGTTTATGTAAATGAAGAGTCACTGGAACCTTTCGTTATTAATCACTTGATATCAATGGCATATATCATGTATAGTATGTGTGTCGGCATGTACCAGAGGTGAAAAGGACTGTATATGATGGTAAATACTACGTTAAGCTTCAAGTTTCCAGCAATGCGCTGAAAGCTGTGTTTAGGGCTCAAGTTGATATCATTGCCACCGAAAAAACACCACGACACATGACTTCACGCCTGAAACTGTCAATAACCTGCTTCTGATGCAGAATAATTCGTAACGGATAACGCGCATATTACTGTCTGTATTCTCAAGTCTTGATTACCGTACTCATATGGAAAACAAGAAATATATAAGGTTCGAAACTGCTTTGTGCAATAAACGCATCATTCCTTGAACACTACCACTGGCTATATATTACAATACAAACCAAAATAAATTATTCTACTTTAAATGGTATCGAACGGAATGTAGCATGAAGCCATCCTGATTTTCAATCAGGCACAGCAAGATGGTGTACTAAGATAACGGGCACAAACTGCGCCTTATGGCAAAGTATATATATTTAGAATAGAATCACCCTCTGCGGTTTAGTGTGCTTGTATTAGCTTTCCAATTTGTCAGGAACGAATGAATGCAACAGCCTGTTTGACACAGAATATTTCCGGTTAGGGTTATCTAAGTGTGTCCATAATAACATCCCTTAGTATTATTCCTACCTTTTATTGTGTTTTCAAACATGATCACGTACGTATAAACAACGCTTCGACCATTAACTTTAGTGATGGCATAGAGCCACCCTGAACCGCTACCGGAATGCTTTCTATCGACTCGTAGGAGAATGTTTTACATTTGCCCAGTCTATGCAAGACGATTTGCCCACTGTGCCAAATGTGTTACAAACATATCTATGAGTATCAACTTCGGAAGCAATTGGATATATACATGCATTACAACTCTGCTTGAGCTACTAAAGTATACATTGCACTATCAAAGAGCACAAGCCAAACAATTTTAATTCGATTACCTCAGTTTGTCTTGTATGCACATGTGTCACAGCATTAGACCGGGGGTATGGGTAATTCGAATGTTTTTCCTTATATATGGGACATAGATAATCGGCTAAATAAAAAGAATCTACAACTTGATGACTCTGATGTCGCAATATTCTTAAAAAGTCATAAAAGGCCTACCCATAAAAGTCAGTCGACAGTTTTCTTATTTAGTGAAAGTAATAAACATATGCATATGGCTGAGCATTATTTGTCCCTGTTTACATTTACGCTTCGTTTACGCTAATACATACATGTCCTGCAGTTGCTGACGTTCTCGTCACTTAACTTATAGCGTTAGATAGCGTTGTTCAGATTGTCAAAAACAGTTTTCCGCATCCTGTTTATATATTAACCAAAATTTCATTCAATCTGACCCGAGGCTCCCGAAAATCTCATTTGTTGTGGCCCTAGTATCAAGGGTGAATTCGAAATAGCCAATGCCAGCTGGAAAATGCAATATCAAAACTTAGGTATGCAGCACAAGCCTTCTTTCTCAGCTGTACAGTTTTAGGACATTTGGCGTTTACCAGGGTATATCACTTGCTCGAGGTGCATAAGGGTAGTCGTTGGGCGTGATTTAAATCTCAATCGAGTAATTATTTGCAGCCGCGTCTATTCTAATCTTGATTAAATCGCCTTGTCAGGTAGGTCATGGACACTATGCATTGATGTAGACTGCCATTGCAGCAGTCAGCAATGAACTAATTAAGCAGCGAACTAACGTACGAGTATTTCCACGAGATAAGAAATCGCATAAAATGCATTGTGAGTTGTGTACGATATGCTAGCCATTATTGTGCCGATAGAAACATGCTTGTGGCTTTACTTAAATAAATTGTTGTATTGTGTCTGGTGTACATTGCAGTTGTGGTCCGCTAATTCGCTTTGCGCGTCTTTTTTATGAAAAACTTTAAACAAATTCCAAACGATTACAATCAAAACTATCTCGATCCTGAATCATAAAAATGATCGCGATCTCCATAATCAACTTAAAAGAGCGCTACGAGTGATAGAATCGAATTATCGTTTTATATTTTTATTGTTATGCCAATAAACAAAGTTGGGCATATAAACTGACAAATTTGATAAACGTTACTGTCAACAACGAGCCGATATCGCGACGGTGATGGATGAGCGCAATTGTGATGCATGGAAAGCTCCCCTTATGTGACAGTGCTCACTTGGCACAGACCGTTATCCCGACCGGGTCGAAGGTTTAGCATAGTACTATTGCGCTCCCGGCTCGGGTGCATCAGGTTTACACTGCATTTGGGACAAGCTAATTGGCTTTTCGCGTCGAAACCATCTTTTTAATTAACAAATTGAACCAAATTCCAAACGATCAGAATCCAAACTACCTCGATCACAAATCATAAAACTGATCGCGATCTCCATTATCAACTTAATATAACGCCGCGAATGATAGAATTTAAATATCGTTTTATATTTATATTTTTATGCCAATAAACAAAGTGGGGCATATCACTGAATATGTTAGATAAACTTTACGCGAGGGTGATATCGCTTCGTCTTCATTGACCATTGTAATTCTGTTTCAACTAAGACATGGAACCTACATCACACCAGGCCGGCAAAGCCATTAGCAAGCTCGTATGATGGCATTTTCTAGGGATAATTACTAAGGTTGAATTTGTAAATATAACATGCTTCAAAGGATTGGAGCCGAGGAAGTTTTTCTTATATTTGCATCGAAATAGAGGGAGTCACTTCATAAACCACATTAATGGGCTAAGCTCAGCATTACTTACAGGAAAACACAAACACCCGGCTTGCGCTGCTTCTTATGATTCTGTGCATGATTTCGATATGCCTCAAAGCATTAAATATTCTTAGCGCACTATGAGTTCATCGTAAGGAAATTGCGTTCTCAACAGTGATATTGACCCTAGGACACAGCAACGAAGGCTACTTTGGTGCGTCCTGCAAATATGCGTTCTGGAGATAATATTGTTGCAGCATCAGGGACGTTTACGGAGCCACGGTACGGAATGTTACAGCAAATACAAGCTTATACATTAAGCCAAACTCGGTGGCAGAAAGCAGCAGTACACCGTCAATGTTATTTTCTAATAAGTTTTTGGCATTTGGTTTGATTTGGCTATGTGCATAATATTGCTTTCGATGTGTGCTACCTCATCCACCCCATCTTTTAAAATGCATAATCTACTTTCACGCCAGTGAAGACAATCAATTTAGCTACAACATGCAACATGTTCAGCTTAGTCTCGTGCTCTTTGATAATTACTCACCAAAATACCAAACATATCAAGCATGTCAACCTGTCAAAATGTCCGTATAGAATGTCTGTATCACATATCCTTTTTTAGCTCCCGGTTACGGTTAAAAACACACGCATTTGAATAGAAGTTCATTTCTTCTGTGTTAAAGAGCACTCGATGCACAGCTCGATTACAGCCCAAAAGCAATACGCTCAAACATTTGGTCTACTAAAGGTAGCAATAGGGTTAACTACCGAAAGGACTAATTATGTTTGTACTCGGATTTTGTAAGATATGTGCCCTACGAATCAAATAGTGAATTCTGCCTTCCCATCAGCGACACATTCACCAATTGCTGTCATCGAGCTTTGTTAAATGCAGACGCGATGACCACATAACTGCGATTGTGTGAACATTTAACTTCATTCCGAACATCTGTGCCTTTGATATATATTGTCTAGCGTATGGAATGCATTGATTTGCTATGTGCGACATGTGACCTAACGTGAATGTGAGGCATATATCAAGAAATTAAATTTGGCGCTGACTATATTCACAGTAAATGACAAATATCCATGACATCAATCACGATCAGAACGATTTTAATTGCTACCATTTATCATGTAGCCGGAGCATTAGACAATTCGCCACGCCAAACATGAAGCACTAACGTGTCTTCGTCAGCTTTGGTTTTAGAAAAACACCAATACCTCGTTAACTTTGCATTATGATTCTCTGCACGATTCCTATATGCCAACAAGCATTTAACATTCCAAGCACATTATGAGTTCAATGCCACCATCGCCAGGAAATTCAGTTCTCATCAGTAGTATGACCCCACAATAAGGCAAAGATAGCTGTTGAAGGTGGTGCGATAACGCCGGCTATTGCTTAACTGCGGGGCGCTTCCTGAATGCAGCTCGAACTTCAGGATACCCTCCAGCAGCAAAAGCGGCTGTGCGAGGAAATTGTTTATGATGTTTATTTGGTCCAGCACAATTTTGGGCGTGCAAAACATAGTTTTCGACAAGCGCTACTTTAATCTGTATGATATCACGGCATTCATATTGGCTGGCCAACTCACTAGTATCACAATATGTAAAACACGTTAGTGAGAATCCGTTGCTATACATGAAATCGAAATAAGTATTCAAGTAAGGAATCAAACCGATTTGAGCAGTCACCACTGATTGAAGTTTACCTATTAACACCTCCACCCCCTCCCCACCGTGATTGCAACATATATCCTCCTCATTTGTAGAGCAAATTTTGAATACCGCGCAGCCCAAGATTTATAAGTGGCATAGCTATCACAGCTGCACTTACCAGATGATTTTATTGACGGATACTTTACCTGGGTCAATATCTCATCCAGTCGTTTACGTCTTTAGCCGCTGACGTACTTTTCATATTTTCTTATAATGACGCGATGCATGAATCATGTGTATAGTGCATCGGATTAAGCATCCAACTGCAAGACAAGGCAGCACCTGTGCTGCTGCTGTATGTAATTGATTGAGGAATACCCTTTTGAATACAAGTCGTTGCGAACTTAGCTGCCATGATTTCAGCTTACAAGATGCATGACTTATCTTTACACCTCTATCGCAGCATCCTAGTTGCAAATGGTTGGTCTTTTGGTTTACTTTTCAGTCACCGATAGTTATTGACTAATTGATTTGCAGTTGTTTGCTTTTAAAGGTTTTTAAACCTCGCGCAAAATTTGATATAGAGATATCAAAGAGAATAAAGAGATATATATATATATATATATATATATATAGAGGACGAGAGAGAGATATATATATATATAGAGAGAGATATATAGAGAGATATATATATATCGATATATCTATATATATATATATATATATATATATATATATATCTAGAGATATATATATAGATCTCTATATATATATGTATATAGATCTCTATATCTATATATTCTATATATATATGTTTCTATCTATGTAGAGAGATCATCTATCCGATATATATCTCTATAGATAGATATCTATCTCTAGAGAGAGATATATATATATCTCTCTAGAGAGAGAGATATATAGAGATATATATGTATATATATAGATATATCTATATAGATATCTCACATATCATATATTTATATTTCTCTATTCCTCTAGATTCATATATATATATATATTTTTCTATCTATATATATATTTGTATATATATATATATTTATATATATATATATGAATATATATATATATATATATATATATATATATTCTATATCTAGATATCTATATTAACAGATATATATTAATAGGGATATATATATTCCTCTCTAGGGAGATATATAGATATATATATATACTATATATAGATATTTGTCTATATATATATATATATTAAACATATATATATATATATATATATTAAGATAGATATATATATATATATATGTATATATTATAGCTCTCTATATATATGTATATATATATATATATATATATATATATATATATATATATATATATATATATATATTTATATTTATATTATATATATATATATATATATATATATATATATATATATATATATATATATAGCAATATTTGTATAAGCAATACTAAGAATTATTTTTTGCAACCATGTTATCATATTCATCTTTTTTCCCCTGCAGTAAAGCCGCATAAATGCCAAACAATGAGCACACAATATAACATGTACACTGAGTGCTTGTTCAAATAATTATAACAAAGCTTACAACGCATTGTGGGTTGTTACCGCGAGCGCTAAGTTGTTATTGACTTCAATATCTATGAATACCACTATGTGCTTTGAAATGCACTAATCGGTGGTAAATATTCGCGCGCTATTTGCTCACTGGCAGCAGTCGAAATTGAAATATGTTGTAAATTGAGCATTTAGATCTCGCTCTGTTCATGTCCTTGGTGGATAGAATAATACACCAGCCTTAACCCCAAGGATCCCCGTCCATGGCCAAAACCTTACCAAAGTAGATGACGTGACCTCACCGTAGTACCGACTTTGACTTCTCCCTTAATCCCTCCTCGTAATAACCTCTCTGACCTTGCACCATCGACCCTCAACCAATACTACCCATTAACGCCGCTAAAGTAGAAGGGTTTGCCGTTATATTTATGGCAGTCCCCTTCTTAATATGCGGTTATCGTTCCATTACCATGGATTTCTTTATCAATGGTATTGCACATTTGTAACAATCTTGCTACTTGCAGAAGCTGATTCCTTGTTTGATAATTTACACATCACCAACTTGATACTGGCTTCGTTGCAGCCGCTTGCAGAAGCATAAGCAGAAAAAAAAACCACTGACCATCATACACACGGACAAATTATACGGAATAAATGCAACATCAATTAACACGTCGAGTCAAGCTATAATGCGTGCAGAACGTAAGGTGTCATACTACTATATAAAGGTGTCCCTTTTGTGTTGTTGCCATCGTTATCGTATAAAAAAAATGTGTCCTGAATAACCATGGGATAACTGAAAAGCAAATAATCAAATATATTGTAGTAAGTGAGCTTGCCATACGTAGTTCATTACTTTGGATTTTAGTAACCAGCGCTCGAAATGTATTTCAGCTTTCGAAATGTCATTCAATAATCGTTGTTCAACACTGGCACGGGGGTAGATTTAATATGCGTGATTATTTGAGCAGCGTAACATGTTATGCAAGCTGCACGTTGCCACCCAGTCTACACTTGCACGAGGGGGCACAATGGCATGATACTAGTTCAAACCTGCCTGTGATGCTATTTGCTCTCGTTGTCATCTTTTCTTGTTAAAGGTATCTGCATTGTGACTAAACGACGACACGGATAAGATTAAACAATACTCCTTCCATTTTCTCCGTAGCATGCCTCTGCTATATATGATCACTTAAGTGAAAAGTTATAATCTGGAATATGTGTTTCGGCTTAGCACTCTATGGTATTGGGATCGGCACACTGAAGCACATTCGGCTCTAAAAGCACCCTTAATGCAGCCGTAAAATTATAGTAACTCAAAAGGTTTGATGGAAATATTCCATTTAGCCTATACTCAATCATCGGCATAGAGGTGGCATAAACGATTTCTTTAAGGAAATGACAAAATGATTTATCGCTAGCTTTTGAGTTTACGAAGAATGGCTAAAATAAGCAGACGTACTCAAGTAATAAGCTCAAAGCGTTGAATGACACAAGTATTAACGGATCATTGGAGGCTACTTCATGATATAAAATGTCATATACATTGGCAATACATTGATCCGAAGAGCATGAAGAGATGAGCGATGATTAAGAAATGGAATATATCCAGAAGAGCCGACCACTGCTAACAATAAATGGTGCCATATGATCTATTAATTGTGAACTACTAGTCTTGCCAAAATATCAGACATCATAATGTCACTGATTCTTCCACTGTTACTACAATCTTTGTGTCACCAGCAATGTACCACTTTGTGATTGATCGTACAATTCACGCCAGATGTATCACTGACGCAGAGCTACAATGAATCGCCTCATTACATCTGCCACGTGAACTGCTGAAATCTTTCGGCAGGCAATGAAACGGGGGCTAACAAATGCTAGAGGTGGTAAACATCCAATTCTCGTTATTATACAGCCGAGACTACGGATCTTATTGGTTGAAAAAAAGAAGCAAAACCTGTGCTGCTATGAGGCAAGGGTTAGACATTAGCCATGTTACGAACTTGGAAAGTTTATCATCGAAAGCTGTGGTATCACAATGCTTTTCAGCGTCAGTCTAAATAAACTTCGGCATTTCGGTTAGCTACCGATATAATGCAAATTCCGATTAATTGTAACAAATAAAGCCCCAAACGGCCATACGATTTAACAGCCCTTGCGCTTGTTTACATAGTCTTTTACATCTGCAACAGTCCATACAAAATATTCAGTGTTAAGAGACACAATCGCTGACGGTTTGTAAAATAGTTGTTACTTCATTAAACTGTTCCAGAGCACGACAAAATAAAATAAAATCAGTGAGTAAATGTCGAAGATTAAGGGATTTGTGTGTCTCTCGATACATGTTGCGATAAAGCCCATTAATAGGAGATCAAGTGTGCTGTGATAATAACATTAATCCCTGTATGTATTGATTGATGGTACACGTTTGGGATATGTGTTTTCGACGAAGTCTTTAAGCTCAATAAGCTGGGATTCACGTAGTTATGCGTTTTATTGCAAAGTAAGCTGTGTAGTTGCTAAAGCAATATTTTGTGTAAACTGGATTGTACCTTTGGCTGATTTCCGTTTTCATGAATTAGGGACAATTGAAAAGTTCAACACGGATGTCATTTTTGTCAGATGCGGAGGTTAAGACATCAAAAGGTTGCGAGGTTAATCACTCTTAAGATTATATTTGGGTTGGCCATCAAATGGTTATTCGCTGGACCATATTGTTTGTCATCGACGAATGCTGAGATTAACTGGGATATTCTTTCAAAATACCCAGGAACACATTAACACAGAGCTTTTCTCACGGATTGCTTTAGACGTTGACGTTAGGGCTAATAGGCCATTGCTTCTAAACGGGTGTTAGAACTGGTAGTCATTAGTCAATATTCTGCAGATCAATAGAAATGTATTCCGTTGTACTAACGGCATGATTGCTCCCCATAGTCATATTTACTATTTCAATTTCAATCACTTGTCCATTTGTCCTGATTGATGCACTATGATGCTATCGCCAATATTACATGAACGAATAAGGTGTTCACTTCGGGGAACGCCTTACATTTGTTATAGATTTCAAAGAAGCTCACAATCATGGTGTGGCACACTGTTTACACGGAGAGCTATGGTGGAGGTTTGGTACTTCGAAAAAAAAGTATACCGAGCATTCCTCTTCATAGAGATACAGGCAATGTTTAACATATTAAGTGGTGTAAAAATGAAACGATATATTAATGTTATATTTCGCTTGTTATTGAGCTTCACAGATGTAAGAGCAATTACCGTGATAACCTGCTTATCAGATATAGGCGCATTGTTGATCATAACATATTAAGGAATATTATTTATCCAATGTGAAGTTTATATTGATGAGGGATGATTCAGTAGGTCGTTGGTACTTGTTGTTTTAATGATTTGTGTTTGTAAAAGAAAAGGCCTTATCAAAAGCTGCTTTGCATTTGTCGATAAAAAGATCAAATGCACGACTTAGGCATTCACATACAAGAGCTCTCGTGCAGTCAATTTGATTCAAATAACGTTTAAACATATTGTTATTTGCAGCCAAAACATACATTTAGTCAATGTTTCGGAATGTCTCTTTACGGATAGACATTAACTGGTGCTGACCATAATTGTTTACGGTCTGAGAGTAAGACAGGATCAGCAGATCCAATCTCTTTTACCCCATAGTGGCTGATAGATGCCCAGGCTATTGACAGTCCCCGGTAAACCAGCAGGCAGCCCGATGTTATGCTGCCAGAGACCGAACAGCTGTTTCCTTGCGTGGTCAAAGCACCTGGCTGGGTTATATTACTATGCTGATATATACAGCATAGTGACAACCAGGCCCGTAAAAAAGCTTACATATGACCCAGACCTTTAGCAGGAGAATGAGTAAAGCCATTTGCATTATTCATAGAGTCACCACAGAGTGTGGAAGTATTGGTAGATGTTTAAATGAATGGCACAGAATTAGTACGATATACCAGACCAACAATGCACTAGTATTCTTGTTTAGTTTCACATTCTTTAAATACTGACTCGATTGTGTGGGGAACAAAGAAGAATATCTTACCACTTCTAAACGCGTAGATGTGATCAGTTTATGATATCCTTGCAAACTCAAGTCCATGAGGTCCAACGGACAAGATTCGGTCGTTATACTACTCCACAAATCGATCCAATTGTTAGCAGAGTCATCGGCAGTTAAGACTGAAGTACGATAATTCAATGGTACACTTCGGGACAAATTTCCAAATTGCATCAGATTGTCACAGCAACAAGATGTTTGTTAGGCCAACAAATCATTGATTTTGAAAATAAGGTAACTAATATATTTTGTCTGGTATGTAGATAAAATATAAATTGTTTAAAAGAAGTTAGTGAAAAAAATAAAATTAACGTAACTATTTCGAAATAATGACACTCACCGTGTAGGTTGATGTTGATCCGATTTCTAGAGAATGTCATGAGAAATTATTCGTTGCTCGGTATTGACGCAAAATAGGTAAAATGTGCTGGCAAAGGTTACTGTGTTCCCTGACGGAGACAATGCTTTTCACGCCTAGGCCGTTAGTGGACGTAGTTGAACGTAGCGGAGGCTAATGGAGTCTAACGTAGTCTAACGTAATTGAATGTAGTTGTATGTACCGGCATCCCCACTGTACCGTAATTGTCCGTGATGCTAACATGGTTCTAACATGCGCGACCCATGACTGTCGAAATATGTTTTGGGCATACGTTAGAGTCTGAATATGCGTCCGTGATGCTAACATACTGAAACGCAGCCTAACGGTGTCTAACGTACCGAATAGCGTACTGAGACGTACTCTAAAGTACTAGGCAACTGTAGTCTATAGTAATCAAGCGAAGTCCGACCTACCAATCCGTACTTCTCCGTAGCGGAGGCTCGCCTGACATAGCAAAATCTAGCGTAGTTTACGTAGCTAAATGTGGTTTGCCTTTCTTAAACGTACTTATCCCCACCCTTATGTGGCTCATCATCCAAACTCCTTAACGTAGTTGAAAATACGGCGGACAATGACTGCAGGAAAAGGGGGAGGTTTTCATTTGAAACATGCACTCTGGAGATTAAAACTCTTGCAGGTGTTTGCAGCTATAGATCGTAGTTTAGAAGTGGATTCTTTAAATGGAACTATAACTTTCCCTATTTCTTATGTGACATTACAATGTGACGAGCGTTAACAATGTCGGGTCTTGATAACAGTCTGGGTCGAGAATTACTTTCTTCAGGTACTTACAAAAGTGGCCCATTAACATTAGCATCTTTAACCCATTTTATATTTTTCGACATCAAGTCAGTACCACACACGACATACTTGATGGATGCCCCACTACGTTTCGTTAAGTTGCGGGCGTTGAGGCTGGCTTCTTTGTTGATATAATAGCCATGAACATCGCTAATCCTGTCTCACAACGCGTGACTAGCATGTGAACGAGTTGAAGGTAAAGTTACGGGATAATAAGGGACCGCTATTGGATAACCACGACCTTCCTGCTAGCGTTGCGTCCAACAAAGCAGTTATTATACAACCAAAGCAATAACCGATCATGTTGGCATCCGAATTTAACAACATCAATCAAGTCGGCTTTAGAAGACCAAATCAGACTGGACATTCACATTCACCCATGCCCATTGGGGCCGTCACCATTATCATTAAATAATAATGGATACATATCTAAGGATCGAGCGCAATATCAATGTGAATAAATTTCCAAGATGCCTATATGCTTGATTGAGCAAACGTTGGTGAGGGAACTAGTAGATACTCATTAATAAAATAAGTGACGAATTGAATATTGAACTAAAAGTAGCCCATATAGCAGCCCATGCAAGCTAGATGCAAGCGATAACCTCTTCATTTTGTTCTCACGATTGATAATGTTCTACTATATTTCAGAAGCCGTTTAGATAGAAGAATTATATAAGCGTTAACCACATTTTCATCGATATCTTGATATATCCCGGATGTACATGACGAATCCAACCGCGATTGAATACCAACATTGTATGGAATGCTGTTTATATTTAACGTAACTAAGCCAAAGAAATATATTTGCACTGAAAGTGGACTGGCCGCATATAATCGGATACGTGTCTTTAACTCCGGCTACAATTAGCAACAGTCTCTTACTAGTTGGTTTGTTGAAACCTGTGTGGGGTGTATCTCCGCGGGAAGATTTTGCTACCTGCTGTGTTACACCCTCTCCTGTCTAATGGGACGTTTTGTAGAAATTAGTCTTTAAATGACAATCATAACTATTGACTGTATATAAGCCATATCCATTACGGTTATTTTAGGATAGCCATAAGAGAGTATTAATGTTTAATTATACAATCCTTCTCCATTTCCCATAAACGTCAATTGCAGTTGACGTTACGACATAAAAGCGTCAGGCTAACCATAAACTACCGATAAAAGGGACCCACATATTCACATTAAGGGTTATATCTTATACAGGCACGCACACACATGGTTCACATTTGCCGCGTGTGCTTTGAATTACATAAATTAAGACAACAACTCTTACCTTTGAACGCTGAAGTCGTCAATTGGTGCTTTAATATAGCATAGTAAATTTAGCATGAGTGGTATATTCAAAATAAAGTATGTCATTAGCTAATCGAATAATAAGTTATTTGGGTACTGCGTTTTACCATGGACTGCATATTGACCCTCTAGCGCCATCGACTGGGTGAAAGCTACGAAGCCAACTGCCTCTTACTCATATTCTATGAGTAGAATATTGCTTTGGTATGGTGGATAACGATTCTCTAAACAGATATATATATATGTTAACATTGACACTAATGAATATGATTGGATGGGACGTCTTTGGGTGTATCAATAATTACCGAATAACAATTCAATGGACAATAAATCATATCGTTTAACAAGCCTTCACATAGAGCGCCACAACATTCTGGTAAAAATATCAACGATTGCACACTTATTATCTTTTTTATAAAACTAGATATCATTAGAGCAATAGGGATCCAATTACTCTTTGTGAAGGAGCCTGTTGTCCACGGGCAAATCGAAGGCAGCAATGATAAAACAATGGAATCAAATAAACACTCGCTTTTTCAATTCACTTCAAACGCTCTAAAGGGAATTACTAAACAGTCACACGTTTTAAAACCTATTTGTAGGTTATTTATGCTAAGTATGTCGTATAAATTGGAGGGAGCCAAATCTGAATCACCTACCATATAAAACACAGCACGGAATTAGTGGGCAGATTTGTGTATTTATGCGAGTTCTCTACCAGTCTCTACTACTGCTTATAATTAATCAAACGAACAATATGTCTGTCATTAGGCGAAATAAATGAATGCTAAATCATTTCAAAGGTTAGATATTATTTGTGTGTTTGCAGCGCTAGAGGGATTGCAATACCATTAGCAAGATGTATGACCGACATTTGCAAAGTCCATGCCTCTTGCAAATGGTCCAGTTCGATCAATGAACTACATCAATAAATATATATATGTATAATTATATATATACATCTATATATATAAAACGTACATACATTTGTATTTATGTACTTATGTGTATATATGCAAATATATATATATTTTTATATATTTGTAAAAGTAAAACGTGACGTACCAGTTCTCGTAAGAAAAGAAAACGATATTATGTCCTTCGGATTGTTCGCTAAACAGATATTTTTATGTCTTATTGATTGATTGGTGTGCTTTGGCAGGTTAGATGTGCAGGGAGCGTGATGATTGTTGGGAAGTTCGATGTTTGCTTTAGAGTGCTAGACAAATGATTTGCTACGAAACTTGCGCTTGGATTGCCTTATTCCAATTACCTTTGATACAGAGATGTACATCATGCTACTGTTTTTCTGGTACAACAAACGTCCGCAGGTTAGGATCATGAATCATCTATTGTTGCCTCGGGGCGCAAAATAGCTTATCAAGCATCTATGAATGCTGACTGAGCCACACTCAGATACGGGCAATCCGCCAGGATTTGATTCGGCAGCAAGCCAGCAAAAGGCAAAAGTTGCAGGTGGCAGAAAGAAAACGGATTCTTGTAAAGCCGTCTACAACATCATTAATTCACACAAAAGGAACAGAACATTCTTAATTATGTTTTATCCTGGTTCGATTATAATCGGCATGAAAAGTGTTTCAAACACATCGACAATTCCAGAAAAATCGGATTAAAACCTATTATCTAACATATTTAGGAACTGAAAGCTATCAAACAATTCTTTAATGCAAGCTTGTACAGTAGATTCGTCACAATTACGATAATTTTGTCAAACATGAATGTTGTGTTGCAAAGGCATTGCTGTCACTGAACCATCTGTTTGTAGATTGTATGAAGCAATGGATGCATACAAATGTTCCCTGAGCTTTTTTCAGTATACGTTGTGTATCATCTTTAGAAATAATGGTATAAAGTATGTCAAACGTGCATCAAACGTGCATCGATGTAGCTGTTGATTCTATCAGCGTTTCTCGTACACTATTTTTTGAATTCTACTATAACCGTCCGCTATAAAGGTAGTTTATATTTGGCGCAATTTAAAAAATAACACCGAAGCCCAGCCGTACACCTCCCTTCAACGTTATTTCCCAGAAAAGTCTAAGTACGTCGTAAGTCAGGTTTGTTAGTATTCTATGAACGTTTCCAAAATAAAGTAAAACAATGAATATTCTAAGTACGCAATAACCCGTCGAATCATACTGATATATTATAGATTGTAGTACTAACAATGTTGTCTACAGATAGTCAAGGATTAGTGTCACATGATCGGCCGTTGTCAAGTGAGGCAACATAGGTAGTTTGATAAACGATACAAGAGTGAATTGAATATTTTGTGCAATGATGTGTGTGTAACGCATGATGTGTTGCAATGCAGCGATATGAGTTGCCGTGATAGTCGTCATAATGCAGCTATTGATGCATTTTATAAAGCAATGGTTTGCTGGTTTGTCAAAAGAGCCTTTTTCATAAAAAGTTGTGGGATGATTAGAGATTGTAAAAACAGAGAAAGAACGTTCACTTTTCTGGCATTGGATATGGCTCGATAGTGGCAAACCAGACAAAGCCATGGTTATGACAGCACCAGGAATCGTGTTGTAACATCTTCTGTTATAATTGAATGTAACAACAAAAACGATGGCCATCGTGAGTTTTCTTCTGACCACTTGATTAACGGCACGCCCAAACACCTTGGCCTGTTATTTAAATTATTTAAAGCTATGATTTGACATTGCCATACTTACTTATTGAACTCAACTATTGTTTCTGTACCCCAAAATATAAGATCATCATTAAGTTGTAGTGATAGTTACCGGGGAATCGCATTATGTGGTGCCATTTGTTTAAGATGTGATAATCCCTAAACAATATGATGATTATTTGTTTATATCTTTTCAATAACATTGGCTTAACAAGGGACTTTCTGCAATCCTGTGCACGACTGTATACAAAGAAACAATAAGCTACTATACGCAAAGAAATAGCGATGCGTTAATTTGTTTATTAGATGCTAGTAAAATGTTTGACATGGTATATTTTGTAAATTTATTTCAATTGCTACTGCAGCGTAAAGTGCCTCCTCTCATAGTTGAGTTCCTGTGGGGATTTATACTAGGCAGACTATATGTGTTGAATGGGATAGTGGTTTATCGAAAGAGCGCAATGCATTAAGCGATGGAAAAAAGGTATCTTATCACCGATATTATTCACTATTTGCATTGATGAGCAAATCCAGCGGTTACACTAGGTCAGGACTATGCTGTCATATAGGGAACTAACATTAAGGTGTACTTGGTTATATCGATGACAATACCTTGCTCAGTCCGTCTCATTGCATTGAATAGTATGTTGAAAGATATGTGAACGATTTGCTTTTGAATGTAACGTAACTTTTAACCCTTTAAACACTAAATGAATAAAATATTGCAAGGCAGTAAATGAATTCGATAAGGTGATATTGTACGGCACTACTAATAAATGGGCCAAAACTATATAACTCTTGGGAACATATTGTCTGATTTTAGTGATTGTACATCAAAATGTTCCATGTTTAAAGAACCATCTAACGCAATGATGGGAAACTTTGCAGAGTTGCAAAGCAACATTTTGTACATTATTCAAATTCTATTGTTCAATGTTTATAACTCACAATTATTGACCATTGATTCTGATGGATATAAGAAAAAGATGTGTTCAATGGAGTTAGGTTACTTGAAGAAAACTCTTCCCAAATCTCTTTTTATACTTGAGTGCTAGGGGCGATCATGTGGCCAATTAACATTTGTGTTTAATTATGCATAATAACGTTAGGAATGATCGTCCAAATGTACCGGTGTGAAAATGCAGTAGCTCAATGCTTAATAAAACATTCTTGCTATAATGCCCTTTCACCAAAGATTATAGAATTGACAAGATAGGCGACTCGCAGCCACCCTGTGGTTATCGTATTCTCACAGCGCCATCTAGCGGATGGTGTTTTTCGGTGAAGTAAACATGGCCGGGATAGGTTCCGCGCTTTGCGCTGCTTTTGGATGCTCGAATAAACACTCTGCTCGGCCTGACCTGTTATTTTTTAGGTTTCCTAAGGACGAGGAAAGGTAAGTACACTCGAAACTATGATAATTTTTATAGAACATTGTCAAATTATAGATTATGATGTCTTTTTAAAATCCTACTGATGGACGATAATATGTGTGTTTCGCAACTGACCGATATTTGCAGTAATGATTTCGAAGTCGTAGAGCCATTCTTTAAACAATTTGCCATTAAAATAGTGTTAAGTCAGTCGCTTCTGTGGGAAACTATATTTATGGTATCATAGGATCATATTATCTGGGTAAAGTTTGTCAGCCTAGGTGCCCTCCCATACACACAACATACTGCAAACCAATAACCCAGATAAAGGTGTGATGGAAAAGGCACACCCTTATTTGCCATGATTATGTTTGCAATTTAATTCACTGTGAAATGTTGACCACAGATTATATGTATCTAGGATTTGTACTTAAATATAAACTTGAAATGTATTTGTTGTCAGGCTGTATTGATCTAAACTCCTTTCTGTCTGTTTTTCTATTGCTGACAGATCTACCGGGGGTTCAACAGAGAAGTCTTGGAGGCTCTCAAGATCTATACAGGCCAAGTCCAAGGTGTGTGCCATAATACTGTATGAGATGGCAAGCAAGGAAGGGGTTTCCTACAACCCTGGGAGAGACGAGGTGGAGGGTTTTGGTCTTACAGTGAGAGTCGTCATTGGAGACCAAGGCTCGAACAACAGGAACATGTTGCAGGTGCACATAGGAGCCATTAAGAAGGAGCCTTGGTTCCTACACAACAATAATAAAATTTTTGTCATGTATGATTCACCCCATCTGAAAAGTGTCCGCAACAACGTGAAAAAACAGCAAAGCATATTGAGCTTCCTTCCTTTTCCACACTCCGCGTGAAGTATGCAACACAAGTCTTCAGCCATTCAGTGGCAGCAGGCATCACCACAATGGTCAGCCTAGGTGCCCTCCCTGAAGAAGCACAACATACAGCAAACTTTATTGAAAATATGGATAAGCTGTTCAACCGTTTCAACAGTCAAACCCTTCATAACTCTGCCCCAATGCACAGTGCAATATCTACAAACTCAACCCATATGGCTTTCCTGGCTGAGATTAAGGAATGGCTGCAAACCGTTAAGCCCAGCAAAGTCAGGGCTCTGCCTTGCCTAGAAGGGTGGACTTTGACCATCAACTGCCTTATGCAACTGTGGGAGAGCCTCCAAAATGAACATGGTTTTGCCTTCCTCGTCACTAATCGCCTTAACCAGGAATGTTTAGAGAACCTGTTCTCAGTCGTAAGAGGGAAAGGCGGCCAGAGGTACAACCCTGATACTCAACAATTCCGAACAGCATTTTGACAGGTACTGGTTGATGCCCTGTTATTGCCAAGCAAATCAGGTAATTGTAAAGAAGATGTCGATGCCTTTTTGTTCTCCATTAGCAGTAAGAAAGGGGGTGCTTTGGCCAGGGCTACTGCCTCAGTGCCAGGTCCCACCGATGTGACAGCAGATCACGAATGGGCATCGATGCTGGACCTCCCTCCATCAGTAAAGGACTTGATGTCAGTGATGGTGCTCCCCCAGGCAGTGAACCGTGACACCAAGATCTCTTTGCAAGAGGGTAACATTTTGGCATATATAGGAGGGTATATGTGCAAGAAGATGAAAGTGAAGGCATGTGAACAGTGCTTTCGGCGAATTGCAGATGACATTAATGAAACCGACCCTGAGCATGTGCTACTTGCCAACAAAAGGTACAATCAAGCCACAAATGGTCTTCATGCACCAAATGTTGACTTTCTGGGGGTGATCAAATTACTTGAAACCGCCTATAGGGATGTGGTAGCCACTGCCATTCACCAAGATAGGGTTCGAGCCAAGATTACCACTGCTTTATCAAAACTAACTTGCTTAAGTAACATCATTTGTTCCAGTAGCGAATCCAAAAGTGCAGCCTTGACAAAATGGTGGCCAATCTCTTTGTGACTATGAGACTTCATTTCACTTTAAAGTTAGGTTCAAGAGACCTGTCATGCAAAGAGGTGCGGAAAAATAGGAAAACAATGAAATTCAGTATCATATGGGTTTTGTATTTGCTCATACAGCATTTTGTTGATTCTTCCTAGCCAGATATATCAGGCCCTGTATCTGGATTATGGGACAGAGGTCCTTCTGTGCACTTTGTTGGAGAGGTCAATTTAATTGTAATGGCGCCTTGGTGTAAGGTGTTAGTCGCTCAAAACCTATGCCTAACCTCGCACATCTTGTATCTACCAATTAGTGTTTTTATTCGATTTATGGATAAAAACGAATTCGCAATTAAAATCTCCTTTGAGCACAATGGTTTTCAATGGTGATTTCGTTTTATGCACAGATCGAATAAAAAAAAAAATTTTCTTCAATTTATTGTGAGCTGATCGGTATATATGAGCTTTGCGTACAGTTTGCCACAGGTTTTGAGCGATGACACCCACCCATAAGGTCGTTACAATAGAATAGACCACACCAGCAAATTGTGCTGAGGGATTGCTGGTCATGAATTCGAATTTAGGGCCTGATATTTCGGGCTAGGTGCTTGTGATGATGTGTGGTTTATGACGATTGCCTGGTTGATTAAATTCTGAAACCATGCAGAGTGTGTCATGATTCGTTAGCCTTCATAGTTTTGACCCAGATTATGAGCAATGCTTCCGCCGATTCATATCAGTGCTGTTACAATTCCGCGCCTTATTTCACTGAACATTTACCAGTGTTCATTGATTTCTTGATATTTCGTAAATAGTAAACGCGAGAAAGGTTAGAAGAGAGAACAAGCACTAAGTTCGCATCAATTGAATCTAACTTTAGAAGTTTATTAGCTACGTTCTTTCGTCAAACTGCACAGCCCGTCACTCTAGCCACAGCGGGCCGGCTTAATGTGAGCGCCAACCGCATGGGTGGCGCACCAATCGCTTGCATAACGGAAGTGCCATAGGCAATGGTGCGAGTCGCCCATCTTGTTGTTCTATAATCTTTGCTTTCACCTTTGGAACGCAGTAATATTTATATATGACATATACACACCATTAATGCATATAATGATGGCGTTTAATATCATCCAAATTATTAACAACGATTTGTTAACAAATGAACAAAAGGTATTGGTCTGTACATAAAAACAACGATTTATTCGACGATGAAGTAATTGATTTGATAGTCTGATAATACGAGGTATTTCAGTATTGTAACAGTGTGGATCCATAAAATGATGCACTATAGTTTAAATCACTGTATCAGGTTAATGTTGATGTGGGTACCTGGATTACTTAATAACATATATATAAGTTTATTACCATTATCGGAACAAAACTGCGAATATAACATTATGCAGGCAATATTGATGCAGCAGGAGAACTAAATTGAAAGAGCGAAGGTACCATGCAGATATAACCCGACACTTAAGGCTGAGAGCGGTGGCTAAAGCAACTGTACACCGTGATAACGGATACTAAACAAAGTGTGATGTGTGCTGTTTAGCTGTGAGTGAGTATTGTTTTAGACTGGTGTCACCTTATAAATTCCACATAATGTTATAGTGATTGTCAAATTATATTAGGTTATGGATGTCCACAGACTTTACAATACGCTCTTGTGAAATCTATATCAACCCATTTGTTCGATTAGTTAAAGTCATTATACATGCTTTTTGATAATTACTAGCAAGCCATTCTAATCTGGAAAAAGATACATTTTCGAAACTACCTGTCGTATAAGTAGCCACGTGTGTATCATTTGGACAACGGTCACTGCATATTGAAGTGTACCATCATCGAGTCAGGCAACAACATTATGTCATGTCTACCAAAACAATAAGAGGATCACGTATACATAATTGCCTCAGCAGCATAGTTAAGCATAAAATGCTCGTTATCTTTTCTTGTTATGAGTCTAAGCACGAATCCAATATGCCTCAAAGCATTAAATGTTCCAATAATATTAGACGATCACCACCACCATTGCACGGGTATGGCGTTTAACAGCGGTATTACATAAGAGAAGCCTAATAAAGATCATGAAGGGTGCTTCGATACGGGTGACTAATGATCATCGGAGGACAAGTACAGTAAACGAAATTAACCCCAACTGAAACAGTTCTCTATAGTGTGGAGAGCATATGAAAGCACGTATTGATTTAGCTCAGGTGCATGTGCTGATAAGTAAGAACAGTAAGATCATCTTCATTAATCGACAGTTTGACGTGATCCCATCACAGCGTAAATTATTTTCCAGAACAAATGACAGCTGTTTCTGGTTTCAAGCAAATTTGGCGACCCCGAATTACTCCCAATTATTGTGACAATATTGCAATTTTTTGATTGAGACATGTAATATTTGACAATGTTCGTTGATAGGACAGATAACAAATAAGGACTTTCACTATGCTAAATAGACCTATGCTAGCCGCACCAATGGGGGTTCAAGATGTAATGGTAATTAGTAAACCCGAGAGTTAATGCTGCACTCCATCAACGCTAAGAATTTGAATTGAAAATATGGATAAGCTTTTAACTCAGATTGTGAGGAGGTTAGAATCGCTACATAATGAACGGATTTACGGGACATAGATGTATCGATCGTACAGTATACATATATAAATATTTATAAATATATATATATATATATATATATATATATATATATATATATATATATATATACACAAGTATATATATGTTTATATATATATATATATACATCTATATATATGTATCGATCGTGCAGTATATATATTTATGTATATGTATATATATAAATATATATATAAAGATAAATATATACACATATATTTATATACAATTATATTTATATATATATATATATATATAAAGCTATATATACATATGAATTTATGTATATATACATATATATATACGGATATATTTAGGGATATATATAAACAGATGTACATATATATATATATATATATATATATATATATATGTATATATATATATATATATATATATTTATATATATGTATATATATAAACTTATATATATAAAAGTATATATATATATGTATATATATAGGATTATATATATAATTGAATATATATATATATATGTTTATATTTCTCTATATATATACACATTTATATATATGTATGTAAATAGATATTTATATTCGATATATATATATCAATACATACATATGCATATATATATATAAATATATATAAGTATATTTATGCAAGAATATATATATTTTTGATTACATATATATATGCAATTAAATATATATATTTATATTTCTATATATATATATATCATATATATATATATATGTAAATATATATATATATAGATATATATATGTCAATACATACATATACATATATATACATATATTTATATATATATATATATTCATATATATATATGCATATGTATATATATATATAAATATATATATATAAATATATATATATATATATATATATATATATATATTGCAATATATCAAATAAATGGTAAATGTATCGATATAATTATATTCTTATTACCCACTATTGCACATAAAGTCAGAGGTCTCAGATGCTGCCAAATATCCGGCATTCACACTTGATGCTGCTGCTAGTATTGACGTTAGTCCTGAAATTACGGGATTTTACCACGCATATAAGTAATAGGCAATTTGTTGCCTGTGGAAATGACCATCAATGATTTCCGTGTTGTGAACGCTTAGCACTAATCGCAATAGTGTTTTTCTCCGTGTTGTCATAATGGTTGTGTTACTTATAGTGGTAATCTCGGTCGTGCGGTTAACAGGGGTTAAGTGCGTTTATAAGCAGCATTGGCACAAGGCACATTGAAGTAGAAGGCTGCAGAAATTGAACTGTGCTTTGTTATTTACCCGGATGTCCCACAGTTATAATTTGGTTTCGTGCCATTAAATTACCTCAAAATAAGATATTTAATTGCGTCCACGTTGTGAAATACAGGGGTACCCCATTTCGAGTGTTAAGATCATGCATTGTCCAATGATAGCGGGTGTAGGCGGTAAATAAAGCAGTTATAAAGTACCATTCTTCAGCACTCCCCCGAATGCTTAATTCTATATAAACCTTCACTACATTCAACAACACAGCTTTATAAATTCAGATATGCCTCTATTCACCTCGGCAAGAGCACCAGTACATACCTGTTACCTAAATTAAGTAGACGCAAATATGTCGTGGCGAGTCAAGCAATCCTTACATAACGAAATTCTCCCTACCGATCGTTTGTATCATATCCCGTCATCAAATTATATTTCTGGAGGAATCTCATTCTATTCTGCAGCGTAAATGGCATCAAGGGATTTATTGAGAACTCGGAATCGTGAAATTTAACATATCGTAATGTTGCTCTCAAAGGGACATCTGATGAGGCTCAAATAATAGCTATGACATTGATTCGTCTACTCTGCTTATCAGGGCTCAATGGTGCATGCCAAATTGCAGGTCCAACCTGGCTGAATAAATCATCCAAAATACACAGTCGATTTAAGCTGTAGTTAATGATAGTCCCACTGAAACCATGCAGACGGTTCCACAACAGCAATTTTACAGAGATGGGTAATTATGTCATTCGCATATTGCGGATTGTGGAAATGTAAAACTGTCATGTTTTGCTGCTCTGGTAAATTTTGCTTCCTTGGACAGTTTTGAATGCAACATTCGGTGTCCGGGCCCGAGTTTGATACCAATCACCAGAAGCAGCTAAACCATATTTGTATTGGGGTTGGGGATGGCGAGGGGCAGTTTATGTTGCTCACGTCTTGTAAGTCAACAACGTGAACGACATATGTGAAGGCTTTTCAATGTAATTGTAGAGTTAGTCATTTCGTGCCGGTTTCAATAAATTATTGCTACGCAATTGTTTTACTGACAATACAGCCATAGGACTGTACAACGTAATTAAATTATATAGCTTATAGTAATCTTAAGTGTAGAAATGACACTTATGGTTTCTTTAAGCTAAATATATGACGGATGATCAAGCCTTCTTAACGCTTGATACGCCGGAGACCTCGGTAAGTGTCAGATTCAGCTGGTGACATTTGCGCGTCGGTTACACAGCATTTCCATCTAGCCTAGCTATCTACTGGTGTTGATGTATGGGTAGTAATCCATTTATACAATAGATAAGGGATTTGTATTCTGCCTATTTACTTCCTTAGTGGGCACGATGAACGAGACACTTGCACATAAGGCTACGGTAGGTTTGATAACTGAATTCAGGCTGCGTAACAACGTATGAGGCAAAATATGTTGTAATCGGATAACGAAATCATCATAGAACCGTACCAAGCGATATTAAGGGGTAAAGCAGAAAAAGAATTAGCTCGTTAATGTTTCTATTTGAAGTTTTACCATGCTTCGGCGTCCAGTCTCTGGGCATTGCGTCGAATGTATGCAGCCATGATCAACATTGCACTTGCACTTCATCTCATTCACATACACTTTGCTCCCGGTGTTCAAAGGCTGATATGGCACATTTACTGCTTGTTATATCTATCATATAAAGCGTTTGGACTATGATTACGTGAAACTATTCCATTCTATTTTGTCATGCGGGTTTCATACCATCGAAGGTTAAAACAATGTGGTCAAATATTCGTGGAGTTGGCTGCCGTGAATGAAAAGAATAATTCACAGATATAATTATAGTCCTATCAAAAGAGTCTTCATTAGGTAAATCGATAAAACAGTGATAAAAAACCCATAATGGGCTTCTTACTTATTGGACGGATTATTAATACTCCTATTCATTCATTAAGGCAGTGTTGTGATTTCTGCTTAACCACCCAGCTATGCTAAGATATTCTGCCAATATCTCTAGCTATTGGTATTTGGGTTGCTTTATATCTTCGGATTGAGGTAGTGTTTGTGACATTCAACTATCATAACTTATATAGCTTGCGGTATTAGCCATATTAAATTAAGCTTAACCCCATATAGGGAAATGCTTTTGTTGCATACTAGACAATATATGGTTCTAATCACAATGTCCATTATTGAGTCTGCAAGTACACTTTTGATTGGGCCAGGCTAGTATCTGCATATGCCTTGGATCATTTAAATCAATGCTCACAATATGTGTTAGGGATAATAGGTTCTGGCGAACGTTGCTCAGCACCATGCTAGTACACAGGCTCATTAGGTACTAAATTCGGGTCGTGATCCTGTCAATTACTTATTAAGCTCATAGAGATAGTCAGAATAACCTGCAAATAGTGACAGTAGAGGTATGAAAGTGACACATATATTGAAACATATAATGGATGGACGCCATAACGCGACTACAATCCATAACAGCGGAAATACCATTGTCAGTCGGTTTTCATTTCCTTATTCAATTCACTGCGAGAATGATAGACAGAAAATGCTTTTTCAATTTTTTTATACGCTGATTTTTACCGGCGTATATACTAAGATGTTGCAATGGCTGTCATAATGGAAATGGCTTTGAAAATGGAATATATGTGTGTTATATTCCCCTGCATCTCGCAGCAAAGGCAATAGTGTTGTCGAATAATTTAAAGGAAATCCATCTTGAAGAATTACAAAATACAAACCGCATATGAAAGCACAAGCCATGTAATAGAAGAAGCAATGGTTAGAATCCATCAATTGTTTATGATAGATTCACGTGGGCGATTATATAATATCAAAATGCTCATATGGTGGTAAATAAATCAATCGTAACATCAGTACATGGATTGGATTTACCATTCATGGCATATCATTTGTGAGTCGAAGTGTATTTCATAGAACTAATCGAACACAAACAAATATATCATTCTAATGCATTTGCTCTGATGGACCAAACACGTTTTATTGTATGACCTGTCGAACAGGTTTAGATGCACTATTAAATGGGCGAGATTCTAAGAAATGGCTAACGGATAGAACAAAATATTTTAACAGCAGTTATGTATACTACAGACGAATGTAGAATGATTGCAATTATACCATGCTGCGATGCTTATTGAGAGCGCTCATGTATATAACTTTGCATTCTCTGGAGGAATCTTTCATTTTCAAAGTTACATGACTACATTAATACAGGGCACGAGCATTATGATAGAGACATTAAAACACACAAGCTGCTCATCACGAGTGGTATGAGCAACAAAACTTGGACTTAATCAACGATAAACATGAATGACGAAGCTGCACTGCTGTGGCTTCAACAGACATTAATGGGACTATGCAAGAATATGCATTGGCTGTTTGAAATAACCTTGAACCTCTTATTTGACGTATCATCATGCCAATAATATGTATATATATATATATATATATATATATATATATATATATATATATATATATATATATATATATATATATATATATATATATATATATATATATATAGATATATATATATATATATATATATATATATATATATATATATATATATATACATATATATATATATATATATCCCATATATATATATATATATTATATATCTATTATATTATATTATATATATATATATATTATATATATATATATATATATATATATTTACATGTTATTATAACTCTACATATATAGATGCAACTAGATATCTGATTGTAGCGGATTTCCGTTACAGGGTCATTTGCCAAGATCTAACGTATTTACTGAGCTCTATCCGGCTAGATTACTTTCTCATTTGATTTGTTGAGGTCAAAATTACTTTAACTATTTATTTGTGACAGCCCGCAGATAATTTACGCTTCATCTATAAAACAGACCAGTCGTAGGTGCATGACGTCTAGGACAAAAGCCCGATGTCAGAGACGCCTGATTTTATGTCGTTTCTTTTGTAATTTAGTGTCTCGTTGATTAGAAAGTGAACCGTTTTCAGCTTGTTTGTGACCGATCACAGATGCAGGGAGCTTAGGCGGTTGATTATACTCATTCATCATCGCTACAAATGCTGCAGACATTACAATGCAGACTGCTGACATTACAATGCCTTTCAACGCTAAATGTACCATAACAGTAAGAGATCGTGTCGTCATTGTCGATCATCACCAATTATATTAAAGACGACGTCACAGAAATATGTGCTCAACAAATACAGCGTACCTGCATGTTACACAGCCTCCGAACATGTGATTCGACAAACAATGCAATTAGAATAGCAAAATTGAATATCAACACGATATGGTTAATCTAATCGTGTAAAATTAGTGTTTGGTGTTAAAACAGTGTTTGTCTTGTCATGGACTTCTTAATCCTTTCCGCCTTGTTATAGACACAACAATTAATCATACAAGCTTCCGGACATTTGTTCTAAAAATTGACAGCAATAAAATCATATTCCACTATTCTTTGACATAACCAAGCATCCACGATATCTGATATTAGAACGTTCTAGACAATGTTAACGGTGTTATATATGACGTAATGAGGTTAATTGCCTATATTGGCTCACATAAATTCAGCAGGGCATCACTGGATTTTATAATTATTAAACTAAACAAGGATTTGAATCAGGCCTGCTATCAGTTTCCTATTAGCTATGCGAATCGACTAATGATCACCTTAAGGAATAGCCCTTTATGATGGCAGATTACGTCCTATGTTTTGTCTGCTAATGTACATAAAGTTGTTATTTGAGTTCAATTGTAATTTAGATTATGCATCGCAGGTTGTTGATAATGATCCATAAATCTATTTATAAAAGCGCATCAATGCTGCAACTCGTTCGACAAAGTTTGTTATGTTTCTATTACTGTTCCAATGTTATACCGCATGTTGTACAGCGGCAGATGCAACGCTTAACTTTAGTAAGACATATCTCTAACTAAACAGATATTCAATCGAGACTCTGTCTCATCAATGCATGCTAAGCTTGGATTTAGTTCATCATTTGAAACCGCCAAACTGACGCGCGATTCTGATTTGCCTATAGTGGCGTAGATGCGTGTGCATGATGTAACGGTATTGTTCCTGCATATAGAAGTCGCAGTTCTATAAAACTGCAAAGAAAGGTAATTCATTGATGCTTAAACCACAATCAAAACGGGCATAAATTTGGTGAACGACTCATTAGTGCCTAGTAGATATTGTGAGTACTCCCCATTTTTATGATAAGTTGATCGGCAAATGCATCTCACAAACGCTTACTGATGGTCTTAGTTTGTCTTATTGAAAGGATTGATGCAATATAGTACCAAAGAAACGCTCATCTGTCACGCAACAACCACATTCAAATTAAGCGTAAAGTAAAACCAATATGCTGCGTTATTAAGTATGGAACGGTTAATAAGGATGACAACTCTATTTCGTGCCACATATTTGGAAAGATTAACTTATAAATATAAGCGGACACAATTAAGTATGCTGGTGTATATTATTTTGACGTTCTTATGAAAATTTACGAAACAAATGTTACATTTTTGTTTGTTTTGAAGAAACCATTACTAAGAGCAAAGCTTTGGAAAACAGGGCTCAGATTCGATAACAACGTCTATAACAACGATAAGGATGTTTGGTCGAATAAAAAGTGCTTTCAGAGGGTGCCACCCGTCGCATTGTTCTTAGTTGTACGTGCAAGTGTCACTGTATTCAACACTACGGGACTAAAAGCCATGATGCAATAATGCTCCTCCGTCTAGCATATAGAGTGATTAATTTGGTGAGATAAGAGGAAGCAAACAAAATAAATGCATCATATGAAACATTCAGATCAAGTAATAACTTTCTCAATTTACCCATATAACTATCAATATCGCTGACATCACATTCCCTCCATTTTGGTCTATTGGTGGTAGGGTGCTCATATAGGGATATAGGTAATTTGGACGACTTTTTGTGTACAATTTCACAGCCACCATAAGGTCTTCCCTTAATCAGATCCGAGTCATTCATACCAGAAATGCCTGTAACTGATACGTCACATATGCGATGCTCGAGCTGAGCAAGATCTATCTCAAACAACCACTGTTCTTGGATTAGGAGAACATCACATTTGCGTAATAGATTGCGTATATATATTATGGGGCCTTCACTGTGTCCTCGACAGTTATACGTGCATATTGTAAAGTTGCAGTCAGTCATAATAATAATATATATAAAGAATAAAATATAAAGAATTAAGTATAAAACACAAATATTTTCGTGTAACGCAGTTATGCATCCACCGTATTGCGATAAAAGTTTCGTACACATACACCACATGGCCATACTTTCTCGTCTAACATTGCACCAACGTCTGAAATGTTTACTTCAGCTTTGAAGCTATCAAATTTTGCTTCCGTTTTAGTTGTTTTTTCTACCCATCTTCCCTGAATATCAAAATCTTCAACATAAAACTATAACCTTGATATTGGTGTCTTTTTAAACTTGGTAGACGTATAGGTGTCTACTTGGCTCAAGTGCGCCACGAAGTTTGTTGGAAGTCCCAGTTCCTGTAACCGGACGAGCCTTGCGACGGATGTTCCGTTTGTTCAGTTTCTCAACAATCTGAAACTCTTAATTCTCATCTGGAGATCTTGCTGTGTATATGGGTACTGCTGACGACGAGGTAGCGGTGGCAGCAGCGGTGGAAGTTCTTAAAGCACCTTTCACAACTGGTGCCCCAGTAGTAGATGTAGGTGCTGGTGACTAGGTCGGTGTAGTATCAGAGATAGTTATCACCGGCATCAGCTCTGGTGTTTCTTCGTGAGAACGCGAGGTCACAATTGATGCATCGGATTGACGTCTATGACTTTTATCCTCTTCAATATGTTTCTTTAACTTCTGCAGACCCTCTTTCAACTGAGACACTCGTTCACATAACGATATCACGTCTCAGCGGGGATAGCCTATGGAATGCGATGAGGACCTTGAGGACTCGCAGCAAATTGTGGCATCTTATCAGACGCATCTAGTTTCTGAAGTCCTTCGACAATATCATCAATATTTGCATCAACTTCTGCTCGCGTTGGGAAATCACGTCTCTTAATGAATGGCGGAAGGATGTCACTGTTCCCTATGCCCCATAAAGCCTCCTTTGCCTCATGAATTTCATCTGCTGAGTAAAACTCACGACATAATTGTCGTATCTTTGCACAGGGGGAGTTATCCATACTGTAAACAATGAACGGCAACACAGAGTTCAGCGTTACGTCTGACGTAATTCATTCATTCGACATCTTGTTGTATCGATCCGGTCGTGAGCAAATCTTTGGATCTTTTAATCTTTCAATCAGGCTTCCAATGGATCTTGTGCACGGCACATTTTAAGTACAAATTCCTCTTCTATGTATGATTCAGCATAAAACTTACATAGGTCGATTCGCTGTTGTATCACCTTCAAACTGGTATAAAACTTAGACACTTTGGCGCCCGAATGACATCGAAAATCAGCCCTTAAGGTGAGACACGATCACCATCACCAATTCTCAATTAAATGTCGGTTTATTGGTTGCGCTGGAATGCACTAAGAGGTGTAAACGGGTATGACTTCAACTATTGGGTCCCATTATAATCACTCGTTATTTACGTTCATAAGCCTCAATACTTGCAGAGTTTTGAATCTGCGATTACCGCAATAGATTACTGGCAAACATATATTGATGACTGTGGTGATAACCATCACGGGCCATACAACTGCAGTCGTTGTCTCTTCTCATTTGTTACCTTTAATAACAGCGAGTCCATTGTTACTAGTTATTTGCTACATATCTCACAATATATACTAGCTGATGTAATTGTGTGATATGTCTATATCTAGCGAAACATCTTTACACATGTATCAATTGAGAGAATCAGAAACGGTTCCCTCTGCGGTTATTGCAGCTTCTATAACAGCTGCTGTTGCTTGCGATCATACAAAGTGAAAATCATCTTCCCATCTAGATTGATGCTTAAGCAAGATAACAAATGACAATATAATTGCATGCTTGGAAAGTCATAAATTTGGCATATGTATTGTGTTCTATTTTGAGGATTGGCAGTTTCAAGCCAGCAATACTCTCTGCTACTTTCTGTCCTTACTTTTACTGGCTCGCGTAACAAATATATAAGCAGCCGACCTAAACGGCACGCAAATATAAGACTATTTCCTCATGAAAGACAAAGGAGCAGATTAATAAAACAAACTAAAGGTAAATCAAGTTACTTACCATTTTGAAATAGAAACCATTGTATTGCTCCATCTGCAGTCAACTGAATTATTTGTTTTGGAAGCACATGGTCATAACTGCCAAATCTTCTAACACCTCAATTGATGTGCATTCTACCAATATAGGATTGTTTGCCTTTAATTGGATCGTAACTTTCATTGACCGTGAATATGTTTTATAATCGTTAATTTCTATGGCATAAATAACGGGAATATATCGCTCCTCATAATCCCTGACCAAATCCGCTCCCATTGATGGGCCAGTTTTGGTTTAGGCATTTTATATCAATACATTTATCCAAGAATGGTAATGCTTAAAGGTACAAGCTCACTGACGGTATTTTGTATGGTTTATACCCGCAGCTGTTTGTTTAATTTCCGTCCTTTCATGAAAATGGATTAAATATGTGAGTTATGGTTTATTATCTTCTTATATCTATGGCTTCGAGGACTGGAAACTCATTTCAGGGTACTTATTGAAAGCTGCGTAGATAAATGATGCTAGTCATTGCAGCGCCAGCATGTACAAAACAATTAATCGAACTCTAGACAAGCGAAAATATTACACAGCCAGGGAGCGGCATCTGACGGTCGTGTTTGCAGACAGCTGATTCGGTTTGCTTCTCCTATAGTAGTGCGTAAGGCATATACATATATATATATAATATATATATATATATATAGATATATATATATATATATATATATATATATATATATATATATATATATATATATATATATATATATATATATATATATATATATCTATATAGCTCTCTATATATATATATATATATATATATATATATATATATATCTCTATATATATCTCTCTATCTATATATATATATATATATAGGATCTAGCACATTTATATATATATATATATATATATATATAGATGTATATATACACATATATATACATATATATATATATACATATATACGTTTGTATATATATATATATATATATATATATATATATATATATATACATATATATATGCATATATATACATATATATATATATATACATGTATGCATATTTATATAAATATGTACATTTATATATATATGCATATATATATACATACATATACATTTATATATATATATATATATATAGGATAATATATATATATATATATATATATATATATATATCTATATATATACATATATATATCTATATATATATATATATATATCTATATATATATATATATCTATATATATATATATATATATATATATATATATATATATATCTCTATATATATATATATATATATATATATCGATCCACAGCTACTAGTATAGCGCTAATGCCGTTTAAAAAGGCAGATAGGTCAATAGAGACCGAAAGTGCTGATCAGCTCAAACAAACTTGGCCAAACGTGCAATTATTCGGATTAGATCCGACTTAAACCGCATAATATAGGTCTCTCATTTATCTAATGACATCATGCATCGACTGATGATATTTGTCGGAAGAACACCATGAGAAAACCGCCACCTTTCCAGTTCTTGTAACCTCGTTAAAAGATTGACACAGAAAGGGCGATTTGCAAATTGTTAGTGATTTGGCACTTCTTGAGGCCATCGGTAAAAGCAAAATTTAACTCATTGGCAGTCGCGACGCATTCGTCACTGATGGAACGTTACATTTTATGCATTCTCAAGTAAGGGTACTTCGCAAAGAGTTTTTTCACTTATGTACACGTGCACTGGAATTCCCTATCATGCCGAGCATCCAATCCAAACTACTGAAAATCAATATGAAACTGTCGTGTATCTGGTTAAACAAGCATGCCACTCTCACTTACCTGCTTCATCACTAATAAATTTTGCATTGACAGTTATGCCGGCATCTTATTCACCCAGGCTAGTGAAGATTGACAGTACGATTTCTGTCTCTCAACATAGGCGGAAGGATCTAGCACCTTTTTATCTGATGATGCCGTCCTGTAGATGCTGTTTAATTTGCTTTTGAAAGAGCGGATGACGGTGATCCAGCAAAATACGTTGTATCAAGTCAGATTAAACAAGCTCTCAAAGGGTCGGTCTTATTTTAATCGACATAAACGATCTAAACAGTGCTGATGATGTTATGTTTTTAAAAATTACAAATTACATTTACCTTAACTTAGGAATTAGGCCACAAACCTAGCTCGTACGTTAAAACTAAGCTAGCATAATGCGCTACATATGGGGAATAATGGGCGAGTAACGGTATAAGGGTTTTTGAAAAGCACAATTTAACCGTCGAACTGGTGATGTTACTCTCTAAGATTGTGCTGATTCATAGCTTAAACCGTCAAACTGGCGATTCAATTCTCTAAGATGCTGCTGATTCCTAGCTTTAACCGCCGAACTGGCGATTCTACCCTCCAACAGGCTGTTGATTCATAGCTTTAACCGCAAAACTAGCCATTCTGTCCTGGTAGATGTTGCTGATTCAAAATTTGTTAGATTCGATCAATTCACTTGGGCGTCTCTTTATACTTTGATCAAGTCAACTTTTTAAATAGAAATTGAGCAAACGATAGCAACTGCATTTCGAGGTAGAACAGCAGTTGATAGGATATATCGGAATGATAGCACGATACGTCATATCAACAGGATTCACAAACTATGCAAGAACGTTATCAAATTGAGAAGATATCGTGGTTTTATGTTGTGTTGACCTTCGGTGACACCGCATCGATATATTTTCAATGCATTTGAATTTCATTATGTATATGTATTTATTTATATAAATATATATATAAATATATATATATATATATATATAGATAGATATAGTAAAAGATAATATATATATATATATAGAGATATATAGTATATAGAGGCTATGAGAGAGAGAGATAGAGAGAGAGATCTCTCTAGAGATAGATAGAGAGACTATATAATCTCTATCTATATATATATCTCATCTCTCTATATCTAGATATATATCTCTCTCTATCTATATCTATCTCTCTCTATATATATAGTGATATATATATATCTATATATATATATATATATATATCTATAGACAGTAAAACCTCCCTGCCCGACCACCTCCCTAACCCGATCGCCTCCCTAACTCGATCGATTTTTTCCAGTCCCGATGGTCGGCCTATACTTTAGCATTGTGACAGAATTCTCTCACCCGATCACCTCCCTACTCTCTGTAAGTCGATCGATCATTTTGGTCCCAACGCCCCATTTGATATTCCCTAAGTCGATCGATTGTCGGCTGGCGAAGGATTAGAGCCAACGGTTGATTGCAATTAGCAGAACACACACACTCAGGCGATAACGCCTGCGGACTGAATAGCACTCTTGAAATGTGTGAAACAGGTTAGCGGTTCGTTCGGTGTTGTTAGAGTATGTACTGAAGCTTTGATAATCTTGATCACAAAACTCGATACCTTTAGAACAGATACATTCGAGCGATGCACCTGTGAACGGCGTAAGCTTTGATGATCTTGGTCTTATGAATCATCATCTCACTGAGCGTCATGGCAGCAACACGGAAAAAGGCGAAGGAGGAGCTTCCACTTTCACGGAAAGTAGAACTTATCGGCACGAAGGTACGCGAGGGGGCAAGAGCAATCGGAAAATCAACAGTTCAAAACATACTGAAACGTAAAGCTGATTACATTATGGCATACGAGGCTAATGAAGAACCAAGTCGCAAGCGCATTCGTACCCGTGTTTGATAGCGAAGAGTTAGAATGTGCCATATGGACTTGGTTTCAGAAGGCCCGCTCCATCAACGTTCCCGTCAGCGGGCCTATGTTGCAAGAGAAAACCCTTGAGTTCGCCGCTAAGATGAAAATTGAAGGTTTTAAAGCATCGAATGGCTGGCTTCAGAAATTCCGTTCTCGTCATAACATAATGCACCACGTTGTCAACGGCGAGAGTGGGGAAGTGCCCCAAAGCAGCGTTGACGATTGGACCAGCAAGCTGTCGAGCCTCATCCGTAGCTATTCGGCGTGTGACATCTTTAACATGGATGAGACTGGCTTGTTTTTCCGTGCGCTACCGGACCGGTCACTCAGCATCAAGGATGATCAGTGTAAGGGTGGGGTGGTGAGCGCCGTCAGCGAATGCAAATCTTCCGCAGTGACCAGATGCTTTACGAGATGTGGTTTCAACATGAGCACAGCAAATGACCTGCAGGAGGACGACCACTCCCTCGATATCCCCCTTGCACAATTACTCAAGGACTTAAGAGCGAACATGACTGACCCCATCACGGATACTGAGGAGTATGTCGCTCTCGACGATGAGGCGCCGACCACCTAGGAACTGAAGGATGGCTGGGAGGATATTAATGTCTCTCAAATCACTGGCGTATCACAACCGGCTGAGAGCGACGACGACGACCGCGCGTCCTCCACCACACCAGAAACGACAACCATGACCTTCAGTGAGTGCCTTCAGCGTGTAGGCGACGTGATGCTGTTCTGTCTAGAGAAAGATCTGGGGGACATGCTGCCATTTGTCGCCTCTCTTCAAGAACAACTAGAGAAGAACGCCATCGCAGCTAAAGCAACCGCCAAGCAAGTTTCGATAAAGAAATTTCTGCAAAAGTGATAACTTGTATATTTGAATATCTGATTTTCCAAATAAACAAAAACCTACATTGTATTGTGAAAAACATCTCTTTTTCTGTTGTTTTTTTCTCTCCACGAGTAAAATATCGGATGGATATTCTGTAACCGGACCGGACCACCTCCCTAAGTCGATCGATTTTTTCCAGTCCCATCGTCGGTCGACTTAGAGAGGTTTCACTGTACTCTTTTTCCCGGTTTAGGGCGACCGCTTCAATAAACCGCATTAGGGCGACTGGTGATATATCTCTTAATTACCAATTTGTTAAAAAAAAAAAATAAATGCATTATTGGACGTTATATAACCCCTATTGACGAATATTGGTAGTTTATGTGAAATATTGGGAGATATACGGCTTTTGGTCGGTCGCCCTAAAACCAACGTCGCAAATATCCAAGGATACGACGACTGCTGGTTGCTGTTGTATATCTACAAGCTTAGGGCGACCGCTGTATTCTGTAGTAAAACATCCGCATAAGGACGACCGAACTATCAAGCTATCTTCTCATAGTCATAGTTCTGCTGCGTTGCTTCATAAAATTACGATTTAAATTGTTTCACCATGTTGATTTGATTGAATCTACCAGTGCTATCGGCAAACAATGATTTCATGACCCTTTTACTGAAATGCAATAATGATGCGCAACCTCCATGTTAAATATCGTGTAACGGGCAGTCTAGATGTTGAGCAAGGAGGGGCGGGGTGGGATTAGAGGTTGATATGGACCGTTCAATATAGGGTACAGTGGCTGGCTTTGTTATGTGATGCTGGACTACATATTGTTCGATTAAACAGAAATATCTACCTTGCCCATGCTCCGCTGGGTGCGGGATTTCGTTACCGGGTAGTTTTAACAAGACCAATCTCCCGCTGAGTAGGACAACACGGCGAGAGTCACTAATGCGTCGCCGGTGTTGGCGGGAGAGAGGTGTACAAATACAAATACCCTCTACACATGACAAATGAGCCTTAGGGTGAATTTTAGAGTCGCAGTAGAAGTGACATTGAACATTCACTTTAAGACCTCTGACTTTCAGAGTGAAGGCATGGTTATTTCCACACAGAGTATCAATATCTCTTTATTCCTCACTATCTGCAACAGTATGAGTGCCTTTTACACTTGTCAGCTGTGATAATAATAATCAATAATCCATTATGTGGCAATTTGCTGCGAACATACCTCTGACTGTTCCTGGTGTCGTAGATGTGTTGTTGTCTTGACCTTGACCTTGGTTGCAAGTCATATCTGAGTTTATGATGTGATCGCTTGATTGTTGGAGTTTCAGGAGGATTCGGGATGACAAACAATGTCGGGATAGCATTTTGAAGCAGTCTCTTACTGTCTTTGGCGTTGTGGTGTTGACCATGTTGACTGTCATCAAAATGTAACCTAAACATGACATTGCTCTTCCTTAATCTCTTTGTAAATTCCTCTTTACTTTCATTCTTTGTTGTCTTGAGATCTTCTCTTCATACATTCTGTATTTATTGTTGACATCTATTTAGGGAAAAAGTTAAAAATTGTCATTCAATGTCATTAATAGTAAACACAACTACATAATCCTTAATAGTTTTGTTCATTTATAAAATTTCAAGAATGAGCTATGCAGAAATGCAAGCCAATTCACATATACATTTCTCTACGCCTGAATGAAAATGGGAGACAAAAAGACTTAACAAGTAACAACAGAAGGAAGCTGATACAAGCAGACTGGTGGTCACGCGCTTATTCAATTAGCGCCCTGAACATAAACCCATGATAATGCAGCTCCTTACACGAATGCATAGGATCATCATAAGACTATGTCATGTGTTCAGGACCGGAGTTCATGTGCATTGCAGCTTATTCAGATATATGCGTATAGCTTCGAGTACATTTTGCGCTTACCTCAAATATTGTGTGGGGACGCTCTGGAAAGTATGTCCTGGGATAATTCTCTGTTTTTGTTACAATTTATTGCAAAACCAGAACCAATTTCCTACCAAAACCAGAACCGGCCACCAATCCTACCTCAAGTCGGGACATTGGACTCTGGCATACGCTAGTTAGTTGATCAAAGAGATCCCCATCATCCTTCATGTCAAAAGAGCGTAAAAAACGTCGGGACTACCCATAGTTGGGACTACCTCCAGGGATCGTGATTTGGTCTCTTTGTTTTCCATTTCCGCTCAACGCTTTTTGCACCACTATTGTTTGTAGCATGCCATCGAGCCTCCCCAGCGTCTGCCCTATAGACTACAAAACCTCTTCCATTGGACATAGTAACATAAACCCATGATAATGCAGCTCCTTACACGAATGCATAGGATCATCATAAGACTATGTCATGTGTTCAGGACCGGAGTTCATGTGCATTGCAGCTTATTCACATATATGCGTATAGCTTCGAGTACATTTTGCGCTTACCTCAAATATTGTGTGGGGAAGCTCTGGAAAGTATGTCCTTGGATAATTCTCTGTTTTTTTGTTACAATTTATTGCAAAGCCAGAACCAATTTCCTACCAAAACAAGAACCGGCCACCAATCCTACCTCAAGTCGGGACATTGGACTCTGGCATACGCTAGTTAGGTGATCAAAGAGATCCCCATCATAGTAAAAAACGTCGGGAATACCCATAGTTGGGACTACCTCCAGGGATCGTGATTTGGTCTCTTTGTTTTCCTTTTCCGCCCAACGCCTTTTGCAACACTATTGTTTGTAGCATGCCATCGAGGCTCCCCAGCGTCTGCCCTATAGCCTACAAAACCTCTTCCATTGGAGAGCCGTGTTTCTTTCCCTATCTCGACTTCAAGAGGACCATTCAGAATGCTCGGCCAAGAACATGCGGTTTGGAGGAGCAGGAAAAGGAGGCTTCCGTGGTTGAGGACCCGAAGGTGTTGGGGTGGATAGACAATGACCAGGCAAAAGAGTAGAGGCCGTGGACGTTGGGCCGGCTGTATGTCGTGGAAGATAGAGGGTACTTGTTGTTCTGTACCCGTGCTGGGGTGGAGCGATACTCTCCTTGCTAGACCCCGACAATTGCAACAAGCCTGGGCTTGTTCTTGGTGAAAGTAGTCCGGAGTGATCCCTACTTGCAAACAATTGGGCCCGGTATTTTTTCCAGTGGTTCCGAGAGCTGGCCGACTTCTTTTTTCCAGAAAGTAGCCATAGGCCGCAAACTCGGACCCGTCCCGCTCCAAGAAGAGGACTGTGCGCTTTGACCCTCGGAGGGTTGTCCTTGCAAAGTGGGTGCATGTATATACCCTCTCTTCCATGCCCTCGACGTTGGAAAGCTCTGGTGTTTTGGGTGCCACGGTTTCTACAAGATATGGCGACGCATAGTCCTCTAGAACTATATAGCCCTTCGCAATTGCATCCAGGCTGCTTGCCAATTCTGCCGATGCTTGCAGTCGGTTGCCTTATCGATGCTTGCAATGGTTTCCCGGATGCGGGTATCTCCCACCCCGACGCGAGAAACGATGTGAAAATAGTTGTGTGGGCTTTCCCAAAGCTATCCTTGGTTTCTGCTACGACGGCGTTGGCGATTGTCTTTGCCGAGCCTTCTTCCCCGGTTGTGCAGAGTATGGTGCCCTTTCGTTTGACAAAGTCGGTCCTGTGCAGGTAGCCGAAGACGTACAGACTGTCCAGAAACAGTGGCAGGTCGGCTAGCGGTCGGAGGTTGGTTCTCCCCTTGTGACCCGCCAGATATTCGACCTTGGATATGGAAAGGAGGTTGTTTTCGTAGGCATTCTCTGGGAGAATGTGAGAGGAAAGGGATGCGTCTGAGCGTAGGCCAATTTGTTTGAAAGTAGTTTCGACTATTAGTAGTATACATAGACCACACCAGTTCAAAAGAGCGCAACTTGGGTAGGGGGCGTGGGGGCGAGTTGGGGTTTGCAAGAGCTTGCTGGTGCTCGAGGTGGCATGGCTTTGGGTGGGCTTGGGTGGATGGCATGGAAGGCGCATTGTGGGTTCCCGTTTGCTGGACTTGGGAGGCGTGGGGGAGGCTTGGGTGGGCTTGTGGCTGGACGAGAGAGCTTGGTCGGACAAGATGGCGTTGGCGTTCGGTGGGCTTGTGCTGGACGAAAGGGCGGGGGCTTGGAGAGTGCGTGTGGTGTTGTGTGAGCTAGGGATGGACGAGAGGGCTTGGTCGGACGAAAGGACTTGTGGGCGTGGAGGGTGCGTGTGGCGTTTGGTGGACATGTGGCTGGACGAGATGGTTTGTGCGTATGGCGATGCAAGTGCTTGCTAGCGTTCTAGATGGTGGACCGTTGGGGGCTTGTGGGTGGGCTTGGGGCTGGACGAGAGAACTTGTGCTTAGAAGGCGTCTGGGGCGGCCAAAGAGGCGTGTGTGGCTCGGTGGTGGAGGAGGCTCGATGGTGGGCCGAAAAAAATGGTAGCCGTATAGTAGTCCCAAGTCTGGTAGTCCCGACGTTTTGTACGCTCTTATAAGGGTGAGCAAAAATCTTGTATAAGCTGCTTAAGGACGAGTAGTGAACATGGGGGGTATTGTTCCAGTACCCCCAACATGGATACTACTTCCACGTATCATGTGCTGTAAGGGCGTTTGGACTCAGCGACCAGGGCACTTGGCAGGGTCGTCGTTTAGGGACGATATGCCCCTTGAACAAAACGCATACAGATACAGAAAACGAGCACCCGAAGAATGTGTGGTATATTTTATTTATAGAAGAAGCATATGAAGTTATATTTAATCATTTATAAAAATCACTAAAATAAGACAAGAATATGTAGTAAATAGAGGAATTCGAACTTAAAGCGCACACAAAATACATATAACCCAATACATCTCGGGCTCTTTTTTCAACATTCATAACAAACCAGTGAAATAAAATAAGAATAGGAAATAAATAGAGGAATATTAACTAAAAACGCACACATGCATGCATATCTCAATACAACTCTGGCTCTTTATTTAACATAAATAGAACATGCATGACAATAATACAAGAATAAAGGATTATGAACTAAAAGCTCACACATGCATACATATAACTCAATACAACTTGGGCTCATTATTCAACATTTATAAACATACATCAAAGGAAACATGATACACGTCGGACTCTACATTCATACAATCACGCACTTGCACGTTGAAAGATGAAGTAGATATGCTGATACATTCAAAGTGCTCGGCGACGTGACACGTGGTGAGATGTGAGCGGGAAGCGTCATGAGTACAAAGCATATCGCGACGTGACACTTGTATGTTGTGAGCGGTAAACGTCTTGCGCACAAAGCACATCGCGGCGAGACACATTTGTGAGCGGAATGCATCAAGAATGCTGTGACCCGGTATGCTTCCCTACATAAGGTACTGATGTCTTGCATGTGATCACTGACTTATCAGATTTTCTTTGCTCAATTGTCACAATCCTGAATCATGAGCTTCTGCATAGTTTGCGCTACTGAAGTCAGAAGAAGACAGCATGCTCTTGAACACAGGAGTGAGCCAGACCAACTACAGATTATCTATCATGGACCATCTTGGTCTCTCGTGGATATGTGTTGACTGCACCAAGTCCTTGCAGAGTGTCTGCAACCTCTTTTGTAACTCATTCTGGGCCCTACGTTGGCGCTTCTTGGCCAAGACGTAGTCCTTGCGTAGACCATCACTAGCTGTCCAGAAAGAAGGATGATGAAGTCCAACTAGTTTAGAGAATGAGGTGTTCCATCCTTCACAAGCATTGTCAGTACGGGAACGGCCCTCCAGGGTGGCTTGGTTAACATTCCCAACGGAAATGTCGTAGCGTGGTGGGATGTGGCGAACACGGAGTGGTGGGAGAGGATCATCCTGCTGAGCTCTTGGAGGCTGGACACGGAGGTAGGACCCAGTTACGTAGGTGGCATCGAAGTACTGAACTAAAGCCTCCATCCCCTCAGGTACCCGGTCCTTCAGATACTGCATTCCTTCCTGCACCTGGTCCAGAGGAAGAAAGGCTGGGCCCTCAAGCATACCGAAGAAATGCTTGACATCGTCATCCATACGGTAAAGCTCAGTCTTGCCTAGGTCCTGAATCTTCCTCCAGGTGCTCTGGGTGAGGTGGTAGAAGCAGCCTTGAGTGGTAACGTGTGGTCCAAGCACATCTGTCAGTCAGCGTGGTAGAGTTGTTTGAAAGACAAGTTTTACGGCATGATAAGCAAACAGAAAGGTCAGGTCCGTACATTCTCCTTCCATTGTTTCCTGCAATATCGTCTACCTCATGGGCAGGATGTCCTGGGGCGCTCGTTGATAGCCTGCTGGCCCGAGTCACACAGCTGTTTATTTAGTGGCAGCTATTTAATTAGCTGCCCTGCTGTAACGAACAGAGAATCGTTGGGACTGACCACGGTATCTGCAGTGTTGCAGTTGCGAAGCTTAATAAACGTACTTCCGAATCGTTAGTTTGGTATATGGATGGTTCCCGTGTAGCTCCGCGTTATTTTGGTATATGAATGGGTCTTTTTTCAGAGGATATGGTATGTAAATGGTTCCCTTCTCTCACTTTGGCTTGGTATAGATATGGTCCTGGTTTCGTTTCCAATGGCTTCTCACCCCTACCCTTTTCCAAGGAGAGGACCACCGTACCCTCTTCCCAACCCCCCCCCCCCCCCCCCCCCCCCCCCCGTCACCGAGGGTAGCGCCTAGCAAACAGGCCACGAGAAACTGCCCTAGCGGTGCTGCTGATTCTGATCCAAATAATTCCAATCCATTTCTTCTTTTCGTAAACATTCACGGAAATGAGGAAATAAGACCAAGTTATCACATAAATATGCGATGGCTCAAGTAAGTTGATACGGCATAATGACCACTACCAACTTTCAATGGTTATCGTGTGTAACTAATAGGCTTCCGGGGTTACAGAGGCCTCGATTTCTAAGGTCGCATTCTTTGACACGGCGTGCTGACCTCTCAATGGTTATATTGCGTAACTTATTGGCTTCCTGAACAAGAAAGAGGTCGCGACCTAAGTCGGCTGCAATTTGCGCTCTACTGCAACACACGTGTCTTTCTAGTAAGGTGTTATAATTCTGACAGCGTCTACCCGTTGCCAAAAGGAAGAAGCAACTAAAATGGAACAAATTGTATGTTTGGTTCACGGTATTTAACGGGAAAAATAATAATGAATCGATACTAGTTTTCAAGCTCTTAAATTAGTCAATATATCTCACCAAAACTCCTATCCTTCGTGGGATGAGTAGAGCATGTACCCTTCGCTCGATCTTCTGTCAATCAGCGCCGCTTCATTTGCAGTAAACAGCGATCCCGAATACTCAATCACACACTCTCCGATTGCAAAGAGTTAAGTTAGGAACACGCCATGATCTCAGATAAAATGATGCAAAATTAATGTGGATTAAAAGATGCATGTTCATTTTTGCCACCCAACAACCGTATCCATTACCACTTTTGATTGAAAAGGATATAGTTTTCCCAAATTAATGCTTTTTTTATTACTAATCCTACCATAGCACACCCCATTATTACATCTGCTAACGGTGTGTTTCTTTTCCGAAACAAAATAAAAACATTGATAAATTCTTGTAGGTTGATACTTCAACTTTGTTGCGTCCAGAAAGACAAAATCGACCCAGGCTGATTTCCTGCTGCCTGCTGCTCAATGATTTTCCTTAGCTGCATAGGGAGAGAGAAAAAGAAAGCGAAAAAGAAAGAGAGAGCCTGAGAGAGTGAGAGATAGAGACCGAGGTAGTGGAGGGTAATTTGGAGAGCCTGTGAGAGTGAGAGAAAGTGAAAAAGAGAGAATGTGAGAGAAAGATAGATTGAAAGAGATAGAGAGATAGATATAGAGAGAAAATGAGAGAGAGGGGGAGAGAAATTTATATAGAGAGAGAGGAAAGAAGTCACAATTGAGCCCTATAAATATCAATTATTTAGTTATTGGAGCGTAATTTTGCGGCAGAGAGAGAATGTTAGAGGAAAAGGGAATGCTTACGGCACATCACGCAGACTATTGTCTCATCTTGTGTTAGACCTTCTGATAGGTTCAGTCTGTTGCTTAATATTTATTTGAAAACCTTTGTCAGGGGTTGCGTGATCGAAAGTTGTGATTCTAAAAGTTCATGTGACCATTGCTAAATAATCATGAGACTGTGGGTAACCAAAATAGTGTCGATCAAAAGATATTCATCTCAATTCTCGACATATATAGATACGTAAGTACACAACATTGATGAGAAGCTCTATGCACTAGAATTAACACGCTCACCGCACGACCCACATATCTTTGCTCAGGACGGTATATATTTTTATTACCGTCGTGCGCGGCTAGTACTCTCTTTCATCGTAACGTTTTCACCAATATTTCTACTATTCAAACCACTGTAGCGTTTGAGCACGCGTAAAGCGCGCCGTGAGAGAACCGTTTCCAATAGCTGCGTGATAACTAGCTGTTACCTATCGTAATATTTAAGCTTAGCGATTCTCATTGAACGGTCATCATCATGAACTTCTCCCTTTGTTAACATCCTATTTTAGTTTTGTCATGCAAGTAAAGTCAAAATTGTAACATATGTGGAAAGTAATTGGATGTTATCAAACACCACAGGAGAAAACCATGGCAGCGTTTTTTGGCATTGTGTAGCGTTTAATCCCTTGCAGTCGCCAATCCCAAGCTAACCCAAGCAAAGCTGGCTCCGTGAAGACGCAGATTGTTAAGCATTTACCATTTGCGACCGTTTCTCAATGTGATGCGGGCGGGGGAGGCACTAAATTGCATTTGAGCTGTTTACAACTTTATGATGTTTCGTAGCAAGAGGTAGATTATGCGAAACTTGTAGAAATTGGGCAAGACTAAATGATTTCCGTAGCGTGTTCACTTGACATTTAGTGCAGACAGACGAAAGTAAAATATGTCTACTTACAAAAGTAACCCCTTACGATCATTAACCCTTAATACTTATTGCGTGTAACTTATTGGCTCCCCCCTCTATATGCGAAACAAGATGAGATATGAGTCAGTCGCAATTCGTGCACTAATAATGTGTACCAGAGTCGTAGCCAGAGACGTCCATAGGACGGGTGATCGTCACTATTTGGAGCGGCTTGAATTTTACCCTACATGACCGTTCACCCGCCGACCTGTTCGCGCCTCCAGTAGTTTAGAAACTGGGGGTACGAGCGCAGTGTTCCAAATTGACTCACATAAGCCAGCCTGCAGTGCGCTCGCACCTCCCAAGTCTCTATACTACAGTGTCAACCAGCCCTTCCAGCCGATTTTCTCCAGGGCCACACTATAAGAGGCGATCACCAGGACCTTGAGGAATAAGCTTTTCTAAACGACTCACACACTCCAAAAGGTCCTCATATTTTGATTCCAAATCCCTCACCTCAATCTCAAGGTCCACATTCTCCTCCATTAATAATTCACATCTACCCGCAGTTCGGCAACCACATTTTGATCGGTGCTCATTCTGTACCTCAGCCCCTCATCTGTTCAACAGATCGACGCGTTCCCATAGGTCAGAGTGTCTACACCATTCTCAGCTATCCACCGCTTTGATTCAAAGGGAGAGAGATATACCTTGTCAACGTGGAGATCACATATTTTGTGGCAGTCACTCCTGAGCATGTTCATCCGAATGTAAGGCTCCATCCAGGGGCTCTGGTCAAAGACAAGTGCACGATGGATCTTGGTAAGTCTCATCCCCAAAGACACATACAGCTTGAGGTTCCTGTAGTGCACCACATACTTTTCCTTATTCCGCAGGTTTGGCACCAGCTTTTCAACCTCGCCCAAGGTTCCACCCAACTCGCCTAGGAGGTTCTTCTGATAGTTCGACAACCAGTCGTTCTCAACAAGAAGCCGCTCCGGAGCCAGCGGGTAGTCGTTGTGCTCGTTATGAAGTGCAGTGGGATACTCCAAGTCAACCTCAAGTATGTATCCAGTTTCAGCATCATCTGGGTGGTCCTGTATCTGTAGATCCTCCGGCCGAGCCACGCCTGTGCTCTTAAGCAAAGCATCCCACGACAAACCGGGGCTGGTATAGTAGTGGGCTGGATCCAACCCGTACTGCTTAAGACAGTCTTGCAGAACACCTCAAACACATCAGCCAGGAGCAGTACATCTGTCCGCAGGTACAGGTCATGGTAGTCACCCATGTTCTTGCACCCAAACACGTTCCAGACCTTTTGTGCGTGTACGTAGTCCACAGCAGATATACCCTCCTCAGAGAGACTGCTGTAGAACTCCTGGATTGGCAGCAGAGAGAAATCAAACTTATTCCAGCTGTCCATGAACTCATAGGGGTAGACTCCCTTATGCAACAGCAACCGCCGCTTCATCTGGTCTGGCTCATATTCCGCCGTCACAGCAAAGGCATCTGGGTTGTTAGCAGACACCAGCTTATCAAGCGAGGCCAGGAGGAACTGTGCACTGTCAATGAAGCGCAATTGTCTAAGCAACAGGGAAATATATTTCTCCATGTTGTTAGGGATACAGTTGATGTTCCCCTCCACTTTGCTTATACCCTGCATCAAGAGATGGGAGTCATAGCCCCGCAGGTTATGGAACACCACAGTCTGGCTCATATTTCGCCGTCACAGCAAAGGCATCTGGGTTGTTAGCAGACACCAGCTTATCAAGCGAGGCCAGGAGGAACTGTGCACTGTCAATGAAGCGCAATTGTCCGAGCAACAGGGAAATATATCTCTCCATGTTGTTAGGGATACAGTTGATGTTCCCCTCCACTTTGCTTATACCCTGCATCAAGAGATGGGAGTCATAGCCCCGCTAGGTTATGGAACACCACAGGGATGAGTGTTGTCTTGGGACTCAGCCGAAGTTTCAGATTGCACACGCTATGGACTGGCCCTCTGTACAAGCCTATTATATGACAGTGATCGCGATGTCACAGCCCAGTATTGTTTTGAACACATGACAGTGGGTTGCAGTCTTATGTGCCATTCTATCCACCCGAGTTATCCGCATAGGGACAGGCTTGAACAAAACTGCTTTGATCTTTTGCTCCTCCTACTGCAGAGCCTGTAAGAACTTCTCCACAGCCTCGCTTCCTCTATAAACCACAGGGGGTTCAGTCTTACCGTCACACCAAACAACCACATAGCCGTAGCCACAACCTTGGTGTTCCTGCGTTCTCTGCGTGTTGCTCTTACCAGGATTAAGCTTCACTGTGAGCGCTACAAAGTCAGCAAAGATGACGTAGGGTGCAGCAAGCTGTTTCTGCCAGATCTGGAAGGATAATATGTTCTTCCCTTCCTCAGGCATATCCACTCGCACATCAGTTTGCCCTAATCCCATACACTCAGGCTTATGCGCCAGGAGCAGACCCTCTGAGGTATATCCATGCAGACATAGCTCACAGAAGAACTTGCGCTCTTTATGTTTGGTCTGGTCATACAGTAAGCGGTTCAGGTCTTTGATTTGCGTGTAATAAAACTTGCCGTCCTTCTCAATCAGCATGAGGTTTATTCGGGTACTAGAGTGCATACTGATGCGGTGTACGATAGTGGTCTTCCCATCCCATCCAAAAACATTCAATGCTAGGTTAGCATGCTTTTCTATCTTCTCAACATGCGACACTGGTGAAGGATATTCTACACCTGCACTCTCCAAAAGATCCAAAAGCCACTGAATGTTATATTTTGATGGTCGCTGTGGGTCCTTGGCTATCAGGTGCAGAGCGGCTACAGTAGCCCATAGAATGCAGAAGTCCTCCCGGTTCTTTACATTTATGATGGCCTGCTTAGCCGCCAGCGCAGCCGGTAGTCGCAGGTAGGAGCCACCCTTCAATCGTTGGTAGTTGGCAATATCAATCAACAGAGTTGTGACCGCCTCAAACTCCCAGCCAGAACCTTGGCTGGTCCACTTCTCTATCCGTTCTTGGATATTAACAGCACTCTGGTCCAGCGCAACGCCAACGTCCTCTGAGGAGAGAACCACCTGCTGCTTATTACGCAACACAGGCTCAAAACACTCAGTGCTGTCATCATCGGCGTGCAAGGAGAGTCTTACCTTAAGGGCAAACTGACACTTTCCACCTGGCCCTTCCAGCTCACCAGTCAAAACTTTATGCATCATCTGACGAATAAAGAACGTAGTAAGGTTAAAGAACATAGTAAGGTCCGCGCTAAGGGGGTAAGACTCAGGAACGTTCATCACCCATCCACGCAAATAGTTTTTAACAGCCTACTTAGTCTTCTTGGAGGCGAGATGCGCTGTGGTGACTGGGGACTGGGTTGCGGGGACTAATCTGCGTGGGGCAGGGACAGGTATGCGTGGGTCAGGTACTTGTCTGCGTGGGGCAGCAGTGGGAACAGTGGTGCTTGCCACCCCAGCCCTGAATCTAGCCAACATCTCCTTGTATGTACGGTCATATTCATTACGCACTTGGAGTGATTTGAGTGCAACCTTAGAGCGTGGATAAGGAGGCTTAAAACCGTGAATTGAAACATAATCGTTTTGGGCTTCACTTGCTCACTGATTATGAGTCATGTTTACTATACAGTTCTATTAGTCTAAAAGGGAATTTGTTGATACACAAAAGACAACGACAATACAGCAAGCAGACTTTGACCTTGCAAGTATCGCCACAAGATTTCTATTTTTATTAAGTGGGGAATCCCTGTTCAGTGGCGCCGACTGGCGAGTCAGTGTCTCTAGCTATAGGCCGTTGTGAAGCAATTTTTTTCTTTTGACGAAGACGACTGTGGTTGACTTTATCGAACCACAATCCATACACAATCCTACCTTATTATTTTTTACAGCCTTCTGACAACCCGTACAAAGACGATTAATGACACAATGTTTTATCTTATATCTGTGTAAATTACAAAACTCTTGCTCTTGAGTACAGGGCCTGTTACAGGGGTCTTTCTTCCCTAGTAATATCCATGGGCACTTATTGTCAAATACTCCCATTGTTATATATATAGATCTGTATTAGTCTAATTGGTAATACCGTCTGGTGGCAACTGGGTATCGGACGGCACAACAAGCAGCTCCTCCTTTACAAAGCCACGGAGGGGTCCATCCAACAAATAGTAAAGTACAGGCTCACCAGATTTAGTGACAGAGCTTCCAATCCAGTAAACATTGAGTGACCACACAGGGTCAGTGGCCCGCGGCCGCTGGTCTTGCTCTGCTTCACCAGGCTGGTAGAGGTAGCGAACGCCAACATAAGATGGAAGCTTTTGCTCTTTGACCCCGAGAGGGCGCCCTGGTACGACTGCAGAGGGCTTTTATGCAACTCGTTTTGCATTTATAGCGTCTTTAGGATTTTTTCCAGTCAAGCGGGTCACCTCATTATTTATCACAGAGACTACAGCCTGAAGTCGAGAAACCCACTCGGTAGATCGTTTTCCAGTATCCTTTAACTCTATGGCATACTGGTGACCAAAGAGTCGCTCAGCCAGTGTTCAGTTAAAGCGTTCCACTATACCCTGGTCTCGATGGATATTCACACCGCCACGCCTGACTGATAATCCATGTTTTACTAACAGCTGATTCACGGCTCCCATAGACTCCCGTCCGGGGTCGACCTGAAGTAGTTTAGGCCACCCAAGCGGACCATGTTGTATATCCTCTCCAGTGCACCTGCGACCTCTTTAGCCTCTTTTGTAGTCAATGGCTCAGCCGCTTTGTAGCGCGAGGCCACATCAACCACTGTTAAGGCCTACTTGTAAGTCCGGCGCTTCACAACGTCAAGAGGAAGAAATAAGAGATCGGCTTGGTGAACCTCATTAGGAGCAGGGACATCAAACTTTGGTCTGGGAATGTGTTTTGGCACTGGCAGGTAGATTTGCCATATAGCTTGCTTTGTTAGCCACCCCCTGGCAACTTCCTCAGAAACCCTCGCTTCTGTTGCAAGCTTCTTGATAGCTGTTATGCCTTTCCAGTAGCCCTTAGGACTATAGTATATCTTCTGCATGCGACGATCGATACAAAGTAAATGCCCCAGTCTCTAAATTACCTACTAAGCAAGCCTGTATGCAACCAGCCTGGTCGCAGCCATACCCAGTATAATGAACGCCACCTCACGCCCCTTCTGTTTATCTGAGGGCTTGAAGAAGTCTGAAAGCTGCGGGCTCAGCTCAGGGCCCAGTGGGTTGACGGTTTTATTTGTAATCAGTGAGTAATCACGCATAGCCTCGTCTGCATCCCTAAAAGTATGCTCGGCATGTCCCTGGCGGCGGAGTTGCTCATTGATGAAGTCTAAACGTTCATTTCTCTTCTTGGCGCATGCTGCCTGAGCAGATTAAAGCTGCTCGATTGCCATATCATGGTGTTTACGTTTTATGACCACTTGGCTGCCTCGTAACTTAGAGAATAAAAAGTTGCTCCCAGAGAATGCAAGGGCGTTAACAAGAGCGCCTCCAACAAGCAGCGCAAGTGTGGCCATTATTTCAGTTTATCAACTTGTAAGATTCCTTGTTTAATTAGCATATCCTTTGTGGCCATAGCTAGTGATACATCGGCGTCAGCCATAGCCAGGTCGCGTGGGGTGAAATCAAGACGGGGCACCCCACCACCCAGAGCCATCTTAGCAAGCTTAGCATAACCTATTGAAATACCTGAACAACTGCACCGTGGCATAGTGCGTTGACAAACATTTTTCCATCAGTAATTGGTGTTGTCATCTTATTCCATATAAAATGGATCCTTTAAATGAGCGTCCGTAGGCTTTTGTACCACAACCTGTTTAGGGTCTGAGGCTACCATCTGGTGCCTGTAGCAATACAATGCTAGTCCAAACACCCCAACGCCGCTGACAACCAAATGCACAGCCCATGTTGGCCACGCCCACCTTTCCGGAGGCATGCTCGTTGATATTAGCTCGACAGGTTCGTCTCTAGCATCTGTAAAAGCGGCCTTAACCTCTCGGATTTCTCTCAGAAGCTTATTTTGATTGGCTTTTTGAGCTGCAGCACCCTTTCGTCCTGCCGCAACCCTTTTAGCGTTTTTCGTAGTTGTCACTGACGTTATCTCCCCTAGTTTTGTCTCTCCTTGATTCGTGTTCGTTTCTTCCCTGTTTACTATATAAATTTATTTGTCCAATTGACAGCTCTTAGTAAGCACCTGTTATAGCGTAATTAAGCACCTGTTGCACACCACACTGCAAAGTTTAACTGGTTTCTGCCAAAACTGCATTGGATTTGTCAACCAGTCTTTTACTAATTTGTCCGCTGTTACCGGCGGCACCTTATAGTTACTGATTAGATCAGGAAACTTTGCTGTGAATGTACCGCCATTGTGAACAACTTGAATTGTTTGTCGGGTTAGTTTATCTCACGCCAAAATAGCTGGATACACCCCGCACGTTTTATATGTAGCTTTTCTATTGAAACTAAAGGCTTGTTTATTCATAATGCTATGTATCACACTCTGTCAAATGTTCAAAGTGGCGACGCTGTGTCCCTGCAACATCCTATTGACAACACTGCGGGCGATCTATGTGTTGGCCTAAGGTCAATCACGAATACTGTAGGCTGGTATAACATTGAATCAGCTATGCCCATTACAAAGGGGAAAATTTCTACAGGAGAAGAAGTAGGTGTCGTTTTGCCCCCTGGCATATGGAACTTCAAACTAGTGCAGGATGTGTTTACAGCTCTAGGTCTTACTTTGAAGGATAATGCTGCAGATGGGACTATTACCCTCTCAATTCCTGATGGTTGGGCTTTACAATGTGACGACGGTGTGTTAAAATTATTGGGTCTTGATACCGGTCTGGGTGGGGGATGGATTCCTTCAGGTCTTCACAAAGGTCGCCGGCCATTGAACTTTAGCATCTTTAACCCACTTTATATCCACCTCAAATAAGTCAGTACTACGCACAACATACTTGATGTTGCGCCCACTACGCTTCTTGAAGTTGTGAGTTGTGGTGGCTGCTCTTTCGGTGATATCATAACCACAAACATTGCTAATCCTGTGTCAAAACGTGTTGGTGCAGGAGCCGTGAATGAGTTAAAGGTTCAGATAAGAGATAATAAGGGACATTTATTGAACAATCACGACCTTCCTATCGGCGTTGTTCTTCAATTTACAAGTTGTCAATAAAGGCGAGTATTTATGGAACTCAACTGAAAACGGATCAGGGTGGCGGCGACCTCTCCAAATATGCAACGAAGACCTATGTAGACTCAAAAAAATGGATAAATAGGCGGTACTATGACTGGAGACCTTGAAATGGGAGATAATAAAATCGTTCAGTTGGGAGACCCAATATCGCCAACGGATGCTGCTAATAGAAAGTATGTTGATGACAGACACAGAAAGCATCGCAGGGACCTGAGAGAACACATAAGCTACCAAACGAAACATCTCATTACTATTTGGGCAGAAGCAAGTAGCCCCCTTCGCAGAGGATATGAGTGGTCGTTTGGCCATTGGGCTAGGGATCGAGACTCACAAGACTCAACCTGTGGATATACCATGTAATCCAATGGTAGGATCATTCGTATGGGGTTGTCTTCTGGTGTGGGTGGTGATACTGCCGTTATAACAGTCGTTCCTGTTATTAATGGACCGACTGAAGCGGTAGAAATAAGTAAGCCTACTAACCAACGGGGTGTTGTAATTTATTTAGACCCGCCTTTGTAGCTAGAACAAGGCAATGTTATTAACTTTTATTAATCCACTCAAAACAGAGGGGCGACTTGGCCTGTAGTATCGCTCCTAACTGAACTTGACTTATAGACTTATGCGCCTATAACGGTAGTAATAAACAACAACCAACTGTGCCGCCTGATAAAAATCCGGGCCACTCCTTTCGGCTGAATGAGATCAAGCAACACCTTGAGAAAGAAATTGAAAAATATGGTGCTTATGTATATAAAATATAGGCGTGCAGTAAACTCAGTGGACTTTGTAGACACTGCTTTAGTTGCTGTGGGTATGTGTCTTGGCACAAGTGGTGTGTGTCTGATGTCTACGGTGGTTGCTGCCCCTATTGCGTCAGTGTTGGGGGCTACTGGGGCCGCTTGGGGGCTACTTGTAATTGCTGGAAAATTCGTCAGTCGCCGACTAAGCATCAAAACATGACCAGATCAGCATTCTAGCCCAGAGTAAATTGAATACCATTGCTGACATTGTATCAACAGCCCTTGCAGATGGTAATATCTCGGATCATGTGTTTAAACTCGTTTTAGCTGAGGTCACAAAATATACCCAAATGAAGGGCGAAATTAAGGCCAGATCTGTAAAAGCGCACCAGACTGTTTCAATTGATGAAAAAAAACCCGCGCTGATCTAACGTGATAAAGACGAAGCATTGGAAGGTATCAAACAAAAATTGGGTGCTTCTTTACCATTAAGCGGATTGTGAATGATATGGACCCGCCTCAATACATAGAATAAACCCAGTGTGCGCAGACATCTTTGGTCTGTACCTATCTATTTAAACAGTAGATAGTATAAGGTATAGCTTGGTAATGGAACAAGTGATTAAGTCGTTCTGTATCTCACATGAAGGGATCAGACTAAAGACAACGCAGTGGGATAATAAAATAAAGCACTGCATTGGTGGAAACGACTACTCCGCGGTTATTGGTCAGGACTACTTTAACAGTTATAATAAGAAGCTGACCGAGAAAACTAGCACTAGGGCGGCTACATGAGCGTTGCCTGCCTCTGGGGCCAGGTCTTTGAGGAGGTTGCAATTGCTGTCATTGCGAGCAGATACAACACAAATGTTTACGGAAACAACATTTACATCCACCACGGCGGGGAGGATACAGCTTACTCCCCAGACGGATTTTGGGTACTCCCGGTCCAGTCTGATGGTGACCTCCTCTGTCCTCATAGGGATCCAAGTCAGGAGGAGATTGCGCTGCTTGAAATAAAGTGTCCTTACACACGTATTCCTGGGAGGATTATCCCGCCCCAGTACAAACCTCAGATTCTGCTCGGGCTTCACCACAGTCCGCCGGCGACCATCGGGGTGTTTGTTGACTGTGTTTTCTGGGTGTGTGCTTATGAGGACCTGGGGAGGGCTGGAGCATACAACTTGGAGTACCACCATAAGGACAGGATGAAGTACAAGGAGACGGTTGCTTGGGGATACACAACCATCCAAGACATAGATGATAAAGGGGACTACGCCACAAACTACGATCTGGATCAACACAACCCCTGGATGGGCAGGCCGACAAAGATTCCAGAAAGACCAGCTGGAGCTTTCTTCTGCTGGACACTCTTTACGATGTGAGTGACAACAATTCGCCCAGATCCCGCCTTTATTGAGAAGAACATACCTAAGGTGTCTCAGTTCATGGAGGACCTCGAACGGGTGAAGAAGGGAACTTAAAGCGATGGTCGCAGATATTTCTCACTTGCTGACCTCTATATTGACTAACCACCGGTGTGGCCCTAGAGAAGATCGGCTGGAAGGGCTGGTTGACACAGTAGTATAGAAACTTGGGAGGTGCGAGCGCATTGCAGGCTGACTTATGTGAGTCAATGTGGAAAACTGCGCTCGTACCCCCAGTTTCTATACTACTCCTCCCATGCCCGATTCTGTTGGCTCGCGCATGAAGCACACAAATTGCAATTTGGTAAAATATCTTATCGACGCCTAGACTTTTATTTCGCAGACATGCCAAAAGGTATTGCAGCGATCGCGCGTGGCTTTGTGTTTGCGCAAGTTAACGTAGCACAAAATATTACAATTGCGCTAAGAGTGCTCTGAAAGGTAAGCGCTGCGGTGTGAACTGTTGTCGTCGCTGTGTGAACTGTTGTCGCGACGCATAGCGTCTTGGCGTGGTCTAGGCAAAGAAACTCCGCCTCTGACAGCTCAGCGCTATTTACTATTTTCGATCTTTCACATCGTGGCATCAGATCATAAAAACACCAGGGGCGAGTCCCTTGCCTAGGCGTGGTCTTTCGTGTATATGTCGCGTGGCGTATGGTCTGAGGGATTTGTGTGATTCCTGTATGTATGTATGTATGTTTGTATGTATGTATGTATGTATGTATGTATGTATGTATGTATGTATGTATGTATGTATGTATGTATGTATGTATGTATGTATGTATGTATGTATGTATGTATGTATGTATGTATGTATGTATGTATGTATGTATGTATGTATGTATGTATGTATGTATGTATGTATGTATGTATGTATGTATGTGTATGTATGTATGTATGTATGTATGTATGTATGTATGTATGTATGTATGTATGTATGTATGTATGTATATGTATGTATGTGTATGTATGTATGTGTATGTATGTATGTATGTATGTATGTATGTATGTATGTATGTATGTATGTATGTATGTATGTATGTATGTATGTATGTATGTATGTATGTATGTATGTATGTATGTATGTATGTATGTATGTATGTATGTATGTATGTATGTATGTCTGTATGTATGTATGTGTATGTATGTATGTATGTATGTATGTATGTATGTATGTCTGTATGTATGTATGTATGTATGTATGTATGTATATGTATGTATATATGTATGTATGTATGTATGTATGTATGTATGTATGTATGTATGTATGTATGTATGTAATGTAATATGTATGTCTGTGTATGTAGTATGTATGTGTATGTATGTATGTATGTATGTATGTATGTATGTGTTGTATGTATGTATGTATGTATGTATGTATGTATGTATGTATGTATGCATGTATGCATGTATGTATGTATGTATGTATGTATGTATGTATGTATGTATGTATGTATGTATGTATGTTTATGTGTATATATTTATGTTTGTATGTATGCATGTATGCATGCATGTATGTATGTATGTATGTATGTATGTATGTATGTATGTATGTATGTATGTATGTATGTATGTATGTATGTATGTATGTATGTATGTATGTATGTATGTATGTATGTATGTATGTATGTATGTATGTATGTATGTATGTATGTATGTATATTTTTTCGTTTGTATGTATGTGTGTTTGTATGTATGTATGTATGTATGTATATCTGTCTGTCTGTCTATCTGTCTGTATGTCTGTCTGTCTTTATGTGTGTATGTGTGTTTATATGTCTGTCTGTCTGTCTGTCTGTATGTATGTCTTTCTGTCTGTCTGTCTGTCTGTCTGTATGTATGTATGTATGTATGTATGTATGTATGTATGTATGTATGTATGTATGTATGTATGTATGTATGTATGTATGTATGTATGTATGTATGTATGTATGTATGTATGTATGTATGTATGTATGTATGTATGTATGTATGTATGTATGTATGTATGTATGTATGTGTGTGTGTGTATATATGTATGTATGTATGTATGTATGTATGTATGTATGTATGTATGTATGTATGTATGTATGTATGTATGTATGTATGTATGTATGTATGTATGTATGTATGTATGTATGTATGTATGTATGTATGTATGTATGTATGTGTGTGTATATGTATGTATCTCTGGCTGTTTGTCTGTCTGTATGTATGTTTGTATGTATCATTTCATAATGTCACTACATGCTTACAAATTGTATATAATATGTGTGCCAATGGATGCATTCTGTGCAGAAGTTATCAAGGTTACACTTAGTCACCACTTCTTGCTTTGGAAAAGCAGTGAGCAAATGGCAAAGTTATGAACTGCATTGCTGACAACTTCAAGAATAGCTGGTAAATAACCATAGTTCGTGATTTGAAATAAATGTTGCTAGGCAATGTGTTTATTTTTGAATTATCTTGATACTGTGGAATGTACAGGGCAATAAATGTTTTCTATATGAGGCTATATATTTCGGGAGTCTGTTTGTAAATTATTGTGGCTTGTTTAAGGCTGCCATGGCCCATTTGTGTTATAGGTATGAGGCCGAAGTGTACTTTCCAGCACCAAGAGAATATATGGAATATTTCAACATAGAATGAGCCCAGGTGTCTTGACGATTCATGTCAGGTCAGTCCATGCACCTGGCATGCTATTGTTGGTTTGCTGTAGGTAACAAAACACTATAACAACCAAGTATCCTTCATTATTTGTTGAGTTTTGGACCCTAATTTTTAGCTACTTTTTCTTCCGGTGACATATATATATATATAATTAGTTGCTAGGTCCAAACAATATTTGTGCAGTCAGATTATTTTGAGCTTTGCTTTTCACCAGAGGTGATAATATACCTGTCCCCAGGCCTCTATCAGTCCCGCTATATATCTGTTTGTCTATGGGCAAAGTCGTGATGGCACATAAATGATTATATCAAGCTAGGACTCCCAAATAATAATTGCACCGCTCATTTGTGTCAAGGAACAAGCCATGTATTTTCCATCATAATTTATTAACGACACAAGTAATAACAAGTAGCATACAAATTGTAACATGATTAGATAATAATAATATTAAAGTATCATTCATAAAACACCTATTTCATGTAGCATGTCAACTACCACTTCACACAGCTGCTTGAAAGTCCTAAAAGCTAACTGGAATAGGTACGCTGCCCTTAACTTAAGCAGGGATTCAGTGTCTTATCAATGAGTGTATTTTATTCCACTCGAGGGGCAACCATACTGAAAGCCCTGTCACTGACTGTGTGCTCTTGAAGGAGATCTTCGTTTGCTGAACACAGACAGCAAGGGGACTGGTACATGTGCAGCAGCTGACACTGCAAAAGAAAAAATGACAATGAGAGGTAATTATGCTGTTTGCGTGAGCATAGGAGCAGTATAAGGTAATTATCATGTGTGATATGCAGCAATAACATTAAACAATGTATAAAATGTAGGGGAGTTGATGTAACAACATTAGATTATCTCAAAATATAATTATCACAAAATACCCTGCAGTTTAACTTACATAATGATAACATGATGATCATAATGTATGTTAACCTCAATCATTGCAACAAACAGCCTAAGAGCTACACCTATGGTGTTTACTTTGCTTCAAGTACCAGCCCCCCCCCCACACCCCCCCTCCCTTCCGAGAGTGTCAAATTTTAAAAAAATACAAGGCTATTTATATGGCTAGGAACATTGTTCCCCCCACCCTCTACTTGTATATTGTTTCCAACTACAGCATAAGACAAGGACATTGTCCACAGGGACAGAAGTTTAAACGAAAACTTTCATACATACATTGAAGATATTGAATTGTCCTTTATTAATGCAAATAATTATAACACTTGGTCAGGGATTCAAACGCATACATATGTAATGTGTAGTATGCAAGGAGATATTGTCATAGGAAGGCCCTATTTATGATTTAAGACCATAAGCTTGCTTTGTAAAAAAAATATGATATCAAAACTTTCATTACTCCATTGGGTTTACTTGGCATAGGTGATTCATATTAGTTTTTCACTAATAACACAGGATCGAAAGCCATACAGGGGTAATTATGAGTTTGCAATTGACAATCAATCTAAGTGTGGTCCATGTGTAATTTGTGGCTGCTAGCTTGCTTTATAAGAAAACCATCAAAAATTATTCCCCCTTGGGTAAACATGGTTAAAGTATCTCAATATTAATTCAGAGGCAAAGGTTATAAAGGGCTGATTTTTAGTTTGCCAGCAGAAATTGTCATAACAGGGGTCCATATTAATTTGGGGCTGCTAGCTAGCTTAATAACAAAACATGCCACCTGAAGTTTACAAACAGAAGTATGGATGCCAGAGTAAAGGTATTAAAAGAGAAGAACGTAAAAGGATTTGTTGTATGATACAACATGATTATGCCTAGTTCAACTTATAGATTCAATTTCATTATAGTAGTTGCATTTAGTGCATATTTGTTTGATAGTATTCTGGGTTTCATTTCAATATGTATTATGAGACCATGGATCATAAGGTATGTGTTCCAAATAGTATCATATTATTGTTTAAATGAAGCTCACATTTGGCTTTGTGAACCAGCATTTGATGTTTATGACTTTTTTCCCTGTGTTCTATACAGTTGATGAAATGGAGAAAAGAGTATTTCAAGTTGACTGACTTGTCATCTCTTGTTGTATTATTTGTGCTTCTTATTGATGGAGAGATTATCAACCTGAAACAGAGTCTTCAAGTCTGATAGAAGTATAACACTTATTTACATTGCATAAGGGACAAACATGTGTTACTTAACTGATTAGATATGGTTCATTATAGGAGATGAATTACCACAAACCATATTAGCATTCATATCAGAATTTACATTGATATAGAAGGGGCATATATTGTTGTCTTTTGTTCTGGTCAGCTTGGAGGCAATGCTTTTGCTGAATACTTGTTATATCAATGTTTGTTAAAGTGTAATGAAATGATGGTTTGCATAGTCTTGCATTAACATTTGCGCGACTATGCATCTGACATATTGAAATGGATATGGGAGTCAATAACTTTTGTAGCTATTGACAGTTATTTGTATATTCGTATGAGTACACCGAATATAGACCGCACAATGAAGATTATATTTTACCATTAGATAAGCAAGCATTGTGGATTTATTCACGGGAATATAAGAAACAAGTATTACCCGATATTGGGCCATTAATATCAGAATATTTAACTATTCAAAACCGTAACAGAAGTGTCATGGCCCTGCAGGGTCCACCACAGTAGTCCCGATATGTCTATGGCAATACATACAGACTTGGACCTTAAAAACAAACGGACCTGTAAACCAACAGACCTGGACCTAAACACCAACAATTGGTCGTTATGATCTACAGTCCTACTTATAGAAGATGCACTATGTCCAAATTTATTTGCTTCAAAAGGGCAATGCTATCATGACAGATAAAATCAGATATATTTATACGACCTACCATCACTTTGAAGTACGCATGGCCCGAAATGATAAAATTGGCAACGTTCTCCGTTATGATAGACAGGAGAACAATTGGATTAAACGAGGTAAGTGGACGTCAAGCATTTGTATGGTGTGACCCTGCATCGGTTTCATTGGTTCACCTATCCCAACAAACAACATAGACGGTTGGTATTTACCTTGATGATGTGGATGAAGGATGGTTCGAGCGAGCGAGTTTCACCGTGGTGCGTCGTCGGCTCGCTCAACCACATAAATTCCACTATTGCACGGCGTAATTATCGCCAATCCAAACATTGAAAGTGATTTTGGAGCAGGAAAAAAAATCCCTCCTCATTATTTCGGTAATATGGCATGCAATGTCTCACACAAACCACTGTATCCTCATTTAAAGACCAACATTTGTACGCTTCTATAAAGCAGAAAGAAAATGGCGATTAAGAAAAATATTCGACGGAAGATCTGTACTTGAGTGAAGTGGAATATAAATATCATCAGATATATCCTTGAGATAAATACCAAGATATACAGGTTAGCATTTCTAGGCTTAAAAGACAGCAATGCGACCACATTAGACGAATATTTGCGGAGAACATCATTTGATCATTAAATTTTTCGATTTCAAGAAGATATACTTTTGTTTGATAAAGAAATCGGGATAAGAAGGCCGGTCGTCATAAGAAGGCAGTTTTCTGCTTTTGAGATATATCGTGAAACATTTTTGGGAGAATTCACAAGGAAAAAAGAAACTCATGCTTGTTAAATTCTTGTCAATGCATTAAAATCAGCCTCTATTGAGAACAAGACTGCATTTTTTGAAAAAGGAGGAATTATAACATCATAAAAGCTGATTTATGTCCGAAGTGCCTGAAACCGCCGACTTGCGGAAGTAAGATGTATATATACATATATATATATATATATATATATATATATATATATATATATATATATATATATATATATATATATATATATATATATATATATATATATATATATATATATATATATATATATATATATAGTGACGATTACAACCATTCGTGGACTCCAACCATTCGTGGACGAATTTGTATAATACATTTTTGCTATCATTAGTTATCAATTATTTATTCGGCATATTTTAAATGATACAATGAAATAGTTTTATGTGAATAAAAATCGTTTAGTCCATTTTTATTCCTGGTCCTCAAAAGGTCGTCAACGATAGGTCAAGACACTAAATTATATGTATAAATCCAACCTTTCGAGCCCATATACATTTTAGAACATTTGCCGAATACGCGATTATTTTAATCATTTTCGGTCATCATGGATAAGAAACATAACATTTGTTGTAGATGTGATCATTATGAACCATTGGTATAATTTCACGATGTAATTCGATGTTGTAGATTGATGAATAAGGAGAAAAATAAAGATTTCGGAAATGAAATTGAAAAAAAAATCAAATATTATATTTTTTCGAATAGACATATCCAACACACATGATTAAAAATTATTTCGGCAATTTGGGTCGAAGTATATATGGTTGTATGGAAGATATTGGGGTTTGCGGGCTATGTCAACGAATGGTTTGTCCACTAAAGGTCGCGTTCGTGCTAATATATATATATATATATATATATATATATATATATATATATATATATATATATATATATATATATATATATATATATATATATATATATATATGTATATATATATATATGCATGTGTAAATACACAAATAGACATATATGCAAATAAATACACATAGTTACAGTTACAGATAGCTACTTATACATATCTACTTTGCGGATATGAAATACATCAGGCAGTAAGTTTGACAGCTTACGTCAACTATATAAGCCTTCAAGCGAAATTAATTTCGCGTACAAAGCCTTGCAGTAGACTATAAACCAGCTTTACGCACATAGCTTTGCAATATGAGAGACATTCACAAGAATTAATTCAACAAATATTTAGCATATTTAGCATATTAATCGTCCCAGACGCAGAGTTAATGGTTCTCAGAAGATGCATAAATGGGTCATTTGCATTAATGAGACCACTCCTGCAGTCAGTCGATAACAGCAAATGTATACGAGATACTAAAAAGTGATTGTTCCCACCAAAACAGCGTACTGTTTAGTAACCACTGCGGCAAAAGTTCGGAGAAAGTTCCAAAGTATAAAGCTGGGGTTTTGATGAGTATTTTCTGCCGTATAGGATATTTTCAGATATTGGAGATAAGGCCTGATACGCATACATAAGTTAAGTGGTGCCACTTCTCGCCTACATTATCTGTCATACTGATTTGTCAAACTTTCAATTTGACGCATATTCACATTATGTTTAGTGATTACGCAACGGTCTCTATTTACTTTCAGTTGCAAATCAGTTGTGGTCAAATAACTCCACCTCTATCACATAAATGTTTATTCATCTGTATATTGTCTTCTACACTCCTCGACCGTAATGGTAGATTATTTTCTGCCGCGACTCCCCTGCGTTCACATTATAGCCATACTGTATCACAGGACCAAAAACGGGACTCTTTGACATGCTTTTCATATGTACCTATTGCACGTATTTGATTAATGCAGTTGGTTTAGTATTAAATGTAACTTGTGACAATGGGACGGTGCACCATAAGTCATTTCACCTTATGTCTACTCTGCCAATCCGATATAACGTGTCGTATCGCGAAGATGAATAAGAGCACGTGCAACATGAACGAAAAGATAATGTATCGCATAGTCATAATTCAGACAAATATGGATAAAATCCCAATATTTAAACAGATGACGTAGTAGCTGTCGTAGCTACGTTAAGTTACGACACTTATGGCAAAAAACTGTGGATGTTGATTTTTTACTCATTACAGTTAATAGTCAACTGTATGATATCGAATTCATGTACCCCTCATAACATTATTTGATCGCCAAATTGCTCGTAGGCTCAGCAGCAAAACGCAATCTACTTTAATCAGCACGTATTAGGGATTAATTGAATTAAGAAGCAATAGTTGTGAGTACAGTTATGCTGTTACATGCATTGACATGCAACTTATGTTTAATATTAAGTAGAACTTGTCTAAACATTAGTTAGATAGTAATACAAATATTATTTGTATTGCAAGCAGTGTTGATGAAGAAAACAGGCTTAGTAAAACTCCTACTTCAGACGAAGCAGTCGTAGGTACCTGGTAACAGCTATGATTGCAATATAAATTATGGCACCGTTTTTTGGCACCTTAGTGTTCCCAAGATGCATTTGGCTCCGTCAGCCAATCGTAGTGAACATGTTTTGGTTTTATTAGTTCTTATAACACGGTCATGTTTAGTGTTAATTTGCTAAGCTCATCATCAGATTAGGTTATATTGATCCTGTGTTGCACAGATTATATATTACAATTATAACATGATAGCAATACAAACGAAACACCCAACTGTACATTTTAGACATAGGAGTTACATGGTTTCCATGCATTTCTGTTCGGCCAACATATCTTTGGTTTACGAAAAGATGCTATTGTCAAATACAGGAGAAGATTGATCGGATACTAAAGATTGTTTTGTAATAGTTGACTATACACAAACGTTGTATATTTGCAATACTCATCTGCCTGATCGTCAACGGCATTGCCTATTGTGCAAGCAACGCGGCTGCGTAACTGCAGGCTACATATCACTTTCTATTACAACTAGGTTCTCACCAGACTGTACCACCGTGTGTCTTTTGCGAATCAGTTGAACTAGTGATAGGAATGTAATTTCGCACAACCTTTTTATGTGGTTTATTTATTCGCCGTTTGAGATGCATTGTTTATTGTAGTTTTATAACTAAGCTATTGAAGCGTGTATCAGTGGGTATTGTACGTTTGTGAAATTAGAATCATTGAATTGATTTAGATTGATCGATCGTGACAAACGTCCGAGTACGGGTGCTGCTATTAAAATGAGCGTCATCAAGCAAAACACAATCAATGTTTTATGCTCTCGCTGCATTGTAAGAGATTTCATGATAAATGTTCATAAGCCATCTTGCCAAATTTGTGCAACTGTTAATTATCTCAGTTATACACGAGATTCATCTATAATATCAATGTCGTTCGATTAAAGTGACAAAATAAACCTTCAGGGACCCTTTAATGTGCTGGTATTCGGGGCGCAATAACAATTAAAAGTTTTAGTGAGCGACAATTACGCTAATAAGATGCATCTAATGTACTGCAGATGTGGAAACAAATTTAGATCCTAATACATTCCAATCCATAACAGGATTGCTGGTCAAATCTATTAAATGTTCTATTACGCGAAGTTATAGAGAAATTAATGACGCAAATTATTTGGATAGAATATTTGCACATAGGTAGCATTTGCATTATGCCCGCGAATATCTATTATCTTTATTTTCTTTCTGTAAACATTGAAGTAGGTTGTAATTCTACAGTATTTCCGGTAGCCATAAGAAAAAGAAATAAAACAAGACGATCAACGATACCTATAGACAGCACGGCTAACAGGCCATCGCCATCCTTTTGATAAATATGGTATATTTGAAGTTGATAACACAAGGTTAGGGCCATTTACATTCCCTAGGGTTGGTAACGGTTTGCTGGTGGGTTAAAAACACGGATTTGCTTTTATGTAATTACCTGTCCTCCGTGTAGATAACGTTAGCAATCATGCCATGGCACGATCCATCGGATGCATATTTGCCACACCGGAAATAAAGTAATTGTATATCATCTATCGTTTTGTAGCCATACATACATACTATAACACTATTCAGTGTCAGCTATTCGGGAGTTATGGGTCTCGAAAGTCGAATGACCAGCGATGCCAATGATGTTAGCAATATCAAATCTTGCCCCTCTGCGTTCGGCTTCTTCTTATCCTTAAGAAGTTTTTGGTGCCTTTAGATGCGCAAAACATAAAGCTCATCTTTGTAAAAGCTTTCGTCATAGTTAAATTAAATAATGAATTATTTTCATATGTTGTGTGATGTTATGGTGCAAGCAGACATCATCATGACCATTTGTGTAGCTTGCGGGTATCTAAATAAAATAAAGAACAATTCAGTGGCTAAAAATCCGACAAAGCTATTTAAGGACAAAGTGCCTAACATTGTCCGAATGTTTGAATTGAGGTAACTTCCTTTATATGGAAAGGTTAATAAATAGTCTTAAACGCATATATCTCAAATAAGCCCGTAATAGCAACTTAGATGATGCCATCGTAACTTGAAATTTGCTGTTTTATGCAGTATATTTTTGGAGAAAATATAAACAGGCTTTATATAAGCAATTTCAATGTTCACTTGGCACAAATCGGCGTCAATACCTTAGCGGTTTAACGGACCTGCACGGGTCTTCTCTTAATGGTCACATGAGTGTTTAATAGGCAATGTTTGACCATTTTTCTGTCAATAGAGTAAATATAATCTCAAAATTATTCTCAAAACACAACAATGGTAACTATTGAAAGTACTACCAAGCAGATGGATAGGACAGTGCCGCTCTTTTTACATGTAAAAACATATGCCGCTAATTTAACGATGCAACAAGTCTGGTTATCATAGGCCGTAAAATGCCAAGGCTCATTTTATTTAGCAGCTGGATATTCTCGTTTTGGCCAGGTTGACATGCGTCATATCTTCACATTTGATTTGCCTCCTTGCTTACTGAGTTATGTCACTTGACCAATGCATGCCGCACAGTATTTTTGCGCTTAATGTAAACTGTTGATCATGTATAAGAGGTATCTGCTGCAATTTTATTGCACTCAGAAATGATACAACGCGTTGAAGCAATAGACTGACGAAAATACTACAAGGTATCGAGCAATCGTCATTGTAGACGTAAGATATATGGCGAGCGATTGAAGTCAATAAGTCCATACATTTGAACATCGTGGTGCACTCGTTTGGTATTCTACAGTGAGATCGTACCGAACATGTCATACCCTAAAGGCGTTTGCGTGCAGCTATCAATGCACGAAGCAGCTTGTGCAACCTGACAGGATAAAAACACTCTATTAATCGGCGTTCAGGGCAATCATAAGAGATAATTTGTCGCATAATGAAAGTTTGGATTAAACATCTGCTTCAATAAATCTTCCCGGCGAGGTAGTTGAACTAGCTACTTAAATATCTTTATTCGCCTCTTTATTACGAGTGGCAAATCAATACGCAACAAAATATTGTTTCGTTTTCGACCTACACGGTGGCAGCGTTGGGAGATTATACCCACTTATGCGGTAACCAAACAACCAAAGGTCATTATTGAAATGTTAAATCGAATCCTCAAGCATGGTGTCGGTTGTCTCATGTAATTCGCAGTCGGGGTGTCAACCCTAGAATCAATAAATTGTGATATCCATTATTGCGTCTTTGCAGAACAGTTCAATGTCAGCAGTAAATCTGATGTTTTGGTTAAACTATTGTTACGAGATAAGGAAGCATTTGAAAAATATTTTAAGATGCTTACTTACAAACCTTAATGTTGTGTAGCACAATATTGCATCGGTGACGTAAGCAGGCATCAAGCGTTGTAACAGTACACTTCCTGCACACATAGTTTGGTGTTACAAGGCGTAAACCTTAATAAATTGCTCACTATTTTGGAATTTTACTCATTTAATCAGAACGGAAAAACAAAAAGTAATACTGAAAAAAAACCGGAAGCGGATAAGGCTTGCACGTAAGGTCGTTCAATCCCATCCCATAAATATGACCCCATATGTCATAATTTAGTGATGTTATGTCCGCTTGTGAACTGATCCCACGCCTCTTACAAAACAATTGATATAAAATACTGATCAACTAAAAGTAATGATTGCCTTTAGCATAATCGTCAAGTAACGAATCTTGGCTTCTTTTATTGTTCCAATTTCTGCGACGTGGTGATCAATAATGCTCTAACCCTACTAGGTTTAATTGCTTTTAGAAAGAACTGCACTGTTTAGATATGTTAAAGCTATGACGCACATAACAGCCCTGACAGTAGTATCATCCTTAACTTTAAACCACATCCAAATCCCTGGAACCACAGCACAATGTCAAATCTATTCGATACAAGCTAGAATAATCATCTGGTGCTGAACTACACGATATATAAATCAATGTAGAACTAATGACAGCGCTATTCGGCATATTTGAAACTCGGGGCGTCATGCTTTTTGAACGAAATTGCACTGTTCAGATATATTAATGCTCTGACGCACGTAACATATCGGACTGTAGTATCAATCAAAAATGTAATCCACATCCTTGGAACTACGGCACAAGGACACAGCCATTGTACACAATTTTGAAGAAGAATCTAGCGCTATTCTACGCGAGATCTAATTCTATGCAAAACTAATGAAAGTGTTATTCGTCATACTGAACACTTGGTCAGCCTGATCCACTTATAAATAGAATGCCAAATATAGCTTCTGTAAACAATAACACAGCCAACGACGAGCTATATTCACTGTGCATGGTAACGCCTAGCTGATAAGCCACATGACCATGATCTTAACACTCTGTTAATAAAGAGCCTACATCCTGGTTGCAAGAACGATTGCAATTCTTAGATTACGTTATATGTCCAATTAGCAGTTGAAAACGTTGCATGTGTGCGTAGAAATACATTTCTAATAATAATAGGCGCATTGTATCATTCCAACACACTAACTGGTCGGTTATACAAGCTAGACAATAAAGCCTGCACATTTTGCATAATGCTTCTCCTCGTCGACACTTTAGATCGTTCATTGACACCCCTACACTGCTCAGACATGATTTTATATCCAGTTGTTTGCATATTTATGCGCTGGATACAGACACAGGTATACCGCAAATCATGCACGTGCCATATTCGAGGGTGATATTGCGGCGAACAGGTGTCTGTTTTGCGATCATATTGAGATGATTGATTGCAAAATTGGTGTATAGATCAATCACAGCATTCACAGCCTTTCTAAGAATGTATGACATTTTTTAGCGTAACTATGTTCGTGAAAATTGTAAAATGGTTCGTATCGACGACGGGTGTTAGGGTATGATGAATCAATCTCATTTCTGCGTAATTCAGCCAAAATGCCAATCAACGGTTTTCCATTATAATTTAAAACAGCAACTTCATTGGAACAGCCAGTGCGACTAGCTTGCTCCGAGGTTGGTTGCATAAAGCACTAGACCATATGTCAAAAATATGTTAGAGATAAGAAATCGAAATCGATGGTGACCAAATACAAATTACTGCTCTAGTGTCAGAAAGCGGACATGAATACGAATGAGTTCAAAATGGCTAGTTAACATCAGGTATGGAATTATTAAGTTAGCAGACTTCACAATACATGTGCGCCCTCCTTAGTAAACGTTTAAACCTCAATCTACTCATTGATATTATGCAAATCTTATTAGACAGTCTTGTTGCGCCTGTGATGCTTTATTCTAGTTAAGTCTCGGGAGTGGAACCTTTTGTGGCAATAACTCCTAAAGTAAAATCTTCGAGTACGGGCCTTAACAAGTAATAATATCGTAAACGGTAAAATGGTTGTGGATGACTGTGGTTGATCATATATGTGGTTAGAACGGGGATCTGTTGTGATTGAATGCTTGAAATATTCGTTATTCGCGAACGAAGAAGCCTGTGATTTGTTTGGCATTAATACAATTTATTTAAATTGAAGTAATATTTATTTGTAAATAATATTAAATTCAGACATTGTAACTGTAACTATATAAGTAACTATATTCCATATCCTAAAGTCAGAAGATTCTGAAGTATTCTAAGAAACAAAAGATTATGTTTGCTTGGGGGATGAATATCATATGTTAATAGAATACAGCATTTATAGATATACATTCTTTCTTTAAATTACCAGTCCATCTATGTCAAACCACATCTATGTTCAAACCAGCGTCGGAATCTTTGTATTTTAGGAGCATTTGTTGCAAACATATTCTTCACCTATATTAATAATTAGGTAGTGACTTACAGATTAATGTTATGCACACTATATATATATATATAGATATATATATATATATATATATATATATATATATATATATAGATATATATATATATATAGATATATAGATCTATAGATATAGATATATATATATATATATATATATATATATATATATACTCTCCTATCTATATACCCTATATATCTATATCTACCTATATATATATATATATATATATCTTTCTATATATATATATATGTATCTCTATATATATATCGCTCTCTCTATCTCTATCTCTCTATATATATCTCTCTCTCTCTATCTATATATCTCTCTCTATATAGGTTTATCTATATCTATCTCTCTATATCTCTATATATATATATCTCTCTCTCTATCTATATATATATATATATATGTACAGTTTATAATTTGCTGATTTCTTCAACACGGATTGGAATGAATAGCTCGTGTATGTTGACATATATATACAGGAAGGGTACCGTTGGTGAAATGTCACTCACATATATCCCTTCATTTATATAAGCCCCATCAAGGGATATACCCATGTTTTCATCCGGTAGCTAAACCGTCGCCGATCAAGGCTCGGTCACATATTTACAACATCTAGTTACCCCCATCACATTTCCCCATCTGGAAATCTAACATCCGTTTCCATTAAGTCTGGCGTCTCTCGCGGGAGGTCTCGTGCGCGCAAAACTCCGTGGGCATCGTCACCGTGTATGAGGGGCTAAAACCATAATGTACTCTGTAGGCCAAGCCCCGCATCAATGGCATAAGATGTTGTGTGGGACTTTGATATATGCATGTATTCCCTCACTAGATGTGCTAAGATACAGTCTGTATTATCTGGGCGGCGATTATCAGTACAGATGACGCAAATTCTGATGAATTGTCTAGCTGAGATAGAATAACGAGTCAATAGGGTTCAATTAAGCTTCCTAAAATCGGTGGTTTGAAAGATACCAATGTATTTACTCTATGCAATGATGCATAACGACGCTGGATGCTATTGGATACCCAATTAAACAATCGAATGTAATCGGCGCCATTTTACTCTGGGGATTCAAGGCGCTTCCATGATGTGTATGACAACAACGTAGCTTCTTATACAGGCCTAGCATGAAAGCGTTCCTCTGTCACAGAAAAGAATGAACGCGATATGTATCAACATATGTCCATTTATTACGCGCCTAACTGTGCGTTGTTCTAGGCATATTCATATCTATGCGTTCGGGCTTATGAGCTCCAGCAGCACATGATTTACTTCCTGAGTTTGGTCATGGAATAGAAAAAAGGTGGACATGCTCACAAAATTAGTATGGTTTCGCGTTATAACAAATTACGCATTTAAACATATTGCAAGAGTAGCTGTAGCATGTCAACAGACAACGTTTTGTTTGCAATACCTTATGCAGCAGATATAATGATCTGGCAATAACTTGTAATGCGCAAAAGCACATTTTTCCCCAACGTATAATATTGAGCTTAAGGTTCAGATTGCGCCTGCGATTATCTGCTAGAAAAACTGGGTTTTTAAATAGTTGCAGTCTCACGGCATTAGAAAAGCATATTTAGCTGTGTTGTTAGGTACTATAATGTCTGTGAACGGTGATAAATTTGATTAACAATATATAGAAGATTGCATGTGTGGACTAGGGAAAACTTAAGATAAATCAGCAAGATTTAAATCAAACAAACGAGCACAATTATTGCTATATAGAGGGGATAGTGACTGCGGACCCGTCGCTATGTAACAATTGAATTTTGCTGATGGTTAACGCAGTTAAATTCTGGTGATCAACATCCAAATCCTAGTGTAGCCGAGATTGACGAATAACACTCTTATACTCTTTCCTGATAGCCTCACAAGGAAAACATTACAAGAGCAAGAGAAAGAATACGTTAAAACGCTAAAAATATATATATATATATATATATATATATATATATATATATATATATATATATGGATATATATATATATATTTATACATATATACATATATACAAATACATAAATATATAAATAAGGGATATATAAAGTATATATATATATATATATTATATATATATATATATAAATATATATATATATATATATATATATATATATATATATATATATTTATATGATCTTATATATATATATATATATATATATATATATACGTGGGACGTTATATATATATATAGATATGTGCGTCTGTGTATATATATATAAACGTATAAATAATTTATAATATTTTTTATATATACATACAGATCCATATCTGTATGTATATATATGCATATAAATATATTTTTATATATACATACATATGTGTATATAAGTGTATATGTATATATATTTATATATATATGAATATATTTATATATATATACACACATATATATATATATATATATATATATATATATATATATATATGTGCTTATATTTATATGCATATATATATATTTGCATACTGTCTGCGTCATTGGTTTATATTATTTAGTATATTTCACTATTGGCATCGGCATGAGGATTTATTGTAGTCAAAATCCTCTGGAAAAATAATACAAACAACATATTATCTGCAGCCATTATTTGCACCTAAAGGTCACTCACTACGATTGTAATCAATCAATCTTATCGTTAACAATGTTATATAATCCGTTTGCTGAAATGTATATCGTAAATAAGGCCAAGTGTCAAGATATAACAAATATTAATACCTGCCTGGTAATGCTGTCCTAACAAGCTTGTGTATTGTTTTCATCATAGTACAACAAAATTAGACGTTTGCGTCAGTTAAACAACACGTTAGCATAAATTTAAATATTCGTACCCTGTTACCCTGTTAATGCGTACACATTTTAGAGCTAATTACACAAGATACGTTTCTCTGATGACCATAACACAATTTATATCTCATTTCACGTTTATTTAAGTTGACATACTGTAGCAAAACAAACGCCTTCGACCCTGTAATGTCATATTTGCTGGGCAAATACATGCCATGTAATGTTCATTTACCTACAATTTAATGCATAATCATCTTTAAACCTTAGTGTTGAACACCTGGTGTGTGTACTGTACGCATACATTACTAACAATGTTATGATTTGTATAGACTGATCGTGCTATTTGACTTGTATCTTGTAAGCACATGTATGTTGCAAAGGCTTCATTCAAATGTATTGCCTTGTCGTGGCTGTTCCTTAGACATATGTTTTAGCAATTCCAGACACCATATGTTTTTTGCTGATAGGAGTAAATAGTGGCTTGAACTGACAGTGTCACGATGATATCGTAATACCTGACACGCACTTTCAGGCAATAATTGTTATTAGGACAGATGAAGGGATATATGCCTTTCGATTCGATAGCCATTTTGAGGTCACAACTATTGGATAACCCGACAAGTGGCGCTGTTTTTCGTCGATGAAGTAAAGTGATATTGTTGATATTAACTTTCCCAGGACCATTGGCAATATCATTCAGAAAGTAAACAGGCAAATTCAGTTAGATTGATAAACTTTTTTTTTGCGGCAACCCTAATGTTGATGAGAATAACTTGATTGCATTCATTCCATAGAGAAATTTAGGTTAAGGATCATCTTCCACACTGTCTGAGATAAGATCAGCGACCACTACATAATTTTATATTGTTTCATAAGTTTTCTTTGCAAGTATATATTCTCGTATCTGAATATCCACATACGTTTTTTGTATGCACATTTGCAAATAAATGTTTGGTGTCAGCGCAGTTCAACGATCGCGTTAATAACTGTAATAAGACCCTTAGCATTTCAATTTCCTTGATATTTAAGTGCATTGGTCATCTTTTAATTTATTTTATATTGTTCTATTATTCGATCCCATACCTTTTTAGTGATACTAAGAGTTAATATTTGGATTACCTTATTACCGAATTCATAAATGCAAAAGGCCTATTTATAGCTCTTCTGTGAATCCATTGCCCTGTACAATACATAATGACAAATTTGCACCCTGAATATCAACATTCAAATGTCGTCGAATCAATGACCAAAGGTTATCGTTTAAATAACAGAGATTTCGGCTATATTTACTGCAGCTCTTTCAGGTGGAAGCAAGGGGCCGCAACTGTAAACATTATATCAGACGTTGGATGTTATAATCATTGCAGTGTAGCTGGGTTGTACATTAGTATTGGAAAATGTACGGTAGCATAAGCAATCGATCACAAGTAAAAACACATGGTTTTATCCTACAATGCAACAACAAGTGCAAATGCATGTCCTAAAGTTAATATCGCGTAGTTTTACGAGTAGCCATTCAGTGAATACATGTGCTCTAACCGAGTATTGTTGTGATAATCACGGATCACATAACCTTATAATTTGGCGAGACTGAATACCTAACGATACTGCAGACAGATCAAACTGTTTGTGTCGTTACGTGCACACGGCTTGATATGCATTATTACATTAGAGACGAATGTAGTTACTTGGTCGTTACGTCGCCTGAAGTTAGCTGGTCGGACAGCGTTCACCCGAATGTATGGCTTCGTCTCCTCAAATGCACCGAAATTCACATATCCACAAGTAAGCGGCTTAGAAAGTATGATGCAATGCATCTATGTCAATGCATTCGGTCCGAGATGGAGACGACGTTAGTGTGTTCCGTGTTGCTCGGCCACGGCTTATTGCACCTAAATGTATGGAACTAGACTTGAAACACTAGAATCCAATAACGAATTTGCTCCTAGGAGGAAGCTGTACGCCTTTGATCGACGTTGCGATACAATGTTTACTTTACGTTAAATTCAATTGTTTTAAACTAACTTATTGATCGTAAGGACATTTGTGCGAAATTGTCGGCCCACTTGCATTCAAACCACCATGTAATATATTATTGCTAGGCAATTAACACAATGAATATATGCTGCTGAAACGGAACCGATAGCGATGCAATTCATTCGCATCATCGAACAAAGATATTGCATACAATTGAGGCGTAAAATCAAGTTATGCATCCTGTAAGCTAAACTTATTACAGCTAAGTACGCAATAGCAGCGGTACAGACCCAGGTCCAATATCCGTCAGTAAAGTAAGTTAGTAAGTCATGTGCAGCAAATTGATAATTATGCACTATGACAAAACATATGTCGCAAGGTATTCAAGGCTTGTTCTGCAAAAGAGCATCCCGGTGCTGGTGGCATTTAACTCATATTGTGCTTGGAATATTAAACGCTCGAAGGCATATATGAATCGTGCAGAGAATCATAAGAAGCACAGTTAACGAGGTATTGATGTTTTGTTAGAAACTAAAGGTGATGAAGACACATGAGTGCGGTATGTTGGGCATAGCCTTTACACCTATGCAAATATAAGATCGAGGCGAATTATCTAATGCTAAGGCTGTATGAGAAATGGTAGCAATTGAAATCGTTCTCATCGTAGCTGATGTCATAGATGTTAGTCATTTATTATGACTATCATATAGGTTTGATATTCAGATTTCTTCTCATGTCATGTTAAATTTATGCATAGACGAAACTAAGCTGAGAATCTGCAAGAATGTCCTAGATCAGTTAGTCAGATATTAGTTGAATGAACCGCGTTGTTGCGGAGGGGTTGCTTATTCGTGTTCTTATGTACTTTTCAAGTATTAAAATTATCTTCATCCAATATCGCGGCGAAAATAAAATCCATTGAAAGAATCCACATGTAATATTACGATACTGTATCCATGAATCTGGTTCTCAGTATCATTTGATTCAGCTAAGCAACATTTTGGACCAAAGCAACTTATCAGAAACCATGTATTATACACGTTAGTTGCGTTGTGATGCGTTTCATTCGGAATTCATCTTAACAATATAAAGATTACAACATAAATGCAATTGAAACACTGATGAAGGTCTAGCAGAAAGTAGAATATTCTGCATAATATAAACATTATACATAGGGAGTAATCTTCCTTATCTAACTGCAAGATGGTAGATAAATATAATCGTGTTAAGATTAGGAACTGAAAAGGAGCACGCATATATTTGACCAATATAGACCAGCTTCTGACAGGCGTTTAAAAGTAGATCGCTCATGTGTCATGTTATTGTTGGAATTTAGGTTGCTGCAGTTAACAAGTCACTTATTCGTCATAACGTTCTTAGTGGCCACGAGACCAATGGTTGCACAACAGCTTCATGTGTCATGTTATTGTTGGAATTTAAGTTGCTGCAGTTAACAAGTCACTTATTCGTCATAACAATCATAATGGCCACGGGACCAATGGTTGCACAACAGATTCAGCATTGTGTGGCGCATAGTGGTAATTAGCCAAATAATTTCAAACGTGGTGCAAAAGGGGAATTCTTTGTATTATATAAAAACGTAGCACAACTGACCAAAATGGAATATTCTGTGTACATTCGTTATCTAAACAAAGACTCGTAGATAAAGAAATTACACATTGTGTGAAACATGATAAAAAGCAATGTAGATAGTGACGGCTGGGCCGTGTTTAAAAGTTATTGTTGATTACACAAAATGCACATATTCTCCTCCCTCGTCCCGATGATTCTTAGTCGAAGATGTTTCAGCATTGACAGATATGGGATTGAAATGCTTTTATTGCGCGATAACAGATTAAGCTTCGCTTAAAGACTATTTCATTTCCGCTTGCCAATGCGTAGTAGGCGGCGACATATTTGGCATATCATAGAAGTGGCGAGTTCAGCATTTAGTGGACAAAGAATGCTATGGCAAGAATGATTGTACTCTTAACTTTATTGCTACTTTGAATCACCATTGTATGCTTGATCGATATATTTTTTTGGAACACGACGTCTTTTTAATGTGATTTTGCCGGCAATTTAGATGCAGTTTAGCACCATTGACAGTTTTTAGACTTATTTATTTATAACTACAACAACCCAGCGACAGCAGGGAGGTGCAGCTCTCGAGAACCTCAATCATTGAGGTCCGCCAACATTTGCGGGGTTAGTGAGCATCAATGCCTCATCAGCATATTAAAAGAATTGTGATATAAGGATGTTGCCTTAGATCGATCTGCATGGTGGTGCGATACTGGATAATGTTGTCAGGTGGTCTGCATTATTCCCTCCCCTCTAATACAAAATGAGTTAACTTGGTTGCTATTCAGAATAATGACGGATGTTTCAGCATTTTTAAATTTTATTTATTGCACTGTCATCAAAAGATAAAACATAGTGTGCTTGGGATATTGCACCGAATTAACGGCAGAACCAATAACGAGGAAGTCAGCTACTCGATACTTGGCTGTGGAATTGCCAGTAAAGTAATGGTAAAGCAAGTGTTCAGCGGCAAGTATGGCCTGACAATGGCTATGTGCATTTCGCGTGTAACAACTCCTATAAATGATGCATATGAGCGGAAAATACCTTGCGACATTAATCTTAGATTTTGATTGCAAATACAAGAACTGTGAAGAAAACCAGAGTGTTACAAATTTTCGATTATGTTATAATGCTATCTCCATGAATAGATCGGTAACTTTGATGTAATTGCCTATGTACAAGAGATCATGCAACAACAAAGAATGGATGCTTAATAACAGCTCAATCCTCCTTGATCTCCGCCTTTTAAATTGCGCAATACGGCTATATATAAGCATATATATATATAGAGATATATATATATAGAGAGAGAGAGAGATATAGAGATATATAGATATAGAGAGATATATATATATATATATATATATAGATAGATATATATATATATAGATAGATATATATATAGATAGATATATATATATAGATAGAGATATAGATATATATATATATATATATATATATATATATATATATATATATATGCATATATATGTGTTAATATGTATATATATATATTTATACATATATATGTAGATATATTTATATATATATATTTTTTTTTATATATATATCTATCTAAAAATCTCTATATATATATCTATGTATAAATGTATATCTCTATACATATATATATATTTGTATCTATATATATATATATATGTATGTGGATTGATATATATATATATATTTGTATGTATATATATATCTCTCTATAGATCTCCCTATAAATATCTACCTTACATCTATATATATATATCTCTCTCTATATAGAGAGATCTCTATATCTAGAGATAGATCTATATAGATATATATAGATATCTATATAGATATATATATATATATATATCTATATCTATATATCTCTATATATATATATATCTCTCTATATATATCTCTATCTCTATATATATATATATATATATATATATGTAGATCATTCGTGTTGCTGCCGGAACAAAGTGTCAAAAAAATTGTGCCCCTGGAGGCCACCGGAAGCGACCGACCACAACATTGACACATACATGCGTCTACACATTACTGCTCGGAGCCAGCCAGACTGCTACTACGAGGTATTCCGGTGACTTATCTGGCAATGTGAGACAGAAGAATACGAAAAAGGTTGAGCAAATATTTTTATGTAGATGTTTATATGTGTGTGTATTGATATATATAAATATATTTATATGTACATATATATATATATAAATATACTTTTACATATATGTACATATATATAATACATATATATACATATATATTTATTTATATATATATATATATATATACATATATATATATATATATATATATATATATATATATATATATATATATATATATATATATATATATATATATATATATATAGCTATATATAACAAACTATATGTTACAAAGCTCATTGTTGCAGAAGTTGTAATCCATCGCATAGATATATATAGACTCATCGAAGCGCAGGTTGCTATATATGTGAATTTATGTACTGACGATGCTAATGAATCATGATAATGGGTCGGCAGTTTCGGACCTACGTTTTTGACAAGAGAGGACTTATGAGGCTGGATATGTATTCAGAGTCAGTTTCCTATCGCTATATTCGTATTTGGTATTGCGTACATAACTTCATATCAAGTTGAGACTCGTGTCCATGGTCCATGCTGCTCTCATCCACACTGCATCACGGAAAGCATCTCATTGACAGTCAGAAAGAAAATACTAGAGATAAGGGAAATTTAATGGTGGACTTTGTATTTGAATAAACAAGACAAAGAGGTTCAGACGCGCTAGTGCATAACCGATGCACGCATGAACGCATTTGACCTCACGGTGAGTATTTCCATGGTGTGATATATAATCAATGTGATTATATCTGTAATCGTCTCTTAATTAACACCATCACACCTAATGTTTTGGAAAGCTGATAATATTTGCTCAACCTTTTTCGTATTCTTCTGTCTCACATTGCCAGATAAGTCACCGGAATACTTCGTAGTAGCAGTCTGGCTGGCTCCGAGCAGTAATGTGTAGACGCATGTATGTGTCAATGTTGTGGTCGGTCGCTTCCGGTGGCCTCCAGGGGCACAATTGTTTTGACACTTTGTTCCGGCAGCAACACGAATGATCCCCTCCGTGCTGCTTCTGTGTGAAGACCTAGATTTTCTGTGAAACCTTCGGCGTCTCCATATAGCCGCCGTGCTGCCTCCGCGGCATCCGTTCAGCCTCTTTTTCGCCCTTATTCCGGTTAGAACCGCACTTGTTTCGTGTTGCCGCCCAGCCTTTCTACTTTAATGCCGTATTGCTGTCGGCAGCCACCGTGGTACTCGTGTTGTTTCCGGCGTCTCCCCTGCTCTTTTGCGTTTATTACGGGACCCTACGTGTATATATTGTTGCTATAGCGGAATGTAACATGTGTTAAAATTATTATTCATCACGAATGTTGTATGACATATAGTCTAACTTAGCATCTTCAATTTCACGCCACATACCGATTATGAAATCACACTCATCCGCTGTTTCTGTATATCTTATACCCACCAATTAATTTCGCGATGAAACCAAGTAACCGTCCTCATCTGTCGTATTATTTTGTAATGAAATTGTCTTTCCCATGCAGCTAACAGTGCTTTGTATCATAAACATCTTTTTGACTAGATTAACTGCCCCTTCATTGGCACTATATGGATCTGTCAATCATAAATATCTGACACATTCAAACTTGCATTTTCGTACACTGAGAGTTACCATGCAATTAGCGAGAAATGCACTTAAGTTCTCAAGTTTCTCTAAAAAACCTTAAAGGAGCCTACTGATGACCATGTATGCTACATAAATTACCCCCTCACCAAAGTGTCCAATACGATGACTAAACCAAAGTCTGACTTCGCTACAGCTCATCGGCAAAAACTATTACTTGGCTCAATTTAACATGGCACATGAGAAATGACAATATTTCAATTTGATCAAAGTAGCACTGCTATTATTTAATTACTCCCATTAAAATAATCAACCATAAGGTGATAACAGGGAAATATATCCCAAATAAATGTTTTGTCCCAGATGACACGGTGGATAACGTCATATATTGTTGCGTGATCTCGCAAGGAAATTAAATTGTCGGGCACGAATGATTTATTGCCTAACAGTAACAACATTTTCCACCATGCGGATGACCGTTGTTGGATTGGACAATCCTGAATCACTGGCCTAGATATTCTTCGGCAGTAAATTAATCCTGTTAAGCTGAATGTTATATCCCTTTTGTCGAAAAATTGTGTTTAGGCGTTTCTGCGTAGAAATATGTTTGTTGCATCATCTGCTTAGGTATAAATATACTCGATGTTAGACTGTTTGTCATCTGTTTACATTTATTGCCACAGCAATCTGCCATTACATGTACCTAGAAGATACTCAGGGTTTCTTTTAGATACATAGGGCTTCGTAGTGGTTTTTGTAGATTTGTTTTAGGTAATACCTATTCATTTATGGGCATTATATATTGAAACTGCTTTGTAGTGTCATTTGTGCGAGCGTGTAGCTTGCAACACATTTTCAAAGGTGGGATATAACTTCGAAGCTAATTTGGTTCTATTTGATATTTTTACAGACATAAAAATGGTATGAAAACAAATAAATAAGGACTAACGAAAGAATTGTGCTGGTATGTAGAGAAAATAAATAATATAAACGGGTCATGGGTTGGAGCATGCCTACTGGTAGGATTTGGAGTCCTGACTTACGGCTTGGGTTTCTCTTATGACGGGAAATGTAAACTGATACTACATAAATTTATGAGACTAAGGATTTGTCATTTTGAGCATCACCTTTAGACAACGTCACTTTTATCTGCACCAACAGATAATGTGCCTTAATACAACATGTGTAACATCACAGTGCAAACGAATATGAATTGTGAAGATACCAAATGTACTTTAAACAACATATACAACTTTAAATATATAACATATATAAAATATATATATATATATATATATATATATATATATATATATATATATATATATATATATATATATATATATATATATATATATATATATATATATATATATATATATATATTGTAACAAGTTGTAACAAGACATCAAGCACTATAGAGAGAAATAGATCCCAAGCTGGCAATGTAAGAGCTCTATCTTTAAGAGTGTTTTCGTTTGGAGGGTTCATATTGTCAGCATGGTCATTAAAGCTATTCTGCGACGCATTGGTTTACGGGATTTCTGCTCTAGGGAAATATGTTGTAACAATGGCTTTACGTCTGGTTAGTTTGGTATGTGTGTATTTGATATACATATAATCTCATTGGAAATTCTGGCCATGTCTCCCGTTCACCTTTCAATTACAACCGGTTATCCGTAATGCACGGAACACACGCATCGACACACGCGCGCGCACACACAGAAAAATAAACAATACCATGAAATGATTATATAATCACCAGATCCTCATTAGTGAAAGCTTAAATATACCCTTATAAATGTAGCTTACGGGGTTTATTCGAGCCGTTCGACAGTCGAATTGGTTTCCATGTATTTTTTTTCCGTTCGTTGACTCTGATCTAGGTATTAGCATTACATGGAAAATGATTTTATTTTCTGTGTTGTATATCTTGAAGTTTGATATTTATACCAAATCAAACCACATAAAGGATCTTATACATTGAAACACATAAGCGGTTACACATGAAAAGAACAGTTACAATGAATAACACAAAAAACCTAAGGCGTTTTATTGATGTACTTTCATTGATCTGAAATAGCGAGGCTTAATGTTTGAGAGGGTCGTAATGGTCTCAACGTCCACAAATGTTACCCTTCCATCTCCGCTACAGCATCTATTGGCTGAATGACCAACGAACGCCCAAACATAAGGTAGCACCGACGCGATAATTTAATTTAAAGTAGGGTGCCTGAAAGGGACAGCCAGCCGTAATGATCCCCATCATGACATGGCAATATACGCTCTATTTATTCCGCAAATAAGCCAGTTAACTAGAATCGCTACGTTTACGACAAGCAATGTTGAGACTAAGATACGGACGACATTACGGCAGAATCTACTCTATGTTATATATGTAGCTGAATCGTTTATTTTCCTAAGCACAATGTTACAATGCCCAGAGTCAGCGAGCGGGTAAAAACCCACATGCAAACCAGAGCAAGAAGCAAAGAAAAGGTAAAAATTTGATTATATTCTTCTTTTGCCAATTCCGCAAACTAATAATTTGCTTTGTACCATTGAAATCACGGTGCGGATTGACGCAGCAATCAATTGCGCGATGACAGGGTAAACATATAGACTATTGGCGAATAGAACTGCGTACCAAGCCACCTACGGCAAGTCATAAAATTGGGCTAAGCAGAGTTTACAGGTTCTACAACTGGGTGGTGGAATGTTTTTGTGAGATAAAGGAGTGCTAGATGGCGCTATGAAGATGTTGCGGTGTATTATGAGAGTGTTGCATTCGGCTATAAGAATTGCTAAATTGGGTGTAGGACATTTGCAGTATGATATTGGATAGGTGCGTGGGGTGCATGATTGTTGTAGTGGATTACATCAGTTTTTAAGAATTATAACAGCATAAATTTCATACCCATAGGCCGTATATTTCTGTGTCAATATAGTCAATTAAAATATAACCAAGCTTCAAGTGCAATTATAACGTACACATACTGTACAGGCGATGTAATGCGAAGTGGTAATGAAATAACGGAATATGTTAAACAGCTGTTGTAAAGCCGAGTTATTGAGTTTAGGGGTGAATATATTATCTAACGGGGCGCAAGAGTTCTGTAGTTGGGCATAAGATTGTTTTATCGGCGCAAATAACGGTGAAGTGTGCATAAGAGTGTGTTTCGTGGTGTTCAATTGATAAGCGGTGTATATGCGAGATGTACTTAGTTGTCCAATAGCGCTGTTATAGCGAATGTGAGTGTGCTTCTGAGGGAAAGGAGATTCAGTGTAATGGTCGAGTGTGTAGCGGGCTCCTAGCGCAAAAGAGCAGAGTAAATGAGTGATTTAAAAAAAATTAGACCAAATGTGTGCTTTGGTGTAGGTTTTGTACTGGGGCATTATATCGGGATATAGAAATACTGTCGTGTGATATGAGTGTTGTCATGTGGGTAATATCGACCATTTACTGGTCTCGTGGTTGATCATTGAATATTTTCTTGCGTGACCACTGGCAATTTTGTCCATAAAAATGGTAATAATCGCAGATTTTAGACGCATATTGGGTATAACATGGTAGTTAATCAGATGTTATGTTAACTCATAGAATGCCGTCATTGCAATTACTGTTAATACATGGAGGCAATAAGGCGCACGAAATTGGCACACTTCGCCTAACATATATTTGCCCATAACCCACTCAGCCTATATTCATGACGAGCCATCATCGGTTACGTCCCCATATGATAGCTGTGGTACCTTGTTCTCGGTACTGGAGGTCGTCGCGATAAGAAAATCACGACATATTATCGAGGAATGTTTAGACAAAGCGAACATATGTAAGTCTGTAATCGACTGCAATACGTGAAATTCATTGAGCAATGGCCCCTTAACAACCATAATCTCTCCAACCTATCATTAGATATGCCTCATTTTTGTCGCGGCATATCTTTGAAATTATCATACTTCCAGCTTTAAACGTAGGGTAAAAACGATGAACCAGAATGATGAATGTTAACAATCGGATGCATAATTTTGTGATTGCCGCTTGAAAGTCGTTTAATAAATCTTATGCAAATCCCTTATTGTGGCTAACGTAATATTGAGTTATACTAGACAGTAAATAAAAGTTACGAGCCAACCACTTCACAAATCATACGTTGCAGCAAATCTCATGCGAACATTTTTATAATAATGTGTAATTACTAATGTATATTCGGATTTCCATAAGGAATACTTACAATTTAGAGATAAGTTGCATCAATATTGCAGTCTTATAGCGAACTTCATTTCAGAACATTAGCAGGGATGGCTAATGCATAGCCCTTAGATAAATCATAATGCTACGTGGCGTGTGTAGTTACAGAGCGGCAGAACTGCTCGCGGTTTGGCAGTAATTTGCCAGACCACTAATCCAATGGCTTATTCGTCTATACGGTACTGTCGCATTCTACTCTCCTTGACGCTTATATTGACTCTCTGTATAAACATTACGCCCACTGCACTTAATGACGTAGGAGCGATTTTGTCAGTGTTGAATACATTTATGGTTCTTCTGTGTTTACGCTATTGATCTGGCTCTAGAAAATTGGCATTTTTGCCTCAGACGAGGCCTCTATAAATAACTCCTTTGCTAATGTATTACTTTTAAATTGCGCCGGTTCTGCTGAACTCACATTCTCTAGCTTGCATGATTCGACCGCTACTCTCTCCTGCCTCCGGGGTGTTTACCCGTATTTGACACTTTCAAACCTTGACCCGAAGGTTGCTCCGTGTGTGGGTTAGACTAGCCTGCGCGTGGGCTATATTTGTCTTTTATTTTGGGACTTGAATATTTATTGATAACGAAGATATAACGGCCTGGACCTTTGCTGGCTAATTAGAATAATAAAACGTCAATGCATCTGGTTAATTTATCTTAACATATAGCATACATTTTCACCCATAGCAGGCTATTTCCCGAATCGTAACGTCTTGTAATGAATACAAAAGCATATAACGACACAGCCGGTTAATAAATAAACAATAGTACTGGGATGTTCAGTTTTATTACTAGGTGCATATCTCGGGGGTTGTTACGTTCAAGTGAAGGCTGAAAATTGCAGGCTATGATCCAGGAGATGTGTGCGATCACAAGGTTCATTTGGCATTCAACCCTTACCGATCACTACTCTTCTGACGATTTCGGCCATATACTTCAGCTTCAAATCTGCGAACCCCCATTTCAACTTTAACACACCAAGCCTCTCTGTTTTCCGAGCAGCGACGACTTGCTGTCAAAGGATTTAATCCTAACTTAATAGCCGACCTTTCCCGAATGTGCAAATGATATCCTGTTATGTCTAAACAAGTCGTTAGCCTATGCAGCAAACACGGACTAATAATGCAAAACCTTCCCATTCTCCGCCTTGTTTAAAAGCCTAACACAGGTTTAGATCTCAATTAAGTAAGTTGCCTGAATTCCAAGCTTCCCTAATCAAAGCCATGCCGACTTTATAAGCATACATATTCGATAGCGTCAGTATATTGTCTTGCCAATTGCTTTTAGAGTTGAATTGCTTGATTACAAAGCTTCGGAGACAGCTTGCACTACAGTTCAATAAACCCGAACCGTGCAATACTGCTTTGCATACAGTTTTGCTGAAGGTTTTCAGCATGTGTGAGACAGGGCGCACTGAAGGTACTGCGTTGGAAGA